>CM060901.1:1047217133-1048467133 GCA_030737815.1 Allium fistulosum | reverse complement strand
TGATATAAGACATCATTTTTTAAGAGATAGTGTAGAAGAAGGAATAATTACACTAGATCATGTTGATACTAAAAATCAAATTGCTGGCTTTTTACTAAACCACTTTCTAGAGATACTTTTCTAAAATTAAGAAGAGATTTAGGAATTCATTCTTTAACTGAATTTGAATAAACTCTTTTACAAAATATTTCTTTTTAATCAAATACTAAAAATAAATTTATCTCTCAAAAATGCCTATCTTAATGATAAAAGATAAATTTACCATAAATTAGACTTGGTGTGGATAGACGGATCACAAAATCGATCTGGCGATTCAAAAGAGATAAAAATATACATTTCACTATAGTTAAAAACACAAATTTATTGGGCCGATTCAACAGAGATAAACATATACATTTCATTATAGTTAACATTAACATTTTGGACTATAACTAAAAATACTATTTTTTTTACAATCAACTGGTTTTCAAACTTGAGCATGCTAAGTTAAGGATACTTATACTAGTAACTTAAATGGCATGTCCATTATAAGAGCTATAACTACTGTAAATATCCTTAATTTTTCATTTATATAAAATTTATTAAATTCATTTATTTATTTTTAAAAAATTTCAAATTTATAAAAAATATATATTTAACTCAAACTTTTCTTGGTCCTTTATTTGGCTTTTTAGCCCCTTACCGATTGATTGGTCAGATCTTGACTGGTTCATCGATGACGTTGTTTAGAGTATTTTTAACCATTGGATTGAATTTTGTGAAGCCTGTAAAACTCTAAAACTACCCACCCCAAGAGCATTCTTCCTATTTCATATTTTTACCCCCTTTCATATTGTCCAGAGCCTACTTTTCAAAATCAATTCAATGGCTACTTCCAAGTAAAAGCAAGCCTCCTCTTCTAGCCCTTCTACTCAAAAATCTCTCCTAACTCCCCAAATCAAAGCATGGCTCAACAATGAAGAAGATGCTATAAGGATTTACAAGGATACCATTGGTTTTTTGAACTTGGGAACGACACCGGTAAAATTTTCTTATTTTGCTACTTACAATTTAGATGGAATCTTTGAAATAACCAGTCTTATTCACATTCTCTCATATACCCTAAGATGTATGGCTCTTTTTTTTTTATCAAATTTGAAGTTTGCTCATCATAGAAATGAAATTGCAATTCAATCCAGTGTGAACGGTATTGATACGAAATAACTAGGAGAAATTTTACAAATTCATTGTTATGGCCTTCATGTTAATGATATTAAGATGGAAGATGCGAGGATTTTATATGAGATTTTTGACAAAATATAGGGGATTGGAGCAAAAAGGAAAACTTAAGACCTTTGGCTCGTTTCGTCTAGTACTTAGGATAATACAACATAATATTCTACTTAAGACACGCAATTTTGATAAAGTCTACCCTATACATAGGTAGTGCACATATGCAATTTAGAGTGGTTTTGGAGTTAGTTGGGCCATCTCATTTCGACTAATATGGTAGAAGTTCGGTCGGGGAAGCCAAGATCCTATAACCCTTATAGGAACCTACTCACTAGAATCTTCAAACATTTTTAAATTAACTTGAGAAATGAACAAATAAACACAAAGGCATTTAGTTCAACATTTGATACAGGGGTTTATAAGAAGATGTTGATTCCACTAATTTATGAGCCACACATGTATACCCTGATATTACTTACATCCCTACTAGACGAGAAAGGATTGAGACTTCCGAGAACACATCAGATAATTATATTCCATCCCCTTACGATTTGAACAATGAATTTAGGGAGCAAATTTTGAAAAATCAAGAATACATTCTCAGGAATTAGAGAGAAATGAAGGACGAGATGCAGAATTAGAAAAGGAGTTGAGCTTCGTTAACAGAATTCTTCTTTCACTTTATGGAATTTCAGAGGAGAGAAAGTACAAGTGGCCAAGACAGTTCTTCGGAGTTTCTTTTTACTGATGACAGGACATACATACTTGAGCCTTTTGTTCCTGACCTACACATCACTCATCAATGGTAAGGGAAGTGCATAATGGAGTTAGGAGTATGCTCTAGGAGCAATTATGTAATTTTTTACGTATATCTAACTCGATAATCAATCTTGTTCGAAATAAAAGGTGCTTTCTTTCTATTATAAACTTGATATAATGTGTTATATTAATTAATTACTTTAATTAGAGGTATATTTAATAAAAAATCCACAAATGGTATGTTTTGTGATAGTAGTTACAAAGTGTTGTGACCATGAGCAATTTATGACAATGAATTTAAACATACCGTTTTAAATATTCCTAGTCAAGAAGTATCAAGATTGGATATCGATGCATCCGTCGAGACCACAGTACGCAACGCTATCCAAATATTGGGCAGTATATCTCATAATTGCTGGGGGTACCAAGGGGTTACATACTAACAATTATTGGATAACTTTGCAATGACCCACTCAATAGTTTTCTATTGGTTAATATATCCAAGGTCAAATAAAAAATATTGATGTGAAAAAATTACACAGTTATCTTAACTTGAGAATACTATTAATCTTCAACGTGGAAGCTCCGCTTTGATTATAATTAAACCGTGGTATGACGTCTGTCGAACGACTATAGTTGGGTCAAGTGGAAGCATTGGAAGTGAACACTATTCAAGAGGGAATTCTTCTCCTCGGTTATGCAAAATTAGTATCACGGTCAACTCAAAGTTAAAGTCTCTGGTCAGAGTAGTTGGATTAATAATATTTTTTATTATTGAACATAGTACTTTAGTGTTTGGACTATAAAGTTGAATATGGACGATGTAGTGAAAACTTTGCTTTGCGGAAAATTTTCTCAATAGATCTTTTATCATCCAAATCACAAAGAGATAAATTTGGATAGAAATAAACGGACATGAAATCAGAAATCAATACACAAGAGATTCCACCCAACCACCCTCTTTATTGATTCGCCAAAATTTGTTTGCAATTAATCAAACAAAATAAAAGTAAACAAAATAAAAATTAAACCAATAAATAAATTGAGAAAGCGAGTCTTGATCTCCATGGCTAAAATTGTTGTAGGGAAGAACAAAGATGAAAGAAGAGAGAATTAGCAAATAGATTTCCACTCATTTTACACACTCACTTCTAGTCTCTATTTATAACATCAATTACTTAATGACCAAGTTAATATTAGGTGGCAAAAAATAAATTGATTAGCCAATAAGAGAGAGAAATAAACATAATCAAATATGTCAATTAATTAGAGGAAACAAAATCTTCTCTTTCTTTTGCATATTTATTTCCTTCTATTTGTGATTTTGTATCACCAAAATTTAAAACTCCACCTTGATGCAAAATCGCTTATCTCCAACATATCAAGCATGCCATCTCTAGATCTACCACAACTCCCTATATCTCAATCATACCAAATTATAAATCTCTATCACCGCCTACAAGTGATGCATCTCCCGCTATGAGGTGCACCACACCAATCGGTCTCAAAAGCATTAACAATACCACAAAGACCTCCATACAATCTTTGTGGATTTTCCTATTCAATACCCATCTACCACTCGATCTGAGCTCATTACATGGTCACCATCGATCCCTGGAGCATCACAACATGAAGACCCTAGTCTAAAATATGATACTCAACACAATTATCATAAGCAGTGAACACATCCAATCGACTGTGGACTAGGCTCTCCAACTATCACTCGCTTCCCATAATCGACTACGGGACCAACCAAACTATAAAGGTTTTCTTCTTCCAATACTCCTCTCATCCCTACAAGACCATCCTTCTTCACTCTCAAAACTTCACCACGAGTCTCATAAGTGCAACCATGGCGATCCAATTGACCGAGAGAAATAAGATTATGTGAACTAGAAGGAACGTACCTCACGCCCGAGACTTCTCTAATCACACCATCATGCATACGAAACCGGATAGATCCAATACCACAAATTGGTATCTCTTCTCCATTGGTTGTCCTAATCATGCCGATACTCTTCTCATAAGAAGAGAAACAATTCACATCTCTACAAATGTGAAAACTGGCTCCCGAATCCATCTTCCAAGGCTTCTCTTCACTAATGAAGACATCACAAGAAGTATCACTGTCGCTTCCTTCAGTTATGTCCGCTCGTGTATCACTGTCACTGTCACTATGTATAGCCTTCTTTTGATCCCTTTTATATGTTCACACCTATTACACATATGACCCTTTTTATGACAATAAGAACAAATTATACTTTTTGACATACCTTCACCATTAGTGACTTTGTTCTTCGTACTTGAATCCTTCTTCGAGTCCCTTGCTACCATAGCCTCATCTTGAACTAATTTCACACATGACCCTTTTCTTCTAAGCTCCTCATTCAAAAGACTACTTCGAACAGTTTCCAGTGATATAGTTCCATTAGCATTGGAATTACTCAATGAAACAGCCAAAGTTTCCCAACTTTCTGAAAGCGAACTCATCAATAAAAGAGCATGTAACTCATCATCAGATTTGACATTCATATTTTCCAATTAATTTATCACATCTTGAAATTCGTTCAAATGCTCTGCAACATACATCTCTCCATCTAATCTCAGTTGAACCAACTTTTGAACAAGAAAAGCCTTATTTATAGCACTCTTCGACTCATACAAAGATACCAACTTGTACCACAAAGCCTTCGGAAATTCACAACTAGCCACATGATGGAAGACTGAATCATCAAGATACCGACGAACCAACACAATTGCTTTCTTATCCATCTTCTTCCATTTTCACTTCTCTACATCATAGAGCTTCTTCCCATCTCCATTAATCGGATCATGAAGATCATTGACGTACAAAACATCTTCCATCCCAAGCTTCCAATGCCATAATTTTTTCCATCCAAAATAGACATCTTTGAAAAAGAAATCACATCCGACATCTCAATAATTTTTCAAATCCGAAATTACGCTAAGCTTTGCGATGACCTTGCTGTGATACCAATCTATAGTGAAAACTTTTCTTTGCGAAAGCTTTTCCCAATAGATCTTTTATCATCCAAATCACAAAAGATAAATTTGGATAGAAAATAAACGGACATGAAATCAGAAATCAGTACACAAGAGATTTCACCCAACCACCCTCTTTATTGATTCACCACAATTCGTTTACAATTAATTGAAAAAATAAAAGTAAATAAAATACAAATTGAACCGATAATCAAATTGAGAAAGGGAGTCATGATCTCTATGGCTAAAATTGTTGGAGGAGAAGAACAAGATGGAAGAAGAGAAAATTAGCAAATAGGTTTCCACTCATTTTACACTCTCTCTTCTAGTCTCTACTTATAACATCAATTACTTAATGCCCAAGTTAATATTAGATGATAAAAAATAAATTGATTAGCCAATTAGAGAGAGAAATAAACATAATCAAATATGCCTATTAATTAGGGGAAACAGAATCTTCTATTTCTTTCTTTTGCATATTTATTTCCTTCTATTTGTGATTTTGTATCACCAAAATTTAACAGACGATGTTAGAATTTTGACCATTACCAAATTCCATAAGTCTAAATGTGATATAGTTTCGATGAACAGAATTGGTGTAAATAATTACCACTACCGAGTATCACTTATAATAAGTAAAATTAGATTTTAAAAAAGGCACGTAAGCGATAAATTTAGCTAAAATATCACACCACTAGCTAAGATGACTTGTGAACATTAATATTTGAATTGTTCATATTAATCGTTGGCTAATTTTACACCTTTAAGTCGCACATCTATAATGAAGAATTCTCCCAAAAAACCACATGATTTAATTAATTTATAAAATTTGTAAATTGATTAAATTAATTAATATTTAAGAAAAATTAATTATATTTAATTTAGTTAATCTTTGGGAGTTGCTTGTAATTATTTGAATGTATTTATAAAAGTCATATTTGTCCGCATTGATATACGATATCAATGTTATTTAAATAAAAGAGAATTGAGGATAAATTTGTTTGCACTCCTCTTTAATTTTTTAATGGCAGCAGATCAAATTCCCACCCTATCCAATCCTTTCCTGTCTCTTTCTCGTACCACATCGGACACCCCCCGTACCTTCCTTATCTCCTCCGCCACCCTCCCATCCACCAGACCCAATACTAATCCCTCCTAACATATCACACCTTACCGCACCTGCCATACCTTCTTCTTCCCCCCACCTTCTAATCACTTCAACCCACCTACTTCTAATGTCTCTTCAGATCATTTTCCACCTCTCTCTGAGTCTGATAACCTCGCTTGGTCATCCCTCTTTAAGAAATTTCCTCGAAACGTGGGCAAATACTCGCCCATGCATATGGACATAACCTTCAGTGGTGATGCAATGGTCCCTCCTTCTCAAGTCATTAATGCAGGTGTCAATATGTGGCAAGATTACGTGGTTGGTTTTTTCCTTGATAAACCTTTATCATTCACTTATGTGATTGAAAACCTAAAACGCAGATAGCGCTTGAAAGGTAACGTTCAAGTCAAATCTGATGGCTCTATTTTTCTCTTCCTCCTATCTGATGGATCTGACAGAGATAAAATCATAAGAAGTGACCCTATTGTCATGAAAAATAAGCTATTTATCCTTAAATAGTGGGATCCTACCATAAGTAATATATATAGAACAATAAGAGCTATTCCAATCTGGGTACAAATGACGAATATACCTATATACCTATGGTCACCACTTGAAATCAACTAGTTAGCTAATAGATTGGGAAAGTTGGTGTGTCTTGATGAGGCAACAGAATCAGTACATAGAATAGAATATGCTAAATGTCTTGTTGAATTATCCCCCAACCATGAACTAGTTGATTCATTTCCAGTATTGAATGCAGATGGCACAAGGCAGATCATTCAAGTATCATATCTATAGAAACCAGATATATGCACTCTCTGTAAAGTATTTGGTCACAAAAATAAGAACTGTCATTTAAATTCAGAGGAAATGATATATAAAGCAAATGGTAAAGAAGATGAGTTGCCAATACTGACAGATTTAGATGATAAGAAGAAAAAAACAGACCAGAACCTGTATTGGGGAAATAACAGTATGGAAAAATATAGTGAAAAAGAATAGGAAACAAAATGTTGAAAATGTACAAGCATCTGTTGATGTTCATGGTAAAAGGACGAGCAATGAGGAAACCAACACATAACAGTCAAACATTGGGAAGGAAATAACAATAAATATTAATGGAGAAGATAAAAGACAAGAAAAAGGAGTTAGAAATTGTAACGACCTCGAATTTTATATAAATTTAATTTGATAATGTATTGAATTTTTGAATAAAATTTGTGAAATAAAACGGTAAATAGATTGCGAGTTTCCCCGAGACGAATAAATTTGTGTTAAATCAATTAAATTTAAATTTGTATATATGTGAATATATATATGTATATGTAATGTATGAGTCAATTTGGTATATGTATATATATATACCTTGAATTTAAAAATCTTAAAATATAAATGGTTTGAAAAAATATATAAACATATTTAACATAAGTAAAAAATAAAATAAAATAAATAAATATAACTAAAGTGTTTGGTAGTTAAGTTTAAAAATAGAAAAGATACATTAGTTAAATAAATAGATAGTCACGTAAAAATAGGAATAAATTCACTAGCTAACATAATAGATTAAATATAACAACTTTATTTAAGTTTAAGTAAATCTAGAAATAAGTATAACAACTGTATGAAAACATAGGCTAGAAAACAAATTAGACAAAGATATATACAAGTCAAAGTAAAATTTATATATGTACTAAGTATCTAGATTTGCAGGCAAGAAGAGCAAGTCGAAAAAAAATAAAATACACACTAGATGTACATAATAAAGTAAAGAAATGGTATGGTAAGCATGTAGATATGCTAGGCTGAAGGACATAAGGAAAGATATCTTCATATTTGTTTGTACAGACATAAGTACCATACGAATATGAATGGAGGGGATATGTATGACACTTCTAATAAATGCTTGTACAAATAAATATCATATCAGCCCCCATCTAAAGAAAATCTCTGATCAAATCTTGTACAAATGCAACTTAGCCTCTGCATACTTGTTTTCTTTATTATCAAGTTTCCTTTCCTTTTTCGTTCATTCAAACAAAGCAAAGCATTTTAGTTTTTAAAGAAAATCAAACCATTTTCAAAACAAGGGAAAACAACAAACTCTGTGATCTTTTTCCAAAGCCTAAGCAAGGCTATTCACAAATGCAAGCCTGAAATCAATCCAAGCATTTCAGTTTTTTTTAAAAGAAATTAAAGCATCTCTCAAAAGAAATCTCTGAAGTTCCTTCCAGTTTCAAAGTCTCAAGTTTTAAAGCTTTTCAAGTTTCCAGTTTTCAAATTCAAGCAAATCCAAGCTTCTCTGTTCTTCGAATCATGACAGGTGAGCAACTTTGTTTTCCCAGACTCCTTTGTTTTCAACAGTGAGTAAACATCAACTTAAAGCTTTAAGTTTAACAGTGAAGATAAATTATTGATCATAAAGTATTGTATATGTTTAATCTTTGAATAACATTCTGTATATATAGATTACTCTGTATATTGTTCTTCTCTGGTTATTGATTACAGGGTTGATCAATTGATTCAAACTTAAACTTATTTTCATCAAATCATTGTTAAGAATTAAGGTCTTCAACCAAACAAGAAGTTTATTCTTTAACCAAGATTTTGAACCTGTTTCAACATGTTAGAGAAAAATATACCACTGTCAGCTTGATTTACAAGTAATCAAGAAAAATTTGATAAATTCAATTGTTACAAAAAGTTAATTCAAGTTTATAGCTCGAACCCTTATTGCAAGTTATGATTTTTTTTTAAAACAAAGATGAAGATTTTTAGTTGAATATGTACAGAGCAGTCTGTATTTGAACAAAAATTGTATTTTTATGAATCCCTGGTGATCGACTCAATTATAAATGTTGAAATTTGTTATACAGCAAGCTTAATCATCCACGAATCCAAGAAAAATGTTAAAGAATTTTTCTAATGCGTAAATATTGGGGTCGATTCAAATTTAGGGTTTGGGATTGAGTTTCTATGCTCTGTTTAAATTCTTGTTTTCTGGCCCCATGAGATGATCGAGCTTCGCGTGGTTCTAGAGGATGATGGCTTGGTGTGTTGACGAGGCGTGGTCGAAGTTATGGAAATTCCGGTGGACTGAGGAGCGTTGGCGAAGGGGTTTTTGCTCGGTGATGTTGGGTTGCAGTATCGACGAAGTGGCAAAAATTCGTTTTCGAATTCTCTGGGTCGAATCGAAGTTCGATTTCGCGTTGGCATTGAATTTTCGACCTGCTGATGATCGCTGTGATCATCGGAGTGGCGGCGAACCACTGTACACGTGCACAGTGGTGTTGGTGTCTGAAGTTTGGGGTATCCATGAATTGGCTGTAGGAAGCTCGAGTTAAAACTCGAAGAAAAGCACGTTTGGCTCGGGAAGGAACTCGCGTACGCGAGTATACTTTTTAGCTATCTTGGTTTAGGTACTTGAACTGGAAAGAAAAAAAAAGGAAGAAGAAGAAACAGGGACGAGGGGAGGAGAGAAAAGTCTCGGGGACGAAACGAGAGGGACGCGAGGTTGACTCGAGTAAAATCTGGGTTTTACCCGGGTGTGTAAAAAAAAATGGGTTAAGCCCAAATTTATAAAGTTTTAAATGTTAAATTGAAAACATGTTAAATAATTTTAAGTTGAAAATCTGTTTAAGTATCGACTAAGTAATATATATATATATATATATATATCAATGCTTATAAAACCTTAATTGTTTAAATTAAGTAATTTAATTTAAAAATAAGAATTAAAGTAAATTAACATTAAAATTTTCGATATATCACTTAATTGATTTTTAAAGTGTAAAACAGATTTTCAAATGATAATTAAAGTAATTAATTAAGATAACTAGATGAAGGTTAATTAATTTATGTAATCAATTTAAAGGATTAATTTATGTGATTAATTAATTAATGTGATTAATTTAAAGATAATAAATTTATGTAATTAATTAAAGGTTAATTACTTAGTGTAAGCAATTAAGGGAAAATCAATTAATTAAAGTAGTTAATGGATAATTACTCAATGAAATTAATTAAAGGATAATTAATTAAGGGATAATTAATTTATATAAGTAATTAAAGATAATCAATTACTTGAAGATAACTACTTAATTAAAGGTAATTAAATGATTAAAATTGATTAATAAACGATTAAAGGATAATTTAATCAAAATGGGTTATAATTAATTAATGTTTAATTAGCCAAAATTTGTAGTTTATTCATAAGTAATTAATCTAATTTGAGTAAATCAGATAATTAACTGACCTTACTTATGAATGTTTGAATTCTATGGAATGTTGAATTATTTGATATCCCTGATATATGATGCTTTGTGATATACCCTGATTTATGTTGTGATATGTAATTTACTTATTTATGATATATATTTGTGATCTGTGCATGAACGATAAGCGTTATAGTTTATATCGCTTATCAACTATATCCTGTATTCTGATCTGTGATGATTGTATGATGTTGCACTATTGTGTTAAACCCCTGGACCACACTCTTACACACACAAATATGGATTTCACGTGGAAATCGGTTAAGTCACAGATAATTTAAATTTGATGTTGTTTTTGAAATTAACATTTTAATTTCAATTGATTTTGAAAATGGATTTGGGTTAAAGGTTAAAGCTTTTGAAAAGGTGTTTTCAAAGATAAAAGCTATTTTGAATAACTTGGTAAAGTTCCAATTCAAATAATTTAAATTGAATTTGAATTCAATATTTTGAATTGAATTCAATGATTGGAAATTATGGTTAAAGATATTATAAATGTGTTTATATGAAGTTGAACCATTTTAAAAGTAAAATTTTGAGGATTTGAATTTAACCCAAGAACCTTAACTGGTATAAATGAATCAGATTTCCAAAATGAAACTGTTTGTTTATAATGATAAAAGCTTTCATATAAGAAATGAAATTCCAGTTTAATTAAAGGAATTTCAAGTTTGAATTGAAAAAATGGTTTTCCAAGTTATGAATGAAATTCTTTTTGAAAGCTATGAATTAAATCTATTTATTTTTAACAGATTTGAAATGATGATTTGTTTAAAAGATTAACGTGTGGAAAATCTATGAATGAATCTTTTGTTTAAAAGATTAAAGTGTGGAAAATTGTTAAACCGTTGAAGGTTGTTAAAATGAATCTTTGTGTTTAAAGATTTGAAAATGGTAATTTGTTAAACCATTTAAAGAAAAAGTTTTGGGTAATAAGTTGTGACTTAATTGAAATCCCAATATCCATATGTTTTTAAAGTATTGCGCTCATTATTCGATTTAGCCAGGAGAGGACCTTTGTGTCATATGACCCATTCCGAATACTGATACGTCGTATATGGATCGCATTTGCTATATTACAGCATGATAGGGGGTTCTCGCTTCGCGGTTTGGTGGCGAACGGGAGACTCTTACTCCTACATGTCCCTGAGAGGGATGGGTTAGTTAGGCAGAGGCCGTGACAGTCGAGAGACTGGCCGTAAAAGTAAATGCGAGGTGCCAGTGTATGCCACGGTGGGGCTGGGATGGTTGCAAAGCCTACCGGTTGCCACTGTCTTCGGACTTTTACAACGTGGTATCAGAGCTGAGGGTAAAACTTTAGCTCAGGAGTATAACACGTTTAGTAGCTCATTAGAGGTAGAGTGAAGTAAACTCTAGAATGAGTGTATCCCTAAGATATCTGTTCGTATGCCTCAGTAAATTCTCTTGCTATCCACTGATAGGAAGTATGAGTGCGAGAAGAGGATGAGATAGGGGACAGGGGAATACGACTATAAATGGTCAATACCCTGTAACAACAGTGGAAACAAATTTTCTCTATCAGTCTCTTTTGTTCAGCATCTTTTCCTTAATTATTCGATAATTCCTGGTGGATCCAGGGAAAAAAATTCAATATATCAATATGGGACATAAACTCCAGATAGGCCAGACTTGTTTGTTTGGATGTATTGGTTGCATTGGTTGCTTTGTTTGCTATGGTTGATAGGTATAATTTAGTTTTTAAATTGAAAATTTTGAAATTGTATCCATATATCTATCTATTCTTTGGGTCTTGATATGTTCTACGAATGGTTAGTTATCCTTTCGAACTAACCGATGCCATTGTATATTTCGTAGATCTGGTTAACCCGAGTATCTTTTGAAGTGTTAAAACAGATTCGTTCTTGATATTCTGATTTGGTAAGCCAAATGCAGAATAGATGTTCAGTTTGAGTTGATGAAATGTTCTTCATCCATCTTTGTGTCTCCTTGGCAATTTCGAGGACGAAATTCTTTTAAGGGAGGAAGTCTGTAACGACCCCGAATTTTATATAAATTTAATTTGATAATTTATTGAATTTTTGAATAAAATTTGTGAAATAAAATGGTAAATAGATTGCGAGTTTCCCCGAGACGAATAAATTTGTGTTAAATCAATTAAATTTAAATTTGTATATATGTGAATATATATATGTATATGTAATATATGAGTGAATTTGGTATATGTATATATATATATATACCTTGAATTTAAAAATCTTAAAATATAAATGGTTTGAAAATATATATAAACATATTTAACATAAGTAAAAAATAAAATAAAATAAATATATATAACTAAAGTGTTTGGTAGTTAAGTTTAAAAATAGAAAAGATACATTAGTTAAATAAATAGATAGTCACGTAAAAAATAGGAATAAATTCACTAGCTAACATAATAGATTAAATATAACAACTTTATTTAAGTTTAAGTAAATATAGAAATAAGTATAACAACTGTATGAAAACATAGGCTAGAAAACAAATTAGACAAAGATATATACAAGTCAAGGTAAAATTTATATATGTACTAAGTATCTAGATTCGCAGGCAAGAAGAGCAAGTCGAAAACAAAATAAAATACACACTAGATGTACATAATAAAGTAAAGAAATGGTATGGTAAGCATGTAGATATGCTAGGCTGAAGGACATAAGGAAAGATATCTTCATATTTGTTTGTACAGACATAAGTACCATACGAATAGGAATGGAGGGGATATGTATGACACTTCTAATAAATGCTTGTACAAATAAATATCATATCAGCCCCCATCTAAAGAAAATCTCTGATCAAATCTTGTACAAATGCAACTTAGCCTCTGCATACTTGTTTTCTTTATTATCAAGTTTCCTTTCCTTTTTCGTTCATTCAAACAAAGCAAAGCATTTTAGTTTTTAAAGAAAATCAAACCATTTTCAAAACAAGGGAAAACAACAAACTCTGTAATCTTTTTCCAAAGCCTAAGCAAGGCTATTCACAAATGCAAGCCTGAAATCAATCCAAGCATTTCAGTTTTTTTTAAAAGAAATTAAAGCATCTCTCAAAAGAAATCTCTGAAGTTCCTTCCAGTTTCAAAGTCTCAAGTTTTAAAGCTTTTCAAGTTTCCAGTTTTCAAATTCAAGCAAATCCAAGCTTCTCTGTTCTTCGAATTATGACAGGTGAGCAACTTTGTTTTCCCAGACTCCTTTGTTTTCACCAGTGAGTAAACATCAACTTAAAGCTTTAAGTTTAACAGTGAAGATAAATTATTGATCATACAGTATTGTATATGTTTTATCTTTGAATAACATTCTGTATATATAGATCACTCTGTATATTGTTCTTCTCTGGTTATTGATTACAGGGTTGATCAATTGATTCAAACTTAAACTTATTTTCATCAAATCATTGTTAAGAATTAAGGTCTTCAACCAAACAAGAAGTTTATTCTTTAACCAAGATTTTGAACCTGTTTCAACATGTTAGAGAAAAATATACCACTGTCAGCTTGATTTACAAGTAAACAAGAAAAATTTGATAAATTCAATTGTTACAAAAAGTTAATTCAAGTTTATAGGTCGAACCCTTATTGCAAGTTATCATTTTTTTTAAAACAAAGATGAAGATTTTTAGTTGAATATGTACAGAGCAGTCTGTATTTGAACAAAAATTGTATTTTTATGAATCCCTGGTGATCGACTCAATTATATATGTTGAAATTTGTTATACAGCAAGCTTAATCATCCACGAATCCAAGAAAAATGTTAAAGAATTTTTCTAATGCGTAAATATTGGGGTCGATTCAAATTTAGGGTTTGGGATTGAGTTTCTATGCTCTGTTTAAATTCTTGTTTTCCGGCCCCATGAGATGATTGAGCTTCGCGTGGTTCTAGAGGATGATGGCTTGGTGTGTTGACGAGGCGTGGTCGAAGTTATGGAAATTCCGGTGGACTGAGGAGCGTTGGCGAAGGGGCTTTTTCTCGGTGATGTTGGGTTGCAGTATCGACGAAGTGGCAAAAATTCGTTTTCGAATTCTCTGGGTCGAATCGAAGTTCGATTTCGCGTTGGCATTGAATTTTCGACCTGCTGATGATCGCTGTGATCATCGGAGTGGCGGCGAACCACTGTACACGTGCACAGTGGTGTTGGTGTCTGCAGTTTGGGGTATCCGTGAATTGGCTGTAGGAAGCTCGAGTTAAAACTCGAAGAAAAGCACGTTTGGCTCGGGAAGGAACTCGCGTACGCGAGTATACTTTTTAGCTATCTTGGTTTAGGTACTTGAACTGGAAAGAAAAAAAAGGAAGAAGAAGAAGAAACAGGGACGAGGGGAGGAGAGAAAAGTCTCGGGGATGAAACGAGAGGGACGCGAGGTTGACTCGAGTAAAATCTGGGTTTTACCCGGGTGTGTAAAAAAAAATGGGTTAAGCCCAAATTTATAAAGTTTTAAATGGTAAATTGAAAACATGTTAAATAATTTTAAGTTGAAAATCTGTTTAAGTTATCGACTAAGTAATATATATATATCAATGCTTATAAAACCTTAATTGTTTAAATTAAGTAATTTAATTTAAAAATAAGAATTAAAGTAAATTTACATTAAAATTTTCGATATATCAATTAATTGATTTTTAAAGTGTAAAACAGATTTTCAAATGATAATTAAAGTAATTAATTAAGATAACTAGATGAAGGTTAATTAATTTATGTAATCAATTTAAAGGATTAATTTATGTGATTAATTAATTAATGTGATTAATTTAAAGATAATAAATTTATGTAATTAATTAAAGGTTAATTACTTAGTGTAAGCAATTAAGGGAAAATCAATTAATTAAAGTAGTTAATGGATAATTACTCAATGAAATTAATTAAAGGATAATTAATTAAGGGATAATTAATTTATATAAGTAATTAAAGATAATCAATTACTTGAAGATAACTACTTAATTAAAGGTAATTAAATGATTAAAATTGATTAATGAACGATTAAAGGATAATTTAATCAAAATGGGTTATAATTAATTAATGATTAATTAACCAAAATTTGTAGTTTATTCATAAGTAATTAATCTAATTTGAGTAAATCAGATAATTAACTGACCTTACTTATGAATGTTTGAATTCTATGGAATGTTGAATTATTTGATATCCCTGATATATGATGCTTTGTGATATATCCTGATTTATGTTGTGATCTGTAATTTACTTATTTATGATATATATTTGTGATCTGTGCATGAACGATAAGCGTTATAGTTTATATCGCTTATCAACTATATCCTGTATTCTGATCTGTGATGATTGTATGATGTTGCACTATTGTGTTAAACCCCTGGACCACACTCTTACACACACAAATATGGATTTCACGTGGAAATCGGTTAAGTCACAGATAATTTAAATTTGATGTTGTTTTTGAAATTAACATTTTAATTTCAATTGATTTTGAAAATGGATTTGGGTTAAAGGTTAAAGCTTTTGAAAAGGTCTTTTCAAAGATAAAAGCTATTTTGAATAACTTGGTAAAGTTCCAATTCAAATAATTTAAATTGAATTTGAATTCAATATTTTGAATTGAATTCAATGATTGGAAATTATGGTTAAAGATATTATAAATGTGTTTATATGAAGTTGAACCATTTTAAAAGTAAAATTTTGAGGATTTGAATTTAACCCAAGAACCTTAACTGGTATAAATGAATCAGATTTCCAAAATGAAACTGTTTGTTTATAAAGATAAAAGCTTTCATATAAGAAATGAAATTCCAGTTTAATTAAAGGAATTTCAAGTTTGAATTGAAAAAATGGTTTTCCAAGTTATGAATGAAATTCTTTTTGAAAGCTATGAATTAAATCTGTTTATTTTTAACAGATTTGAAATGATGATTTGTTTAAAAGATTAACGTGTGGAAAATCTGTGAATGAATCTTTTGTTTAAAAGATTAAAGTGTGGAAAATTGTTAAACCGTTGAAGGTTGTTAAAATGAATCTTTGTGTTTAAAGATTTGAAAATGGTAATTTGTTAAACCATTTAAAGAAAAAGTTTTGGGTAATAAGTTGTGACTTAATTGAAATCCCAATATCCATATGTTTTTAAAGTATTGCGCTCATTATTCGATTTAGCCGGGAGAGGACCTTTGTGTCATATGACCCATTCCGAATACTGATACGTCGTATATGGATCGCATTTGCTATATTACAGCATGATAGGGGGTTCTCGCTTCGCGGTTTGGTGGCGAACGGGAGACTCTTACCCCTACATGTCCCTGAGAGGGATGGGTTGGTTAGGCAGAGGCCGTGACAGTCGAGAGGCTGGCCGTAAAAGTAAATGCGAGGTGCTAGTGTATGCCACGGTGGGGCTGGGATGGTTGCAAAGCCTACCGGTTGCCACTGTCTTCGGACTTTTACAACGTGGTATCAGAGCTGAGGGTAAAACTTTAGCTCAGGAGTATAACACGTTAAGTAGCTCATTAGAAGTAGAGCGAAGTAAACTATAGAATGAGTGTATCCCTAAGATATCTGTTCGTATGCCTCAGTAAATTCTCTTGCTATCCACTGATAGGAAGTATGAGTGCGAGAAGAGGATGAGATAGGGGACAGGGGAATACGACTATAAATGGTCAATACCCTGTAACAACAGTGGAAACAAATTTTCTCTATCAGTCTCTTTTGTTCTGCATCTTTTCCTTAATTCTTCGATAATTCCTGGTGGATCCAGGAAAAAAAAATTCAATATATCAATATGGGACATAAACTCTAGATAGGCCAGACTTGTTTGTTTGGATGTATTGGTTGCCTTGGTTGCTTTGTTTGCTATGGTTGATAGGTATAATTTAGTTTTTAAATTGAAAATTTTGAAATTGTATCCATATATCTATCTATTCTTTGGGTCTTGATATGTTCTACGAATGGTTAGTTATCCTTTCGAACTAACCGATGCCATTGTATATTTCATAGATCTGGTTAACCCGAGTATCTTTTGAAGTGTTAAAACAGATTCGTTCTTGATATTCTGATTTGGTAAGCCAAATGCAGAATAGATGTTCAGTTTGAGTTGATGAAATGTTCTTCATCCATCTTTGTGTCTCCTTGGCAATTTCGAGGACGAAATTCTTTTAAGGGGGGAAGTCTGTAACGACCCCGAATTTTATATAAATTTAATTTGATAATTTATTGAATTTTTGAATAAAATTTGTGAAATAAAACGGTAAATAGATTGCGAGTTTCCCCGAGACGAATAAATTTGTGTTAAATCAATTAAATTTAAATTTGTATATATGTGAATATATATATGTATATGTAATGTATGAGTGAATTTGGTATATGTATATATATATACCTTGAATTTAAAAATCTTAAAATATAAATGGTTTGAAAATATATATAAACATATTTAACATAAGTAAAAAATAAAATAAAATAAATATATATAACTAAAGTGTTTGGTAGTTAAGTTTAAAAATAGAAAAGATACATTAGTTAAATAAATAGATAGTCACGTAAAAAATAGGAATAAATTCACTAGCTAACATAATAGATTAAATATAACAACTTTATTTAAGTTTAAGTAAATCTAGAAATAAGTATAACAACTGTATGAAAACATAGGCTAGAAAACAAATTAGGCAAAGATATATACAAGTCAAAGTAAAATTTATATATGTACTAAGTATCTAGATTCGCAGGCAAGAAGAGCAAGTCGAAAACAAAATAAAATACACACTAGATGTACATAATAAAGTAAAGAAATGGTATGGTAAGCATGTAGATATGCTAGGCTGAAGGACATAAGGAAAGATATCTTCATATTTGTTTGTACAGACATAAGTACCATACAAATAGGAATGGAGGGGATATGTATGACACTTCTAATAAATGCTTGTACAAATAAATATCATATCAGCCCCCATCTAAAGAAAATCTCTGATCAAATCTTGTACAAATGCAACTTAGCCTCTGCATACTTGTTTTCTTTATTATCAAGTTTCCTTTCCTTTTTCGTTCATTCAAACAAAGCAAAGCATTTTAGTTTTTAAAGAAAATCAAACCATTTTCAAAACAAGGGAAAACAACAAACTCTGTAATCTTTTTCCAAAGCCTAAGCAAGGCTATTCACAAATGCAAGCCTGAAATCAATCCAAGCATTTCAGTTTTTTTTAAAAGAAATTAAAGCATCTCTCAAAAGAAATCTCTGAAGTTCCTTCCAGTTTCAAAGTCTCAAGTTTTAAAGCTTTTCAAGTTTCCAGTTTTCAAATTCAAGCAAATCCAAGCTTCTCTGTTCTTCGAATCATGACAGGTGAGCAACTTTGTTTTCCCAGACTCCTTTGTTTTCACCAGTGAGTAAACATCAACTTAAAGCTTTAAGTTTAACAGTGAAGATAAATTATTGATCATACAGTATTGTATATGTTTTATCTTTGAATAACATTCTGTATATATAGATTACTCTGTATATTGTTCTTCTCTGGTTATTGATTACAGGGTTGATCAATTGATTCAAACTTAAACTTATTTTCATCAAATCATTGTTTAGAATTAAGGTCTTCAACAAAACAAGAAGTTTATTCTTTAACCAAGATTTTGAACCTGTTTCAACATGTTAGAGAAAAATATACCACTGTCAGCTTGATTTACAAGTAAACAAGAAAAATTTGATAAATTCAATTGTTACAAAAAGTTAATTCAAGTTTATAGCTCGAACCCTTATTGCAAGTTATGATTTTTTTTAAAACAAAGATGAAGATTTTTAGTTGAATATGTACAGAGCAGTCTGTATTTGAACAAAAATTGTATTTTTATGAATCCCTGGTGATCGACTCAATTATAAATGTTGAAATTTGTTATACAGCAAGCTTAATCATCCACGAATCCAAGAAAAATGTTAAAGAATTTTTCTAATGCGTAAATATTGGGGTCGATTCAAATTTAGGGTTTGGGATTGAGTTTCTATGCTCTGTTTAAATTCTTGTTTTCCGGCCCCATGAGATGATCGAGCTTCGCGTGGTTCTAGAGGATGATGGCTTGGTGTGTTGACGAGGCGTGGTCGAAGTTATGGAAATTCCGGTGGACGGAGGAGCGTTGGCGAAGGGGTTTTTGCTCTGTGATATTGGGTTGCAGTATCGACGAAGTGGCAAAAATTCGTTTTCGAATTCTCTGGGTCGAATCGAAGTTCGATTTCGCGTTGGCATTGAATTTTCGACCTGCTGATGATCGCTGTGACCATCGGAGTGGCGGCGAACCACTGTACACGTGCACAGTGGTGTTGGTGTCTGCAGTTTGGGGTATCCGTGAATTGGCTATAGGAAGCTCGAGTTAAAACTCGAAGAAAAGCACGTTTGGCTCGGGAAGGAACTCGCGTACGCGAGTATACTTTTTAGCTATCTTGGTTTAGGTACTTGAACTGGAAAGAAAAAAAAAGGAAGAAGAAGAAACAGGGACGAGGGGAGGAGAGAAAAGTCTCGGGGACGAAACGAGAGGGACGCGAGGTTGACTCGAGTAAAATCTGGGTTTTACCCGGGTGTGTAAAAAAAAATGGGTTAAGCCCAAATTTATAAAGTTTTAAATGGTAAATTGAAAACATGTTAAATAATTTTAAGTTGAAAATCTGTTTAAGTTATCGACTAAGTAATATATATATATATATATATATATATCAATGCTTATAAAACCTTAATTGTTTAAATTAAGTAATTTAATTTAAAAATAAGAATTAAAGTAAATTTACATTAAAATTTTCGATATATCAATTAATTGATTTTTAAAGTGTAAAACAGATTTTCAAATGATAATTAAAGTAATTAATTAAGATAACTAGATGAAGGTTAATTAATTTATGTAATCAATTTAAAGGATTAATTTATGTAATTAATTAATTAATGTGATTAATTTAAAGATAATAAATTTATGTAATTAATTAAAGGTTAATTACTTAGTGTAAGCAATTAAGGGAAAATCAATTAATTAAAGTAGTTAATGGATAATTACTCAATGAAATTAATTAAAGGATAATTAATTAAGGGATAATTAATTTATATAAGTAATTAAAGATAATCAATTACTTGAAGATAACTACTTAATTAAAGGTAATTAAATGATTAAAATTGATTAATAAACGATTAAAGGATAATTTAATCAAAATGGGTTATAATTAATTAATGATTAATTAACCAAAATTTGTAGTTTATTCATAAGTAATTAATCTAATTTGAGTAAATCAGATAATTAACTGACCTTATTTATGAATGTTTGAATTCTATGGAATGTTGAATTATTTGATATCCCTGATATATGATGCTTTGTGATATACCCTGATTTATGTTGTGATCTGTAATTTACTTATTTATGATATATATTTGTGATCTGTGCATGAACGATAAGCGTTATAGTTTATATCGCTTATCAACTATATCCTGTATTCTGATCTGTGATGATTGTATGATGTTGCACTATTGTGTTAAACCCCTGGACCACACTCTTACACACACAAATATGGATTTCACGTGGAAATCGGTTAAGTCACAGATAATTTAAATTTGATGTTGTTTTTGAAATTAACATTTTAATTTCAATTGATTTTGAAAATGGATTTGGGTTTAAGGTTAAAGCTTTTGAAAAGGTGTTTTCAAAGATAAAAGCTATTTTGAATAACTTGGTAAAGTTCCAATTCAAATAATTTAAATTGAATTTGAATTCAATATTTTGAATTGAATTCAATGATTGGAAATTATGGTTAAAGATATTATAAATGTGTTTATATGAAGTTGAACCATTTTAAAAGTAAAATTTTGAGGATTTGAATTTAACCCAAGAACCTTAACTGGTATAAATGAATCAGATTTCCAAAATGAAACTGTTTGTTTATAATGATAAAAGCTTTCATATAAGAAATGAAATTCCAGTTTAATTAAAGGAATTTCAAGTTTGAATTGAAAAAATGGTTTTCCAAGTTATGAATGAAATTCTTTTTGAAAGCTATGAATTAAATCTGTTTATTTTTAATAGATTTGAAATGATGATTTGTTTAAAAGATTAACGTGTGGAAAATCTGTGAATGAATCTTTTGTTTAAAAGATTAAAGTGTGGAAAATTGTTAAACCGTTGAAGGTTGTTAAACCGTTGAAGGTTGTTAAAATGAATCTTTGTGTTTGAAGATTTGAAAATGGTAATTTGTTAAACCATTTAAAGAAAAAGTTTTGGGTAATAAGTTGTGACTTAATTGAAATCCCAATATCCATATGTTTTTAAAGTATTGCGCTCATTATTCGATTTAGCCGGGAGAGGACCTTTGTGTCATATGACTCATTCCGAATACTGATACGTCGTATATGGATCGCATTTGCTATATTGCAGCATGATAGGGGGTTCTCGCTTCGCGGTTTGGTGGCGAACGGGAGACTCTTACCCCTACATGTCCCTGAGAGGGATGGGTTGGTTAGGCAGAGGCCGTGACAGTCGAGAGGCTGGCCGTAAAAGTAAATGCGAGGTGCCAGTGTATGCCACGGTGGGGCTGGGATGGTTGCAAAGCCTACCGGTTGCCACTGTCTTCGGACTTTTACAACGTGGTATCAGAGCTGAGGGTAAAACTTTAGCTCAGGAGTATAACACGTTAAGTAGCTCATTAGAGGTAGAGTGAAGTAAACTCTAGAATGAGTGTATCCCTAAGATATCTGTTCGTATGCCTCAGTAAATTCTCTTGCTATCCACTGATAGAAAGTATGAGTGCGAGAAGAGGATGAGATAGGGGACAGGGGAATACGACTATAAATGGTCAATACCCTGTAACAACAGTGGAAACAAATTTTCTCTATCAGTCTCTTTTGTTCAGCATCTTTTCCTTAATTCTTCGATAATTCCTGGTGGATCCAGGAAAAAAAATTCAATATATCAATATGGGACATAAACTCCAGATAGGCCAGACTTGTTTGTTTGGATGTATTGGTTGCCTTGGTTGCTTTGTTTGCTATGGTTGATAGGTATAATTTAGTTTTTAAATTGAAAATTTTGAAATTGTATCCATATATCTATCTATTCTTTGGGTCTTGATATGTTCTACGAATGGTTAGTTATCCTTTCGAACTAACCGATGTCATTGTATATTTCGTAGATCTGGTTAACCCGAGTATCTTTTGAAGTGTTAAAACAGATTCGTTCTTGATATTCTGATTTGGTAAGCCAAATGCAGAATATATGTTCAGTTTGAGTTGATGAAATGTTCTTCATCCATCTTTGTGTCTCCTTGGCAATTTCGAGGACGAAATTCTTTTAAGGGGGGAAGTCTGTAACGACCCCGAATTTTATATAAATTTAATTTGATAATTTATTGAATTTTTGAATAAAATTTGTGAAATAAAACGGTAAATAGATTTCGAGTTTCCCCGAGACGAATAAATTTGTGTTAAATCAATTAAATTTAAATTTGTATATATGTGAATATATATATGTATATGTAATGTATGAGTGAATTTGGTATATGTATATATATATATATACCTTGAATTTAAAAATCTTAAAATATAAATGGTTTGAAAATATATATAAACATATTTAACATAAGTAAAAAATAAAATAAAATAAATATATATAACTAAAGTGTTTGGTAGTTAAGTTTAAAAATAGAAAAGATACATTAGTTAAATAAATAGATAGTCACGTAAAAAATAGGAATAAATTCACTAGCTAACATAATAGATTAAATATAACAACTTTATTTAAGTTTAAGTAAACCTAGAAATAAGTATAACAACTGTATGAAAACATAGGCTAGAAAACAAATTAGACAAAGATATATACAAGTCAAAGTAAAATTTATATATGTACTAAGTATCTAGATTCGCAGGCAAGAAGAGCAAGTCGAAAACAAAATAAAATACACACTAGATGTACATAATAAAGTAAAGAAATGGTATGGTAAGCATGTAGATAAGCTAGGCTGAAGGACATAAGGAAATATATCTTCATATTTGTTTGTACAGACATAAGTACCATACGAATAGGAATGGAGGGGATATGTATGACACTTCTAATAAATGCTTGTACAAATAAATATCATATCAGCCCCCATCTAAAGAAAATCTCTGATCAAATCTTGTACAAATGCAACTTAGTCTCTGCATACTTGTTTTCTTTATTATCAAGTTTCCTTTCCTTTTTCGTTCATTCAAACAAAGCAAAGCATTTTAGTTTTTAAAGAAAATCAAACCATTTTCAAAATAAGGGAAAACAACAAACTCTGTAATCTTTTTCCAAAGCCTAAGCAAGGCTATTCACAAATGCAAGCCTGAAATCAATCCAAGCATTTTAGTTTTTTTTAAAAGAAATTAAAACATCTCTCAAAAGAAATCTCTGAAGTTCCTTCCAGTTTCAAAGTCTCAAGTTTTAAAGCTTTTCAAGTTTCCAGTTTTCAAATTCAAGCAAATCCAAGCTTCTCTGTTCTTCGAATCATGACAGGTGAGCAACTTTGTTTTCCCAGACTCCTTTGTTTTCACCAGTGAGTAAACATCAACTTAAAGCTTTAAGTTTAACAGTGAAGATAAATTATTGATCATACAGTATTGTATATGTTTTATCTTTGAATAACATTCTGTATATATAGATTACTCTGTATATTGTTCTTCTCTGGTTATTGATTACAGGGTTGATCAATTGATTCAAACTTAAACTTATTTTCATCAAATCATTGTTAAGAATTAAGGTCTTCAACCAAACAAGAAGTTTATTCTTTAACCAAGATTTTGAACCTGTTTCAACATGTTAGAGAAAAATATACCACTGTCAGCTTGATTTACAAGTAAACAAGAAAAATTTGATAAATTCAATTGTTACAAAAAGTTAATTCAAGTTTATAGCTCAAACCCTTATTGCAAGTTATGATTTTTTTAAAACAAAGATGAAGATTTTTAGTTGAATATGTACAGAGCAGTCTGTATTTGAACAAAAATTGTATTTTTATGAATCCCTGGTGATCGACTCAATTATAAATGTTGAAATTTGTTATACAGCAAGCTTAATCATCCTCGAATCCAAGAAAAATGTTAAAGAATTTTTCTAATGCATAAATATTGGGGTCGATTCAAATTTAGGGTTTGGGATTGAGTTTCTATGCTCTGTTTAAATTCTTGTTTTCCGGCCCCATGAGATGATCGAGCTTCGCGTGGTTCTAGAGGATGATGGCTTGGTGTGTTGACGAGGCGTGGTCGAAGTTATGGAAATTCCGGTGGACTGAGGAGCGTTGGTGAAGGGGTTTTTGCTCGGTGATGTTGGGTTGCAGTATCGACGAAGTGGCAAAAATTCGTTTTCGAATTCTCTGGGTCGAATCGAAGTTCGATTTCACGTTGGCATTGAATTTTCGACCTGCTGATTATCGCGGTGGTCATCGGAGTGGCGGCGAACCACTGTACACGTGCACAGTGGTGTTGGTGTTTGCAGTTTGGGGTATCCGTGAATTGGCTGTAGGAAGCTCGAGTTAAAACTCGAAGAAAAGCACGTTTGGCTCGGGAAGGAACTCGCGTACGCGAGTATACTTTTTAGCTATCTTGGTTTAGGTACTTGAACTGGAAAGAAAAAAAAAAGGAAGAAGAAGAAACAGGGACGAGGGGAGGAGAGAAAAGTCTCGGGGACGAAACGAGAGGGACGCGAGGTTGACTCGAGTAAAATCTGGGTTTTACCCGGGTGTGTAAAAAAAATGGGTTAAGCCCAAATTTATAAAGTTTTAAATGTTAAATTGAAAACATGTTAAATAATTTTAAGTTGAAAATCTGTTTAAGTTATCGACTAAGTAATATATATATATATATATATATCAATGCTTATAAAACCTTAATTGTTTAAATTAAGTAATTTAATTTAAAAATAAGAATTAAAGTAAATTTACATTAAAATTTTTGATATATCAATTAATTGATTTTTAAAGTGTAAAACAGATTTTCAAATGATAATTAAAGTAATTAATTAAGATAACTAGATGAAGGTTAATTAATTTATGTAATCAATTTAAAGGATTAATTTATGTGATTAATTAATTAATGTGATTAATTTAAAGATAATAAATTTATGTAATTAATTAAAGGTTAATTACTTAGTGTAAGCAATTAAGGGAAAATCAATTAATTAAAGTAGTTAATGGATAATTACTCAATGAAATTAATTAAAGGATAATTAATTAAGCAATAATTAATTTATATAAGTAATTAAAGATAATCAATTACTTGAAGATAACTACTTTATTAAAGGTAATTAAATGATTAAAATTGATTAATAAACGATTAAAGGATAATTTAATCAAAATGGTTTATAATTAATTAATGATTAATTAACCAAAATTTGTAGTTTATTCATAAGTAATTAACCTAATTTGAGTAAATCAGATAATTAACTGACCTTACTTATGAATGTTTGAATTCTATGGAATGTTGAATTGTTTGATATCCCTGATATATGATGCTTTGTGATATACCCTGATTTATGTTGTGATCTGTAATTTACTTATTTATGATATATATTTGTGATCTGTGCATGAACGATAAGCGTTATAGTTTATATCGCTTATCAACTATATCCTGTATTCTGATCTGTGATGATTGTATGATGTTGCACTATTGTATTAAACCCTGGACCACACTCTTACACACACAAATATGGATTTCACGTGGAAATCGGTTAAGTCACAGATAATTTAAATTTGATGTTGTTTTTGAAATTAACATTTTAATTTCAATTGATTTTGAAAATGGATTTGGGTTAAAGGTTAAAGCTTTTGAAAAGGTGTTTTCAAAGATAAAAGCTATTTTGAATAACTTGGTAAAGTTCCAATTCAAATAATTTAAATTGAATTTGAATTCAATATTTTGAATTGAATTCAATGATTGGAAATTATGGTTAAAGATATTATAAATGTGTTTATATGAAGTTGAACCATTTTAAAAGTAAAATTTTGAGGATTTGAATTTAACCCAAGAACCTTAACTGGTATAAATGAATCAGATTTCCAAAATGAAACTGTTTGTTTATAATGATAAAAGCTTTCATATAAGAAATGAAATTCCAGTTTAATTAAAGGAATTTCAAGTTTGAATTGAAAAAATGGTTTTCCAAGTTATGAATGAAATTCCTTTTGAAAGCTATGAATTAAATCTATTTATTTTTAACATATTTGAAATGATGATTTGTTTAAAAGATTAAAGTGTGGAAAATCTGTGAATGAATCTTTTGTTTAAAAGATTAAAGTGTGGAAAATTGTTAAACCGTTGAAGGTTGTTAAGATGAATCTTTGTGTTTAAAGATTTGAAAATGGTAATTTGTTAAACCATTTAAAAAGTTTTGGGTAATAAGTTGTGACTTAATTGAAATCCCAATATCCATGTGTTTTTAAAGTATTGCGCTCATTATTCGGTTTAGCCGGGAGAGGACCTTTGTGTCATATGACCCATTCCGAATACTGATACGTCGTATATGGATAACATTTGAAGACCGGTGGTGAAGACCGGATATTTTCGAAAACGAAAGGACAACTCGTCGAATGTCTCTGCATCGACTGGTCCCCGATATAGAGATTTTAGCACCCTTTGTGATGGGAAGTCCGGACGTGATTAGAAAATTATCCGGATTTTCAAGGGCTTCTTCGGAAGTGCCTTCGGTTCTGTTCGAACCCGGAACAGACTTGTATGGTTATATGTCTGACATTACACTTTGAGATATAAAGCAGATTTCTTTCAAATACATTTCTGTTGGTGGCGGAGAATTTATTCTCTTAGCTTAACACCCTTCTCTGAGACGTACGAGCTCAGAGGTTATGTAGTTGAAGGTTATCAGCGATATACTCCCAATTTGGTAATGTGACATGCTGAGTGTTGCTGTGTGATGATCATCGTTTGATCATTTGTGATATGATCATTTGTTTGATCATTTATCTTTGTGATCATTACTTTGATCATCTGTTGACCCAAAGCATGGCTTTGTGACAAAGAGTAGCTTTGTGGACGAGACTTCGTCATACCTCACAATCCGGAAATGGTCGAAACAGGAATATGCGACAAGGTTATGAGGGTCGCGTCCTTTAGGGTATGTCATTTCCTTCTGGAAAAGTGTGGTATCATGGTATGGAGCCCAGATACTTACTCATGTGGACACACTTTATTATTATGTGTGATGTTGGTTACCGAGGCCTCGGATAAATGTCCCAAAGGACCGGGAGGTGGCATATTCGTGAGTTACTTGTTATAGGGGTAACCCGGCCTTGTGTTGGCAGAGAGCAGTTTGTCTCTCGGGACGTCCCGCCAGAGGCGATCCCATGCGGCGGAAGGAAGTTCCTTAGCCTGACCATTTGTTGGAAATCCATTTCCCAATACGGAACTTGTACGGTTTTAGTTGTAGAACCTGCCATTTACTTATGGTGGCGCTCCACTATTTAGATGGTAGCTATAGTAGGCATAGTTCGAAATGTCTATGCTGGCTAAGATTAATATTATACTTTCGAAGTGTTTTCTGCACTATGCACTAATAATAATAATCCAATGATTTTGCATAGTAAGCATCTTTGACTATCATAAAGAGAAATCTCCTCCGATTCTGCGTTTGCATTGTGTGTGCATGCGGGAGGCCTTATGGTAGTTTCATTTTCCAAAAGCATTGCGAAATTCTTTGCTGTTTGTTTTAAAGATAAACTGTTTTTGTTGCTCACACCAGTCCCACGACTGACTCGGAGTTTATTATTCCCTTCCTAAACTCTAGGTGCCCACAATTTTCCACACGGGCAGTCTAGAGTTGGGTTTCTCAGATATTCAGGTTTAGTAGATTATCTGGAGCTAGTTTAGTATTTGAAGTTCATGGACTGACGTTGCCTATCTTGGAGCATTCTATTGGAGATATTCTATCTGTTGCTGGTGTTAGCTATTTTCTTTCCCCTGCTATTTCTTGTATCATTATTTATCTCTGATATTGTTGTATCATATTGATATCATTGTTGTATATCATACTAGATATTGTATTCATTGAAGTTGTATATGATATCATTTATTCTTTATTCCGCTGTGTTGTTATACTTAATGGTGTTATAAGCTCCGGAGAACCAGATTCGGCGTTTGAATCTACGGCATTTTGAGTACAAGTGAAGTACGGATGCCGATTTTCGAAGGTCGACTTTTGGGTCTTTACAGAAATGATAATGCTATTAAAGTTAGCAACAAATATTCAGTATTGGACTTATAAGAAGATGGGGGAATAAATGAGAATGAAGAGGGAGAGTACAATGAAATATAAATGGAAGAAGAATTAGTTGAAATAAGAAATAAATCTAATGCCAATGGTAAAAGGACTCATGGCATAAATACGAAGAATACAACTGCAATAAATGAAAAAGACAAAGAAAAAAATCTCAGAGCAAAAGTGTATGGAAAGGAATTGACACAGCAACAACACAAATACAACAAGCAAACAGTGTCCGGTAATGTGCATGTCTACAGTTCTGATGAGCACAACCAATTGGTCATAGCTACTACCCATCAAAAGACTCATATACATGCTCAACCCATTTTTGAACCTTCTTGACCCACCTCTACTTCAATCTCCACTGAAACTGCTCATGTATTATTCACACAACCTTCCAATATTCATTCAATTAACTCCAATTCCATATTACCTCCTCTGCTACCTACTCCTACTTCAAAACAACATCAGTGCATATCACCTGTTCTTGCACACGTGCACGATACTTCACAAATATCCTACCCTGCTAACCATAATCATACTGATATGTTTTCCATTGGAGGAAACTACATATTCTCTCCTACTGAAAGATCTAAAAATCCAATACCACCCTCTGCTAGTGATGTTGATCCCCACCTTTCTCAAACCACTCTGGCTACTCCTCCTTTATCATCAAACTAACAAACCTACCTTTTTGAATGCTTCACTAAAGGATAGCAAAATGAAAAAGACTGCAAGCAACAACAAAATTAATCATCTACAATCTCTAATCTTTCTTTCACCAATTGAATCAAAAAATGATTCAGATACTCACATGTATCAAATTCCAGAGAATACACCATCTTCCAATTCCAAAAGGACGAGAAGCTTGAATAAAAAACCCAACAAAGTTTATCAATGATGAACAACATAGCAGCTTGGAATATAAGAGGAGCCCACCATCATACGAAGCTTGACCAAATCAAATCTCTTATTCGAAACCGCAACCTCTCATTAATCTCAATTTGTGAAACTAAGCTAGACACCACTCTAACTCAGAGAGCTGCCAAATACATAAACAAAAATTGGACTCACATATCTAATCTTTCACAAGCTCCATATGGCAGACTGCTAGTACTGTACGATCCCTCAATATATAGGTTGTCCTCTATCTTAATTGACTCACAATTCATTTATACTCATGCTCTTCACCTCCCTTCAAATACTTCAATGTATTACACCTTCATCTACGCCTCAAATTCTCCTCAGATCAGAAAAAGAATGCATGACTGCATACCTCATTTTAGACAGTCAACACATCCTTAGATTCTAATTGGTGATTTTAACTGCTCATTCCTTTCTACTCATCGAAGTGGTGGTAGGCCGCTAACCCTCACTGAGCTATCTCCATTAAATAATACCATTCAAAATGCTTCCTTGATAGAAATCCCATACTCTGGGTCTGATTATACATGGACCAATAAAAGCAACAAAAACCCTCCAACTCTATCAAAAATTGATCATGGCTACATAAACGTCTCATCTCTACTTCTATGGCCTTCTATAAACATACACATCCCCATGCCACTCCTATCTGACCACTGTCCTTTAATACTCAACTTTGGATCTGCTGCCATCCTCAAATAGGTAAACTTTAAATTTTATGATGAATGGACTAATAATGCTAACTTGAAACAGGTAGTTACTGAAGCTTGGAAAATACACAGCTATGGGAACCCAATGCACTCGTTGCAGAAAATACTAAAGAACGCTAAAAAAGCAATCAAATTATGGGCCATAAAAATTTATGGATAAGGAAATAAACTTTCCAATAATATAGCAGCACAACTAGAACAAGTACAACAGATGATTTTAAACTCAAACTCCAACCCAGCCTTAATTCAAAAAGAAAATGACTTGACTGCACTACTTAAGAAAACTTACACAACAGAGGCAAATATGGTAAACCAAAAGAATAAGCAACAATGGTCTACTTATGGAAATAGGAACTCTAAACACTTCCATGCATCATTGAAGATCAGACAAGCTAAGTCTATGATACATCAGATAAATGATATGCATGGTGTAACTCATACCACCCCGGATCAGGTTGATGCCGCATTCCTTAACTACTACATAAACTTACTTAGTGGCCTCCCCTCTGCCCCTGACATCTCAATAATAAATAACCTCCCAATCCTAAAGCTCTCTTCTGATATGCAGAGTTCTCCGATTAGTCCTGTAACTGATGAGGAAATAAAAAACTCTATATTCATAATGAGAAAAGCAACATTCCTTAGCCCTGATGGTTTCATTGTTTCCTTCTTCACACACTGCTGGGACATTATATCAGGTGATGTATACAAGGCATTCATAATTTCTTCAAAAAAAGTGTGTTACTTTCCTCTATCAACTCTACTAATCTTGTCCTTGTCCACAAAACTACTTCTCTTTCTGATGCCTCCCAATATAGACCGATTGCATGTTGCAATGACATTTACAAGTCCATATCACGTATTCTAACTTCTCGTCTCAAAAATGTGCTTCAACATATAATTTCTCCTAATCAAGCAACATTCCTCCCAAATAGAAGTATCCTCGATAATGTCCTACTGTCTCATGAATTATTGAATGGCTACTCTTCATCATACAAATCCCCCAAAGCCATGTTGAAAATAGACATAAGAAAGGCCTTTGACATAGTTAACTAGTCTGCTATAATGATTGTTCTTGATAGGATGGATTTCCCACTAGCTTTCAGTAAGTGGCTGTACATATGCTTCTCGACAGTCGGATATTCTCTGGTTTACAATGCTCACACTATTGGGTATTTCAAAGGTAAAAATGGCTTGAGACAAGGAGATCCAATCTCTGCATACTTACTTATAATGATCATGGAGATTTTCACCCTTGCAATACATAAGCAGGTAGAATTGAAGAATTTTTCTCTGTATCCGAAGTGTAGAAACCCGATGGTAACAGCTCTTGCCTTTGCAGATGACTTGATAATTTTCAGCAAACCAATAGTTACTTCATTACAATCTATAATGGACACACTTTCCTACTTCTACAACTTTTCTAAGCTGCAAACAAACCCAGAAAAATCCCACATTCTTTTAGCTGGCCTGATTGATCTTCAAAAATCAGTTTACTTAAACATAACAAAAATGCTACCTCTTGACTCTGATATGGCTTATCTTGGGATTCCTCTGGCAACGAAAAGAATAAAAGTTGCCCAATGTGTTCCTCTATATGAGAAAATCATGGTAGTCATGAATAGATGGGAGAATAGGTACATAGCTCAACCTAGGAGACTCGTTATTATTAATGTTGTTATTCTCTCCATGATAGTTTACTAGAGTAGAACATTCCTGCTGCCTACCAAATTAATAGCCATGATTAGGTCTGCTATAATAAAATTTCTATTGACAGGTTCAATACACACTAGAAAATTATCTCCCATAGCATACAAGAAGTTGGAAAAACCAAAGAGACATGAGGGATTGGGGATAAAGAATATGAAATTATGGAATGTGATTGCCTTGTCTATACACTTCCATAACCTCATAACCAAATCTGATTCACTATGGGTTCAATGATCAATCAGAAACAACTTGAAAGGAGATGAGATTTGGCTAGCAGAAAGTAAACAATCTCATAGGTGGGTCTGGAAAACCATGTTAAAATTACGAGATATATCGATGCCTCATGCAAAACTCCTAGTTGCCTATGGCAGTACTTACAAATTCTGGACTACTCCCAGAATCAATCATGGCTTGGTCCTATAGAAGATCCTCTCATATGACAATATGACACAGACTGGTATCTCCCTTAATGCCAAAGCTACGAGCTATATAGTCAATGGTAGAATCAACTTGCATCACAAAAGCAATACTGCAGTAAATGCCCCGTGGGATAAATATAATGGCCAACCTTATAGCTACAATCACATAGAAGATTATAAATAGTCAGACAAACTCAAAGATCACTCCACCAAAATAGTATATACATCACTTGCTGGAGAGATGAAACATGGTTGTTTTCCATGGTATACACGTATGTGGAACAAATATGCAGATGAAAGATATAACTTTATGTTGTGGAAGGTTTATAGAAATGCCCTGCATACTTTAAGAAATCTTTCCTATAGAGGAATTAGTGTCTCTACCTCCTGCAAATTTTGCTCCTCTACGGTTGAAGATGTCCATCGCTTATTTTTCAGATGCTCTTTTACTCACTTTATATGGACCAAAATCAAACGCAGAGGTGGCTATGACTCTGCTAGGAGAGACAGTAAGATTGAATGGTTGAGAATATATAAAGCAACAAGGTGGAAGCAGTAGTCAACAAATGAACTGTTAATTATACTCAAAGTCATGGTCTTTGTGATTTGGGAGGAGAGGAATAGCATAATCTTCAACCAGATAAGAAAGAACAAAATGCAGATCTATTATGAAAATTGCAGGAAAATACACAATATGATAATCTATCTACCTTCCCTTTTGATCAGGCTGCTCTGGTCAAGTAGTCTTAAAGTGTCTATAGCCCCTGTTTTATTTTGTTTTTTTTCTTCCTTTCTGCATGTATTTTTTCACTTCTACCTTCCCCTTTGTATGCTTTCTGTATTTATATTGTAAGGTTTTCTTTTCAATATAAATAAATGGTAGGGGCCATTTAACTCTACTGGCTTTGCCAAAAAAAATAATAAAATAAAATAAAAGAGAATGGCATATAGTGATTTATGAAAATTTTATATCATTTGATGGCATGTAATTTCAACCATGTCATTTGAAGAGAGAGGAACGGAGGGAGATATAATCAAGAGAATTAATTATGGAAGTTTTAATTAAAGAATGGAAAATATTTCGTTCTTTCAGTTCAAACAAATTCACTAATTCATTTCCTATAGACGATTCATTCTTTCTCATTCGTATTTTTCTCTTCTCTCCTCCTAATCTTCCATGGCAGAAAACAAAATAAAAATTTACAAAAATTTTCAACTCCAAATCAAATGAACATCAAAAATAATAATAAAACATAAGTGGTTCATCCATCTTTTGCAAGGATCAGGTGTGGATCTTAGAGATCTGAGGAGACATCTTCATTCACGGTGTGTTTCTTAGGCTACTTCTTATGGTAATTATCTAATCTCAATTTTAATTATACATCACGTCTTTTAGTGTAGATTATATCCTCATATTTTACAATGATTTTATATGTGCAAATGTTGTCACCTATAATCGATTGAATCTGCATATGTTAATATCTATATTTGAATCTTTTATTTGTTGTAAATATCATTGTTCGAGTTTTGCATCTAATAAAAAAAGTAGAGGGCTAATCATTTAATACACCACTACAACAAAAAAGACTTTTCACAGCATTTGAAAAACGCTGTTAAAAGTTTTCACAGCGTTTTTAAAAACGCTGTATAACGACATGCGGTCGTTGACCCTAAATTTTTAACTGCAAAATATAAACACTGTCAAAAACCAACTTTCTACAGCGTTTTTTAAACGCTGTTAATAATTTTTCTACTGCAAGGTATAAACGATGTTAATAGTTTTCTACTACAAGGTATAAACGCTGTCGTAGGGATATGCATTTTTTTCCCAATGAATTGACAGCAATGTATAAACGCTGTCGTAGGGATATGCATTTTTTTCCCCAAGAATTGACAGCAATGTTGTGCCATTGCAATATTCACACATATCATTAATATAAACTACATTTAATTATATTTTAATCAGTTAATGTACATAACATAAACAAATCAAACTAAAAATTGTAAAATAAAAGCATAACTATTAATCACTTCCATAAAATAAGTTGAACACAATATCCATGAACAAAGTTTACATAAACCCGTAAAGAGAGATAAAATTTATAAACCAACTGCATACAAAATTAGACAAATGCACAATATCTAGAAAGCAAGTTTGCATCTAATATTATCGACAAAACGTGCATAAAAGTAGTTCAAATACAGGTTGAAAATGAAAAGTGGCAGTACGAAGATAGTTAGACATTGGTTTACTGAATTGTTGCCAACAGGGCAGTCTGAACTCGGCAAGATTCCTCCTTCCGTCTTTTTTTCTTGACTTTTTATTGTTGAGCTATCACTAACCATGGCTTTGTCAACATCCTGTGAGTAGTAATTACAGTAAGCTTTAGACGTATAACTGTTAGTTAAATATAAAGAGTACAATTTCCAGTTGAAAAAAAATGTGTTTTTCAATAAACATGTAACTGGAAGTTCTATGCAATATATGAATCTCCTACAACTATATTTTTATTTATCAAAGTGATATTTTGTTGGTTGTTTATAAATAGCATGATTTAAGGCATTACAGTTTTTTATCCAGCAAAAGATATGAATTTAGAGTAGCCTTTTGATGAAATATGGAAGGGAATAAAACATAATTGTGAAATTATTTGATGGTAAACTAATAGACAATAATGATAATACTTGAGAGTTTTTAGCATCTGTTTCATACCTTGTTGTTCAAGCACACTAGACTGAAAATGACAGAACTCTACAAATATCAACTGTTCAAAGCCTGCACGCATAAAATAAATTTGTTATTAGCTACTTCATGGCCACATTAGACTGAAAATGACAGAACTCTACAAATTAGTCATTTTGTTATTAGCACCAAACTGTTTTCAAAAAATTTGCCATTACAACGGCGCCATTTTGTAGCACCAGAGTAATGTCTATGCATTACCCCTCTCCTGATACTTGGCTTGCGCCATTAACAACAATTTTATCCACTTATACAACAATGTCAGAATCATATACAACATTAGCACCAAACTGTTTCCAAAAAATTTGCCATTACAATTCTCGCACACAATCGCACACATCAACAAGTATTAAAATTATGTAATTACCAGTACAATATAATAGTAGCGTGTAATTGTATATAATTTATTCCAAGATAGTATATGTTTCTCGAATAAAAATCGAAACTTAGTGACCCAATTTCACATGGTTGATTTTGACAATTACATAACTATTATAAATAGCAGGGCAAACAAAATTGGAATGGAAAGAACATGCTAAAACTTGAGTGAACAGTTAAAGAAAAATATTCTTCACTATAAAAGAATATCCATACACTATTACTATACCTAAGCATTTATTAGACTCTATATGTGTGTGTGTTTGTATATGTATATATATATATAGAATTAGCGGTTGTAACTTTTGCTAGTTTTATGTAAAATATACTTAAATATAGAGAGAGCGTATTTAATCTAAATGCAAATAAGAAAAAAAACATTCCAAACTAATCTTTTTCATTTGCAAATTAAGTAGTTGTGAAGTAGTTGTGGCTGAGATGCAACAGTGGTGCAGTTTGATGGTTTGGTGGTTGATGGAGTTGTGATGTGTTAACAGTTTTTGTAAAGAGGTGGTTGATGCTGCTGCGATAGTGGCAGTGGTGAAGTTTGGTGAAGTAGTGGTGGTGATGTAGTTGTGGTTTGGGATGTTTGTGCAGAGTGGTAAGGCTAGGCAGTGAACTGGAAGGGGAAGAGCAGTTTGTAGGGTGATGGTTGTAATGTGGTAGAAAATTGTGAATGTAAAAAAGAAAAGAAAAAAATTGCAATAAAAAAATATTTTGGTTGTTGAAATCGTGTATACTTTTTTTCTGTTTTTTTATAGAAATGTAAATGCAAAATAAAAATAAACAACAACAAGCACGTACTCCTTCCTATGTAGTAGATAGTATGTTCAGAATAAATTCAAAATTGCAAAGTGGTAACAACTAGTTGACTTTAAAGTAGAACCTGTTTAAATCCTTGCCAGTGATACATTGCAGCTATTTCATATAATGCTTAAATCGAAAACCTAAGTAAATGATTGCGATCAAGAAAAAAGGTACTTTGCCATCCTTAGAGACTACTGCTTGAAATTTCCTGCTTGAATTAAATAAATTATAACCATGCTACTGAAAATAAAAAGGGTATCATGTCAATAAGTTCATGTGTAAAATAAAATACTCGGTGTGTGAAAATGAACTATATAATGCCAAATTTTCAAATTTCTTTTTGAAGAAAAAGAAAAGGAGGTTGCTGATAAAAAGATGCAAAATTAAACATTTAATCTGCAAGTTACTTCTAAGTTCTAATGTAACAAATATAGAAGTGATATTAATAATTTTACCAAAATGACATGTAGGAATTACTTGATTGATGAGAACAACATGTTGGTCATGAAGCTGATTAATGATCATGTCACATACTGTAGTCTTTTCTGCAGATGCACCGCTGGCCACACCTGCCAAACTAATTTGAGTGAGTAAAATGTTAATCAAGTTAACATTTAAGAAATGATATATAGAGCAAGGGCCGCCACCTACAATCTTAAATGGAGCTTTCAAAACCAAAGGAAGAGGAAGAGGGTGGTTCAGGTAGCTGGTCTGAACCTGTTACAGCCCTGTAGTGAACAACCGCCAATCGATGATTAACACTCAACCTATAGAAGGAGAACACACTAGAGTATCAGTGAAGCAAGTGCAGAGACAGGGAAGCATGAAAAAGGAGGAGGAAGTAGTAGGAATTATTGATAAGGTTACAGACATCATCTCTTCCGCATGCACAATTTGACATGATATGATGGCTTGCTTCAAAGTTTATTACACTAAATTCAGTTGCATCAAAATTCTTTACCTAACAACATCATTATATTTATTCAACTACCCTTTCAAAACATTTATATGATTATCTGATTCTACCACCTTAGCACACTTATAAAATTTAGAAACTTCTGCAACCTTTGGAGCAAAAAAGTTTAAATACAGTTCCCTTTAATAGAATTAGAATTTATAGACATAACATTTTGTTCGGTTCCCTTCTCCATATCATTACAGAACTTCTTCGAAGTGTGAATCAAAATGCATTATTAAATTAAAGTTAGACGGTGGGGAATGCACGGGGAGAGGAAATAAATCAGGATTTTTGTTTACTTCAAAGTGTATGATAAGTTAAACTAAGATAATGATTTGTGATTGTGTGGATTCATTGAATATTTTACAACTTGTTCATTAAGCTTTGGGTAGCTATCAATAAAATTTATATAATTGTGATATCAAGTGTTCTAAGATTTCTCTTCATTCAGTATGATAAACAACAATACCGAACAAGCACTAAAGTCAGTAACTGCTAACCTTGGAGACACTTCTCATTTCGTATGTCCCACACCAATCCAATAAATCGCATTTATCATGCTTTTTGTCATGCTTGCCCTAGAATTGACCAAAAACACATTATAATGGTTATGGAATTAATTACTAAAATTTAAATGATATCACGATAGTATTATAATTGACTTTTACCTTTTGATGTGTGCTTGCTTCTCCCTCACTTTCTTTACCTCATCAAACAAATAATATTGCAAGTTTGCAACAACATGAGTAACCATGTATATTAGTAATCTTATATATCAATTATTGACTAATGATTTATACTGGGATATTGTAAATCAAATACACAGATTATTAATCCTTGGTGCAAGTTAATTCTGCCTTTTTCTTGCACTTTCAAGATCAGGTTGTCAACCAACACTAACCAACTTATCGGTATACGAATATCAAGCAATAAATTGGATGTTAGTTTAAAATTTCTTTATTTATACCAAATACATATATACTTTCAAGTTACTAGGTCCTTCTCAATGGCAATACTATATAACTACATCCGCCTTAATTAGAAGCCATGGAATCTTAACGCTAGTTCATGCGTTCATGAACAAGTAGATATTTGAAACCTTGGTTCTGTGGCAAACAGATTCACAAATCACCAGAAAAATATCATGGTTCATTTTATTAGGCATTATAAAATATAAAAGAAAAATATCATGGTTCATTTTATTAGGCATTATAAAATATAAAAGAGAGGTAGACTAACCATTATATGTGTGGCACTTGAGGAAGCTGCTAACCCAAAAGTCCACGTATTAGCAGTAGCTATCATTTTAAAATGTCATATAATAAAACCAAATAAATGAATAGGTATAAAAAAGGAAACGAAGCACACTATTTATACTGGCAAGTGGAAAAAATTATATAAATAGTAATTTGACAAAAACGTATAGTATTATTACCTTCTGTACCATAATTTCATTTTTTGTCCATTTATAATTATATATTTATCGACATATCTTTCCCTGTAGAAAGAAGAAAAATCGATTCAAAATCATGTTAATTACATGAAATATTTAAAAAAAAATCGATCATTTGTAGAAGAGTGGTAAAATGAAAGCATTAAATATGTCAGGCTACCAAATTAACTTGAAGATATCATTAAAATTGTATTAAACTAATCATATTTTTTCTAACAATAATAATAAGCATGTAAAGAAACAGCTAACTATTCTTATAAGAAATTACTCAAGATAATAAACCTTGAGTATAAAATTCAAAATACAATTCCTTTGCCTACCATGATCGTAGAGATATTATAAGGGATATTCCAAGAGAATTACTAAATATTTTAAAGTAAGATTATGTGGAATGTAAAGGATACATTCGAACAGGTTTTAATTCCTCATGTGACATTATGATAGAAGGAAAATGATCAGCCACGTTAACAACAAATAACTACTCATTTTTTATTATCATTAACTTGGTAAGTATATGCATAATGTAATTTAATTTTTAGATTTATAAAGAAAATATACTTAAGTTTTGTCAAAACAAATATTAATTATAAACCATTTTTTGACATGGTCAAGTTGAATGATGCTAATAAAAAATACAAGGATGGGCAATATATATCTAAATGCATGCATAACGGAGAGATGATTATGGATGAGACAATTCCATATATTGAACAAAAAGTATCATTTCTGTTAGCATATGAACCGTACATGATTCCATAGATACAACCATTATGTTACCATAGTCTTATTATTATTATTCTCCAGTTTTGTTTTTGCTCTTATAACTTCTCACCTAATGCGCCTCTTTAAACCCTTTGATTGATGCAGTAAACAAAAGCGAATCTACTTTTTATTACTTTTGTTTAAATATAAATGACAAATAAAACCTTATATTATGCTAACTTAAAGTAAGCCTAAATACTAACTTGCTAAAAATCCACAAAAATCATTATATAACTTTTTGTAAACCATAACATGAACAGCAGTGCAAATCGTATTTATGTTATTTTCTTTTTAATTTAGCAACTTGACAGACGATTTGAACTCACAAACCACTCGACACAATTCAACAAACGCAGCGACAGTACCATTTTTTGATAAACCAACAAAAGCAGTAAGCAAAATAACGGTTGCCTCAAACGAAATAGCATAGTCAACAGTCAACAAATCACATAAATATAGAAAATATACCTCATTCTTTCAGTAATCAATTCAGCCAACAGCCTGAGGTATTCACAAATCACAGTCGGATGAGGCAGGAGCTAGAGTCGACAAGCTCGTAAGCACGAATTTTGGAGGAGCAAAGTAGGAAGTAGCGTGGCATCACCACCGACCGCGTGGTGCGATTAGGATAAAGCAGTCGAGCAAGTCACGATTTGTAATTAGGGTCTTTTTTACATCGATGCTGTCTTTAGGGGTTGCCCAAAAATAGGACCCGGCAGAGGTAAAGATGGAGGCCGAGGTAGAGGCGAAAGAGGTAGAGGCAGGTGCTGCTATGTGAATAAAGATGATGAGAACTTAGGTTAGGGCAGTGGAAGAGGGAAATGAAAAAATTGGGGAAGCATAAGTTATGAAATGGGCGGCCAAAAATAATTGATGGATTCCAAAATGTCTTTCGACTAAAATACTTATCTAACAGCGTTCGGTGAAGCAAAAGTAAAAGGAAAAAAGATAACAACGGCATCTAAAAAAAGAACGCTGACCTATTTTGCTGTTAATGAGTAGTTTTCTTGTAGTGCACACACACTCTTTAAACATTGATAACTTTAATACTATATGCATCTTTTACATACGGTGTTTTTTAAATAGTTTGTGCTTTTAAAATAATGATAACATTGTTTAAGCCACCTTTTATGTTACAAAATTACACACACGCACATCTGTGTATATATTAATTTTACATATTTTAAATATCTTTAACTACTTTATTGGTTTTAATTTGATACATAAAATTATTTACTTGGCAGCATTTGATGTTTTGGATCTTAAATTTGAATCTATTTTATTGACTTAGTCAAATCTATTCAAATAGTTTAAATGGTTTATTTCATTTAATATGTAAATTAATTATGATATATACACACACACACATATACATATAAGTTTAATATGTTTTGAAAACAAGTTAAGGAAATAATAAAAGAAGGCTAAAAGATTTCTTTCTTACATTTCCTTAATTGCCATTTAAATGCCTTTTATTATTTCTTTTAATGCCACTTAAATGCAACAATACCCATTCATTTAGACCTTTTTGTTTCAATTCTATTCAAACATTAAACTATTCACTTCATTTAATACATAAGTTAATTATATATGAATATACAAACATTTTGATATATTTTTAAATTATTTTGCGACAACCGTTGCGATAGAGTTAGGGGTATGCGCCAAGGGCAATTCTGTAATTTATTATAAATTATTAACTCTATAATCAATTCTTGTTCATAATAAAGGTGTTTTTCTTTCTGTTATATATTTGTTGTAATGTGTTATAAATAATTAAATGTTTAATTAAAATAAATTTAACAGAAAATCCATAAATAGTATGTTTGTGATAGAAATTACAAATAGTTGTAATCATGAGTATTGTATCACAATATAATAAGCACATCATTCTAAATGTTCCTAGTCAAGATGCATCGAGACTGGATATCGATGTATCCGTTGATACTAGAGTATGTAACGCTCTCCAAATATTGGGCAATGTATTACTTCTGGCTGCTGGAGGCACCAAGTGGTTATGTACTGGTAGTTATTGGATAACCATGAAATGACTCACTCGATAGTTTTCTTTTGGTTACTATAACTAAGATCAAACAAAAAATATTGATGTGCCTAATTTATACAGTTCTCTTGACTTGAGAATACTGTCGATCTTCAATATGAAAGCTCAGCTTTGATTATAGTCAAATCATGGCAGGACGTCCATCGAGTGACTATAGTTGGGTCGAATAGAAGTATTAGAAGTGAAACATTATTTAATCGAGGATTCATCTCCTCAGTTGTATGGGGTTAGTATCATGGTCAACTCAAGTCAACTAAAAGTCAAAATCTCTTGCCATAGTAGTTCGGTTATTATTACTATTGAACTAAGGACTTTGTGTTTGGACTATAAAGTTGGATATGAACGATATTGGAATTTTGACTATTACCAAATTCCATAAGTCCAACATATGTAGTTTTGACGAAGAGAATTGGTGTAAATAATAGTCATAATTGGGAAGCATTTAACAAAGTAAAATTGGATTTTATCGAAACCAAATAAACGATGAATTTGGCCAAAATGTCACACTACCTACTAAATGATGTGTGAACATTAATATTCGAACAGTTCGGTATTAATCGCTGGTCAAATTTATACCTAACTGGTCACAGAACCGAAATGTTGAATACTACATTGATCAAACGATTTAATTAATCTGTAATTGTTATAAATTAATTAATATTTATGAAATATTAGTTATAAATTTTTATTTTCATTACACCATATAGGCAATGTTGCAATGGAGATGTGCGGCAAATTTGCTAAGGCCATGGGCCGTTGAAGATTACAACGGCTTTGGGCCGTTGCAAACAGTTTAGCAATGGCTTCAGGCTGTTGCAATATTGCACTGCTCAGAACCGTTGCAAACCTTATTTTGGACTGTTGCAAACCTTATTTTCTTGCACGCAAATCCAAACACCCAAAAGCGTAGCCAATTTTTTTTAGCCTCCCGCTTCTTTCTAGTTTCATTTAAAATGACGATATCCCCCGATCCCGAACCCTATCTCCACGTTCTTTCTCTTCCTCTTAATCTCTGCCTCCCTTCTCCCCTAATCCCAAACCCTAGGTGGTGGAATTAAAGTATTCTGGAGCTTGATGCAGCCGCCGTGATATGAAGATGCTCGTGCCTTGGGTTGTGGGTTGCATTGACGAAGAAAGTCAGGCTGGTAGCACTAATGCCACGATGGATGCAGACATTAAGGAAGAAAATACTGAAAATTTGGAGGATAAGTCAATTAGCAAACCTAAAATTGAGGAGCAAATCCAAGTCATGCCTACTTCTGAACATTGTTGTCCAACAAAAGTATGATGCTGATAATTTCCAGCCAAATAAAAAGGTAATTTATTATCAGTAGATATTTCAAGATCACTAATTGCTTCAAGCATATAATTATTTTATTTCACAATAAAGGCTAGCATCGATTCAGCGAAGATAATCAAGAAACAAACTAGCAGTCTTGGAGCGCTGCTGGGGAATTCATCTTCTCGGAAGAAACTTGAGTCCTGTATCAAGGATAAAGTTTGTGTTTGTTTAATTCCATGTTTTTTCTTTCTTTTAGACCTTCAGATTTGCATATTTTGTTAACTCAAGGTTGAAGGTATATAATCTATTTACAATGTGTCAATTTTTTGGTCAATAATGATGTACATTGGATATCTGTACTCCAAGGCACTAATTACCAAGTTTGCCCTCTGTTCTAGACTGAGCACTTGAACAGAGCACAAGCGCACTCAGTTCTAAACTGAGCGCTTGATCCGAGTGCAAATACTTAGTTCTAAACTGAGCGCTTGAACCGACTGCAAGCACTCAGTTTGAATGAAACATAATGAGGACTAGCCTATATTTAGAATTACATAATATACTTTGTAAATGAAGTTTATCAATGAGACGTATGCTAGAGAAACTAGATTTGCATGAATCTGTATATAACTATGGTTGAAACCTCCATCGACAACCTTAGCAAATGATTTCAGTGCAAGTAGGCCCCAATCTTCTAGTCAATGCCATATTCATTCTCTCTACTTTTTCCATGTCTCGAGCTCTCTCTCTCATATCACCTTACTCGCAAGGATTCCTTCTCTGCTTGCTCAACTTCTCGCCTTGTTACTTCTTTGGCTCTTTAAATGTATGTTTTCTCAATGGCAAGTAGCTTGATTTGATCATTGTTATTATGCTTATTTTGAACATAGGTGTTTTTTATATCTTTATTTCGACATGGTTTTGAAGTTCCTACATTCATCGATAAGCTTAAATCTAGCTATAATGGAGTTGACGGAAATTTGAATGGATTGGAGTAGAGAAGATCAATACAATCATCAGCCCCTATTGTAACCAGAGATTTTGTTTCTAGGAGTGATCTATCTTAGTATATATTTATAGTTAACTCTTTGGCTTATGGCAGTGTTACTAAATTATCCTCTGTGTTTTAAAGTCTGTATTACCATATCATTCTGGGGTGTTATAAATACCTTTATTTGAAAGGTATTCATGTCGTTATCTGTATGTTACCGCTACATATGAATATATTATTCTCTTTATCGTGTTGGATATAAAAAACTTGCAGAGTAACTCTATTTAGTTATTTTCATATTGCAACTAGCCAAATATATAGTCTCAAATAAATCTTAATGACACCAAAAATTAAACTTTGCTTCTGCTGGTTGAATCATCAAGCTGGCATACTTATTTTATCACCTAAATAATTTACATGCAATCTCACACACTATATTTAGTCCTTTTGGGGATTTCTGTAATGATTTCTTTAACTATATTGACATTACATTTTCAACCAAGAAAGATAAAATTAGGCTTTGCGGTAAGCCTAGGTTTTGTACCAAAAGCCAGTGTTTTCATGACCCAACTCTGCCGCGGTCCAACCTCGAATAACCCTGAACCTTGGACCACCACGGCCCGGAACTCAATCGAACCTCATTTATCGATGAACCTTGGTCGGACCTTTAAACCAACGGTTCAACCGTCAATTTTACCTGGTTGAACCACGGTTCTTTTGTTTTTCTTACATTCTCGTCGTGTAATTCTCTCTTATTTTCATTTGAACCCGGTTGAACCCTCCCATATGCGCAATTTCTTCGCTTCAAAATATGTTTTCAAATCTCCGCCCGTTTTATATTCGTAATTAGTGCAGCTAGTGTAGCAAATTTGGTTTAATTTTTCATATTAGAATTAACGTGTGGATTATGAATTAATATCGTATATTTTTATTGAAAATGTTGTTTTTTTGTGTACTTAAGATTGATACGTTGCATCTAAATGTATTAATTTACAAAAAAGAGTGTGTGCGGTTCTTGACGGTTCGACCGGTCGAACCCTCGAAACCTCGAACCCTGAGTCCTCACGGTTTGATTCACGGTCCGGTTATGAAAACATTGCCAAAAGCCATAGCATTTTGGCATAAGATGCCATACTATTTGTTATTTGAAAATTCAGCTTTACTTAGGTTTTAAAGTAAGGCCTGGATCATACATTTTTGCCATGTTGCCATGAAAGCCTGTTGATTCACTCATCATTCTTTAAATAGTTGCCTAAATTGCACGTGTCTTGTTAAATGCTAATCTTTTTTGGAGTTTGATTGTTGCCTTTTGTGCTTTATATTTAGAGCTCTAATTGAAGTGGGACCGTTGTTAAGTTTGTTTTACCCTTTATTAATACAAATAATAAAGTTTGAACAATTCATTCTCCTGTATCTGAAGAAATAGTTGAAGAACCATACTACGAAAAATAAATTATCATGAATATCAGAATATGGAGGAGGAATGTATAGCATGTGATCTCAGTATCTCACTCACATCAATTTCTTTTTTGGACAATGATTTACATATCATGGTCTCCCACTAAACATTTGCACTTATGTGCAGTTCAAATCATGGGCCCATTACATTTTGTAAAGTTCCTATATTAAGATTTTGGATTTGATTTACACAATGGAACTTCATTATCTTAAGATGCCGTATAGTTGGTTTGTTACATGTATGACCACTATATCGAACTATGGTAAAGACATTTCAGTACAGATCTGAAATCATTTATAATTAAATAAAATTTCTCGTCAGAATAGTAATTTTGCTATCTTATACTTTATCTGTATGTAGATATACATGAGTTTGTACATACTTGGGTTTAACATAGATGGATTAATTTTTGTATCTTTTTAGTAACTTCTTATTGCATATCTTTAATTGGTTCTTGGTAGATATTGATGTTTCCTACTAATCCAATCAGCATGCTCAACCGGCATATGATTAAAAAAAAACCATAATTCATTTTCATATGTATAACATACCAACGGATGATTGTTTCAATGTATTGTCATTATTTTTTACTGAACAATGTTGATATTTTTTATGACATCTGTGTAGCGATTGTTCAGCTATGAAGAAGATGCAAGCAAAAATTTTTTGGATGACACCGGTATTGAATAAATCAGCCATCAGGTACAACTTCATTATTAACTTCTATCATTTGGTTGCATATGCAGTGCTTAACTTACATAAACATAAAGCATTTGTGCACAAGTTGCTGAATCTATTAACTAATACCCAGATTGTAATTTAAACATTAAACTTTGGGTGGATACTGTATGAATCATTTCACCCTGAAACTTTATCTTTCATCTTTATGTATTTATTTTTCATTTTTCTAAATTTCCACACACTGGGTCCCCATTTTACGTTCATATTATGATCAGTGAAAATTTAGTCATGTGAGGCTAAATTTTGTATGCTAAAAGACTGGGAACTTAGCATCAGATACCCTCAATTACTTAAACTCGGTTATCATCGGCTTCTTTTAGATTTTAAGCAAGTTAGTGTTTCATGAATCTTCCTTTATGAAGTCTTAAAATCTTAGTGTTTTACATTATAAAATGTGTCATTATAGAGATACCCCTCACAACAAATTTCAATTTGATTGTGATAAAGTTAGGGATATGTCCTAGATTCAATTATGTAATTTGTTACATATATTCAATTTGACAATCAATCTTGTTCAAAATAAAAGTGTTTTCTTTTTATTATATACTTGATATAATTTATCACAATGAAAACAAATATACCATTTAAAAATATTCTTAGTCAAGATGTATCAAGACTGCATATTGATACATCTGTTAAAACTAGAGTACGTAATGCTCTTTAAATATTGAGCAGTGTATTACTTATGGCTGCTGGGGCATCAAAGGGGTATGTACTGATAGTTATTGGATAACTATGGAATGACACACTCGATATTTTTCTGTTGGTTAATATAACTAAGGTTAGACAAAAAATATCGATGTGACTAATATATATAGTTTTCTCAACTTGAGAATACTGTTGATCTTCAACGTTGAAGCTCTGCTTTGATTATAGTTAAATCGTGTCACGACGTCCATCGAACGACTATAGTTGAGTCGATTGAAAGCATTTGGAGTGAAACACTATTCAAAATAGGATTCGTCTTCTTAGTTATATGACGTTAGTATCACGGTCAACTGATGTCAACTCAAAGTCAAAGTCTTTGAGTAGACCAGTTCGGTTAATAATAATTGTTATTATTGAACCAAGGACCTTGTGTTTGAACTATGAAGTTAATGTGGACGATATTGGAATTTTGACCATTACAAAATTCCATAAGTGCTAATGTGATATAGTTTTGACGAAGAGAATTGGTATAAATAATTGTCACTATCGGGTACGCTTATAATAAGTAAAATCAGATTTTACCAAAAGATGTGTAAGCAATAAATTCAGCCAATATGTCACACCACATGCTAAGTGACTTGTGAACGTTAATATTCGAATAGTAAGTTATTAATTGCTGACTGAATTTACACATATTCGAATAGTAAGATATTAATTATTATTTAATTTATTTAATTTTGAAAGTTGTTTATAATTATTTTAATGCATTTATAAATTATATTTGCGCAATTGTATATGATATCGACGTAATTTTTTTTTTTTGAAAACCCAGGAGAACCCGGCAGACCGGTAAACTCCTGAGGAGGGTATAGTAAAGCCGTCCGTTGATCCAAGCCCCCATACCCCCGGGTACATTTATATAGGATGGGGAATCGCATGGTAGGAATCGAACCTGGGTCTTTTTACCAGAACCCAAGCCTCCTTTCCACTGCGCCGCACCCGCGGACAGATATCGACGTAAATTAAATAAATTATAATTGTATAAATGATTTATAGAAATTTTAAGTCATTTGATAACATGGTTTGTGGAAATTTTAAGTTATTTGATGACATGGTTTGTGGAAATTTTAAGTTATTTGATGACATGGTTTGTGGAAATTTTATGTCATTTGATGACATGTCACGTGAAAAGAAAGAATTGGAGAGGGAGACAATCAAGGGAATTAATTAGGAAAGTTTTAATTAAAGAATGGAAAAGTTTTCATCCTTTCAGATTAAACGTATTCTCTAAGGGGTTTTGCACGAAAGATCCCTATTTCTGATGTTGTTATAAGAAAAGTCCCTGTTGAAATAAGTATGTAAATTAGGTCTCTGTTTTTTCTAAATCAGAAAGTGCAAATTAGCTTGTGCTTTTTAAAATTTTCAAAAATTTTAGAAAAGTTTCAAAATCAGAAAGCATAAGTTACCTTGCGCTTTCCAAAAGCTTCAAAATTTTCAAAAATTCAAAAAAAAATTCAAAATCAGAAAGCGTAATGCGCTTTCCTGATAGAAAGTGCAAGATAATTGCGCTTTTCAAAATTTTGAAAATTTCGAAAAAGATTTCAGAAACGGAAAAGTGCAAGTTACCTTGCATTTTCTGTCAAATAAGTGCAAGGAATTTTGCGTTTTTTATTTTTCGAAAATAGAGACCAAATTTACATATTCATTTCTACAAGGACTTTTCCTATAACAACGTCAAAAACAGGGACATGTGACTCTTTTCTTGATTCTCTAACTCATTCTGTACATACAACTCACCCTTTTGTCGTTTTTCATTTTTTTTCTTTCTCTCCTAACTTTTCATGAAAAAAAAAAATCAAATTTCCAAAATCTTTCAAACTCCAAATAAAAAAATCAAATAAAATAAAACAAAAGTGGTTCATCCATCTCTTACAAGGATGAGATGGGGATTTTGAAGATCTGAGGTGATATCATCATTCAAGGTGCGTTCTTTTGGTTACATCTTAAGATAAAATTTTCATTTTATTTATTCATATAATCTTCTTATCTATATGGTTAGATCTCTTGCATATCACATCTGAATATAAGTTTACCTATTTAACTTGATCTAATTCCCTTTTTTCATATCTTCTTTAATAATATTTGTTTATGATATCAATTTGATTTAGATTCATTTTGTGCTATTCCATTTTGATTACATGTCTATATTCTTAACATTAGAGTTGTGACGAATTCTTAACATCAAAGATATGACATATTACGTCTCATTTAATTAGTTGGTCATGATGTTCCTACAGTTCAGATTTGAAATTTTATTGCGAATTTATATGTGTCTAAGTTGTTCCCTTTGTTTCTATTTGAAACCATTCATTTATATGATTTTATTTTATTTCAACTAATATAAATTACATATGTTGTCCTTTTGAAATCATCTGAAAATTGAATATAATGTTTAAATGTTTTATTTGAATTTTTTTGTTAATGTATTTTTTCGTTTGAAAGTAAAATAAAAACATAATCGGACTTTTGTGTAAATTTGTTAACTTCTAATTCTAACACATGCTAAATCACAAACTTTACATATTTGTTTATTTTAATTTTAAAAGCAGTTTGAAATTAATTACATATATGTGTGAATGTGTTGTTTTCATTCAACGTTTATAAAATTTACTTCTATGCAAAATCGCAATTTTACTTTTAAAATTCTTCCTAAATTGAAACTTGATTTATATTTGTTAATTCTAGATTTCAAAATATAAGAACGGTCAAAATTAGTTTCATATGTATTTATGTTTTAGAGTTTAATTACTGATTTGAAATGACATTGATCGAATGAGTAAAGGAAGGAAAGTCCTCCATCTTTCCTTCGTCATAAATGTTTACCTTTATTCATTAATTGTCCTTTTGTTAATATATATTAATCAGCTTTTGTCTATTAGTAAAATTCATTTTAATATATTATGTATAAGTGTAAGTTGAACTTATATATATACATATGTTACTGTTACTTACAAGTTTTAAAATAAAATTTGGACAGCAAAGGCACGCGTTAATTCTATAGTAAATGTTAATTTGTTAATTAACCTCACTAAAGAGAGAGAAAAATAAAAAGTTTCTCTCTTTACATTTTTGGCCCTATCCTTCTCTAATTAAATATTTATGTTAAGAAAAAGAAATAAAAGGTTTCTTTCTTTAACCTTTTACATGCTTATATCTACATAGTGTTAATTCTGTAGTAAATGCTAATTTGTCAATTAACTTAATTAAAAAGAGAGAAATGAAAAGTTTCTCTTTCTACATTTATGGTTAATCTTTTTCTAATTATTTATTTGTGTTAAGAGAAAGAAATGAAAGGTTTCTTTCTCTAACCTTTTATATGTTTATTTATGTACTTTTATGTGCTGCTCGTATGCTAGCTATATTTTTCAAACACATGAATGTATTTGATACATTCATCATATTAAATATTTATTTGAATTAAATTTAAAACTCCTTTAATTATGAAATAAAATAAAATATTGATTCTATTAAAAAGAAACTTAGAATAGTTCTAAGTATATTTAGACTTTATAGGCTCATTAAAGATCCAAAACGGTAAGAAATTTTTGAAATCATTCATTTCTTCCGTTGTGGGCTGGCCTAGTTCCAATAAATTGGTGTCCCTATCAAAATATCATCTCCTTAGCAAAACATGGTGTCCCTTTAACAATTCTTTTCTTTACACAAAGGACGGATTATTATTAGAAAGTAGGAGTTAAACATAAATAGGATTTAAACATAAAAAATTGGGATGTGAAAGTATAAATTGGGAGGAGGAATGTAAAAATTATGGTTCAAACCGTAATATACTAATGTATTTCTCTCACTTTATCTGTTTGTTCATTTCTCCTTCATGTTTATATTGTTTCACACTTTCCCTATACAACTTGGGATTATTTTTTGCTTTTTTTTTCTAGCTTAGAATTTGGTCGATGAAAAAGAAAAGAAAGTAAAAGAGCTTGAAAACCATGTTGTTGCTATCAATTTTAGTGCAAATAGCAAAATGGGGAAAATGTTAATGGCCAAATGTAGAACTTTGCAAGTAGAAAATGAGGAGATTAGGGCAATTGCTTCAGAGGGAAAGGTAACCCATACAAACAGTATCTTTATATCACCTGCAGGTCTTGACTATATTTTAGATTTTACTTTTGCATTTCAGATTTTTATATCTTTGTTTCATTATGCATTACAAGCTTTATGGTTGAATGTTTGGTCGGTTTGAAGGTAAAAAATATCAAATCAAATGAGAACAATTGGAACCGACAAAAATTAAAAATCAAACAAACATAAATATTTCCAGTTAATTTGGTTGGCAACTACTTTAACAAAAAAACTATAGAAATTATAAAAATATTATCAGAATGTTCAACTTAGTTAAGACAAACAAAAATTTAGTTAAGACCACTAAATTATATATATATATATATATTATAACAATATAGTAAAAGCTTGTTAAATTCATACCATAACCAATTTAGGTTAGAAATTGAAGAGACTTGACTGAAATGAACTGGTTTGGTCTGTTAATTCAGCTCTGATCGACTATTGTTTGCTCCTAATGAGAGACTTAAATTGAACGCTGATACTTTTCTAGAATACTATTTTCATTGTACAATATATATAATCTTGACATTTTTGGGGTTTTGTATTTTAGGTTCATGAGCTAGGAATGATAGGTGTTGTTCTAAATTCCGAAAATGAGCGACTCAGGAAACAATATGACTTTGAGGACAAGAATAATATGATTCCGTAGTTTTTTCTATAATTTTATACCTTTGATGCAATATTATGTTCCAGGGTTTTTTTATTCATTCTCATATATAACTTTAAGGTAGCAACTGTTAACGTAATTTAAAATTGAAATTTTTGCATGTATGATGCATGAGATGTAGATTTTTCTTTCTTTGGCATTTGTATTCTTATGTTAATAACTCAGTTCCTTTTTCTCTTCCTTTGTGTGCAGCATTGTAGAGCCGGCCCTGGCCCAGTGCAAACTGGGCTGTTGCACAGAGCAGCAAATCAAACGAGGGCATCACAAATGGAGAAAAAAAATGAAAACACCATGCAAAAAAATAGCATACAAAATAAGAGAAATGAAAAAATCGTGCATGCGACATTCAAGGAGAAGGAGAGCGGAACTAATTACCATTGAGGAGAAAGAAGGAAACCCAAAAAAATTATTGTAATAAGAATGTGCAATTTGAGGGCTTCAAGTAAGGAACCCTAATTTCGAAATGGTTTTCTTTTACATGAATTTAATTTTGTATGCTTCGTCTGAGAAGATTGTACTAAGAACTGTTACGCTTTACATTTTTGATTCCTATAATTGAAAATGCCATCTTTAATTAAATAACAAATTCTTGGACCATGAAATAGTGTTACTTGGGAAATTTCAACGGTTATTATTTTATGATTGAATAAAATGGTTTTTAGGTACCGTTTGTTTTAGAGAAAAAGCACTTTTTGAAGTGTTGAACGAAGGCACTTAATATATTCAGCAGTTTTAACGTTGTTTGGTTGGAATACTCAGTCAGCAAAACTCAGTCAAACCAGCAAAATATCAATAAGCAAATATACGGAGCTTATTTCAACTTCTGAAACAGCTATAGATATTTTACAACGAATACCCCTATTTTCTTTTCTCACTATTTACAGCAGCAATAGCTATTTCAAAAGAATAGCAGCAGGTCCCTGATTGCACAGCAGAGGTAATGATTTTGTACTTTTCTTTTTTTGTTACTATACGTCAGTTAATTTTCGCACATATATAATGCAGTAAGACGTTAATTCATGATAAGTATAGTGATTATACTAGATAAGTTTTGGATGTGATTTGATCTAATGCCTGAATCATCATTGTGCTTTTAATATGTCTGCAAACTGTATGTTTAGTGACATGACTTTGAGTTTAAAATCCTATTACTTTGCTCTTTCCAAATACATCAAATTGTTGTTGAAAGTGCAATAGCTGCAAGATCTTTGATAAAACTGTTGCTTTTGAGTTTATTTTGAATCAGGGCTCGGACTTGCATTATTAACATACGATTCTTATCAACAAATTAACCAAAGGCTATATTAACTCACCGTCTTTTAGATATCATCTGAAACCTCTTTATTAAACTCTCATGTATTATCATAACATATTTTATGAAAATCTCTGAACCGTTTGTTTGAATCACTCTTTTGAATATTGTTTGACATGTTTGAATATCGCTCAACATCATGTTGTATAGCATGCATTGTAAAAGCGTAAAAGATAATAATCTGATTGTTGCCATTTAATTGATAGCATTAACATAATACACATACAGATATAGTTACTTCTTTTGGATATTGTTTTAGGTAATTGGCAAGTTCAACACAAGGTGGTAGATAAAAAGTATTATTTTAGAATGACATTTCTTCTCAGTTTATTACTTGACCAAACGTTTACCTTCATTAATTCCAGGCAGAAATGTCATAACAAGATAGTCTAAAGGCTGCAAGGAAGCAGGAAGCTAAAAATATACCATTTATTTAAAATACAAGTACCATTAAATAGAGAGTTCAAAAGAAGAGATGGTCTACTGTCTCTTGTTGCTCATTACATAAAGAACATAACTCATAAATATAATAACTCATAAATGTTAATTTACCTTGAAACCAATTAGTATTTAGCTGGGAGAAGATTTTTAAGGGTTCTAAAAACACAAGTTGACATTTTTGGGAAATGCATTTTTTCTTGGATCACCTTTCCCCTTTGAACTTTGTCGTACTTTTTTCTAATTGCTTGCTACACATTTTTAAATTAGGAATGGCATCATGTAAAAAGTCTAAAAGTAAATGTGCGGACAATGAAGTAACCGTAACTTCCAAGAGCAAGGCCACTTTTGCCGAAAATCCTGAAATGGAAAAACACTTTCTTGAGTTATGCGTAAGAGAAGTCGCTAATCACGGGCGTAAAGGAGCTTCTTTGAATTTAGACTCGAGGAAAAGACTAGAGAAAGAGTTTAACACAAAGTGGGAAGTCAACTACGAACATAAGCAATTCAAAAATCATTATACTTATTTAAGAGATGATTATGCACTTTGGACTAAAATAACTGGACTATCTGGACATGGATACTGTGCTGAGACGAACACCATACTTTGGCCTCCAGAAAAATGGAATGAGGTCGTTAAGGCAAGTTCAATACATATGCTTTATGTTGTGTTAATAATAATTTAATTATTTTTCTCACATTGTAAAATTAATTTGTCATATTTATCTCATTGAACAGCAACATCCTAAAGCACGAAAATTTCGAAATTGAAAGTACTTTGGCAAAAGGAGACAATGCATGGTCCTCTTCATCATCTGATCCACCACCTAATACAGATAACATTCAAGTGGAAGACGATATTACAACAGAAGCTGATGTAGAGATAGAGGAAGATCGTTTGCCTACTTATGTGGAGATGAGTTTTTTGATGGAATTGCAATCACCAGACATCATAACGGTTCGTCTAATGAGAAGAATGGTGATAATGTTTCTACTAAGTTTAAACCTCCTCCATCTACAAAAAGAAAGCGTAATTTAGGTGGTGAATCGGTGGAAAAACAAATTGAAGATTTAGTTCGAGTTCTAAAAGACCAAATTGACAAGGAGGAGGCTGGAAAGGGACCTTCGATAGAAGATGTAATTGTTGCGTTAAAAGAATTAAAGAACATAAGTGCTATATCCCAACAGGAGTATATCAAAGCTAAAGTATTATTTTGCGAAAAACCAGAGATGAGGGTAGCTTTCTTGGATGAGGAGGGTATAGTTAACAGACTTGAATTTTTAAATTACGTGTTAGGCATTTAATAATGTATGATTAGCTTTTAATTTTGAAGAAGGTGGATTTAGTAGGTTCTATTTCCAAACAAATAATTGTCAAGAGCTACAACAGTTATGTTTGTCCAATTGACGTGTTGCATGTAGCTATGTCGGTGCTATTTTATTGAACATAGTAGATATTTGTCTTTTTTTAAGTTAATACATATTTCATGCTGGATAGTAGAGTTGTATGCTGTAACATATTGAGGGTATTCACTAATTTTACAATTGATGTGTATTTTGCTTGCATTTTAAAATTCTCATTGCAACCTGGTACTAGTGAAGAGTACATGTAATGTAGTCATAGATGGCCTTTTTTGACTTCATTATATGAGCTTTAAGTAATGCATCTAATTAAGTTATGTTTCTGATATTTTAGGATGATGTCAAAAAAAAGGTTGCTTATGATATTGTTATCACTTTTAATACTGCTTAAGGTCAAGAAACATAAAAATGGTAGACAAAAAGTTTTGACTTCTTCCCTTTCTGGAAAAGAGTACATGAAAGAGCTCTTGATCGGTCCTTCAATTGTGATGTATGATAAATTTAGAATGGATAAATAATCTTTTATGAAGTTATGTTGCTATTTTCGACAGAAGAATTGGCTGGTGGATAGTAAATATATCGATGTTGAAGAGAAAATGACAATGTTTTAATCCATCATATGTCATAACTGTAGAAATTGTATTGTTAGATATCGTTACCAACATTCAGGTCAAACAGTCAGCAAGTATTTTCATGAAGTTTTGTCAGCCATGTGAGATTTCGCTCTAGAAATGATAATTCCGCCAGATTTTGACAAACATGTTGAAAAAATACAATCACATGTACAACTGAGAGAAGGTCCTTTTAAAGGTGCAATCGGGGCATTGAATGGCACTTTAGTAGATGCAAATATTCCAATACAAGATCAAATTTCATTCAGAGGCAGAGGTCAGGGTAATTGTTATCAGAATGTTATGACGGTATGTGATTTCGATATGAAATTCATATATGTCATGATAGGATGGGAGGGAGTAGCTCATGATTCCAGGGTGCTCAATGAAACAATTCGCAATCCTGTTAATAACTTTCCAATACCTCCTTTATGTAAGTAAATTCCATGAATTTATTTGTAATAATCGTGCTAACGTATTGACTTAATTTTTTTATCTTACTATAGATAAGTATTACCTTTGTGATGCGGCTTATACAAATACCAGAGGCTTTCTATCCCCTTACCGCTACACACGTTATTGGTTGAAAAGTTACAGAAATAACACTGTGACAAATAAAAAAGAAAGATTCAACCATGCACATGCACGATTACGAAATGTCATCGAACAGAGTTTTGGTGTACTAAAGAAAAGATTTTCCATTTTAGTTAAAATGCCTCCATATAAATTTTCCCATTAAAGAGATATTGTTATTGCATGTATGGCGATACACAACTTTCTACGTCGCGTCTCACTAGATGACAAACTATTTTTGGAAGCCGAGCAAGAAGAAGATGCTGCAAATGATGAAACAAGCCATGAAATTGATAATCAAGAACCACCTCAGGCTCCACCAAGTCATAGTGAAGTATTTTCATCCGAGTCGCAAGCTTTTATGGCAAATTTGCGTGATCAAATTGCCGATCTTGTCTAATTTGTGGCAAATATAATACTATTTTTAATAAATAGTTTTGTTTTTAATTTCCTGTAGAATGTCGTTGAATATTTTTCATTTGTATTTGTCACTCATGCCAGGTACTTTCATCGTACTATTCAACTGATAAATGACATTAACAACAAAGGGAAAATTTGTCAACTAATAAGTTATTACAATAAGACATATCTATAACTCGCAATCAATCAAACAACATTTCAACATTCAGCATTCAGCATTTAGCATCCACTATTCAGCATTCAGCTTCAGCATTCAGCCATTTTAGCAAACAATGCCTTAGTCTCTTTTTAAGTGGAATATGACTATATTTGGGTTATGATATTTTGTTTATGTACTTTTAACTTGTTTTAAATAAAATCATGCCCAAACTGGGAATATTTATATTCCTATTGTTTTTTTTTGAATAATATCAAAAAAAACTGTAATACTAACTGTGGACCTATGAAATTTGTGATTTCATTGGCCACTTTTCTTGCTCTTACCATGAAATAACTCAAGCCATATAATTGAGTTCTGTTTAACTATTTCATCTATTCACAAATGCGGCAATGAAAATTGTTATATAGACTTATTAGTTATTATGTCCTTAGTTTATTCTATTATTTGTATCTGAAACATTTTGAAGTAAGGTGAATTATTTTCTTAGTTTTTCTTAAAAGTGCTCATTGTTTTTTCTAGGACTGCTATAGTAGCATCCAATTTTCGAAATCATTCTATTAACAGTAAGTTGTTACCACCAACGTAAGTCAGTATAACAATACAATTACTACTGTTGTCGGAGGTAGAAACACCAGCCATTTTTTTTTTCAAAACGGCTGATAACCCATTTATGTATTTTTATTTCATTTTATCAAAATGGTAATAAGACAGTTTAAAACATATACCATTGATTGTTTGTTTGATTTTATCTTTAATTTCTAGGTATTCGTTTGTGGAAATTATGTTGAAGGGCTTCTATTTTCAGGTAATAAGTTTTAAGGACAACACTTCTAAATAATTAGTTTTAAGGACAATTTACAGGATAATGATAAATTCATTTATCTTTTTAAGTTATACAGGAAAATGATAAATCTTTTTATCATTATTTCTGTATAACTGAAAATGATAAATTCTTTTATCTTTTTCCTGTAAAATGTCCTTAAAACTAATTTTTTAGAAATAGTGTCCTTAAAACTTATTACCTGCACAAATAAGCCATTGAAGTGAAAATCCCCTATTCATTTATCTTCATTCTTATCAGTCCAATCTTAAATTTTCATACTTTTACCTACCATCTTCATCTTCCCGTACATCTCATATTAATTAAGAAAAAGACAAAAATATACGAAAGAAAGCGATTAAAGAAAGTGATCCACTACAATTAATATTCAGTAGTTCGGCTAGGGACTTTGGACAGTAAGGCATTTTTATTTTTATTAATTATAACGAAAAATAATCTCCCTCCATAAATATCTGTAAGTCAAATTCCTTTTGTTGTTTCTTTTACATTCATTCGTTATTCTCTCTTACTGTTAATTTCCCCATAGACAACCATATTATCCATATCTTAATTTGTAGAGGTATGAAGTGTTAATTATATTTAATGATAAAAAGGGAGTAAGTAATGATTTCTAGCAGTTGGAACACATCAAGCCTTGTACATAAAATTTCTTCATAACAGGATTCATTATTGTTAATTTTGACACTTTCATTTATCTTGTTTGCATTGTTAGTTCACAATAGTAATATTGAGTTTTTAAAAATTACTTATGATTCATTATGAATAAGAATTTTATTCAATATTATTGTGAAACTTTATACAACAAAGGGCATCCGTTAGTAAATCGCACTGGACATTATAAACCCCAGAACCAGCTCTGCAACATTGTACAAATATGTGGAAAATCTTGTAACTGGCATGGAGAGATCAAACGAACTAACATTCTGTTTGTCATTATTTTTCTTTCATTTTTCTTTTTCGTTTTCTTTATTATAATTAATAATAGGAACAAAGCAAAGTTACCTAGTTTACAGTCTTCAGTTTATCATATATCATGTGCAGGTTTGTGTTATGCAAGAAAAGCTAGAAGCAATAGTTCAAATGTATATTTCATTTATTCTTATTGTAATTATGTGTATCTTGTACAAGAGTTCTATATATGATTATACTGCACATATTTCTAGCACCAATTACTTGTTTTATTTGTAATAATATGGATTTAGTATGGATTTAATATGAAATTCTATCAACTCAAATGCCTCAAATATTATGTCTGTGATATGAGGTTATTATATCTTATCTGTAGATACTGTAGGAGATGAAGCAAAATCAATTTTTTTAAAAAGGTTGTAATATTTCGAACAGCTTCAAGCCGTTGCAATTTCAAATTTCACAACGGCTCTAGGCCGTTGCAAAATGTAAATTCGCAACAGCTTAGCGCCGATGCAAAATATCAGCCACTCCTCATTTCGCAATGGATTTAGGCCATTGCGAATACTTTTACAATGGCTCAAAACCGTTGCGAAATGACATTTTTGATGTAATGTTTGATTTGATGAACAAATATTATTAAATGTAGTTATAATAGTTATAAATATATTAGTCGATATTCGATATCAATACGCGTTTAAATCTGATTTAAATGCAAAATATTTTTTTTGGCTTTAAATGGGTTTGAAACCCATATGGGTGCTGGTTTGTTCTGCTATGATAGAGCATTATAGGTGCGACCAAATGATGGCATCACGGTGGGCTTGTTTTGTATGGATAAGGGAAGGAGAATTGGTAAGAGATCTAGATCCTAACTTGTCTTCATTCCTCCTCTATATAAGCATCTTAACCCACAATCATTTCATACTTTTTGAAGCCACCATCTATACCCTATCTTTAGCCGAGATCAAGAGCTCCATATCTATCCATTTTCAATGTCAAATCAAAGTAAAACAATTCTATTTGATAGCTGGTAGACATCGATTCAGGGACTAGCACTCTACAAGATTGGAACTAGTTCGATGAGTGACTCTCGTCGTTTCATGGTGTACTTATAAGCATTGGTAATAAGACAAATTTTCTAATCAATTTATGAATATTAATGCATGGATAATATTTATATTATGTATATTATGTTGTCAGTTAAGTCACAATTCTGTATGAACATATTGTCCCACCTAGATTGGTTGCATGTTTGTATATTTTTATATTAAATAAAAAAAATTATAACATATATATATATATATATACTTATGAGATGCATGCCTCAAATATAATTTTTTATATTTTAGTTAATTTAATATGCTATATTTAATTAAATAAAAAATTTATAATTTAATAACTATATCCTATTCTATAAAAAATATAATTTTATAATTTCATATAAATAGTTTCATATTTAAAATGATTTTAGTAGAAATAATATATATATATATTATTTAAATTAATTAATTAGGTAAATTAATTGTATCAATATGTATGTATTATATAAAATATGTTTTATATTTTATAAAATTAAATTAGTACTTAATATAATTTCGATAGAAATAAAAAACATTTTTTATATAATTTAAATTTTTAAAAATTAGTCGAACAGTAATAATAGATTTTAAAATTGCTTTCAAATTATTAAATTATATATTAAATATTCAAATAACATATCTCACATAATTTTACTAAAGTTCAAAATTAGGTTTTGAAAATAATTTTTTAATAATATCTGTATGGATATTGTTATCCCGCCTTTTGGCAAGGCCGAGATATCAAGGAATTGACTGAAAACCGAGGATCGCTCATCCCGAATGCCGAGTAAGCACAGGTTCACTATGGATGTTGATGAATTTCGTCCGAGTCCGTATCAAGTTACAATCGACAAGACACAACAAGCAAAGCTGTGAAAGCCAACGTCCCAAGTTTCAAGTCAATTGGAGTCCGTTTGCTCCAAGGTTTTAAATCTCCCCGAGATCAGCCGAGATGAAAATCCGAGATATTAGCCAAAATCCGAGATTTGGCAGCTTGGTTAGTTATAAGTCTTTTAAATATCGCCCGAGACAGCCGAGATATTTGCCCGAGATATTGGCCAAAATCCGAGATTTGAAACCTTGGTTTGCTCAAAATATGATCGATACGAGTCAAGAAGGCAAGCTGTTCGAATCGGTCAGGACGCACCACTTCGCATCCATCTTAAAGCCTTGGTTTGAATCGATCTCGTTCGAATCCATCTTAGAGCATTGGTTCGTATCGATCGACTATTGCCTGCTTCGCATCCATCAACTACAGCACGGAAGTCCACTTCGTATCCACCCAAAGGTGGTTCTATTCGTATCCCCCGTGTTCGTATCGATCCAAGCAGCAATACTCTGCATCCATCGTCGTCAATTATTTCGTATCCATGGAAGGATTGTCATCGTATCGATCGTGCCATTTACTTCGAATCGGTCAATCTATTCACGTACTTCGCATCGACCAGCCAATGATCGATACGAAGGATACCTTGAAGATCGATGCGAATGTCAACCTTTTTAGTCGGTACGAACCAATAACCGGTAATCGATACGAATAGGGCTAGTTTTGTTCGATACGAACAGAAGACTTCACGGTCGACACGAACTGAGGAACCTCCACCGATGCGAATGAGGCAAGGTCATCGATACGAGCTAGGCGAGAATGTGGGGACGACTCGGTCAACTCGGCGCCAGGAGCGGATCGATCCAAAAATCAAGCACCACGTCATCTCCTGAGCACGTGCCCCTTATCGATTCGAAATAATCGATTCGAAGGCATCGATTCGAACAGAGCAGTCTACATGAAAACGCAATCTTGCATCGATCATATCTCACAATCGACAAGTCCAAATGCTATGAAATTTTCACAGGAGCTTATATATGACCTAAGGAAGGTTCATGCCAAGTTTCGACTCGATTGGAACAAGTCCTAATCGATACGAAATTCGTTCGTATCGATCATGGATCGAGCCGAAACTTTATGGGATCGATCACGTGGGCCAACCCACGTGCCGGAAGAAGTCTTCCGAGATCTGAGCGAGATATTTGCCTCCTACGCCTATAAATAGCACCCCAGAGCCTACAGAAAAAGGATCTTTTGGCCAACTAACGTCCAGACTCTACCGAATTCATTTTTTCACTTCAAGGCTGATGTTGTACTCGAATTTCACTGCTATAACCCACTGTAATCTGCTGTTAGTCGTCATAATCAGTTGTAATCATCAAAGAAATATCAATAAAATTATCAATTTCATAGTGGACGTAGGCAATACGCCGAACCACTCTAAATTTCTGTGTTTCTACGTATCTTTATTATTTGCTTTTGAAGTATTTGTTAGATAACCCTCTTTTTCCATTTCTATTCTTCATTTTTATCTCTTCAAATACTTCCGAAGAGTGTTGTGCCCAATTTTGGTACAAACACTTTGGTGCTTTCACTGAGAGAACACAGTTTTTCTCCTGCTCTTTGGATTTGCTATCGTTACCGGATTGCATAAATCCAAGAAGAAGATCCAGATCTCAAGCCTTAAAGCCCTTCCATCCTATTCAAATTTGCATCAGATCTAGGAAAGGACTTCATCAATTCATCATGGTTAGCACACGAACTGCTTCTACAGCTGCTGATCAGGAAGGACGGGATAGACAAAATCCCGTACAACTGCCTCCATCTAACCAAAATGCTACTGGACCATCAGAATCGTCGGGCCCTGTTACCAGGGAAGAATTCCAAATGCTTATGCAAGAGCTAACTCAGAGTCGTCAGTAACTTACTCAGCAGCTCCGTGCTAACGCGGAGTTTACCAACCAGCTGCAGCGCCAGCAACGAAGGAGATCCAGGAGAGATCAAGCTTCCTATTCTTCCACCGAGAGTTCAGCCTCTTCCGGTGATCATCACAGATCTACACGCCCATGGCTGGATGTAAGCTACACCCAGGCCACCGAACACCAACCTACCCTACACCTTGGACAACCTAGGGCTGGACCATCTTCCAACCATTAGACCGGACCCTCCTCCTGAGGGGGTACCGCTCCTTACCATGTCACAGGCAACCTCACTGCCACCACTGCTACCGAACAAGGAGTTGGCGCTAGAAATCAAGCCGATCCGCATCGTCGCCGATGAGAACACACTCCAGAACCTTATGTCCCTAAAAATCTTGAACCAAGGAGGCGAGACACGGACCGTCGACCACATCCGATCCAGCCTCGCATTGTGGAACCCGACCACACCTTGGCACAACATGCTTCAAATATCCAAATGCCGGATATACCGACGATGATTCATCAGATGATCCATGAAAGCCAGGGTCTCACTAATGACGACTGGGGGATTTCCCGGAGTCATACCCTTTTCACTGATGACATATTATATGCTGAACCACCTTGGCGATTCAGGATGCCAACTTTGCCAGTCTATGAGGGAAGTTCTGATCCCAATCAACACGTCCTGAAGTATGAATGGTTAATGAATGATGCGAGAGCTGATGATGCAGTTAAATGCCGTAGTTTCCCCATCTCCTTAGGAGTCATTGCTATTATGTGGCTTACTCGTTTGCCGCCACGATCCATTTCTAGTTTCGACCAAATGGCCACCAAGTTTGTTGAACAATTTCGTATGCACGTAGCGAGACCTAAAGATGTTAATACTCTATCTAGTGTCACTCAAGCTCCCGGAGAGACACTCAGACGTTACTTGGAGCGATTTCATGCTGCGTGTGTAGAAATAAGCAATCCTAATGACAACTCTATACTGATGGCATTAACTAAGGGGATTAATCCTGATTTCGAGTTCGGAAATTGGTTGGCTAGGAAGCCTCCTGCGTCATTGGACCGTTTCTATTCCAAAGCAGACCAATTCTTGAGGAGGGAGGAAGGAAATAGTCTAGGAAGCAGGATGACGCATGGCCCAGTATGGAAGGAATTCAAATTAATATTGCAGTTAAACAATCCAGTGAGAGTTTCGGAAAAGTTCAGTTGAATATACAAAATAAACAAAGTCAGCAGAGGGGCAATGGAAATCAAAATAAAAAACGAGATCAAAATCGTGGTCCACGACGCAGAGCTCCTATGTTCGACAATTATACTCCATTGAATACGTCGTTGGAGAACGTGTATTTGCAGACCTGCAACACCGTTCAGTACAAGAAGCCTGCTCCGAAGCCGTCATTAGAGAGGCAAATTCAAACTGGAAAGTTTTGCATATTTCATGAAAGTTATGGCCATAATACAAATGAGTGTCATCGTTTACAAGATCTCATTGAAAAGCTGATACGTGAACGAAAGTTGGATCAATTTGTGCGAGCGCAGCAATCTAGAGGTGCGGGCCCATCAAATCAAAATCATGCACCAAACCCAGCTAGACAGGAGGAACCCGCTCGTACCGGCAGGAGATTGGTGATAAACACTGTTAGTGGTGGTCCTCATCCAGCAGACCAAAGATGGAGGGAAATGGAGTCGTTTGCCAGCTCTATTAGGCATGCAGACTTCGAGTGTTGTAGTAATTTTGATGAAGGGGCTCCGGCCAAACAACAGAAGACGATGACTAACGACATCGTGTTCCGAAATAGAGACGCTGACAAGGTCGAAGCCCCCACTATCGATCCACTAGTCATATCAGCTCAAGTAGGTCCAGCCTGGATGAAGAGGAATTTGGTTGACAGTGGAAGCTCAGTGAATATTCTGTTTAAACGATCTTATGATCAGATGAAGATGGAGGCTAAAGATTTAAAGCCTTGCCAATCTCGAATCCATGGTTTCAATGGGAGCGCTACTATACCCACTGGAGTAGTGGAACTACCAGTGGAGCTGGGGGTCGGAGAACGCCGGAGAGTTCAGATTTTGCAATTTGTTGTGTTGGATATAATCTCCCCGTATAATGCTTTTTTGGACCGACCGACCCTTGCTGAATCAGGGCAGCTATCGCCCCTTGGTGTTTGACATTGAAATTCCCCACTAAAAACGGCGTTGGAGTTGTTCAGGGGGATCAGGCTGCTGGACGAGCCTGTTACGTTGCTGAGCTGTGGGAGGCGCAGCTAAAGGAGAAAGGAAACGGCGTAGAGGAATCTCTCTGCGTCCGTTTTGTTGATAATTGACAATTGGTGCCTGGGCCCAGGCCCGGGCACCCCAACCAATTCCAAAGAGATCTTGACCCGAGAGACAATGAAAATGAAGGTGAAAGTAAAGACAGTCAAGCTTCTCCGGCTAAACTAACGATCGATGTTCTGATCGACGATGGCGATGATTCTAGAATGCTAAAGATTGGGTCTCAGTTAAGCCCGCAAATGCAAGAGGAATTGGTTGAATTTCTCCAAGCAAACCTCGACGTGTTTTCCTGGGCGCACTCTGATATGTGTGGGATCTCACCGGACATCGCGAGCCATACCCTTAATATTGATCCACGATATATCCCGGTCAAGCAGAAAAGGCGTGGTATGGATCCAGAGAGATATGCCGCCCTTAAAGAAGAGGTAGACAAACTTAAAGCAAATGGATTTATCAGAGATACATTATATCCGAAATGGGTGTCTAATCCGGTACTTGTCCGAAAGCCAAATGGGAAATGGCGTACGTGCGTTGATTACTCAGACTTGAATAAAGCGTGTCCTAAAGGTAGTTTTCCACTTCCCAGAATTGATCAGCTCGTAGACTCAACAGCTGGGCATGAACTATTATCCTTCATGGACGTGTATTCTAGCTATAACAAGATACCCATGCACTTACCTGATCAGGAACATACTAGCTTCATAACTAATCTAGGACTTTATTGCTACAAGGTCATGCCATTCGGACTCAAAAATGCCGGTGCTACTTATCAACGATTGGTCAATCAGATTGGAAAGACCATGGAAGTATATGTGGACGATATGCTTGTGAAATCATGTTTTTCCACTGACCATATCAAAGATCTGGAATCGATGTTCAACATCCTCCGAAGGTACAGGATGAAGCTCAACCCATTGAAATGTCATTTTGGAGTCGTGTTTGGAAAGTTCCTGGGTTTTATCGTCAACACTCGAGGAATTGAAGCCAATCCTGAAAAAATCTGGGCAATAAGAAATCTTGAAACCCCGAATACTATAAAGCAAGTCCAGAGTCTCAATGGGAAAGTAGCAGCACTGAGCAGGTTCATTTTGAAGTCCACTGACAAATGCATCCCCTTCTTTGATCTGATCTGAAAAGGAAAGCGAAACTTTGAATGGACTGCGGAATGTGAGAGCGCATTCCGAGCACTAATTCAGCATCTCTCCACACCGCCAATTTTGTAAAAACCTATCGATCATGAGAGATTGTACATTTACTTAGTGGTCTCAGAAAATGCAATCAGTGATGCCCTAGTTCGGGAGGAAGACCGAATACAAATGCCGGTCTACTACATAAGCAAACGATTAACTGGAGCTTAGAGAAATTACCCAAAGCTGGAGAAATTAGCTTATTGCCTTGTTATTGCGTCAAGAAAGCTTCGTCCATATTTCCAAGCTCATCCTATCATTATTTACACCGACTAGCCATTACGACAGGTCCTTACGTGGCCTGAGACGTCTGGTAGGTTACTCAAGTTGAATATCGAACTGAGCCAGTTTGATATTACTTATACTCTAAGGCGAGCCATTCAAGGACAAGTCCTAGCTGATTTCATAGCTGAATTTACCATCCCAGAGGACTTGCCCAAAACCAGTAAATCTCCTGAATATATCTGGAAACTGCATACAGATGGTGCATCAAATGACCGTTGTTCAGGTGCAGGGGTTGTACTTGAAACCCCCGAAGGTCGATCTATATGTTATGCTTTAAAGTTTGATTTTCATGCGACCAATAATGAAGCTGAATATGAAGCCCTCTTAGCTGGATTGAAACTTGCTAGAGATTTGAGAATTATCGCTGTGGAAATTTATTGTGATTCACAATTAGTTGTGTGTCAAGTTCGGGGAGAATATCAAGCGAGGGATCGAAGACTGACTGCTTACTTAGCTTGGGTTCAGGAAATACTGAATCGGTTTGATTATTATGCTATCTATTACATTCCCCGAGAACGAAACCAGAAAGCCGATTCACTAGCAAAGTTAGCCAGCTCAGGAGAGGTGCAACAAATGGGGCTAGTTCCCATGGAGACACTATCCTTCCCGAGCATTGATCAGATGGAGACAGACTGGATATTTGAAATCACTCCCGATAAGGAGTCTGGATGACTCCATTTCGAAACTACCTCGAACATGGAACCCTACCGGAGCGTAGGAGCGAAAGGAGGCAAATTCTTCGAAAGGCCTCGCGGTTCACTATTCAGGATGGAATCATGTACATACGAGGGTACTCTATTCCTTTACTCCGGTGTATGGCTCACGATGAAATTAAACGAGTATTACATGATGTACACGAAGGAGAATGTGGCGATCACACCGGGGGGGCAAGCACTTGCCAAGAAAGTACTTCGATACAGATATTATTGGCCGATTGTAAATCGTGATGCGTCGGATTATGCCAAGAAATGTGATAAATGTCAAAAGCATGCTCGAATTCCTAAAGCCCCACCTACCGAGATAACTCAAATGGTCAGCCCATGGCCGTTTGCAGTATGGGGCATCGACATCATTGGTTCTCTACCTCTGGCAAAAGGTGGTGCGAAGTACGCCATCGTCGCAGTTGATTACTTTACAAAGTGGGCTGAAGCTGAACCTCTTGCTACCATAACGACGAAAAAAGTGATCAACTTTGTAGTCCGCAACATTATCTGTCGATTCGGTCTCCCACACACCATTATCACTGATAACGGAACCCAATTCGACAGTGTTGAATTTAAAGATTTCTACCAACGGCTTCGCATTCGAAAGAAATTCTCTACAGTTGTGCACCCTCAAGCGAATGGACAGGTCAAAGCAGTCAATAAAGTTATAAAGTCCATTCTGAAGAAACGACTGGAAAAGGCCGGGGGCAAATGGGTCGATGAACTTCCTATGGCCTTATGGGCCTATCGTACAACCCACAAGTCCGCAACCGGTCATACTCCATTCTCTCTTTCTTATGGTTCGGAAGCTGTTATTCTAGTCGAGTTAGAAGTACCTTCTCATCGTGTGACATACTACGATCCGAAGACAAATGCTATATTACTTGCTGAATCTCTCGACTTATTGGATGAGAAGCGTGAAGAGGCTGATTTGAGGGCAGCCGCATATCGGAGTCGAGTCGCCCGATTATACAATACCAAGGTCCGACCCCGAACCTTTGAAATTGGTGATCTCGTACTCAAAAGAATTTATCCGGTCCCTTCGCATATGAAGCCAACTTGGGAAGGACCATATGTTATTGAATGAAAGCTCGGAGATGGCACATTCAAATTATCGACCGTTGACGGTCTCACTCTTCCGAGAGCCTGGAATAGCGAGAGTCTTCATCGCTACTACACATAACAGGCTTTGTTTATTCATTCAGTTTATTTTTCATTTGCAATCTGTTTCTGCATTTCGAGATTAGAATTTGTAATAAGGCAACTGACTTTGCCATATTTTCTTATTTCAGCAATAAAATGCAATCTCTTCAAGCTAGAGCTATGATTTACTTGAAATACTTCATATGATCATCACTATGCACGGAGAGCTAAGTTCCATCATACGGTGGGATTTATTCAAATAGGGAGTGACTATGATACGACCAGTCACTCGCTAAGTGAAACCCACGCTCGGGGACAAGCCATCACACCAAAGTCAAAAAAGGATTGATACACGACAATCCTTCACCTGACTCCAGATTCCCAGAGTGCGAACTGGAGTATAAACTTACAAATACGTTTTTGAAGAGGGTGGATCCGTCCACCTAACGACTTAGTCCGTATCTGAATTAAGTTTGAGGAGGACGGACTCGTCCATCTAACGACCTCACTTGTTAACTCAAGGTGGATGTGATCCGACCATCCACGATCCTGATACACCTTTCATTCCCAGAGTGCGAACGAAATCCTAAAGCCTAAACAGATGTGACTGACCGTCTGTCGGTCAACTCCAAATTCCTAGAGTGCAAATTGGAGTATAAACATCAACTCCGAATTCCCAAAGCGCGAACCGGAGTATAAACATCAACTCCAAATTCCCAGAGTGCGAACTGGAGTGCAAACATCAACTCTGGATTTCCAGAGTGCGAAACGGAGTGTAAACATCAACTAACTCTAAGTTCCCAGAGTGTGAACTGGAGTATAAACATTACCAAATTCTGGATTCCCAGAGTTCGAACCGGAGTATAAGCGTCAAGATGATCCGGATTCCCAAAAGTGCGGGCCGGAGCGTAATCGTCAACCAACTATGAGTCCCCAGATCATGGACCGAATGCTAAGTGTCAAGCATATGCGGTTGATTGCCCATGAATATAAGTGAAGTCCCCGAAGCGCGGACACGTGCTTAAAACTTGAGCAAGACTTGATGAATAAACTCAAGCAAGACCCGAATATCGGAACTTCACAAGTGTACTAAGCAAAAAAGTCAAATGAAGTAAACATACATCAAGTTCAAAACAAAAATGAAGTTTCATTTCAACTATTTGTGAAAAGAAATTATGTATAAGTTGATTCCAAAATTCCTACTAGCGGGGGCCGAACCCGCATCTACACAAGGCCTACGAAAGAAAAACGAAAGTTGATTCCTATCTATCTACCAAAAATAAACCAATGAAGCACGTCTATTCTTTTTTCTTTTTCGGCTTCCTTTTCGGTGTTGACCCACTGAAGCTGCCACTTAATTTTATTTCTGAGCCTTTGCCTTTCGGCGGCTGATCTCCAGGAGGGGGCATGATATCAACTTCCTCATCCGAGCTCAAGTGCACGGGAATGTTCCCTGAAGGCGGAGTCGGAGGAACTGGATCGACTATAGGAGGCGGGATAGGCGCGCTTGTATCAATAACTGTACCACCAGGTGATATCATCCTCAATGGAGCCGGACCAGGTGCCGCCATCCCACCTCCAAAACTACCGTCATGAGCCGCTGCCTCTATTTCAGCGTCAATTTCGGCCAATATTTCTTCTTCGCGGGTTGCTTGAGCCTCGCTGGGAGCATCAGTGGTAGGCATTGAAGAGCTGGCAGCAGGTGCGCTTCCACCCATAACGAATGGTAGGTCCGCAAAAGGATCGCTGTGATGATCGAGGAGTTCCTCCATCATCTGCTCATCAAAAATAAGCGTGCTTCCCTACATTCCATCAAGTAGCGCAGTTGTAGTTATGGTGGTCGCTTCGGTGATAATAGCCTCCTGCGTTTGATGTGATTCTTGAGTTGCAAGAGGCACGATCGGTGTAACTTCGGTCACTGGACAAAAGAAAAGGAAGACTATCAGTAAACAAATCGAATAAAGCTCTCGATCTTGAACAAGTATGAAGAATGTTTAGAGTACTTTCCTCAGTTTGGCTTGTAGATGGCTGAACGGCTTCAGCAGCTTGCTCTATAACCGGAGATATCTGCGGCTGATCCGGATTGTAGGAAGGGACAGCTTGGGGATCAACCGCAGGTGCGGGTTCAGGCTGGGTTGGCACAGGAATTTCAAGACTTGCATCGTGGTGCTCAACCCTTGAGCCTTCTCCCACTTCTAAGTGCTAGGTGCCAAGCCTCTCCTTTTCGTGCAGAATCATCGACTCATGGAGAATCTTTCGTTCATCTTCACTCAGCAAACGATTCTCGAGCTCAAACTCGTCCACTGACTCACCCAGATGCACCCCCTTCTCCTCCTCAACCTTACTCTCCACCTCGCGGACCTTAGCCATGGTCGCATCCCGTTCACCCCGAAGAAAAATAGCCTGTTCGCATGCATCCTGGGCTGCGTTGTTCGCGTCGTCCCTTTCCTTGGCGATTTCGGAAAGTTTAGCTTTAAGTTCGCCAAGTTTTCTCAAGGCAGCGTCCCGTTCGGCGGTGACTGTAGTATTTCGGTGGCCCATCTCTTCCACCAAGGCAACATGTGTTTGCCTCAATCTCTCCATTGCCACATTCACCTCATCAGCTTTTTTGGTGGCCTCAATTTCAGATTTCCGAGAAGTCTCGGCTTCGGTATTGAGCACTTGGATGATTCGATCCTTTTGAGCGAGTTCAGACTCCATCTTTTCAATCGCTTTAGCTCGCTCAAAGGCCACCTTTGAAGCTTTTTCTGCAGCCTTCATCCACTCTCTATATTGGGCATATATGTCATGAATGTAATCATGCATTATATTTTCAGCTTTCGAAGGGATTCTCTTTAGATGAAGGGGGAAGATGTAGCCGTCAAAGCAAATGTTTGGAAAATCTTTCTTAAGCTAGGCGAGATGCTCCATGAATACGATAAATAGGCTGTTCAGAAGAGCATATCCGCTGGGGGTGTAATTGAGATGGGGCGATTCCGAGGAATGGTAGCACTTCCCTAATATAATGATTAAACGGAGGAAGTGTGTCAGCTGTGCATGCGTGGCAATTGAAGGCAGTAAACCCCTCTGGGGGAAAATGCGGTCTATCATTTGGACCCGGCAATAGTACATCGTCCAAAGACAAACCGTGCCTTAGACATACTCGTCCCAACATGTCTTCAGAAATATTAGACGGCACAAGATCTGGGGGATTAAAGATGAACCTGACACCAGGAAGCTCGTTCGGAGCTGGATCCATAACTTCGGCCGCGATGGCTGGTATCTCTAGGACAGAAGGAAGTGAACTCTGAATTTCCTGCTGTTACGAGCTTGTAGGCTCCATAACTAATCAACTTATTAGAAATCATCATTAGATGGTAATAAACCCAAGTGTTCCCCCGTGTGAAGTGCGTGAACGTGTTCTGCAGTGCGGTGCTACAGATAACTTGAGAAATTTAACAGAGTATGAAGAGACATGCAAACGATGAGACTTTGAAATTCAGCAGGAGTGACCGTCATCGCTGACCGTCACAACCGTGCCATCCGGACTTTAGAGACCGATTCGAGTTATAGTTCGTTAAAATTTTGATTAAGTTACAATTCCATCGACGAGCTTCGAAGGGTAGTCAAATATGCAGTAGAGCGGTCAAAGTCCAATTATGCAAAGATAAAGCTCGTCGGAGTTAAGCGTTCGGATATGCAGAGGGTAGTTGGCTTTATACCCATCAAGGTTGTTGGAACCTGTCTTCTTCGATTTTAATATGACAACTATATATTTCAAACTATATTCTATAATGTCAAATATTCTTGCAGGAATCTACAAAGAAAAGTTATTATCCTATCATCAACAAACAAAGCTCAAAGTCTCAAGTATTTTGATTATTATTTCCGGTTAGATATTTTTGTACAATCTATGATATGATAATAACAATGTACACACACAAATAGTTTTTTTGAAAAACATGTTCTACAAATATAAAATATCTTTAACTATTTAAAGATATAAAAATATTTTCAAAAATGATATATATCTCAAGTTCAGAATCACTAAAATAAGGAAGAGGAACAAATCAGTTCAAATTCAGACGTCTGAACTTTTATATAGCCGTCTGTTATCAATAACAGACATCTGATAATAAAGTCGAGACGTCTGTATTTCCTGGATTACTATTTTCTATTTTAAAACTGAACACAGACGTCTAAAAATTTAATACAGACATCTGTCATAAACAACGGACGTCTGAATTAAATATCAGACGTCTGTATTCACTGAAATTGTTTCCTTTGCCTTTTTTACTTTTTAAACTTACTTAGCCATCTAAATATTTTCTCTCAAACATCTGAACTTGACGAATTGAAGCATCTCTTCATAAAAATTCAAATTTTAAAGAGTTGTCTTCTTCACCAAGAATTGCACTCTTTCTAATGGTTGCAACTATTGATTTAAAACTATTCAATACTATAAATAGAGATGAAAATCCACTATTTCGATTACCAATTCTTTCTATCTATTTTTGCCTTATACTGTTATTATCTCAAGTGATTTTCAAATCTCTACTTCCTAAAATTGAACATTCAAATCATCATATCAAGAAGATTATAGGAAGGGTGTACTATATTGACTATATTCGTGTTACTCAAGAACACACAAGTCAAGAAACAATTTATAAATTGTATTTGAAGTCCTATTCGGTTGCTTAGGCAGAAAAGTCCTATTCGGTTGCTCAGGCGATGTAATACCTATTCCTCCGGGTTAACTGAGGATTATTCGAGGAATTCCAGAAGGAGTCTGGGACTGGACGTAAAATGGGAAGTTCGAACCAGTATAAAAATCCCTGGTGTCATTTTTATTACTGCTATTCACTATTTTTTATAATTCCGCATTTGCTAGACTAGTCTTACTATATATTATTGATCCATATACACTTTCATTTGGTATCAGAGCAAGGTCATCACATAACTATAACACAGTTATCTGATTTTTTTAATAATATGGACAATAACACTAGCAACAGTTTTACTGAGGGACAAGCCACTACACGACCACCATTGTTTAACGGATTAAATTATAGTTATTGGTCAACTAGAATGAGAATTTTTATGCAAGCAAGTGGATTTGAAACCTGGAATATCATTCAAACTGAATATAATATTCTTACTACAGAGTATGTTGCATGGTCTAATACCCAAAAACTAGATGCTACTGCAAACGCAAAAGCAATGAACATGTTATTTTGCGCTTTAGACAAAAATGAATTCAATCGAGTCAGTATTTGTAAAACTGGATATGAAATTTGGAATACACTTAAGGTTACACACGAAGGAATGAATAAAGTAAAACAAAGCAATATTTCTATGCTTAAAAACCAATTTCAAAATTTTAGAATGAAGCAAGGAGAAAGTATTAGTGAAATGTACTCTAGATTCCAGGATATCTATCATTCACTATTAGCTTTAGAAGTTACTTTTACTGAACCTGATATTGTTTCAAAAATCTTTAACTCTTTAACTGATGAATGGGAACGAAAAGTCTTAGCTATCGAGGAAGCTAATGATATTTCAACCATAAAAACAGAAGAATTAATAGGTAATCTAATGTCCTATGAAGTAAACTTACAGGCAAGACGAGCACAAGCACAGGATAAGAAAACTATTGCTTTTCAAGCAGAAAAAGAAGACTTTGAATCAGAAGACGATATGGCATTTATAGCTAAGAATTTCAAAAAGTTCTTAAAATTCAAAAAGAGCAATAAATTTGGAAATAAAAAGGGTTTCAATAAGCCATCAAGCTCATCTCTTGAATGCTACGAATGTCACAAGAAGGGCCACATAAAGAAAGATTGTCCTGATCGGAAGAAAGAAAATAATCTCAAAAAGGACAAATATAAAAAGAAGCAAGCCTTCTCAGTTACATGGGATGATACAGAATCTTCTTCATCAGACAATGATAGTGACAGTGATTCAGAACAAGCCAATGTTTGTTTTATGGCAACAAATGATGATGTAAGTGAGCTAACTTTTGAAGATTTAATAGAAATAAACTCTGAGTTGTTAGATAAGCTTAGAATTCTAAAGAGTAAATATAAAAATGCTTTAGGAAAATTAAATAGAACTGAAATAGAAACTGACATGTTAAAAGATGAAAAGAAAATATTAGAGGAAGAGTTAGTAAAATCTCAAGAATCTTATGTTAATATAACATCTCAATTCACTGATTTAAGCAGTGAGATAGAAAAACTGAAACATGAGAATGTTAAATTAGCAAAAGAAAATTATGATTTATACTCTAATATTAAAACACTTGATATAGAAGTATCACATCTTAAAACAAAACTGGAAAATATTTCTAAAAATGTTTCTAAATTTAACAGTGGAAGAGAGAGTCTCTCTAAGATAATTGAGAATTCACAAACCTGTTCAAATAAAAAGGGGTTAGGATATAAAAAACCAATACAAAGTCTTTCTAAAAATAATGGTTCATTATATACTAATTTTAAGAAAAAGGAATCTATATCCGCTCAAAAATCTTTTTCAAAAGTTGTTCATCCAAAATCAATTATGATTTGGGTTCCAAAGACTAATAATAATTTGATTAGGAATAACTACATTAAATCATTCATTAATTCTGTACATAAAAATGAAAACTTTATTTTTAAAGGGAACTCTAAACCCAATTGGGTTTGGCTTCCTAAGATTTAACCCTTAGGACCCTAACAGAGGAAGTGGGTACCAATAGAATTTCAATATTTTTTGCAGGTACCGATTAAGAAAAGAGGAAAATGGATTCTAGACAGTAGTTGCTCAAAACACATGACAGGCAACAAAAATATGTTAACAAACATTATCTACTCAGATGGAGGATCTGTCACTTTTGGAGATAATTCCAAAGGTTACATCATCGGCAAAGGCGATGTGAGCAATGACGGTACATCAAATTTACCTCTTATTACAAATGTTTTATTAGTTAAAAATTTAAAACACAACTTACTAAGTATTAGTCAATTATGTGATAAAGGTTTTAACATAGTATTTTCTGAAAATAAATGCAATATTTTTTATCATAACAAAAATCTTATTTTCGAAGGAGTTAGAGATCGTAATATTTATATTCTGAATATGAAAATAAGTTATAATACAAATATGTGCTTATTAGTCAAAGAAAATGATCCTTGGCTATGGCATAAAAGATTTTGTCATATAAATTTCAAAGCTATTAATAAATTATCCAAAAACAATTTAGTAAAAGGTTTACCTAAAATGAATTTTAAGGTAAATAGCATTTGTGATGCTTGTCAACTAGGAAAGCTAACTAAATCTTCTTTTAAATCTAAGAAGATCATCTCAACTTTACAACCTCTTGAGTTGCTACATCTAGACTTATTTGGACCAACTCAGACTCAATCTATTAATCACAATAGATATGTTTTTGTAATAGTTGATGACTTCTCTAGATATACATGGACCTTATTTATGAAAAACAAATGTGATACATTTGAAAATTTCAAAATCTTTGCCAAACGAATTCAAAATATTAAAAATCTAAAAATTAAAAACATTAGAAGTGATCATGGAGGTAAATTTGAAAATGAAATGTTTGAGAAATTTTTTAATAAGAAAGGAATATTTCATAACTTTTCATTTCCAAGAACTCCTCAACAAAATGGAGTTGTTGAACGTAAAAATAGAACACTTCAAGAATGTGCTAGGACTTTATTGAATGGAACCACTCTTCCAAAACAATTTTGGGAAGAAGCCATTGCTACTGCTTGTTATGTCCTAAATCGTGTCTCTATTCGACCATTAACTAAACACACTCCATATGAGCTTTTCAATGGTAGAAAACCCAATATATCTTACTTTAAATACGAAAGATCAACTAGGAAAATTTGATCCAAAATCAGATGAATGTATATTCATCGGATATTCAGAACGTAGCAAAGCATATAGAATCTATAATAAAAGAACTAAAATAATTGAAGAAACACTTCATGTATCATTTGATGAAAATTTCAAAATTAACTCAAATGACGATGAAGATATTATAATTAATTCTAATTCAAATATTGACATCAATATACCTGAAAACACTTCTTCTGAAAATCAAAGTGAAAAGGAATTAAAATCTCCACCGAGAATTTCAAAAGATCATCCAATTCAAAATATAATAGGAGAAATTGATGAAAGAGTTAAAACACGTAATCAACTAAATCAAATGGGCCATATAGCTTTTCTTTCTAATATAGAACCTAAAAATATTAAAGAAGCCTCAACTAATGATTATTGGATTATTGCTATGCAAGAAGAACTAAATCAATTCGAAAGAAATGACGTTTGGGATTTAGTTCCAAGACCTAACGATCAATCAGTTATTGGTACTAAATGGGTTTTTAAAAATAATGCTGATGAAAATGGAAATCTCACTAGAAATAAAGCTAGATTAGTTGCACAAGGTTATAATCAGGAAGAAGGAATTGACTATGAAGAAACGTTTGCTCCTGTCGCGAGATTAGAAGCAATACGAATTTTATTAGCCTATGCTTGCTTTCATGATTTTAAACTATATCAAATGGATGTTAAAAGTGCATTTTTAAATGGGTTTATTAAAGAAAATGTTTATGTTGAACAACCTCCTTTGTTTATACACGAACAATTTTCCGACCATGTTTATAAACTTAAAAAAGCTTTATACGGTTTAAAACAAGCACCTCGTGCTTGGTATGATCGTTCAAAAAATTATTTAATCGACTCTGGTTTTGAAATTGGAAAGGTTGATCAAACTCTTTTTATTAAGAAAAAGAAACTTGATATATTAATTGTTCAAATTTATGTGGATGACATTATTTTTGGGTCAACCAATGAATTATAAATCATGTCAAGAATTTTCTAAGATAATGACAAATGAATTTGAGATGTCTCACATCGGAGAATTAACATTTTTTCTTGGACTACAAATTAAACAAGTTAATAATGGTATTTTTATAAATCAAGAAAAATATTGTAATAATTTAATTAAACGTTTTGGTATGGAAAATACTTCTGCCAAACCAACTCCTATGAGTACAACCATACATCTTGAAAAAGATGAAAACGGCAAGAGTGTAAACCAAAAATGATATCGTAGTATGATTGGATCATTATTATATTTAACCGTGAGTAGACCCGATATAATGATGAGTGTTTGTTTGTGTGCACGATTTCAAGCAGATCCTAAAGAATCACACATTAGAGCAGTAAAACGTATTTTACGTTATCTTAACAAAACCAAATATTTTGGACTATTCTATCCAAAAGAATGTCCTTTTGAATTAGTTTCATACAATGATGCTGATTTTGGAGGAAGTCGGACGGATAGAAAAAGTACTAGTGGGACTTGTCACTTTATTGGATGGTCTCTAGTATCTTGGTTTAGTAAGAAACAAAATTGCGTATCACTTTCTACTTGTGAAGCAGAATATATATCTGCAGCTTTGGCATGTGCTCAAGTAATTTATATGCAACAAACTCTTCAAGATTTTGGTTTTAAATTATCTAAATCAACAATTTTCTGTGATAATTCAAGTGCTATTAATTTATCTAAAAATCCAGTAAATCATTCACGGACAAAACATATTGATATTCGTCATCATTTTCTTCGTGATAATATTGAAAAAGATATAATCAATCTAGAATTTGTATCTTCGGAAAATCAATTAGCAGATATTTTTACCAAACCATTAAATGAAAACACTTTTGTAAAATTGAGACGAGAACTTGGAATCATCTCATTCAAAAATTTATGAAGTTTACTTCAACTCATTTCTGTTTTTATTTAAAGGTTAATATAAACTTGGTTTTTATCCTCACATTTTTTCAGGTTAAAATTAAATTATTCTACATTTAATCTTAACTATTCATTGTTTAGCCTTCAGTTTTATATATAAATTCTTTCTTTCAGAAGAAAACTTTCATTTAGCTTATTTCAAATAAAAAGGTGAAAGAAGAAAATCAATCATGTTTTTTAATTTTGCATTATTCATATATACCATGGCCGGTTCATCTTCAGATGAGCCTTCCTCTTATTATTCATCTGGATATTCTTCAATTGACTTTGAAACTCCAAGTTCAGGGTCTTTCGAACTTCTAACTCCAACTCCAGCTTATATTCCGATATGTCCACCACAAAGTCATCATACGGGATATACGCCAGAAAATAAACGCACGCGAAGAAATTTATTTCCATCTCCAACTACTAAATAAAAGATAGATGACTTACATCACTATCAGAGGAAAACACTTAATCTTCAGCGTGAAATGTATTTTGAGCAAAAGAGTCATGGTAGAAGACTCAGTTTTCTTGAACGTTGTGCTGCAAAAATATGTGGTTCATCTCCGATCAACACAAATGCACATATTCATTCACCTCAACGTCCTCATGTTTCTCCAAATTCTTGGGAACGTCAACCTCAGTTATCGCCAAATAAACCATTTGACGATAATAGTCAATTTGAATTACATAATGAAAAGTCTCCAAAATCTCCAAAAACTCCGAAGATGTCAAAATAAAGTATATATATATATATATGAGATTTATGATTGTACTTTTTTTTATGCATGTCTTTTAAAAATTATATGTATATGGTTATTCTTACATATTAGATATCTTAAAAGGGTTGAAATACAAGCCTAACAAACGTCTAATAAGTATTAACAGACGTCTGAGTTTAGTACAAAAAGTCTTAAATTCTCTGTTCCTATTTGAGCCGTCTTAAAATTATGTCATAGACGTCTGTAATATAATTTAGACGTCTGTAACAAAAATTTTAGACGTCTAAATTTAGTTCAAAATGTTTTTTACTCTCTGTATCAAATTTAGCCCTCTGAGACGTCTGAAGATATCATTTCAGACGTCTGTCATAACATTTAGACGTCTTTTGTAAATTTGAGCCGTCTAAATTCTATTGATTATTCCAAATTACTTCTAATTTCTACAGAACATCAGACGTCTGATTTTTTTTAGCCGTCTGAAACACTGTTAAAATCAAAAACATATAAATCATAACTTACCACTCCTTTCTTCTCACGTCTATCCATTTCGTCATTTTTTAAAAATTCAAATCAAAACCCTAGTTCTCTCCAACAATGGCGCCTAAATCCAAATCAAAAGGAAAAAAGGGAGAATCTTCTCAACCATCTCCTCACGTTCTTCCAACTGATGAACAAATTGAAGCTTGGCTTTATCATGAACCTAGAAGTATGGCACGATACAAATATCTTTCTTCTCTGTCTTCATTTCATGGTATATTCCACGACCTCAATCATTTTCCTACTTATAGAATTAAGTTATTTACTGATAGGTCTAACATCACCAGTCTCATTGACCACAAAGACAATCAAGTAAATATATGTAGGCTTAGTGTTATATTATTTCTAGCCAATATCAATAATCCTAAAATTAGGCTTCATAGAGAAAAAGGAACATTATGGTCAAGCGTTTTTGGAAATATTCTGAAAATAACTCCAGATGACATTGCGCGAATTTTGAAGTGTACCAACGACGGGATAGAATTGGAAGATTTAAAGTTAGAAGGTGATGATCTTAATCAAATAGAATATCATCTTTTCGAACCCGGACAGTCTAAAGATAGTTCAAATCATCTTCGTCCACGACCAAGATTGTTACTACGAATGCTAATTAAGACTATTTTTCCCTGGCAAGGAAGCCACAAAATTATTTATGATCATGAAGATAAAGCACTTCAAGCAATCTTTGGAAATCATCAGATTAATTGGGCTCAATATTTTTATGATGAGTTTCGTACATATCATGATTCTAAAAAGAGATCATTTATCTATACTCCTTACATTACCCGGATACTCGCTGATTTCTCCATTCAAAGTCCGTCTATTGAATTTGAAAAGATTAAAGTATCCAATATTCGATTTTTTAGCCTTATGGGATTACCGGAATCCCCTCCGGTATATCTTACCTACCCTGATTATAAAGCTCAACAACTGACACTCCAAAAACAAAAAGGCAAATCTAAAATGGATACTTCTGGTCCCGATGGAGAAGAACCAAATATTGGAGAAGAGGGAGATAATGGAGATGAAGAAGAAGATGAAGATGCGGATGACGAAGCCATAGAGCAAACTTTTATCCAAAGTTCAATTCAAGAAAACTCCGATATTGAACAAATTTCTGGAAATTTAAAAAGCTATACCAAAAGTGAGAAGCTCAAATCCGATATCATCATTTCTAAAAATCAAAAGAAGCTTTCTAATCAAATTTCTCAAGGCTTTTCATCCATAAACTCTAGATTCGATAATCTTGAAACCAAAGTAGAAGAAAATACAAGAGAGATGAAGAATGTTAAGACTATTCTACGACGTATGTGGAAGAACTCTTATGGATCTTCACCTCCTCCCTCTCCAACATGGGGAGACTCTTAGACAAGATACTTTCTTTTGGCTTATCTACTCTCTATTGTGGTTTGTAATTTCTACTATGGTTTGTAATCTTTAAAAACTATATTTGGTGTATTGATTGCATCTTTTTGTCATTTTTTATATAACTTGTCATATGTTGCTCTATATGTGACTTATTCTATAAGTGGTCTAATTTATGTTATGAATCTTTTTGTCACTTCTGTATCTATATGTGACTTGTTCAACAATATGTTTTATCAACACATCTCTAAACCCCTTACAAATTTCTTTTTGTTAATGACAAAGGGGGAGAAATATTAATCATTCTGCTATATAATATAGTCATGTTGACAGGGGGAGCAAAAGGTATGGTTTATACTAACCGTTTAATTATATAGTTGTCATCATCAAAAAGGGGGAGAATGTTGGAACCTGTCTTCTTCGATTTTAATGTGACAACTATATATTTCAAACTATATTCTATAATGTCAAATATTCTTGCAGGAATCTACAAAGAAAAGTTATTATCCTATCATCAACAAACAAAGCTCAAAGTCTCAAGTATTTTGATTATTATTTCCGGTTAGATATTTTTGTACAATCTATGATATGATGATGACAACGCACACACGCAAATAGTTTTTTTGAAAAACATGTTCTACAAATATAAAATATCTTTAACTATTTAAAGATATAAAAATATTTTCAAAAATTATAAATATCTCAAGTTTAGAATCACTAAAATAAGGAAGAGGAACAAATCAGTTCAAATTCAGACGTCTGAACTTTTATATAGCCGTCTGTTATCAATAACAGACGTCTGATAATAAAGTCGAGACGTCTGTACTTCTTGGATTACTATTTTCTATTTTAAAACTGAACACAGACGTCTAAAAATTTAATACAGACATCTGTCATAAACAACAAACGTCTGAATTAAATATCAGACGTCTGTATTCGCTGAAATTGTTTCCTCTGCCTTTTTTACTTTTTAAACTTACTTAGCTATCTGAATATTTTCTCTCAGACATCTGAACTTGACGAACTGAAGCATCTCTTCATAAAAATTCAAATTTTGAAGAGTTGTCTTCTTCACCAAGAGTTGCACTCTTTCTAATGGTTGCAACTATTGATTTAAAACTATTCGATACTATAAATAGAGATGAAAATCCACTATTTCGATTACCAATTCTTTCTATCTATTTTTGCCTTATACTGTTATTATCTCAAGTGATTTTCAAATCTCTACTTCCTAAAATTGAACATCAAATCATCATATCAAGAAGATTATAGGAAGGGTGTACTATATTGACTATATTCGTGTTACTCAAGAACACACAAGTCAAGAAACAATTTATAAATTGTATTTGAAGTCCTATTCGGTTGCTTAGGCAGAAAAGTCCTGTTCGGTTGCTCAGGCGGTGTAATACCTGTTCCTTCGGGTTAAGTGAGGATTATTCGAGGAATTTCAGAAGGAGTCTGGGACTGGACGTAGAACGGGAAGTTCGAACCAGTATAAAAATCCCTGGTGTCATTTTTATTACTGCTATTTACTATTTTTTTATAATTCCGCATTTGCTAGACTAGTCTTACTATATAATATCGATCCATATACACTTTCAAAGGTTTGTATGAGATCGTTCTCCCAGAGCCTAAATTCGTATTGATCAAAAACTTGGACCGAATGACTTGTTCGCATCGATACGTTTGTATCGATGTTCCATTTCGTATCAGCTCGGAGCTTTCATTTCGTATCGATAATAAATCTGTTGGTTTCGTATCGATCAATTCACGTGGGCTCCGAATCGATCAGGTGGCGATGAAGCTCGTGGTCAGAAGTAACCAGCTTCGTGTCGATCCCAACCTATGAAATTCGTATCGATTGCCTATTACGGGTTTCGTATCCATTGGAAGCTATTCAATTTCGTATCGAACGACTCTGATTGATACGAACCACTATCACTCCAAGATCAACACGAAGTTTACCATTTCATCGATCGATGACTCACCAACACAAATCTACTGTCCAGAATCGATACGAAGCCAAAGCCCTCCCTTCTCTTCCATCGATACAAAGTTAGAGCCATTTATCCCTTCTCTCTTCTTCTTCCCTAAACAAAATCCCAGACCTTCCTCAACCTCGCACAAGACCATCACCTCTACACGACGTTCGGCCAAGAATTCGACTGGAGTGACACGAGAATTTAAGTCTCATCGTACGAAGATTGAGTTTGTTCAATTATTTACCTAATTTCAGTAATTTGTTCGAAGGGATTGGTGTTTGATTCGATTAGAAAGCGAGGTTCTATTTCTGAGTTTCTCGAAGCGATACGAAAACGAGGCAGAAAAATGAGCAAGCGAAAAATATTGCTAAGGACAAAGTAGTATTTATATGGTTCGACTCCCCTAGGCGATGGACGATTTGCCTCCCGGTTGTCTCGACCGGTTACAACAGGTCCACCATTGAACCGATACGAATTGGTCGTTCGTGTCTCTTTACCTAAACCTCATCGATACGAAAGGAACGACCAGAATAAACTGAAGCTGTGTGATTCCATCGATACGAACTGTATTGTTCGTATCCATTGTTTTCAACTCCATCCAAGATGCGTCGATGTGAACTACAGTATTCGTATCCATCAAGTCGCAGCCTCTAAACATTTATATCCATCGATACGAGAACCATCTCTCGACCTTTTACATCGGTCCAGGAGAGGATTGATACGAAGGAACATTCCAAAACAACCGTCAAGCATTGTTGCTACTTGAATTTCCCATCGATTCAGGAGAGGATTGACACGGAATTCGATACGAGAAAACTGACAATGACTTGTGAACGTGCGAACGTTAACAAGAGTCAGGTTAACATACGTGTACATGTGTCGGCCTAATTTCCCATTTTCAAATTTTCAGAATTCACAGGTCAAATGCCCACCTGATGATGATTACAACAACAAACAGCTAATCGCTATCATACAGCAATCAGTTACAATAGTACATGGTACAACAGTTGATAGCCAACAGTTCATATTACTAAAAAACCAGTCAAGGATTACAACTTTCAACAAAAAGACGACAATCGTTCAGCAAGTCGGACAGAACTATTCAGGATGAAAGGTGCGACTATTCAAAGCATGTCACGTTCACACAAGACGTACTTTGGGGGGCAAATGTTATCCCGCCTTTTGGCAAGGCCGAGATATCAAGGAATTGACTGAAAACCGAGGATCACTCATCCTGAATGCTGAGTAAGCACAGGTTCACTATGGATGTTGATGAATTTTGTCCGAGTCCGGATCAATCTACAATCGACAAGACACGACAAGCAAAGCTATGAAAGCCAACGTCCCAAGTTTCAAGTCAATTGGAGTCCGTTTTCTCAAAATATGATCGATACGAGTTAAGAAGGTAGGCTGTTCGAATCGGTCAGGACGCACCACTTCGCATCCATCTTAAAGCCTTGGTTCGAATCGATCTCATTCGAATCCATCTTAGAGCCTTCGTTCGTGTAATGACCCGGAATTTTCGATCCCGAAAATCCCAGATAGTTATGAAAAAAAAGAAAAGAGGTAGAAGAAGAAACAAAATAAAACACAGATTCTCACATTCGCAGCGGATAAAATATAATATCAAATAATAGCAGTTATACAAAGGAAAGCCGTATCTGCTAATTTACATTCAATACATCAGAGTTACAACCCCACACAATAAACTAGACGGTTATAATCAACTTGTCCCAGACAACAACAATATAACTCCAATATACAGCGGAATATACTCCATACGATTCTGTCATCCAGCTCGCCACCTGAGCTCCAGAACGATCTTACCTGAAAATCTGTAATACTCGGTCTGACCCGAGCATTACATCAAAGTAACACCCGGGTCAGGCTGGAAACCAGCGTGGGTAAACCCATCTAACAAGAAATACTAATGCATAAAACTTATTTAAAAACCCGAGGTAACTCGTACTTCACTACAAGTTTAAACTCGCCATAGTCAAATACACATCCTACAATCATCTAAGTATCATTACTCAGATTAAATGACCAAGTTTACACTATTTATTCCATTCCAGCCTATTTATTCCAAAGTCAAATCCATAAAGCATTATTGTAGATTACAAATCGAAGTGGTTTCGGGTATGTACTGATACCCGACCACGGTCTCTTCGAATCCAATATCATCTTAAAGACAAAGCTGTTTAAGTTTAAACAATTCCATTTATATCCAGAATTACATATTACATAGCCATTCATCATAGATAGACAAACAATAATATCTCAGTTCAGTCCAATCATATCATATCACATAGCATCACAAATCACTTATCAAAGATATCAAGTAATCCAAGGCATACAATATCATTTAATTATTCATAAGCAAGATAAATTAGTCACACCATTCCAATTAATTTAAATAAATTTAATTAATTTCCTTAATCACTTTTAATCCTACTTACTTAACATTAATAAATTACAAACCATTAATTAATCATCCCTTAATTATCCTCTTTAATTACATTAAGTAATTAGCCTTTAATTAATAACACAAATTAATTAACCTTCACCCATTCACATTAATTACATTTATCCTTAATTAATTTCTCAAATTAATTATCCTATAATCACTTACATTGATTAATTATCCTTCATTAATTAACTAACCCTTAATTAATTTCCTTAATTAATCGATCCTTTAATTAATTACACTAAGTAATTAATCTTTAATTACTTCCCTTAAGTAATTTACCTTTAATTACTTTCATCAAGTAATTATACCATTGGTTAATTATCCTCAATTAATTAACCTTGATCATTAATTAATTTAACCTTTAATTGCTAATTAAATTAATTAACCCTCAACAGATTAATCCTCTAATTACTTACATTAAGTAATTATCATTTAAATAATTAATCTCAAATTACTTAATTAATTTATCCTTTATTACGAATTAATTAATCTCTAATAAATTAACTCGTAATAAATTAAGTTAATTAACTACCCTTTTATCATTAATTAAATAAATTAATTACTCTTTAATTACTTAATTAATTCTTTCTTAATTATCAATTAATTAATTAATTCAACCCTTAATTATAACTTAATTAATCCTAAATCATTAATTAATTAAATTAATTAATTAAACATAAATTACTTAATTAATTTAATCAATCTCAACTCATTAAATCCTCAATTAGCTTTTTAAGGTAAACCATTATCCTTTATTAATTACTTAACTACCATTAGCATATTTAAAAAAAAATCTTTATAATTAACTTACCTAGTTAAATCATTTAGTTAAGTTTTAAAATAAAATAACATTTTAACTTGACAAATTAAGGTTAACAAAATTTATATAACTTCCAAATCAAATGTTAAGAAAACATTTATTTTATATAAAGAAATTTATTTAAGAAAAAGCTTTTAAACTAAATTTATTTTAAATTTTAAAACCTTGTTTTATTTAAAAACTTTTAAAACTTGGTTGAACCTTGCTTCGGGTCAAACCCGAAGATCACTCGAGTCCCGTCTGAGTAAAACCGCTTCCTCTCTATATATTTTTTCAAAATTGAGTTTAAACTTTAAAACTGAAACAATTTCACTCACGTTCCTACCCGAGACTCTACCCGAGTTCCTAACCCAAACACCGAACTTCCCTTCGAGTCAATTCCACAACCCAACCTACTAATACCCCAGCACCACCGTGCACATGCACTGATCAACGCCAGAGCTCCGACCATCCATGACACCTTTGGCACACCGACAATCACCTAATCCTTCGATCCCGACCCCCAAATCACTAGCATAAGCCCACAATCAAAATCTAAATACTCAGTCGAAACAGGAACCAAAACCCATTGCCAAAAGCTTCCTCGAACCCACGTCCCCGACCACCGGAACACCTAAACCACCGGCCATACCTTCGCCAGCCTTCTACGCTGCTTTCCCCCAAATCCTGAGTAACTCGAATCACCAGAGACGCCGTGGTGACGAGATATCCAACCTCGACCCATTTTAGGGCTTAAACCCTTCTTCGATCAAATTCCGACGCCACAGTGATGAAGAAAATCATCCACCATTTTTCTTGGCCTCGACAATTTCCAAGCTACCTTCAAACGACAACCACCGAGTACCCCCGGCCGCCAATATTTGCTCAAAAAAGCCATTTCTGGTCATCACAGAAATACACACTCGATACAAAACTAAAAATCATGATTTTCATTTTAAAAATCCTAAATTTCAAAGAAGATTTAGGTTATAAACATGAATCAGCAAACCATGACGATGGATTTAACATGTTCTTAAGTTTTCTACTGTTCTTCCTGTTTTCCAGGAAATTTTCAAACTGAATTTGCTTAAATCTATTTTTAAACTTTGATTATGCTTAAAGAAAAATATCTTGTTTAAATTCTTCATCCTATAAAAGATTGTATGGAGAGATTTTAAATTTTGATTTATTTTTAAACTCTGAAGTTAAGAAACAGGGATATACCCAGTTATACAAACATGCACACTTCAACACATACAAATATACCGAGATCACACTTATATATACACATGCAAAGCATACTTTATTCCAGTAATTCACATGAAATCAGATTTCCATTTACTTAAGCTTTTAATAAGAATGTTTACTCACCTATTGTTTTTGCTGCTGCTTTGTCTCTGCTTTACCTCCTTCTCTGTTCTGCTTTTTAATCTTTCTTCCCTTAACTTTCTAATGCCCTGACTTTTATATTACTCGGATTTTAATTGGCAGCCTAACCATTCTCTTCTTTGCCCCAGTGTGCTTTAAAAGCCTAGGTACGTATAAGAGGAGGTAAAGTGTACTGGTGAAGCTTGTACAAGCTTCTCACTCTTTTTTTTCATGTTAGATTTGATATATTATGTGCTGATGTGATAACATGTATTGGCTTTAAATGCTTGTCTCCTCTTTTGTTTACATGCATATCCATTCATATATATACACATCTCATACATAGGTATACATATTATTTTGTCTTGTTTACCTTACATACATATATATTTTACCATAGTTATTTTATATGTTTTTACCTTATGTTTCATACAACCATATAAGTTACTTATAAACTTTTTTTCCCTTTTAAACATTTATTTTTATTTTTATTCTTAGCCAAGGCTTAATTACTTAATTTATATTCTTCTCTATATATATATTTATATTAGGTGTTTAAAAAGGTAGAGTTTTATTTTTAATTATCAGAAATTCCATGGTTAGACCCATTAAAATTAATATTACGATAAATTTAAATCAGTTAATCACCCGATTATCCAACACCAAAAACTCGGGTCATCACATTCCACCCCCTTTAAATCCTTTCGTCCTCGAAAAGGAACGTAGTCAGAATTATTAAAATGCTTAAAATCAGATAAAAAAAAATTGATCATTTTTAAAACACTTTTTAATATCTATATAATATTACTAAAATAGTTTTTATAAAAATACTTTTATAACTCGATGTTTCGACAAGTCCATCCTTGTTCTCATAGAAATTCGGTCATACGTTGATCAGGCGTAGGACGGAAAATCTATAAGTACTTAGCATACCCATTTCAACACCTAGTGAAAATACTTGAAAAATAATTTTATTGAAAATATCGAAAACATTTTTGAAAATAGAGGAAATATCTTTGGTGAGAATGCTCTAGAAATCATCACCCCCATCCCTGGTCGTAGTTAACCCGATGGTTACGTTGCCATCCCGGCAAAATCCATAGATAACTGTAGGCCTCCGCGCCCCTCGATTACGCCAAGGAACCCGCTATAGATCGCAGTTATACCCGGGCTTTACGTTGCTCTCACAGCAAAAACCCATATAACTGTAGGCATCGGCTCCCTCGAATTTCGCTGCCAAAAGAATGAAACTCCTCCACTCGACCATAGATCGTAGTCTACCGATATTACATTGCCATCCCGGCAAAATCAAGTGTAGACTGTTGGCACTCATCCTCCACACGATTTTCGCTATGGTCCATAAAGTAGATCGAAGCGACATCGAGTTACACTGTCGTCACAGCATAACCCAAATGCCCCTATAGGCATCAGCGCCCTCGACTTTCGCTACGCAACAATCCTCAGGAACTAGTTTGTCCGGACTCCTCACAGGATCAACTTTAGAACCCTCCCTTAGGGCTCAAGGCAGTACCACCTTGTGGCACTCCTGAGAAGTTCATTCAAGGGAGCGCCTTTTTCCCCAGAGCCACTTTCAAAACACTTTATACTATACACATATAGTATTTTTCAAATCATACACCTAGTATGAATTTCATATAAATCTCCTTTCTCAAAATCGATTATCCAAAAATCGATAATTCACAAACTAGGCTTTCCAAATTCTAAATTTGATTTTCCTCAAAAATCAAAGCCTTTCCAAATTCAAAGGTTCCCAAAACTTTTCCTCAAAATCATTTTCACAAAATCCTTTATATATATATATATATAATAACCTTGGGAAATTTTTGAATCACTTCATACTTGTATAAATTCACTTTTATACTTCAAATACTTTCAAAACCCTTTTCTTCTGGCAATAGATTCAACAAGGGGAGTTTACCATATATAACAAAGATATATAACTTTGTTTATTCCAAATCAAATATTCAATTTTGATTACTCTTTTATAAAGTTATTAACCCCATTACTTTTCTTCATAAAGTGAATCTTTAATCATAAAAATTTCCAATTTCCATTTTACCTCATCATATATTTCACAAAATATACTCTTCATTTCAAAGACCATTTTACAGTTCTTATCCACAAATTTTCAATATCAACCTCATTCAAACCCGTACGATGTACACATATCATCTGTACGCAATATCAAATTTTGATCGCTCACTCGATCACATAATTTCACTTCCGAACTAGTATTGTCCACCCGACTTCCTAGTGCGGACTCAGATCTAGTTTCTTGATCAAAAACCGTCATTCTCCTTGCATAGTCACAACTATGATAGAGAATATCCAGAACCAATCAAAAATCCATATCCAGGTTCGCCGTCGAAAATCGAGTGAAAAATCCCAAATCAGATCGATAATACTATCTCGAAATTCTGTGCTCGAATCTGGATCAAATCACTATGTGTATAGAATAATATACGTACATCCTACGTATTTATCTTCATTGATTATCAGTTAAATCAATTTCCTTTCTGTTCATCCTCACTTGGATTTGTATTCATTTATTCACATTTGCCTTAATTCCCATTTGGATTATCACTTTAATTCTTATCTCAGTTGGGTATTTAACCATAAACAGTTTGAACTCTGTCCAGCTTATATTTAGAAAATAGCTTGAAAATTTTAAATATAGATAAGTAGTTGAAAATAATTATTATTTGGTAAAATAGTTGTAAAACAGTTAAGTAGTTGTAAAATAGTTGGAAAATAGTCAAATAGTTATAGAAATTTTAAATAATTGCAAAATAGTCATAAAATAGTAATTAGTTATAAAGTAGTAGAAAAATAGTCATTAGTTTATAAAACAGTTGTAAAATAGTTAAATAGTTCCAAAAGTAGTTATAAAATAAGTATAAGGTAGTTTGGGGCTTAGAAAGAAAGGTTGCATATAGTAAATAGCTTGGAAGATTATATTTAAGAAAGTTTATATTAAAATAATTTGTTTGAAAATAGTCCAGAGCCAAACTGTTCCACTACCCAATCTTTATTCCAACTAATTCAATTTTAAATTTCCACTTCCTCTTAACATTGATTCTATCTCAAATCCATTTAAACAACTTCAATTCCCACTCCAAATTTAACCTTATTCCACTTCGATTTCAATCTTAATTTATTCAAATAATTTTCAAATTGAACCAAATTTTCAATTTCAATTCATTTCAACTCCAGTTTGAATTAATCCCAATTCAAGTTGAATTAACCTCAATTCTTTCCAAATTCAAATCAATTTCAATTTGAATCAATTTCAAATTCAATTCCCCTTTACCATCCTGAATTATATAAATTCGAGTTATTTCAAATGTTGGTTTAATTTCTTTAAATCAAATTATACTTCACCTTTAAATTAACAACTTATATCATTAAACCATTCATTTCTGAGTTCAAATTCCAAAATTCCATTTTTAATTATCTTTATTTAACATATTTCAAAACTCAAAAACAATTAAATCTTCAAATTCTAATTTATTATCCATTTTTAAAACCAATTCTCAGTTTCATATATTATTTATAATAATGGAATGATATCAGGATAAATAAACATCCAAATTTATCCAAACACCCATTTTCAATTTCCAAATCTCAAACCCATTTTGAGATCACTCATAACTTCCCATTTAAACCAATCATTTAACTTCCCTAAGTTAAATCTCAATTTCATCTTGAAATTCCCAATTCAGGTTGTTTGTTAACTTATTTAACTTTCCCAAAGTTAAATTCAATTTACTTAATCTAGACAACCTTACCCAATTTGAATTCCCATTTCAAACTTTAAACTTCATATTAACAGTCTTCTCACTAAGTTCAAAAACTTATCACTTTGGGTTTTCACATCACATTCCAAGCAAAATTTAAACTCAACACTTAGAGTTTAATTCAAATCATCTTTGATATTATGTATATCCCTCATATATACATATTTCCTTTGCACACCAAGTTATACTTTAAATTTTAAACCATTTTTAGTTTTAATTCAAAACAAATTTCTTTTAACACTTTGAAACAAATTCCAAATTTTCTGGACTTAGATTTAAAACTTCTCAATTTAAATTATCTTCAATTCCAATCTACAAGTCATACTCACCTAAATGTTTACATCCTTAAAACATTTCATCATTTTAGGATAACAACCAAGGTTATTACAACTGGAACCCAATTCACCATTATCTTATTCTGAAAACTCTTCTCCCAATTCAAGATTTTAATTTTAGTTGGAATCCATATCAAACCTATCTTCATTCAATTTCAGTTTGGTTGTATTTCTATTACCACTTAATTCTCATTATTCTATTTGATTCCAATGATTTAACAACCAATTACCTTAATATTTATTAAAAAGAAATATTGCTTTATATATCAAAATATAATCTTATATAAAAATCATTTATTTTTAAAACCATTTAAAATCTTTATATAAGAAAATAACAAGTACGCTCTCATATATATACACACACTCAACTCATTCTAGGGTACTATTGACCCTATCCTTATGAGTACACCCACCAGAGCCAAGGTTCTCGGTTAACCTTTGCTCTGATACCAAATGAGATGGGTCGAGCCAGCGGCGACCGGTAGGCTTTTCAACCATCCCAGACCCACCGTGGCTTTCACTGGTACCTCGAATTTGCTTTTATGGCCAGCCTCTTGACTCGCAACCAACCCAAGGCCTTATACTACCTCAAAGGGACATGTAGGGGTAAGGGTCTCTCGTTTGCCACCAAACGCAAAGCGGGAACCCCCTATCATGCTGTAATATAGCAAACCCGATCCCGGTCTCTTCGAATCCAATATCATCTTAAAGACAAAGCTGTTTAAGTTTAAACAATTCCACTTATATCCAGGATTACATATTACATAGCCATTCATCACGGATAGACAAACCATATTATCTCAGTTCAGTCCAATCATATCATATCACATAGCATCACAAATCACTTATCAAAGATATCAAGTAATCCAAGGCATACAATATCATTCAATTATTCATAAGCAAGATAAATTAGTCACACCATTCCAATTAATTTAAATAAATTTAATTAATTTCCTTAATCACTTTTAATCCTGCTTACTTAACATTAATTAATTACAAACCATTAATTAATCATCCCTTAATTATCCTCTTTAATTACATTAGGTAATTAGCCTTTAATTAATAACACAAATTAATTAACCTTCACCCATTCACATTAATTACATTTATCCTTAATTAATTTCTCAAATTAATTATCCTATAATCACTTACATTGATTAATTATCCTTCATTAATTAACTAACCCTTAATTAATTTCCTTAATTAATCGATCCTTTAATTAATTACACTAAGTAATTAATCTTTAATTACTTCCCTTAAGTAATTTACCTTTAATTACTTTCATCAAGTAATTATCTCATTGGTTAATTATCCTCAATTAATTAACCTTGATCATTTATTAATTTAACCTTTAATTGCTAATTAAATTAATTAACCCTCAACAGATTAATCCTCTAATTACTTACATTAAGTAATTATCATTTAAATAATTAATCTCAAATTATTTAATTAATTTATCCTTTATTATGAATTAATTAATCTCTAATAAATTAACTCGTAATAAATTAAGTTAATTAACTACCCTTTTATCATTAATTAAATAAATTAATTACTCTTTAATTACTTAATTAATTCTTTCTTAATTATCAATTAATTAATTAATTCAACCCTTAATTATAACTTAATTAATCCTAAATCATTAATTAATTAAATTAATTAATTAAACATAAATTACTTAATTAATTTAATCAATCTCAACTCATTAAATCCTCAATTAGCTTTTTAAGGTAAACCATTATCCTTTATTAATTACTTAACTACCATTAGCATATTTAAAAAAAAATCTTTATAATTAACTTACCTAGTTAAATCATTTAGTTAAGTTTTAAAATAAAATAACATTTTAACTTGACAAATTAAGGTTAACAAAATTTATATAACTTCCAAATCAAATGTTAAGAAAACATTTATTTTATATAAAGAAATTTATTTAAGAAAAAGCTTTTAAACTAAATTTATTTTAAATTTCAAAACCTTGTTTTATTTAAAAACTTTTAAAACTTGGTTGAACCTTGCTACGGGTCAAACCCGAAGATCACTCGAGTCCTACCCGAGTAAAACCACTTCCTTTCTATATATTTTTTCAAAATTAAGTTTAAACTTTAAAACTCAAACAATTTCACTCACGTTCCTACCCGAGACTCGACCCAAGTTCCTAACCCAAACACCCGAACTTTCCTTCGAGTCAATTCCACAACCCAACCTACTGATACCCCAGCACCACCGTGCACATGCACCGATCAACGCCAGAGCTCCGACCATCCACGACACCTTCGGCACACCGACAATCACCTAATCCTTCGATCCCGACCCCCAAATCACTAGCATAAGCCCACGATCAAAATCGAGATACTCAGTCGAAACAGGAACCAAAACCCATTGCCAAAAGCTTCCTCGAACCCACGTCCCCGACCACCGGAACACCTGAACCTCCGGCCATACCTTCGCCAGCATTCTACGCTGCTTTCCCCCAAATCCTGAGCAACTCGAATCACCAAAGACGCCGCAGTGACGAGATATCCAACCTCGACCCATTTTAGGGCTTAAACCCTTCTCCGATCAAATTCCGACACCACAGTGATGAAGAAAATCATCCACCATTTTTCCTGGCCTCGACAACTTCCGAGCTACCTTCAGGCGACGACCACCAAGTACACCCGGCCGCCAGTATTTGCTCAAAAACCATTTCTGGTCATCACATAAATACACACTCGATACAAAACTAAAAATCATGATTTTCATTTTAAAAATCCTAAATTTCAAAGAAGATTCAGGTTATAAACATGAATCAACAAACCATGACGATGGATTTAACATGTTCTTAAGTTTTCTACTGTTCTTCCTGTTTTCCAGGAAATTTTCAAACTGAATTTGCTTAAATCTATTTTTAAACTTTGATTATGCTTAAACAAAAATATCTTGTTTAAATTCTTCATCCTATAAAAGATTGTATGGAGAGATTTTAAATTTTGATTTATTTTTAAACTCTGATGTTAAGAAACAGGGATATACCCAGTTATACAACATGCACACTTCAACACATACTAATATACAGAGATCACACTTATATATACACATGCAAAGCATACTTTATTCCAGTAATTCACATGAAATCAGATTTCCATTTACTTAAGCTTTTAATAAGAATGTTTACTCACCTATTGTTTTTGCTGCTGCTTTGTCTCTGCTTTACCTCCTTCTCTGTTCTGCTTTTTAATCTTTCTTCCCTTAACTTTCTAATGCCCTAACTTTTATATTACTCGGTTTTTAATTGGCAGCCTAACCATTCTCTTCTTTTCCCCAATGTGCTTTAAAAGCCTAGGTACGTATAAGATGAGGTAAAGTATACTGGTGAAGCTTGTACAGGCTTCTCACTCTTTATTTTCTGTTAGATTTGATATATTATGTGCTGATGTGATAACATGTATTGGCTTTAAATGCCTGTCTCCTCTTTTGTTTACATGCATATCCATTCATATATATATATACACATCTCATACATAATTATACATATTATTTTGTCTTGTTTACCTTGCATGCATATATATGTATTCATATATATTTTACCATAGTTATTTTATATGTTTTTACCTTATGTTTCATACAACCATATAAGTTACTTATAAACTTTTATTCCTTTTTAAACATATATTTTTATTTTTATTTTTATTCTTAGCCAAGGCTTAATTACTTAATTTATATTCTTCTATATATATATATATATATTTATATTAGGTGTTTAAAAAGGTAGAGTTTTATTTTTAATTATCATAAATTCCATGGTTAGACCCATTAAAATTAATATTACGATAAATTTAAATCAGTTAATCACCCGATTATCCAACACCAAAAACCCAGGTCGTCACAGATCGTATCGATCGACTATTGCCTGATTCGCATCCATTAACTACAGCACGGAAGTCCACTTCGTATCCACCCTAAGGTGGTTCTATTTGTTTCCCCCGTGTTCGTATTGATCCAAGCAGCAATACTTTGTATCCATCGTCGTCAATTATTTTGTATCCATGGAAGGATTGTCATTTCGTATCGATCGTGTCATTTACTTCGAATCGGTCAATCTATTCACGTTCTTCGCATCGACCAGCCAATGATCGATACGAAGGATACCTTGCAGATCGATGCGAAAGTCAACCTTTTTAGTCGATACGAACCAATAACCGGTAATCAATACGAATAGGGCTAGTTTTGTTCGATACGAACAGAAGACTTCACGGTCGACACGAACTGAGGAACCTCCACCGATGCGAACGAGGCAACGTCATCGATACGAGCTAGGCGAGAATGTGGGGACGACTCGGTTGACTCGACGCTAGGAGCGGATCGATCCAAAAATCAAGCACCATGTCATCTCCTGAGCACGTGCCTCTTATCGATTCGAAGGCATCGATTCGAACAGAGCAGTCTACATGAAAACGCAATCTTGCATCGATCATATCCCACAATCCACAAGTCCAAATGCTATGAAATTTTCACAAGAGCTTACGTACGACCTAAGGAAGGTTCATGCCAAGTTTCGACTCGATTGGAACAAGCCCTGATCGATACGAAATTCGTTCGTATCGATCACGGATCGAGCCGAAACTTCATGGGATCGATCACGTGGACCTACCCACGTGCCGAAAGAAGCCTCCCGAGACCTGAACGAGATATTTGCCTCCTACGCCCATAAATAGCACCCCAGAGCCTACAGAAAAAGGATCTTTTGGCCAACTAACGTCCAGACTCTGCCGAATTCATTTTTGCACTTCAAGGCTGCTATTGTACTCGAATTTCACTGCTATAACCCGCTGTAATCTGTTGTTAGTCATCATAATCAGTTGTAATCATCAAAGAAATATTAATAAAATTATCAATTTCATAGTGGATGTAGGCAATACGACGAACTACTCTAAATTTCTATGTTTCTGCGTATCTTTATTATTTCCTTTTTGAGTATTTGTTAGATAACCCTCTTTTTCCATTTCTATTCTTCATTTTTATCTCTTCAAATACTTCCGAAGAGTGTTGTGCCCAATTTTGGTACAAACAGATATTTAATTTAAAATGTATTTTAAAATATATAAAAAATAACTTTTTACCATGTGCGTTATGAGGTACATATATATAATTAATACATATAACATAATTTTAAAAAATTTAATATATATTTATATTATTATGTTATATATATGTATATGAATATATGTATTTAATATATATATATATATAGATTATATATATTTATTTATTTAGTTTTGTAGGAAGTAGGTATTTAAATTTAGTATAATTTATAAAATGATTTAAAATTTATAAATATATATAGTTATATATATATAATGTTAAAATATTCCATGTATATATTTATATTTATTATATTTCTATATTTCTATAAAATTGTTTAGAATAAAAAATATTATATATATTTACAATATTTTGGATATATATAATTAAAGTATAAGCATACATTTCGACAATATATTTCTATACTAGATGAGCCAACATGTATGTCGCAGTGTAAATCCTAACACTTATACACGGACATGTATTGCACGAATTGCTATGTTACACATGCACACACAGACATATTTAATATATATATATATATATATATATGTATATGATACACGTATATATAATCTAATATTAATTACATAATATAAAACTATATTAAAAATTCAAATAAAATAATGATTTTATTTAAAAGAAATTTAGAAATGCTCTAAATTACTTAGACTTCGTAGGCCCAATAACGATCCAAAATATTAATTTTTTTTTGAAATTCACCAATTACTTCCACTATGGGCTAGCCATGTTCTAACAATGGTATCAAAATCTAATAGTCTATGCGGTCTAAATAAGTCATATTAGGATTAACTAATTAAGCTCACAGGCCAGATAGTAGGGTGTCTAGAAAGGTAGTGTTGAAGGATTGGGTTTAAGTAATCAAGTACTCTGCCCTATCTAGCTACCAATCTGGCCCTAATAGATAAGTGAGCCCAAAGGTTGCCCATAATAAAAAAGACCTAATTTGATTTGGGTCATGGACTAATTTTTAAAATTGTTTGAAGATTAAAACATAAGATTTTGAATTTGAAAGTTAAATTTTGAAATAAGATATACATATATTATAAAAGTTAAAATATATAGTCAAAATTTTCAAAATATTTGAAAACTAGTATAAATTAATTTTGAAATTTACAAAAATTTATTAATAAGAGTAATAAAATATATTAATTAGATAAGTTAATTAGTTAATAAACATATACATGTGTTATATATTATGATCTATGTAGTTAGTATCGGATAATACCATTGATATATCATCGATATATTTCATATCGCTCCTTAGCCGATATGTTTTCCAAAATATCATTTAAAATATCATCACTGATATATTGCTTGATATTTGCTAATATATCGCTCTAATATTTAATATAAAATATCTGTTATTTTTTAAGAACATCGACCATTATTGCATGTGTTGGTGAAAATAAATTTGTAAACAAATATCATCATATTCTAAGTATTTTTCTATATATATGGTGAATAACATTATGTAGACCATATTAGAAATCAAAACGTACTAATTTTTTAGTTTTAACTTTATTTTTTAGTCTTCTTCATTAGTCCTTCAAGAAAGAAAACTCTACTTATTTCATTATTTTATATGTTTTATTTTGTGTAAAGACTTTACCGCTAAAAAATTGATAATGTAAGAGTCATTACTCTTTTAATTTATTTTTTGTTGTCCAAATTTATTTGGTAAGTTAGCTTACGAAAATTTATCCTACTAGTTATTATCATGCACCAAGAACTATAAGCTAAAGAGTAGTAAAGTTTTATATTTGACATATCGATAAAGAACGGTCTAGAAGTAGTAATTGATATCAAATCAACTTTACTTATTCTATAAATTAAGTGAAAATGAAAACAAAGTAACCGTAAATATGAAATACTTTGGAAATTAATATAGATGATTAGATGACTAAAGAAACAATGAATATAGTATAAAAATAAAGACGCACATTATAAGAATTTCTCAATTTTGATGCCTATTTAGCGACTTGTGTTTAATAGAATATCCTAGTAAATAATTTATAATTTGTAAATATATTCGATCAGTCTTTTGGTAGTAATATGGCAATATTGATCCAAATATTTAAAAACTTAACTTTGTTATAACATTATAACATAATCTAATATCGTTTGTAACATGTTATTCACATGTCCGATATTTTACCATTATTATCACGATTTTTAAAATATCTCATATTGGTACTTGACTAGTACGTGCCTGATATCGATATTAACTACTTAGATTATGATATATGTTATGTTGTTTTAAAATGTTAAAATAACATAAGTATACATGTATGTATATGAAATGAATTTTGAAATTAACATTTTTTAATTAAAATTGTTTAATTAAATAAATCAATTAAAAGGTTAATTAATTAAATGATATACACATATATCATATATGTGTTATACTATAAAGGTTATAGTATAAAATAAACATTCAATTTAAATGTTGTATTAAGATGATATAAAATTAATTAAAAGGTTAATTAATTAAATAAGATTTAATTAATATAATATTATACATAAGACTACTATATAAGTAATGTGAAATATAAAAGTTATATAATAATAAAACTTATATAATCTGAAAGTATAAATTAAAGGTGGAACATGAAGTAACCCTAAATAGACTTAAGGAATAAATACATACGTAAATGTACGTATACCATGATTTTCGATGTGTTCGACACTTGAATCATGAGGGTATTTCATAATAAATACATTATTCCATAAGTCGATATCACTGAATATAATGTGTCCACTACCATATATATATATATATATATATATATATATATATTAATAGATTGCTTGCATACTCTTTAGTTGTTGAGCTATTCTCAAGCTAGGGATGTTATGTGTAGTACTATTAATATATTGAATAGACATGGTAAGATAACTGCAAATATTTATTGAGCTTTCCTCAAGGTATGTGCATTATACATAGGCCATCATGACATGGTAGGTTCGAGTGAATAAAGCTAATTTATTTGTTGAGGTTTCCTCAAGCTAAAGGCGGGATTAGGATAAAGTACCATGGGTTAGGGGTTATATATGTTACAACCGATAAGAAGTTATCCATCGTATGTGGGAGTATGATTTTTTGAGCTTTCCTCAAGGTCATAATCCCAAGATATATGAGTCCTAACACCTACTGGTGAAGTCAAAAGACTTTTACATTTCGACTTAGGGTTTGGCACAACATAAAACACCAGTGGGAGCTTATTAGTAAAACGAAACGTAAAGAGTTACCTTATTAATATTATAAGAATATCTGCTATGTTAATGTCCTAATAATCTACCCATTAAAACTTGCAGATAATGTCAAATCCAAGACTCTTTAATGAAAGCGATCGATTAATCGGAGTAAACAATTATGTCGACTGGCTATGAGCTATAAAGATAGCTCTGACATACAAGCGAGTTTGGTCGTATGTAACTTGTGCTCCGCTAAGAGGCCACTGATAAAGATCATGAATATCTGCATGTTTCTTATAGTAAGTGGGTTGCTAATCTCGAAACCGTCCAAGTATTTGAGTTGTCTACTCTAGACAAGTAGTTGCAAAGGCAACACAAATCAATGTTAGTCCATGAGATATATAGTCTAAAGGCACTTCTTGGTGAGCAGTCTCGTTCTGCAAGTTACGAGACTACTAAGAATCTGTTCAACACCAAAATGCAAAAGGGATAGAAGATGGATGATTATGTGCCAATGATGAAGGGTTATATCGATAAGCTTGCATCATTAGACGTGATTATAAGTAATGAGCTATAGGTCAATTTGATCCTAGGTTCATTGACCCCTCAATATGAACCATTCATATTTAATTACAATATGAATGTGAATCTTGTGGAGCGCCTCAATATTTTAAGGTCGGTTGAGTCACAGTCTAATGATCAGTCGACTATGTTTGTGAACAACCCACCTCTATACCTATACTATCCAAGAGTATTACTGAGTAATACTGTCAGATATATAGAGAATGAGGCTATATGAGGTACACATATGAATATTCCCTTGGACTAACACTGGTACGTATTAAAACATCAAATAACTAACTCATGTATATGTACAAAGTATCGGCACAAAGCAATAAACATGTGTACCTCCAGGACAGAACAATACATAATACACAGTTACTAACAGAGAACACAGAGTTAGTCACAGCGATAAAATATAATATATAATACCATAATCCCATCATAATACAACATATATCAAAAATCAACTATCTTAATATAGTATGATAATCAATCAATATACATCTCAGTGCCAAATACACACACACACACACACATATAATGAATAAATGTCATACAAGTATCAAGTAATAATCCTAATATAATACTCCTCTAAGCCCAATAAAACAAATGCTGGTTATGTCATCCCTGTACCTAAAATATCTTGGACTGACCCGAGTATTATATAAATAACATACGGGTCAGACTATGTCTAATCAAGAATAATTAATATGGGTAACACAATGTATACATGAAATAATAATATAACACTCTAACATAGATAATCAAACCATCAAATGGTATGACAACAAATGCATATAAATATATAATGAATGCCTTAAATGTATATATATATAATGTCATAAATAATCATCAAGGCATCACATCACCCAAATAACTCAAATCCATAAGAAACAACCATCACTGATATCAAAAGACATCATCACCCCTATGGAAACACATCAAATCAGAAATCATAGAATTAACATAGATGGGTGAATCATAGACATCCAAAAATCAACATCAAATCCAGAAATATCAATAAAGGAGATATCATTAAGTATAATCAGGCTAGCATGAAGCATTGGCCAAATATATCTCTCACTCTTCGTAATACATCATCAATATATCATATAGCTGCCTATTAAAATACTGAGAATCCACTATATTATGTTTCAGTATCACTTGTATAATCTTATCTCCTTATATATATAAACAATCTGAATGCACCATAACAGGAAATAGCTGTACACAGACTCGAAGTCCCAAGTAAAGCCATATACGTAACAATATGTGGATCATCAACCCATATCTATACTATAGTGAGGTGTACCAATCTTATATGGCCATCTACTACTCCGTTAGTACCAGAAGGGAGATTGATTGCACGAAGCAAGCTCTAGAGACACAGAGTCTTTATAGTCTTAGTTACCTCCACAGTCAGCGTGACACATATCCACCGGTGTGCTGATCAACGCGAGGACCAATAAGTCACAACACTCAAATTGCTCATATAGGTAACAGACTACTGGCTTAGGTGATACATGGGCGATCGCACAAAGCATGAGCATGAAGCTATATAATATGTAATGTGTCAAAGATCTAGGGTGAAACTCCACGATTAGGCCGCTGGGGTGGATTCTAGCCATCTGGTCATCTCTAACAAACATAATAGGAGCACATCATAATAGTGGCATATAGAACCAATACATATAGACACGAAATCTTGGTCATCATTAGGCATGGAGCCATACTCGCTAAATATAGGTATGGAGCCATATATGACTACGTATCACCTCACACTATCCACTCTATTCCCATCATGTGAGTGTTATCCGCTTACAACGAATAACCGAATAAATATCACAATAGCGTCTCATATCATTGCGTGATACTTAAATGTTTACTTCTCACAAATTACACTCAAATAATCCAGTATTCTGTATAACGAGTCTAAAGAATAACCAAAGAAATATTACTGAAGGTCCCATACCAGATGCTATTATATTTTCGTTTATTCAGTTCTCGTCACACAAAATTATATCATAAAATCACATAGAAGGATGTCATCACCGTATCACATTAAAATCATCAATCACATCAGCATCAATGGTGAATCATTCATAACATCAAAATCATTATCGAGAAGATGAGAATTCAAAAAACTCAGAAATAGAACATAAGAACGTGTATACAAATTAATAATTCATAAGTAATTATATATTAAATTTTCAAAAACTATAATTTCAAAAACTCTTAATTAGTAATAAATACCTATTTACCCATTCGATGTACAGGAAAAATTGAACAGGAAAACTATTGAATGGATTATCTAGATAAATATAATTATAAAACATCTAAATCGATATCTATAAAAATCATTCACATCATTTTATCATATATATACACACACACTTAGGAATGAATAACATTTAAATATACTCCAGTATTAAATAATTAGTTAACTAAACTCAAATATAATATGTTCAATACCATAAACTTATACAATTAAATAGTAATTCAATATACACTAATTACATTGAAAGACTCATTCCTATCTTTTGATAACTCAACAATAATTTATAAAGCTAGACTACACATAAGAATTATTCCATAACCTTTTTATACTAATTTCTATTTTAAATAATTATAAACATCTAAATCAATTTATATATTCATATTCAATTAAATACTTTAAAACTTGAATTATACTTTAAATTTCACATAATACACTTTGATATTTATAGGATACTAACGGTTAATTAAACTTTAAACTATTTTCACGTCTAATACTTAGAATATATAATAGTTTAAGTATTTTTATTTTAGTTTATCAAAATGAAAATATAATTGTATATTTTGATTAAAAATTGTTCAAGTATATGCACATATATAGGGCTACACACACATAAATGCTCAGACACACATACACAAGTCAACACACACACACACACTCATAAGTCCACACACACGAAGCCACACATACAAGAACATGAAGCAGCAAGTCGATAGACCCACACACGCACCACACAAATATACACGAAATCACACACACACATACACAATAACACACACATACACAACAACACACACAACACAGCTGCACTCACACACACATATATAAACAAAAACACACATACACACACACACACAATTGCATGCATATACACACAAGATACACACACAGACGCAGCTACAAGAAAACAAGGTACCACCGGTGCATCGGTCATGAATGACCGTCCACCGGTTGGAAACCTAGCCTAGAGAAAATACGCTTCAGCTTATGTATTCCTCTATCAATTTCGATTCCCTAATCTTTTGCAATTTGATGTAATTATCATTCATATTAGCAAAAGCAATTCATTCGCAAATTTATATGTGCGAATTCAAGTATTTGACATAGGTTTGTGAGATTAAACTCACTTGTACTCACTGCATCAACTTCTTCTTCCTCATTTTCTTTACACGCATGCCCCCAACAACCTCAGCACCGCAACTCTCTCGATTCACGCCATGGATGCTAAATGAAATAGTGAACCACATATTTAAATTAAGTGAATTTTGGTAATTTATTAAATTTTCTATGGATTTTCCAAGTGATGACTTTTCTTTTCTTTCGGTAGAATATAACTATCCAAATAAACTTCAAAATATTTTAACCAAAATCATAATCTTATTTATAAATTTTCTACTAACATCTTTTTTTCTATTTTAATAAAACACTCTTCAATATTTTTTTTTGTTTAACATCTTATTATAAACAAAGTTGTTTTCAGATAATATTTTGCAATTTCTTTTATAAAATTAAAAAAATATTTAACTCTCTTTTAAACTGATGTATGAAGGGAAGTTTAAATTTATTCGCAAAACTTAACATTTCAAAAGTAGTTCTATAACTCGCACCAAGATAATCTCCAAATGAATAATTCATTTCATTTCAAAATCTTTTATACCCCACAAAATACAATATTATCAAAAAAAAATTCCATCCATTAAAAGTACAATAACAAAACCCATGCCTTATTGAATTTTAAAGCTAAAATAAATCAAATTTTTATTTCAAATTATTTTGTAATACATATAACTACAAAGCAATTATTCATTTTTACATTTCAAATTATATTAGAAAGTCATTAGATATACACACTTATATACATAAATTCTCAAATGCTATAAAACAGAGTGGTATTGCCTCACCATCTATTATAGCGATTACTAAAATCAATTGGCTCCAATATTGACCACATAATTAATACTGCTTCGTTAGTGACCATAGTTGTGCACAAATATCCAATAGCTGCAACTATCACTAAAAATAAATGCTAGCATATAAAATATCCTTTACAAATATAAATTTCAAATATCATTGTTACCAAAATAACTAATTGTTTATAAACTATTCTTTTAAATATCCCACACTTCCTCAAATACCTTAATTGTACTCAAAATATCTACATTTATTAAAAAAATTGTGTTTAAATGTCTTGTTTAAATGTTTAAGAATCTCTATCGAATATGTATGCACTCACATCGATCAAATCCTTAACACACTTAATGGACAAGTTAACACAATTCCATTTCAATAACTAATATAAGTACCACTATAACATATTATCTAATATACTAGTTTCAATAAAACTTTACTAATTTATTTTCAAATCCTTATTTAATACTATCATTATATATAATTTATATACCTTTCAAAAGATTTCTAATTAAAACATTCACATGACTTCCAAAATCATTTAATAATAATAATAATCAATATTCGTATATATTATAAATCTTTATTCCTATCAAACACTTAATGATTAAAAATATTTTCCAAATTACCTTTAATGACAAACATACACACACAGACACATACACACACGCGTAAGTATACTATTAGATAAACCATTTCAAGAAACATTTTATAACATCAAACAAACACCATTCATATTCATTTATAATAGATATAATCAATATTGAAATTCACTTCATAACTAGGGTAAATGCACGCAAATCTCAAAATTAAATTCAACAGTTTTAGATAACCTAACAAACATAAGAGACAAAAATAAATATACTCAGTGAAAACTAATAAATAGATTGATGCACACTCTGATCAACATTAAATCAAAACTTAACCACATAATATCAAACTAAACATCACAGTAAACCATCAAAAATCATAAACACAAACACTACTGGTTGGACTAACTCTTTTCGTACTTGCTACTCCAACCATTTAATATTGAAAGAAAAGTAATTAATTATATATATTTGTAAACTCACAAATACACCCCTTGGTGATTACCAAGCAATCATCACACACACAAACACATACATGCACAAATACACACACACAGACACTCTATCCCTTAATATAAGGAATTTCCTAACACACCCAAGGGTCAGGGACTCTAAGCCTCATCTAAGGTCTTGACTCGTGTCTCTGATGTACGATGTATTATTCTAAACCTACTCTGATATCAAATTGTGAACACCCCACCTCTACGTCCATACTATCTAAGAGTATTACTGAGTAATACTGTCAGATAATATGGAGACTACGGTAATATGGGGTACACAAGTGAATATTCCCTTGGAATAATACTGGTACGTATTAAAACATCAAATAAATAACTCATATATACGTACAAAATATCGGTACAAAGCAATAAACACGCGTACCTCTAGGACAGAACAATACATAATATATAGTTAATAACAAAGAACATATAATCAATCATAGTGATAAACTATAATATATAATACAATAATGCCATCGGAGTACACCATATATCAAAAATCAACTATCTCAATATAATATGATGATCAACATCAAATAAATAACTCATCTATACGTACATAGTATTAGTACAAAACAATAAACATGTGTACCTCTAGGACAGAACAATACATAATATACTGTAAATAACAGAGAATGCATAATCACTTGCAGCGATAATATATAATACAATAATGCCATTAGAGTACAACAAATATCAAAAATCAACTATCTCAATATAATATGATGATCAATCAATATACATATATAATGAATCAATGTCATACAAGTATCAAGTAACGATCCTAATATAATACTCATTTAAGCCCAATAAAACAAATACTAGTCATGTCATCCCTGTACCCAAAATGTCTCGAACTGACCCGAGTAATATATAAATAACACACAGGTCAGACTATGTCTAATCAAAGATCAATAATATGGGTAATACAGTGTATACATGAAACAATAATATAATACTCTAACATATATAATCAAATCATCAGACGACATCTCAACAGATGCATATAAATATAGTAATGAATGCCTTGAATGGATATATAGTGTCATAACTATCATCATGGCATCACATCACTCAAATAACTCAAATCCATAAAAAAAATCATCATTGATATCAAAAGATGTCATTACCCATATAGAAATACATCAAATCAGAAATCACATAATCAACACAAATGGGTGGATCATACATATACATAAATCAACATCAAATCTAGAAATATCAATATAGGAGATATCATGAAGTATTATCAGGCTAGCACGAAGCATTGTCCAAATATATCACACAATCTCGATAATACATCATCAATATATCAAATAGGATAGGTTGTCTATCAAAATTCCGAGAATCCACTATACGCTATTCCAATATCATAGATATAATCTCATCTCCTCATATATAAAGAATCTAAAAGTATCGTGATGGGAATGGCTTTCTGATAGACCCAAAGTTCCAAGTAGAGCCATCTGCATAATAATATGTATGTCATCAACCCATATTTATACTACAGTGAGGTGTATCAATCATATATGCCAATATATTGTTCTATTAGTACTAGAAGGGAGACTGATAGCATAAAGCAAGCCCCAGAGACATTGAGTCTCTACAGCCACTGGTGTGCTCGTCAACGCGAGGACTAATAAGTCACAACACTCAAATTGATCCTATAGGTAACAGACTGCTGGCCCAGGTGACACAGGGGTGATCGCATAAAGATATATATATACATATATACACATATATATAAGGTGTCACATATCTAGGGTGCAATCCCAGATCAGGCCGCTAGGGTGAATTCTAGTCATCTGGTCCTCTCCAACAAACATAGTAGGAGTACATCGTAACAGTAGCATATAGAACCAATACATATAGACACGAAGACTTGGTCATCGTTAGGCACAGAGCCATACTAGCTAAATATAGGCATGGAGCTATATATCACTACATATCAGCTCACACTATCCACTCTATTTCCTTCCTATGAAGGTCATCTACTTACAATGAACAAGCGAATAAATATCACAACAGCATCTCATACAACTACATGATACTTAAATGTTTACTCACCGCTTATAAATTATACTCAAACAAACCAGTATTCTGTATATCAAGTCCAAAGAATGACTGGAGAAATATTACTGAAAGTCTCATGCTAGACGGTATTATAACTACGTTTATTCAGATTTCTCATTATGCATAATTATATCACAAAATCACATAGAAGAATGTCAACATCGTATTATATTAAAATCATTGATCACATCAACATCAATGAGGAATCATTCAAAACTTCAAAATCAGTATCGAGAAGATGAGAAATCAAAAAACTCAAAAATCAAACATAAGAGTGTGTATATATACATGTGAAGCACAAATTAATAATTCATAAGTAATTATATATTAAAATTTTATAAACTATAATTTTGAAAAATCTTAATTAATAATAATTACCTATTTTCCAAATCGATGTCAGGAAAAACCGAACTGGAAAATTATAAAATGGATTATCAAGATAATTATAATTATAAAACATCTAAATCGGTACCCAATAAAAATCATTCACATCATTTTATCATACACGCACACACACTTAGGAATGAATAAAATTTAAATATACTCTAGTATTAAATAATTAGTTAATTAAACTCAAATATAATATATTTAATATGACAAACAATGAATTTCTTAACTTTCTATACAGTTAAATAGTAATTTAATATACACTAATTACATAGGAAGACTCATTCCTAACTTTTGATAACTCAACAATAATTTATAAAGCTAGTGCTATGCACAAGAATTATTCTATAATATTTTTATACTAGTTACTATTTTTAAATAATTATAAAGATCCAAATCAATTTATATATTCATATTCAATTAAATATGTTAAAACTTGAATGATACTTTAAATTTCACGTAGTACATTTTGATAAATATAGGATATTAATAAAGAAAAATTTCATAATTTTTTTTCACATCAAAATAGTACTATTAAATTTACTTTATTGGTTAATTAAAATTTAAACTATTTTCATGTCTAATACCTAGAAAATATTTATATATATATAATAGTTTAGGTATATTTATTTTATCTTATCTAAATGAAAATATAATTGTATATTTTGGTTATAAATTGTTGAAGTACATGCACATATATAGGGCTATATACATAAATGCTAACACACACATACACAGGTCAACACACATACACGCACTCATAAGTCGACGAATAAGCAAAGCTACACACGCAAGAACATGAAGCAGTAGGTCGACACCCCACACACACTGCACAAATATACACAAAATCACACGTGCACATACACAACAACACACACAACACAGCCACGCGCACACACGTATAATCAGAATTACGCATAAACACACACAATTGCATTCACATACGCACATACACACACATGGCTGCAAGAGAACAAGGCACCACCAGTGCACCGGCCATCAATAACCGGTCCTCCAGTTAGAAACCTGGCTTGGAGCAAATACGCTCCAGGTTATGTATTCCTTTATCAATTTCGATTCCCTAATCTTTTGCAATTTGATGTAATTACCATTCATATATGTAAAAGCAATTCATTCACAAATTTATATATGCAAATTCAAGTATTTGACATAGGTTTATGAGATTAAACTCACCTGTACTCACTGCGTCAACTTCTTCTTCCTTATTTCGTTTACACGTAGCCATCAAACTTAGCATTGCAACCCTCTCGATTCATGTCATAGATAAATGACATAGTGAATGACATATTTAAATTAAGTGAATTTTGGTAATTTATTAAATTTGCTTTGGATTTTCCAAGTTATAGAGAAATTTGTTTTCTTTGCTTTCGGTAGAAGATAATCATGAGAGACGTGCGTGATTAGGTGAAGAGAAGAGAAACTTCTAGATGTTGGGTTTGGGTTAAAAGCTATTGGGCTTGCTTACGTAAATTAACTTGTGTTTCTTATTTTTATTTTTATTTACAAACTAAATTCTATTTTAGTTTAAGAAAAATACAAATTCCACTACAAGTTCCAAACTAATATTATATTTCTTTTATAAAATTTGTTTTCTACATTTCAACTTATTTAGATTTAGATATCCTATTTTTTACAATTTAAATTCTTTTATTAAATAATTACCAAACTAATTTATCAGATAAATCTCCAAATTCCAATTTTATTTATTAAATTACTATTATTAACTTCAATTAATTGTTATTTAAAAATCGGGTTGTTACTGTGCTTATAGTAAAAGGTGGCGTGTCATTTTTAAACAGTTCAAAGAAGCAAAAGAGAGATGGTAAAAAGAAAATTAAGAAAGGAAAGAAAGTCGCTAATGGCAAGGGTGAGTGTGACCACTATCATAAGAGAGGACACTAGAAGAGAAACTGTCCTGACTATCTTAAAATTGTGAAAAAAAGAACCAGAACAGTTCAGCGGCTCCATCGTGTACATTTATGATTCAAAATAGTTTTGTAAATAATAAAATGTCTTGGGTTGTAGATACATGATTTGGAACTCACATTTATAATTCGTTGTAGGGGCTTAGGAAATGGCATCGTGTGGAAAAGGACAAAATGAGACTCCAAGTTACCGATAGGACTATCGTAGATGCTTCATATATGTTTCCCCCCTTGTTTTTTTTATATTAAATAAATGCTATTTTGTAAAAGACTTTATTTGTTGAATTATTTATGTTTCTAGATTGTCTGAGACTGGATATATATTCCATTGTGAAAATAATGTTATGAACATTAGTTTGAATGGAAATCAATTTGTGATGGTTCTCTTAAAAATGGCATTTATGTGATTAATAGAAAACATGTATGTTCTGTGAGTAATTCTAGTAGCAATATAAATGATAATTATTTTTGGCATTATAGGATAGGCCATATTAGTAAGAAACGACTACACAAACTGAAAACCAAAGGTTTTATACCTTTACTTGATTCTAAATCAATTAACATGTGTGAGTCATGTCTTAAAGGGAAAATGACCAAGCACTCCTTCAGTGGGAGCAATGAAAGAGTTGATGAACTTTTAGGGTTAGTACATAGTGATGTATGTGGCCAAATGCCTGTAGTAACCAATGATAATGATTCTTACTTTGTTACCTTTACAGATGATTTCTCGAGACTAGGATATGTGTATCTTATAAAGAACAAATCCAATGTTTGCGAGAAATTTAAGGAGTATAAGAATGAAGTCGAAAATCAGACAAACCAAAAGATTAATATCCTACGATCCGGTCGAGGAGGCGAGTGCATTGGTTAAGAGCTCCAATGGTACTTGAAAGATAATTGGATTATCTCTTAGGTTACCCCACCCTATAATCTGCAACACATCAACATGTCAGAGAGAAGGAACCAAACTTATTAGATATGGTTTGTTTCATGATGAATAAAGCTGAATTACCTCTGTCTTATTCAGAATATGCGCTAGAACTCGCAGCGCATATGTTAAACTTAATACCTCTAAATCTGCACCTAAGACGCCATATGAAATATGACATGGGAAGAAACCCCACTTCAATTATTTGAAGGTGTGGAGTTATCCTACCTATGTTATGAATATTCGCCCTAATAATCTTGAGGCGAGATCAACTTTGTGTAAGTTTATAGGATTTTCCAAGAATTCTAAGGGATATATTTTCTATAACAGAGATGAACAAAAGATGATTGTCTCCACACTTTCTGTTGAAAGAAATTAATAGAGTTACAACTTAGATGAGATCTGAGAGACTAACAATGAGACTGAAACAGTGAGAGAATCGAGTTCACTAGTATACAATAACACGTAAACTATTAGAAGGTCTTGTAGCGAATCTCGCACACTAGAGAGATACTGTGGTTTCCTCGTGGATGGCGAGAAGGAGGACTGTGTCTTAGATGATTACACCCCTGTATCTTTCCAACAGGCACTACAGAGTAAAGACTCTAAACTCTAGCTTGGAGTAATGAAATGTGAGATGATTCCATGTACGAAAACAAAGTATAGACTTTGTCAGACGTACCCGAAGGGATAAAACCCATCGGCTGCAAATGGTCTTATTCCTCATATATGGGAATAGTGACCTCCTTATGAAGGGGTATATAGACTCTAGCTTTCAAAGTGATATAAATGATAGTAAATTGGTGTCTAGTTTTGTCTTTATGCTTAATGGTGGAGCCAGTAGTTGGAAAAGTTCCAAGCAATAAACAATAGTTGATTGGACGATGGAGGCCGTAGTACATTGCCCTCAATGAAGCAGCTAAAGAGGTAGTTTGGATGTGCAAGTTTCTAAGTGAGATTGAAGTGATTCATGATATTGAGAATCCAATGGAATTGTTATGTGATAACAATGCAGCGATATAGATCACAAAGGAGCCCAAAGCACATAAGAAGTCATGGCATATTTTTGGGAAGTTCCACCTCATTAGAGAATTCGTTGAGAAGAAAGAGGTTGTAATACAAAAGGTAGATACCAAGGAGAACATAGCAGATCCGTTCACTTGGGGACTAGCTCGGTCGGCTCTCGAGAAGCTAATTGAAGGATTGAGATTGTGAGTCCATAATTGGCCATAAGTTCAAGTGGGAGATTGATAGAGTTAGGGGTATGCCCTAGGGGCAATTCTGTAATTTATTGTAAATTATTAACTTTGTAATCAATTCTCGTTCGTAATAAAGGTGTTTTTCTTCCTATTGTATATTTTTTATAATGTGTTATAAATAAATATTTAATTAAAATATATTTGATAGAAAATCCATAAATGGCGTGTTTGTGATAGTAATTACAAATAGTTGTAATCGTGAGTATTGCACCATAATACAATAAATATATTATTTTAAATGTTCCTAGTCAAGATGCGTCGAGACTGGACATAGATGTATCCGTTGAGACCAAAGTATGTAATGGTCTCTAAATGTCTGGCAATGTATTACTCCTGGATGCTCGACACACCAAGAGGTTACGCAATGATAGTTATTAGATAATTATGGAATGCCTTACTCGATAGTTTTCTGTTGGTTAATATAAATAAGGTCAAACAAAAAATATCGATGTGACTAATTTACACAATTCTCTCGACTTGAGAATACTATTGGTCTTCAATATGAAAGCTCTGCTTTGATTATAGTCAAATCATGGTACGATTTTCATCGGCTGACTATAGTTGGGTTGAGTGGAAGTATTGGAAGTGAAACACTATTCAAGGGAGGATTAGTCTCCTTAGTTAAATGAGGTTAGTATGAGGGTCAACTCAAGTCAATGAAAGTCAAAATCTCTAGCCAGAGTAGTTCAGTTAATAATAACTGTTATTATTAATCCAAGGACATTGTGTTTGGACTATAGAGTTGAATATGGATGATATAGGACTTTTGACCATAACCAAATTCCGTAAGTCCGAAGTGATATAGTTTTGACGAAGAGAATTGGTGTAAATAATAGTCATAATTGGGTAGCGCTTACCAATGTAAAATTAGATTGTGCCAAACCAAATAAGCGATGAATTTAGCCAAATTACCACATCACCAACTAAGTGACATGTGAACGTTAATATTTGAATAATTCGATGTTAATCGTTGGCCAAATTTACACCTAATAGGTCACATAACCGAAACATTGAATACTCCTTTGAACAAAATGATTTAGTTAATTTGTAATTGTTATAAATTAACTAAATTAATTAATATTAATGAAAATTTAGTTATAATTTTTTTTATTCGACGAACAAAAATTATTAAATGTATTTATAATATTTATAAATATATTAATCGATATATGATATCAATATGCATTTAAATTGAATTTAAATGCAAAATATTTTATTTGGACTTTAAATGGGTTTGAAGCCCATATGGGGGCTGGTTGGTTTATCTATGATAAGGTATGATAGGTGCGGTCGTATAATAGTAAATATTATTAAATGTATTTATAATATTTATAAATAAATTAATCGATATATGATATCAATATGCGTTTAAATTGAATTTAAATGCAAAATATTTTATTTGGACTTTTAATGGGTTTGAAGCCCATATGGGGGCTGGTTGGTTTAGCTATGATAAGGCATGATAGGTGCGGCCGTATGATAGTGTAACACCCATAATTTTAAATAACATTATTCAGAAGATTTAATTAGATAAACTAAATAGAATAATGTAAAGATTAGAGTGATAAGGGAATTGAGATTTGAAAACTAAATAAAATTAAAAGGATGAGTTTATGGAATCGTTTTATAATTTAACTAATAATATAATAGGCAAGGGATTACGGGAAATAGCCGTCCACCATAACCCTTAACCCCTAAACTCTTATTCCCATTTTCATTCCACACGTTCATAATTCAAGAACATAAGAAAAGGGGAGCTTAAAGTCGGCTACAACCTTGGGAAAATGAGATTAAAAAGTTAACTAAAGCTTAGGATTCATGCAAAGGAGGATTAAGCAAGATCAAATCTCAAGTTCCTTACCCAAAGCAAGATGAATAATAATCAAAACCATCTCATTTTTGTTTTCATGAACATTTGATTTCGGGTTTTATATTTAAGTCCGTTTTGATGATTTTAATGATGACATGCTTGGGTTATATGCCATGTTTGATTTAACAAGAATGTTCGATAAATGTTTTATTCGATTTTAAGGTTAAAATCGTATATATTGGATTCCGAATGCCATGAGGATTTAAAATGTTATGTAAAATATTATTTTGAAGATGGGTTTACCTTTTCGTAATTATCCAAGCTATGGATAATCTATTATGAATTTTTGAAAGAAGAAATAATTAATTGGGTTTAAAAATTTATTTCGGCAATTATATAAAGGATTTTGGGTCTAAAATTTTTATATGATAGATATCATATTAAAAGTGAATTATTATGGTTTTTGGAGATTTTTTCTAAGTGATTTTCTATGGAAATTAAATTAATTAGGTTGGAGGACTTAAATGTCTTAATTGTTTTGCTAAAGGGAAGGGCTTCTTTGCCAATTATTTTTAATTGATTCTGGATGAATTGGCATTCTTTTAAAAAATATTTTTGTAAAGGTTATGGCAACCAATTATATTTTTACAAATAGGCAAGTTAGTTGAAAAGCATTTACTTAAAAAGGCAACAAAATAGTTTTTTAAAGATTTATTGTTTCGACACTTCCAGTAGCAACCTTTCGACCCCATACCTCCGTCCCTAACCAAGTTAAAACCAATACACATTGTATCAATGCTTTGGCTCATAGTGGATTGGAGAAAGGCGGAAGGTATAGAGTCGAAACCATGCTTTCGAAGGGGTCGGGGCCATTTTAAATAGCTTTCGAAGAACTTTGTTTGCTTTCAAAAAGAGATGTTGCTTGCCTTGATTTCAAAGAGATGCTTTCGAAAGGGGTTGTATGTAGCTTTTGAAGGGGTTGACGCCTTCTTGTTTTGAAAGGTAGCTTTTGAAAGAGTTGTTGCGGTTTATGTTTTAAAATGGAGCTTTCGAAAGGGTAGTTTAAACCTGGTCAAAACCATGCTGCCATCTTCATGCCTTTCGAATAGGTTGAAGTTATCAACGAGTTCGAAAGGTAAGCTTTGTTTTACAAATATAAAAGCCGCTTCCCAATGCTTTCGAAAGGGCTCCAGTAGCCATTTAAACTAAAGGTTTTGAAGGCAATGGCTTCGAAAGGTATTTCAAAGCTATCCTTCCAATTATTTTACTAAAAGATTAAAGCTTTCGAAAGGATGGTTCTGAAACCATATGTTTTTCCAAACTTTGTGCTTGAAGGTTAATGGTTTCGAAAGGGGTACTTTCGCTAATGTTCACTTTGACCCAAAAGTTATATTTAAGATTAAACCCAATGGTTTCAAAGTAGGTACTTTCAAATGGTTTCAAAGTTATGCTTCTATAAGTTGGAAAGATATGCTTTAATACTTTCTAAAGGAATGTTTTGACGGTTTTGAAAGGAAGGTTTTGATGCTTTTGAAAGAGATACTTTAAAATATTTTGAAAGGCGTATGTTTAAGTGTTTTGAAAAGAAGATTTGAATGCTTTCGAAAGATATATTCTAATGTTTTTGAAAGTAAAGGTCTAAGGTTTCGAAAGTCTTAGTTTTCAAAACAAAGAACCCTATCTCATTTTTAAAAGAAAACCCATGGCAATATAAAAGAGCTTTGAAATGGTTTTTAATTTTGGAGTTTTTGAAGAAGCTTTCCTTGACAAAAATAATGGGTTAGAGGGATTAACCAAATTTCACGTGGAAATATTTCAAGGATATTAAACCATAAATGTTGGTATTGTTATGTTATTATATATGCTTCTTCTATAAATATATTCACTATATACTGGACCCATGACTATACTTTGGGGAGTAAGGGCAGAATAACCAGCTAGGTTGACCTAGTAGTGAATATAAATTGAGTTAACTCCTGTATGCATAGAATTGCATCCAAGAGGTTAGGTAGGCCAGAACTTAGGATGCCCATAGACTGATCAAGAAGTTGTCAGTTTAGACAGGTTCATAGTAAACCCATGAAAACTATGTTTTGAGAGAGTTATTGGCATGGGCTAATAGGTTCGTAGTGATCACATGAAAACTATATCCGGATAAATTTATTGACAGAGATCACTTGGTTCATAGTCAACCGATGAAAACTATGATATAAGAGAGGTTATTGGAGGTATCAATAGGTTCAGAGAGAACCCATGAAATACTGAAGTTATTGGCAAGGGCCAATAGGTTCTTAGTGATCCCATAAAAACTATGAAACCAGACAGAAGTCCATATGCTTTGAACAGGTTATTAGTCAGCCCATAAAAACTAATAGGTTAATAGCGACCCTTGAAATTATAACTGAGATAGATAGTCAAATGAATGAAGATGGGGAATGCAGGATATTTTGCTTGTTTGCATGTCATCATGATATTTTAAATTGCTATGTTTTTAACCATTGTGGATGCAGGAGCACAGTAAATGGTTATTATAAATTTTTGGGTAGGATACAAGTGAGGGGAAAACCCGTTCCGCTAAGCAATGTGGTCTCGCTCGATATCTAAGTGGTTCGAGATGGTAGGTTATTATTCATACCAGGCTTTATGTCTGACTCGAAATTTATATTTTCCCCTTAAACTCTTGGGTGCTCAATTGATTTTGAGTAATTGAGAGTTGAGGTTTCCAGGTTCTCCTTTAGATGAATAAGCTTCCGGAGACGTGCAAGAGGCAAGCAAGCTAATAGGAGTTTTTTTTTATTTGATTCCGGTGTGTTTTAATGTAAAGAAAAAGTTGTTTAATTGCCTATGTTTAGACTCTGATCATCCAATGGGGCATCTTCATATGCCGCCCTTGACGTAATTTATAACGATTATATTTTCTCTAAACGTAGTTCTCAAATTTGGGATATGCAATGAATTTGAAATATGATTGAAATGGAATGAGAAATTTGTTTAATGGTTTTAAAAAAATTCATATTCACGTATTTCTGTTATATCAATGTATCTAACATTAGGGATGACATATAATCGATTAAACCGACTTAACCGTTTTAACCGACCGTAACCGAACCTACTTAACCGATAAAATTGATTAACCAACATCATTAGTTAACCGATCGACCTTAATCGAATATATTCGATTTGGTTAACGGTTAACAAAAATTAGGTTGGTCGGTTAACCGAGAATTTTTTTAATATAACCACCCATCCCAAAATCCAACACAGCCCAATAGCCCATACCCGTAACCCATTACCAAACTGAATTGATATTCCCAATTCTTTTTCCCTTTTGTGCCCTAGTCGATTATAGTCGGCTGCTATTCGTCAAAAAAACAAAAAAACGCGAAGGACTCAAAAACCCTATATCTATTTGTCAATATAAATTTGTTGAAATTTCCTAAATCGATAGACGCCGCCGTTGGTTAGTGTTGAGTAGCAAGTGCTAGCCTTTAACAGTTCAACTAATGCAGAAAAGAGAAAACATGGCATCGATGAGAAGGAAAAGAAAGAACGTGAGTACGAGTTTAAGTAATTGTTGATTGTCAAATTAATTGCTAATGAAATCCTATTCTACTATACTATCGATTGTCAAATGTCGATGCTAGTTAAATACTTTTACTCAATGTCGATGCTAGTTAAATTAAATCATATTCTACTGCATTTGAATTTGCACTTTTCCTCAATTTTTATGAGTATATGAATTAGTACATGATATGTCAGTAACGTCATTACATTCATACATGATACATTGTCAATTTGTCATTCTTGTTGTTATACCGTAAGCACTACACTACATATATTTAATTTAGATGTATACGTAATACATGAATTTGAAGTAGCTTGGTCTTGAAGTAATTTTACTCAATTTATTTTATATATGCAGATCGGTTATATACTGCTAATGACATGTTATACTACTGCTAATTCAGTATGTTATACTACAGCTAATTCAATACAAAAATCAAGTGTATGAATATATGATATGTTATATTTATATATTGCTAATCTGTGATGTTGATTGAGTTGTGTTGTCCCTTGTCATTAATGGTTAGCAATAACAATGTATGCTTAAATTGTTTATGTGAATATGAGGAAAGGGGAGATGCTTGGTTGCAGGTATAATTTTCATTTCTGTTTTGACTCGATGCTTGCTTTAGGCCTAATGGATCCTCCTCCATTTGTATGTGCTCACTGTTCAGTTGCATGTATCACAATTATGCTGTGTTTCATTATCTATTTTGCAGCTAATGTAAATATATTGGGTGATCCACATACTAAGAAATACATTATTCTATTTTTGTTAATGTTGTCTTATTATGTGATGTTGATTACTTTTAGATGCTTTTGCAAGATAATTTTATCTTTCTATTTGTGAGACATTTAAAATGAAATGATGTGAATATCCAAAGCTTTTATAAGATCCAAAACTATTCATAAGCTTTTACAAGATTATTGCTGAATCCACAACAGGTGAGATGACGGTTGAAAATATTTGTTATATATTAAATGAAGGAGGTTATATGTTCAGAAATATGTAGGGCAAAGGCAATCAATGAATAGAATAAACAGATAGGGACTAAATGATTATTTGCTACAAATGAATATTATGAAGCAATGTTTGTGATAATTCTTAGTGCAAATGAATTATTGTTATTTCATAGTTCAACAATCAGAGGTTAATGCATTAGGCTATTAGCTACAAATGAATATTATGTAATATATGTATTCTTGTTGTTTACATTGCAGAAAACATGGCTAATTGGCTATGACTTCTTGTTGCTGCCTTGATGTTGCGGACTTGTTGTTGCTGTGGACATATGGTGGTTAGTCTGTAGTTTCAGTTTGTCAAATTTGTAGTTTGGCATGAACTTAATGAATATAATGTATTAATATAAAATATGAACTGTGCTATGTAATGTTATCTAATATGTAGTATTACTATCAACTATGAACTTCTATGTAATATGCAATAATCAATATGACTGCTGTGCCTGACTGTCTGCGCTAATTGCTAAGTGTTACTGTGATTGAATTTTCTAGTTCCAATATTATTGTGATTGAATTTTTAGTTTTGTAATATGCAATATGTCAAATTTGTAGTTTCAGTATTACTACTGATTGAAAATTCGGTTAATCGTAGTTAATTGATTTTTGGTTAACCTTTGTGCTGAAGCGGTTAGCCGATACATAAAATGCGGTTAACCGTGGTTAAATTTGGCTGGTTCGGTCGGTATGAACCATCCAAATGTATGGTCGGTTCGATTAACCGAACCGTTTATTCTGGGCAGTTAAATTGGTTAATTAACCGATCGGTTCGGTTAACCAGTCGTGCCCATTCCTATCTAACATTACCGCATTTGGTCACCGAGAATTAATAACTATGGATGACTGCAGCATCCGTAGCTGTTAGTTTTGGGCCTCCAAGTGAGAATGTTACAGATAGTAGCAAGGTGTGCTTGTTTTGTACAGATAACCGAAGGAAAATTGGTAAGAGATCAAGCTTCTAAAATGTCTCCATTCCTCCTCTATATACGCATCTCAACCCACTATCATTGTAACGACCCGGAATTTGGAATACTTCGTATTTAAATATCTGAATTATTTAAATATTTGAATCTTGGATTTAATGTGATTAAATTGATTTAATAACCTTGTTATGCTTCTTTTAATTAGTAATTAATGATGATAAACTTGTTTTTGAAAAATATTTACAAAAATAGATAGTTCAAAGAAATATCGATAATGTGATCGAAACTCATTTTATCGACACAGCTTTTTACTCAAAAAAAGTTGTTCAAACTTGTTGTGCTTGTCTAATTAACTAATGTTTCATTAATTAGAAACTAAAAATAAATTGTGAAACTGAAAGCTTTTAGGAGGTTTTAGAAGATATTTATGAAGAGTAGTAGTTTGGTAATTGACTAAGGAAGAGAAGATATTTCGTAAAGGAGAATGAGGTGTAAAGTTGTACACATGGAGGAGCATAGGGGAGGACGTTTTGGTTGGGTAAATCTAAGGAAAGGGAGGTCATTTTACCTTGGTCAAGTCTATACAACATATCTCTTTCATTTCACAATTTTATTTCCTAAGTTTGTGAGAAAAGACTAAGTATTCAAGCCTCTTCTCTCTTGATTTTCTCATATCAAATAAACTCTAAACTCAGCCTAACTTTGGCAATGCCTCTAACTCAACATGGAAACATGATATAGCATCTCAAAAGTTGAAGAAAGGAGCAAAAATAGAGGGAGCATGGTTTTGCCATGAGCATCAAAGTGGAGGGGGAGCTTGGCTTTGCGTAGTGAAGGCTAAAGGTGGTGTCTTTAGGCTTTTGGGTGATGGTAGGAAGTGTTATCATGTTCTAGTGCTTGTGCTTGGCTTCTAGCTTGGTTATAACATGAGTTTACTCACCATCGAATGGATATATATTGTGTTATATTGTTTTGTGCTTGAAATATAAATTTAAAGTTCATTAACTAATTGATGTTATAAACTTTGGATCCTCTTTCTTTTGAAAGAAAATAACAACTATATAATGTATAAAATCACTTTTGTTACTTTCTATAACATGTGGTATGGTCTTGACAATAGGTTTATATGGTTGGTTGGCTTGTGTGTTGAACTGATGTGAGTATGAAAGTGTTTGTATAGCGATGGTCGTTATAAGTGCACTTTGAATTCCCTTGTGTTTAAACTTGTTCAATGTGCTGATACATTTATATATTGTCATATAATATATTTTGGTTGTTCTTTACACATATTTTGGTGTATGAAACAGTAAGGAATTGGTTTGGAAAGTAGTAGAACTTGTTAAACAAAAGTTATGAATGTTAAAAACAAAAAGGTCACTATGGATGCACTTTGAATCGCTTTATGTTCAACAATTTTTAAGTATATTTTAAAAGACATCCTTACTGTTTCTTTGTTGTTTTAATAAGTAAAATATGTTTATTTATTATGGTAAAAATATCAAGGTTTAGAAAGTTATAGAAGTGGTTGAACAAAGTTGAAAAGGATAAGGGTGAAATAGTCCTATAAACACACTTTGAAAAATACTTTGTTTTCGGAAATTTTTATAATCAATTTGGTAAATACCCTTAGGGGTTTCCTTTCAAAATTGGATCAAAAATCAATTGTTTAAGTGGTTAAGACTAACCACAAAGATCATGCGTTTTTATGTTGTTCTCTACCTGAAACTTTAGATAGCATTTATAAACGCTTTCTTTAGTCTACTGCAGCACTTATGGGCTTGTTGCTTTTGTTTTATAATTATTTTTTGTGTGGAACCTTTTTAGCAAAGTCTATAAACATGAATTTGAGTATGCAAAAAAGATTAAAAGTTTAAATATATTTTAATAATTAAATATTATTTTTTAATATTATATTTTAAAGAAAAAGATTTTCTCTACAGCATTTAAAATAAAAGGTTTTTAGTAAATTATAAATTAGTTATTTTTTCATAATATTTTACATAGTTATTTAAATATATTTATAAGTATTTTTAACGTACGTGTGTGTGTATATAAATTTGGAAAAGTTAAGATAAGTATTTTATAAAAGAATAAAAGAAGTTTTGGTTTATAACACATGTTATAATAAATGGTTTTGTAAAGTTAATTAAAAGTACATTACCTAGTTAAATAAGTGTAGATATACTTAGATCTTTGGAATGAATGTTTTTAAAGATAATGAAAAGTATTTAATGGTTTTGGGTTTACAGTAACAATGTTTTTAATAGCATTTTTTTAACCCATTTAATTATACATTTGGAAAAGTGAATTCTTGTTTAAGGTTTGTGAATATTCGTATACTATTTGGGATAAGAATATTAATACATTTCTAAGTACTGAAAAGAGCAGAAATGAATAGTGAAAGAGTAGGAATGAATAATAAAAGGGTAGAAATGAATAGTGAAATAGTAGTATGCATGTATATATCTTTCGTAAAGGTATTTTAAATATATATATGCTAGTATTTACAAAGAAGTTTTAATTAATAAAAGATTTAATTAGATAAAAAGCGGATTAAAAGTCGCTTACGTGACTTAATCGTGTTTTGTGTGACTTAATCGTGCTTTGTGTGACTTGAGCTTGCTTTGTGGGTTTGCTTGTTTATGGAAAGTATTTAATACTATACCTAGCACTAAAAGTCGACAAAGTAGATTTATTCTATCTATGAGAGTTAAGAATGATGTTTGAGTAGGGTTTAGAAGCAAACCGTGATCTAACCTATCGATTAAACTCTTGACTGATAGATAGAATAAGTTGAGAAAGTCAAAAATGTAATAAGTATATGCGACTTGGTTTCCGTATACAATCGTTTCTAATTTGTACTAGGTAGTCAATTAGTCGACTATCGATATTGACCAAATTGACTTTGAAAGTATATGTAAGCATCACTTATTGATATGGTTTAGGATCCCCTCGAGAGGACTCGTTCATATGAATCGTCTCTCGCTTTAGGAAGGTATGTATACGAGATTCCTTGGGGAGGACTCCTTTATGTCATTCATTTACTTTGTAAAGAACTGGAATTGAGTTAATCAGAAATTCTTTGATTTTGTTTTGAAGAGACCGGGATCAGATAAGTGTATTACTTACTAAAAACCACTTCCAAACTGTTGTACATGTCCTATGTTTTAGAAGCAGTTATGGAGTGAAATGTTATAGAGTTGAACAAGCTATACTAAGGTTAAGTCCAAGGGAGAGGTCAGCGTTAACATTTCAAATGATGCCAGCGAGGGTATTGTCTATCTTGAGGTTGATTCCAAGAGAGAGGAGAGAGTTAGCATTGGTCAGACGACTTATTCTAGAATCCATGAAGAGATTCATGATCTGTTCGAGTGATGAAGACTCATGTGAGAGAAGCTGAACGTGATTTCAACATTGAAAATGCCAAAAAAACAGAGTACGCCTCATAGGCAGTGGGTTTAGCTAAACTGAAAGGGTATATCAACTCCATATCTAGATATGCTTATCGATGTTGCTAGCGGGAGTGATGATATTTGGTTCCACGTATTTGGGCATGGACTATCTATGTTTCTCCTTATTGGTATATTTTATCTAGAGATATATGACGCTTGGAAGGTAGTTTCTGACCCTTATTGAGAGGTCCGCTTCTGTTTACTAGCGGTGCCTACAACGGAAAATCCATATGCGAACGAACCTTAGCGGTTTTAGTTGCACTTCTAATATTGTTGTTTAATGAGATGCGAGTAGCATAGCCATTTTCTTGTCTATATTCTACAACCCAGACATTATATATTATATCAACTTATATACATATTAAATGGATTGGTTCTTTTGAGGGGATAACCATTCCGATGATTCGGGTGGTCTCGAAAGTATCGTTATATGCTGATCGCATATTTCTTGAGTTTCTCATACCAAATTTATGTCTGGCTCATGGTTTTATCTTTCCCTTAATTCTATAGGTGCTATTTCGAGTAAACTAAGAAAGGCAGGTTTTCATTGATGTTCTTCAGAGCTCGAGAAGATAAGCTGGATGCTTTCACCTACCGTATTATTCTCATTTCCGCTGCACTACTATTACGTATATATAAGCATTTATGAGGACAGCCTGTTCTAACTATCCAGGCTAATGTTAGTACTTAGGGTTGTAACTCTGAAATACTATGTATCTTAGAGTGAGTTTGTAGCGTCTTTTGGTATTATATGTTATCGTTCCACTGTGATATTCTTACGTTGTGTTCTCTTCTTTCCTGTTCCTTTTCTTTTTCTTTTACCATAACAATTTTTCTTTCTGGCACTTGAGTGCTCGACGCATGAATACCATGGATGTACTAATGCCAATATTTGGGAGTCGAAAAGACAAATTGTTACAATCGTTTCATACTTTTTGAAGCCTCTATTTATACCTAACCTCTGGACGAAATCAAGAGCTTCCCATCTCTCCATTTTCAATGTCAAATCAAAGTAAAACAATTCTAGTTGAAAGTCGATTTTGGAACTAGCACTCGACTAGATTAGAAATTAGTTCAAAGTATCTCATTTCTTCAAGGTGTACTTATATGCATTGGTAATAAGGTAAATTTTCTAATCTATCTATGAATATTAATGCATAGATAATAATTATCTCATGTATACTACATTGTCAATTATGTAATGATTCTACTATATAAATATATATAGTCACAATTAGATTGGTTGCATGTTTATACACTTATATATTTAATTAATTTTTGTTTGACATATATATATCTATAAGATGCACAACTCAAATAAAAAAACTTTTTTTATATTTTAATTAATTTAATATGCTATTTATTAAATATAAACTTTATAATTTAAATATTATATCTTATTCTATACAAAAGGTGGTTTTATAATTTTATATAAATGGTTTCATATTTAAAATGATTTCGGTAGAAATCAATATATATATATACAATTTAAATATTATTTAAATTAATTAATTATATAAATTAATTATATCAACATATATATATATATAATATAAAATATGTTTTATATTTTATAAAATTAAACTAGTACTTAATATACTTTTGGAAGAAATAAAAATACATTTTTATATAATTTAAAATTTTAAATATCAACCGATAATTAATAATAGATTTTAAAAATGTTTTTAAATTATGAAATTATATATTAAGTATTCAAATAACAAAATGTCTCTCAGAATTTTAATAAAAATTTAAATTCGAAATTTGGTTTCGAAAATAATTTTTATTAAATTTTTAAATAATATTCGTACGGATATTTAATTTAAAATATATTTTGAAAAGCAGATAACTTTTTGCCGTGCAAGTTATGAGGTACATATATATATATATATATATATATATATTCAACACATATATTTATATAATTTTAAAAGTATTAATACATATATATTATTATATTATATATAAGTATGTATACGAATATAAATTTGTTTAATATATATATACACACACTCACACACATTGTTATTTGTTTTTATAGCAAATAGATTTGTAAATTTAAGATAATTTATCAAATGATTGAAAATATACCTATATAATTATATAAGTACAATGTTAAAATATTCCCTGCATATGTGTATAAATATAATTGTTTAAAATGAAACATAGTGTAAAGACCCAAAAGTCGACCTTCGAAAATCGGCATCCGTACTTCACTTGTACTCAAAATGCCGTAGAATCAAACACCGAATCTGGTTCTCCGGAGCTTATAACACCATTAAGTATAACAACACAGCGGAATAAAAATAGATAATATCATATACAATCCAATGAATACAATATCCAGTATGATATACAACAATGATATCAATATGATACAACAATATCAGAGATACAAGAAATAGCAATGGAAAGAAAAGATAACACCAGCAGCGGATATAAAAATAATGGAAGAGATCACTCCAAATGATCTACAAAAGAGAATGAGTCCAAAATCCAATAGAATGCTCCAATCCATGGCTAGCGGAAAGCAAGGTCAGTCGTCCAAGGACTGACTAGCTCTAGATAATCTACTCAACCTGAATATCTGAAAAACCCAACTCTAGACTGCCCGTGTGGAAAATGGTGGGCACCCAGAGTTTAGGAAGGGAACAATAAACTCCGGATCAGTCATGGGACTGGTGTAAGCAACAAAAACAGTTTATCTTTAAAACAAAGTAAAATTGAATTTCGCAATGCTTTTGGAAAATGAAACTACCATAAGGCCTCCCGCACACACACACAATGCAAACGCAGAATCGGAGGAGATTTCTCCTTATGATAGTCAAAGATGCTTACTACGTAAAACAGATCATTTGATATTATGATTAGTGCATAGTGTAGAAAATATTTCGAAAGTAGAATATCAATCTTAGCCAACATAGACATTTCGAACTATGCCTACTATAGCTACCATCCAAACAGTGGGGCGCCACCATAAGTAGATGGCAGGTTCTACAACTAAAACCGTACAAGTTCCGTATTGGAAGATGGATTTCCAACAAATGGTCAGGCTAAGGAACTTCCTTTCCTGCTGCCGAATGGGATCGCCTCTGGCTGGACGTCCTGAGAGACAAACTGCTCTCTGCCGACACAAGGCCGGGTTACCCCTGTACTAGGTAACTCACGAATATGCCATCCCCCGGTCCTTTGGGACCTTTATCTGAGGCGCCTTGATCAAACACACAATCACAATAAATGAGATCGGAGTATCCACATAGGTTAAATACCAGGGCTCCATACCTGATACCACCCTTTTCCAGAAGGAAATGACATACCCTAAAGGGCGCGACCCTCATAACCTTGCCGCATATTCCTGTTTCGACCATTTCCGGGTTGTGAGGTCCGAAGAGGTCTTGTCCACAAAGCTACGCTTTGTCACAAAGCCATGCTTTGGGTCAACAGATGATCAAAGTAATGATCACAAAGATAAATGATCAAACAAATGATCATATCACAAATGATCAAACAATGATCATCACACAGCAACACTCAGCATGTCACATTACCAAATTGGGAGTATATCGCTGATAACCTTCAACTACATAACCTCTGAGCTCGTACGTCTCAGAGAAGGGTGTTAAGCTAAGAGAATAAATTCTCCGCCACCAACAGAAATGTATTTGAAAGAAATCAGCTTTATATCTCAAAATGTAATGTCAGACATGTAACCATACAAGTCTGTTCCGGGTTTGAACAGAACCGAAGGCACTTTCGAAGAAGCCCTTGCAATCCGGGTATTCACAATCCCGATCGGATTTCCCATCACTTAGGAGATCTCTATACCGGCGCGACTCAATGCAGAGACAATCAATAGGTCATCCTATCGTTTTGGAAAATACCCGGTCTTCAACACCGGTCTTCAAATGCGATCCATATACGACGTATCATTATTCGGAATGGGTTATACGACACAAAGGTCCTCTCCCGGCTAAACCGAATAGTGAGCGTAATATTTTAAAACATATGGATATTGGAATTTCAGTTAAGTCACAACTTAAACCCAACTTTCTTTTCAAATGGTTTAACAAATTACCATTTTCAAATCTTTAAACAAAAAGATTCAACCTTAACGGTTTAAACAATTTCCACACTTTAATCTTTTAAACAAAAGATTCATTCATAGATTTTCCAAATCAATTTCCATTTCAATTTAACTCGTTAAATCTTTAAATCAAAGATTTAACTTATAGATTTCAAAATAATTTCATTTTAAATGGTTTAAACAAATCATCTTTTTAAATCTGTTAAAAATAAACAGATTTAATTCATAGCTTTCAAAAAGAATTCATTCATAACTTGGAAAACTATTTTTCAATTCAAACTTGAAATTCCTTTAATTAAACTGGAATTTCCTTTCTTATCTGAAAAGCTTTTATTCTTTCAAAATAAACAGTTTTCGTTTTGGAAATCTGGTTCATTTATACTAGTTAAAGTTCTTGGGTTAAATTCAAATTCTCAAACCAATATTTAAAAAGTGGTTTAAATTCATGTAAACACATTTATAATATCTTTGATCAAAATTCCAATCATTGAATTCAATTCCAAATATTGAATTCAAGTTTAAGTCAAATTATTTAAATTAGAAAACTAACCAAGTTATTCAGATTAACTTTATCTTTGAAAACACCTTTTCAAAAGCTTTAACATTTAACCCAAATTCATTTCCAAAATCAATTGAAATTAAAATTTCAATTTTAAAAGCATCAAATTTAAATTATCTGTGACTTAACCGATTTCCACGTGAAATCCATATTTGTGTGTGTAAAGGTGTAGTCCAGGGGTTTAACACAATAGTGCAACACAATGAATCATCACAGATCAAAATACAGGATATAGTTGATAAGCGATATAACTATAACGCTTATCGTTCATGCACAGACCACAGATATATATATATCACAGATAATAAATTACATCACAAATAATTTATCACAGATCACAACATAAATCAGCTGTATCACAAAGCATCATATATTAGGGATATCAAACAATTCACATTCAATAGAGTCTAAAAATCCATAGGTAAGGTCAGTTAAATGTCTGATTAATTTAAATCAAATAAGTCATCAATCGTGGTTAATTAACATAAATTAATTTCAAATCATTTGATTGATTATCCTTTAATCATTTATTAATTAAATTAATTATCCTTTAATTATTAAATAATTAACCTGTAATTATTTAATTATCCTTTAATTAATTTCCTTTAATTAATTCATTAATAAATAAATCAACCCTTAATTAATCATTCTTAATTAATTATAACAAGTGATTATTAATTAACTTTAATTTATTAGAATATCCAACATTAATTACAATAAGTAATTAATCCCTTAATTACTTTCATTAAGTAATTAACAATTTAAAACTGATTATCTTAATTAATTAATCTAATTTTTTTAATATACTTAATTGTTATTAAAACAATTTAAGCTTAAAAACTTCGTTATGCCCAAACTATGTTGTAAACGAACTTAAGTTTATATTTAAACTTCTGTTTTTAAAACTTGTTTAAGTTAACTTCCATTTATTTCCAAACTGAAATACATATTAAGTTTTACAGTATACTAAAATTTAATGAAAATTTGTTTACTTAACATTACCTTTAAAATGCAATACTGCTGTTTGGAAACAAACCCGAGTACTACCCCCGCTAAAACAAGAGGAAAGCATGATAATTACTCGAGTAAGGCTCGAGTTTCCCTATCTCTTTCCCGCGTTTCCCCCCTACTCTTTCTTCTTCTTCTTCTCCCTGATCCTTTCTTTTGTTAAATTAAAATATAACTGCAGTGTTATACAAACTCATGCGAACCATCAGTTTGAAACTCGAAGAAACCCCAAATATACTCGAGCAATATCACGCGACGACCCCAACTTGAATCACTGACACCGATCGCCACCGTGCACGTGCATGGTGGTTCGCCACCACTTCGGCGACCCACGACGCCCCCAGCAAACCACATAACGACCCTACGTTCGAATACCAAACCCAGTTCGACGCGATATTTACGGAATCAAAATATGCGTGATCGAACGAACTGCAACTCGAATGCATCAGAGAAAATCACCACATCCACACAACCTCGACCACCATTTGCTTAACGATTTCGGCCTCACCTCGCCATCATCTCCCTCTACCACCTCCCAAAATCTCGTGAAGCTCGGTTGAACCACGGCGACGATATCATAGAGTAAGCAGACCCCAAAAATATGAACTAAAAACCCTAAATTTGATTCGACTTAAACTTCCTTGCATTCGAAATTTTTTTCAATATTTTTCCTGTGTTACTAAATCAACAGTCTAGCTTCACCAAAAATTTCAACATCTCCTATTTGTTAAATGAACAGAATTTTGTGAAAGTGTAATCTTTGTTCATCTGCAAATTTCTCTTACATTTCTAAACTAAAAATTATCATTTTCGCTTTAAAATCCTATTTTTCATTGAAGATTCAAGTTAAGTAATTGAATCGATGCTTTATAATATTTGAATTTTATCATATGATCATCTTTCCCACTGTAAAACTGGATTTACAGAGTCAATGCTTCACCATTTAACTTAAAACAAATTCTAGGCCATAGTTTACGTTTAAACAAACTTGCTTTGTTTGATACCTTCAACCTAACAAAGGTTGAATGATAATATTTTGAATTTTTTTTTTGATTAAATATTTGACTCTGTAACTATAAACAGAGAAGACCAAATAAAATAAACTTACACAGAACACTCATCTATATAAACACAGAACTATACACACAAAATACATATGCAAGCACCATGTCAACGCAGATTTAATCATACTTAAGTCTAAAGAAAAATTTGTGTTTAATAGGAGTTTGCTCACCTGGAGTTGAAGTAGAGAACTGAAAGCTTGAAACTGGAAAGTAATTTGATCAACTGGAAGATGATTTCGATATCTTGAACTAAATGTTTGCTGAGATGATCCTTAACTTGATTTCCGTTTGATACTGATTTGAATTATTGAATCTACTTTGCTCTAGAAAAAATTTATGTGATCTGATGCTTGAATTATTATTTTCTCTGGTTTGCTAAATTGTTTCATTGAACAAACTGGTCTGGTATGGATATGTATAAAAAAAAGATAGTGTACAGGTGATTATTTTCTTTTGTACACGATTTCATAAATATTGGTCAGAGATTTTTATCTCCTTAGGAGGCTGAAATGATCTTACTTTGTGTACTTAGAGATGTTCACATTAAATGCTTTGTGTCCTTATGTCTACACACATATCTTTTATTTCAAATTTCGTATGTACTTGTCTTTGTATATAAATGATTTGTTTACTTCGGCCATGTACAAACCTTCATACTTTATCTTTGCTTGTTAATTTCGGCTGAGAAGATAGGGGTAGGTACTTTTGCTTCTTATTTTTTTTACATACTTATTTTTAGTTATGTTATTTTATTTTGAATGTATATTTCTTTTTACTTTGTATAGTTACATACTTGAATACAATTTATCCTTTGTATTTATTACTTTGTTGTTTATTTGTTTCATTCCATACTTATCCAAGCTGTTCATTCTTTTTGTTTACATGCATTATCATCTAACTCAAATACTAATTATTTTATTTTGCCTTGTCTCATTTTTTTATAAGATGAGTAAACTTCTAATTTTTTTTACTTGAATATTTATTTCTAGAGGTTTATGTGTTCATTTCATATTTTTATATAACTATAGATTTATTTGAGTGTGGGGAAACTCGTTTCAATTTACAATGAATTTTACAAATTTAATTCAAAAATTAAATAAATTATAAATTTAAATCTATATAAAATTCGGGGTCGTTACAGACTTCCCCCCTTAAAAGAATTTCGTCCTCGAAATTGCCAAGGAGACACAAAAATAGATGAAGAATATTTCATCAACTCAAACTGAACGTTTGTTCTGCATTTGGCTTACCAATCAGAATATCAATAACAGATACAAGAACGAATCTGTTTAGTTTTCACAGGATACTCGGGTTATCCAGATCTACGAAATATACAATGGCATCAGTCCGTTCGAAGGGATAACTAACCGTTCGTAGAATATATTCGGACCTAAAGAATAGATAGATATATGGATACAATTTCAATACTTTTAGTTTAGAAACTAAAGTATACATGTCAACCATAGCAAACAAAGCAACCAATTCATCCAACAAATAATTTTGGCTTATCCGGAGTTTATGTCCCATTTTAATATATCGAATTTCCTTTCTGGACCTACCAGAAACTATCGAAGAATTGAGAAAAGATGATGAACAAAATAGATTGATAGAGAAAAGATTGTTTCCTCGTTGTTACAGGATATTGACCATTTATAGTCATATTACCCTATCCCCTATCTCATCCTCATCTTGCACTCATACTCACTATCAGTAGATAGCAAGAGAATTTACTGAGGCATTCGGACGGATATTTGAGAATTACTCATTCTAGGGTATACTTCACCCTATCTCTAATGAGCTACTTAACGTGTTATACTCCTGAGCTAAAGTTCAACCTTAGCTCTGATACCACGTTGTAAAGACCCAAAAGTCGACCTTCGAAAATCGGCATCCGTACTTCACTTGTACTCAAAATGCCGTAGATTCAAACGCCGAATCTGGTTCTCCGGAGCTTATAACACCATTAAGTATAACAACACAGCGGAATAAAAATAGATAATATCATATACAATCCAATGAATACAATATCCAGTATGATATACAACAATGATATCAATATGATACAACAATATCAGAGATACAAGAAATAGCAGCGGAAAGAAAAGATAACTCCAGCAGCGGATATAAAAATAATGGAAGAGATCACTCCAAATGATCTACAAAAGAGAATGAGTCCAAACTCCAATAGAATGCTCCAATCCATGGCTAGCGGAAAGCAAGGTCAGTCGTCCAAGGACTGACTAGCTCCAGATAATCTACTCAACCTGAATATCTGAAAAACCCAACTTTAGACTGCCCGTGTGGAAAATGGTGGGCACCCAGAGCTTAGGAAGGGAACAATAAACTCCGGATCAGTCATGGGACTGGTGTGAGCAACAAAAACAGTTTATCTTTAAAACAAAGTAAAATTGAATTTCGCAATGCTTTTGGAAAATGAAACTACCATAAGGCCTCCCGCACACACACACAATGCAAACGCAGAATCGGAGGAGATTTCTCCTTATGATAGTCGAAGATGCTTAATACGTAAAACAGATCATTTGATATTATGATTAGTGCATAGTGCAGAAAACATTTCGAAAGTAGAATATCAATCTTAGCCAACATAGACATTTCGAACTATGCCTACTATAGCTACCATCCAAACAGTGGGGCGCCACCATAAGTAGATGGCAGGTTCTACAACTAAAACCGTACAAGTTCCGTATTGGAAGATGGATTTCCAACAAATGGTCAGGCTAAGGAACTTCCTTTCCTGCTGCCGAATGGGATCACCTCTGGCTGGACGTCCCGAGAGACAAACTGCTCTCTACCGACACAAGGCCGGGTTACCCCCGTACCAGGTAACTCACGAATATGCCATCCCCCGGTCCTTTGGGACCTTTATCCAAGGCGCCTCGATCAAACACACAATCACAATAAATGAGATCGGAGTATCCACATAGGTTAAATACCAGGGCTCCATACCTGATACCACCCTTTTCAAGAAGGAAATGACATACCCTAAAGGGCGCGACCCTCATAACCTTGCCGCATATTCCTGTTTCGACCATTTCTGGGTTGTGAGGTCCGAAGAGGTCTCGTCCACAAAGCTACGCTTTGTCACAAAGCCATGCTTTGGGTCAACAGATGATCAAAGTAATGATCACAAAGATAAATGATCAAACAAATGATCATATCACAAATGATCAAACAATGATCATCACACAGCAACACTCAGCATGTCACATTACCAAATTGGGAGTATATCGCTGATAACCTTCAACTACATAACCTCTGAGCTCGTACGTCTCAGAGAAGGGTGTTAAGCTAAGAGAATAAATTCTCCGCCACCAACAGAAATGTATTTGAAAGAAATCAGCTTTATATCTCAAAATGTAATGTCAGACATGTAACCATACAAGTCTGTTCCGGGTTTGAACAGAACCGAAGGCACTTCCGAAGAAGCCCTTGCAATCTGGGTATTCACAATCCCGATCGGATTTCCCATCACTTAGGAGATCTCTATACCGGCGCGACTCAGTGCAGAGACAATCGATAGGTCATCCTATCGTTCTGTCAAATACCCGGTCTTCAACACCGGTCTTCAAATGCGATCCACATACGACGTATCATTATTCGGAATGGGTTATACGACACAAAGGTCCTCTCCCGGCTAAACCGAATAGTGAGCGTAATATTTTAAAACATATGGATATTGGAATTTCAGTTAAGTCACAACTTAAACCCAACTTTCTTTTCAAATGGTTTAACAAATTACCATTTTCAAATCTTTAAACAAAAAGATTCAACCTTAACGGTTTAAACAATTTCCACACTTTAATCTTTTAAACAAAAGATTCATTCACAGATTTTCCAAATCAATATCCATTTCAATTTAACTCGTTAAATCTTTAAATCAAAGATTTAACTTATAGCTTTCAAAACAATTTCATTTTAAATGGTTTAAACAAATCATCATTTTAAATCTGTTAAAAATAAACAGATTTAATTCATAGATTTCAAAAAGAATTCATTCATAACTTGGAAAACCATTTTTCAATTCAAACTTGAAATTCCTTTAATTAAACTGGAATTTCCTTTCTTATCTGAAAAGCTTTTATTCTTTCAAAATAAACAGTTTTCGTTTTGGAAATCTGGTTCATTTATACTAGTTAAAGTTCTTGGGTTAAATTTAAATTCTCAAACCAATATTTAAAAAGTGGTTTAAATTCATGTAAACACATTTATAATATCTTTAATCAAAATTTCAATCATTGAATTCAATTCCAAATATTGAATTCAAGTTTAAGTCAAATTATTTAAATTAGAAAACTAACCAAGTTATTCAGATTAACTTTATCTTTGAAAACACCTTTTCAAAAGCTTTAACATTTAACCTAAATTCATTTCCAAAATCAATTGAAATTAAAATTTCAATTTTAAAAGCATCAAATTTAAATTATCTGTGACTTAACCGATTTCCACATGAAATCCATATTTGTGTGTGTAAAGGTGTAGTCCAGGGGTTTAACACAATAGTGCAACACAATGAATCATCACAGATCAAAATACAGGATATAGTTGATAAGCGATATAACTATAACGCTTATCGTTCATGCACAGACCACAGATATATATATATATATATATATATATATATATATATATATATATATCACAGATAATAAATTGCATCACAAATAATTTATCACAGATCACAACATAAATCAGGTGTATCACAAAGCATCATATATTAGGGATATCAAACAATTCACATTCAATAGAGTCTAAAAATCCATAGGTAAGGTCAGTTAAATGTCTGATTAATTTAAATCAGATAAGTCATCAATCGTGGTTAATTAACATAAATTAATTTCAAATCATTTGATTGATTATCCTTTAATCATTTATTAATTAAATTAATTATCCTTTAATTATTAAATAATTAACCTGTAATTATTTAATTATCCTTTAATTAATTTCCTTTAATTAATTCATTAATAAATAAATCAACCCTTAATTAATCATTCTTAATTAATTACAACAAGTGATTATTAATTAACTTTAATTTATTAGAATATCCAACATTAATTACAATAAGTAATTAATCCCTTAATTACTTTCATTAAGTAATTAACAATTTAAAACTGATTATCTTAATTAATTAATCTAATTTTTTTAATATACTTAATTGTTATTAAAACAATTTAAACTTAAAAACTTCGTTATGCCCAAACTATGTTGTAAACGAACTTAAGTTTATATTTAAACTTCTGTTTTTAAAACTTGTTTAAGTTAACTTCCATTTATTTCCAAACTGAAATACATATTAAGTTTTACAGTATACTAAAATTTAATGAAAATTTGTTTACTTAACATTACCTTTAAAATGCAATACTGCTGTTTGGAAACAAACCCGAGTACTACCCCCGCTAAAACAAGAGGAAAGCATGATAATTACTCGAGTAAGGCTTGAGTTTCCCTATCTCTTTCCCGCGTTTTCCCCCTACTCTTTCTTCTTCTTCTTCTCCCTGATCCTTTCTTTTGTTAAATTAAAATATAACTGCAGTGTTATACAAACTCATGCGAACCATCAGTTTGAAACTCGAAGAAACCCCAAATATACTCGAGCAATATCACGCGACGACCCCAACTTGAATCACTGACACCGATCGCCACCGTGCACGTGCATGGTGGTTCGCCACCACTTCGGCGACCCACGACGCCCCCAGCAAACCACATAACGACCCTACGTTCGAAATCCAAACCCAGTTCGACGTGATATTTACGGAATCAAAATATGCGTGATCGAACGAACTGCAACTCGAATGCATCAGAGAAAATCACCACATCCACACAACCTCGACCACCATTTGCTTAACGATTTCGGCCTCACCTCGCCATCATCTCCCTCTACCACCTCCCAAAATCTCGTGAAGCTCGGTTGAATCACGGCGACGATATCATAGAGTAAGCAGACCCCAAAAATATGAACTAAAAACCCTAAATTTGATTCGACTTAAACTTCCTTGCATTCGAATTTTTTTTCAATATTTTTCCTGTGTTACTAAATCAACAATCTAGCTTCACCAAAAATTTCAACATCTCCTATTTGTTAAATGAACAGAATTTTGTGAAAGTGTAATCTTTGTTCATCTGCAAATTTCTCTTACATTTCTAAACTAAAAATTATCATTTTCGCTTTAAAATCCTATTTTTCATTGAAGATTCAAGTTAAGTAATTGAATCGATGCTTTATAATATTTGAATTTTATCATATGATCATCTTTCCCACTGTAAAACTGGATTTACAGAGTCAATGCTTCACCATTTAACTTAAACCAAATTCTAGGCCATAGTTTACGTTTAAACAAACTTGCTTTGTTTGATACCTTCAACCTAACAAAGGTTGAATGATAATATTTTGAATTTTTTTTTGATTAAATATTTGACTCTGTAACTATAAACAGAGAAGACCAAGTAAAATAAACTTACACAGAACACTCATCTATATAAACACAGAACTATACACACAAAATACATATGCAAGCACCATGTCAACGCAGATTTAATCATACTTAAGTCTAAAGAAAAATTTGTGTTTAATAGGAGTTTGCTCACCTGGAGTTGAAGTAGAGAACTGAAAGCTTGAAACTGGAAAGTAATTTGATCAACTGGAAGATGATTTCGATATCTTGAACTAAATGTTTGCTGAGATGATCCTTAACTTGATTTCCGTTTGATACTGATTTGAATTATTGAATCTACTTTGCTCTAGAAAAAATTTATGTGATCTGATGCTTGAATTATTTTTTCTCTGGTTTGCTAAATTGTTTCATTGAACAAACTGGTCTGGTATGGATATGTATTAAAAAAAGATAGTGTACAGGTGATTATTTTCTTTTGTACACGATTTCATAAATATTGGTCAGAGATTTTTATCTCCTTAGGAGGCTGAAATGATCTTACTTTGTGTACTTAGAGATGTTCACATTAAATGCTTTGTGTCCTTATGTCTACACACATATCTTTTATTTCAAATTTCGTATGTACTTGTCTTTGTATATAAATGATTTGTTTACTTCGGCCATGTACAAACCTTCATACTTTATCTTTGCTTGTTAATTTCGGCTGAGAAGATAGGGGTAGGTACTTTTGCTTCTTATTTTATTTACATACTTATTTTTAGTTATGTTATTTTATTTTGAATGTATATTTCTTTTTGCTTTGTATAGTTACATACTTGAATACAATTTATCCTTTGTATTTATTACTTTGTTTGTTTATTTGTTTCATTCCATACTTATCCAAGCTGTTCATTCTTTTTGTTTACATGCATTATCATCTAACTCAAATACTAATTATTTTATTTTGCCTTGTCTCATTTTTTTATAAGATGAGTAAACTTCTTTTTTTTTACTTGAATATTTATTTCTAGAGATTTATGTGTTCATTTCATATTTTTATATAACTATAGATTTATTTGAGTGCGGGGAAACTCGTTTCAATTTACAATGAATTTTACAAATTTAATTCAAAAATTAAATAAATTATAAATTTAAATCTATATAAAATTCAGGGTCGTTACACATAGTCTATATATATTTACAATATTTTGTATATATATAATTAAAGTATATAAAAATACATTTAGACAATACATTTGTATACTAGATGAGCTAACATGTCAGTTGCAGTGTAAATCTCAGCAATTTTGCATGGGCATATTATACCTTGCATGGATTGCTATGTTACAAATGCACACACACATATATGTGTATATGATGCATTTATATAATATAAAACTATATTATAAATTTAAATAAAATAATGATTTTATTTAAATTAAAATTAAAAATATTCTAAATAAATTAGAATTCATAGGCCAAATAATGATAAAAAATGGTTTAAAAAAACTTGAAATTCATCCATTATTTCCACTGTGGACTATCCCTGTTCTAACACGTTGTGCATATAAATGGGTAATGTATACGTTATAGACGCAAATCCCAACATCTATATACGTAGATATTAACTATGTACACCTTTTTTGCCATGTTGCACTTGCACATTTTACACTGGAGTATATAATATACTCACAATCTATGTCTAGTATAAATTTGATCATAAATGTTATTTAATAAGTCAATCAATTTAATTAAAGAGAGAGAGATCAAAGGTTTCTCTCTCTAAATAAGATAAAATCTTCCATTAATTAGCTGTATAAATTAAGAGAGAGAAACAAAAGGTTTCATTCTCAAAATTAATTTTACATGCAACTGTTACATACATTTACACCCAAGAGTATATTTGATATACTTTATTTTATATAAATATCTCATAATGATTAAAATATAAATATTCAAAAAAAAAACACAATTAAATAAAATAAGATTTTATTTAAACTTTATTAAATTGGATCTAAAATCCATTTAGACTTCATAGGCCCAAAGATCCTAAATAGGAATTTTTTTTAAAATTTACCATTTTATTATGCTACGGGCTGGCCTATTTCCAACAATGGTAGTAGAGCCTAATAGCCCATGCTATCTAAATTAGTCATGATAGGATCAACTAATTAAGCTTGCCCACTTAGTACGGTGTCTAGAAAGCAATGTCTAAGGTTGGTATTGGGTAACCAAGTACCATGTCCTAATTGGCTACTAGCCTGACCTGAAAGGTAAAGCGAGCCCAAAGGTTGCCCCTAATAGAAAAGGACAAATTTGAAATAGGCATTGGGGTGATTTTCAAAATTGTTTTGAAAATTAAAGTAAAGATTTTAAATTTAAAATAAAAACATGCTTATTATAAAAGTTGTAATATAACACAAGCTTCTAAAATGTTTGAAAAGATAATAAAATTTTCAATGTGTTTGAAATTTAAAATTTAAATATTAGTTTCAAAAACTAATTTGTTAATAAGAATAATAAAACAAATTAATTAAATAAGTTAATTAAATATATATATATATGTGTGTGTGTGCGCGCGCACGCGCATATATTATATATATTGATATATGTTATATTATCTTAAAATGTTTATGATGGTATAAATATACATGTATATTGTTTGCACCAAAATTGGTCACAAACACCCAATTACCGATGGAAGCACCAGTTCACAGCCACAGATCACAGATAACAAGTATGTAAAGGATTAGAAATGAAGAACACTTAGAAAAGTAAGAGGGAAGCAGTAGAGAACACAGAGTTTATAGTGGTTCGGCAATCCGGCCTACGTCCACTTTGAATTTTATGATTTTATTGATGTATGCTTGTTGATTACAACAAGTTACAACTGATTACAATAGCAAAATCCGAGTATAACAAAGGTGTCGGTGGAATCTCGACGTAGAAGAACCAAAAAAGTCCTTTTTCTATAGGCTCTGGGATGCTATTTATAGGCGTAGGTTGCAAATATCTCGCTCAGATCTCGGGAGACCTCTTCTGGCATGTAGGTGGGCCCACGCGATCGATCCCACGTGGTTTGCACTCGAACTGTGATCGATACGAACGAATTTTGTATCGATCAAGATTTGGCCCAATCGAGTCGAAATTGAGCATGAACATTCTTCAGGTTGTACATAAGCTCCTGTGAAGGTGTCGTTTGGACTTGTAAATCTCGAGTTATGATCGATACGAATTAGAGTGTTCTTGAGATGTTTAGTTCGTATCGATCAATTTCGTATCGATACTGGTTCGTATCAATACCATGCACATGCTTGTTGGTGACGTGGCTCAATTTTCAAGTCTCGATCCATTTTTTATGCCGAGTTGAATGCTTCTTCCTTGGAATAATGCTTGCTTCTCGTTCGTGTCCAAGATGTGCTTCGCATCTATTATTTCGCGTTCATTTGTTCGGTCGATCTTATTCGTATCGATCAAATCTTGATCGATATGAACACATATTGAGTTAAATTACATAGCACCCTTCTTCTTGATAGATACGAACGACGTGTCCGTATCCATGCCGATCGATACGAACGACGTGTTCGTATCCATGCCGATCGATACGAATTCGTATCGATTCGAATGGGACATCCTTGTGCGTGCATCCATCAATTTCTTGAGCAAATGAACTCCGTTTGACTTGAAATTTGAAACATAGCCTTTTCTAGCCTTGTTCTTCATTCCCAATCGATCTCGTCTTAATTGGAGCTCGGCAAAATTTTGACAACATCGATCATAGCCTTGCCTCCAATCGATCTCCAATCCTGATATCCATCCTTTCCAGCTAATTTGTTGATATCCCGGCCTTGACAAAAAGGTGGGATAACATTTTCCCTACAAAACATGCCTTGTGGTATGAAGGCGTGTTTTGAAAAGCTCTGACTCCGACATCCGAAGTTCATATTTCATCCATAGCCATACTATCTGATTCATAATCCGCGACTGCTCCGAGTCGATGTCCGAGTCCGAATCCACTAACCAAATCCCTAGCCAATTCCATAGCTATCTGAATCCATCAACCGAGCTTTAATCCATCTATATCCAATATCTGATAACTAAATCCATAACCACTCCGGGTCGATATCCTGTTCCGACCTCGACTCTCCGGTCAAAGGCTTTTATGTTCTCCGACATCGGCTCTCTGGCCAGGGACTTTTTATATTCTCCGGCCTCGTCTCTCCGGCCAGGGACTTTTTATATTCTCCGGCCTCGGCTCTCCGGCCATGGACATTTTATATTCTCTGGCCTCGGCTCTCCGGCCAGGGACTTTTTATATTCTCCGGCCTCGACACTCCGGCCAAGGACTTTTTATATTCTCCGGCCTTGGCTCTCCGGTCAGGACTTCTTATATTCTCTGGCCTCGGCTCTCTGGCCAAGGACATTTTATATTCTCCGGCCTTGGCTCTCCAGCCAGGACTTTTTATATTCTCCGGCCTCGGCTCTCCAACTAGGGACTTTTTATATTATGCTCGAGTCCATTCCATTGCTCTCCGGCGAAGGGACTCGTAACTTGCAATCACTGCCCCGTCTCTCCGGTCGGGACCGTGATCGCGAGACCTGTACTATTTATTACATTGATACAAATCCAATCATTCAAAATAAGAGTTTTTACAGCCAGGGAAAACCAAATGAATGTCTGTACATCCAAGGAAAAACCAAAATTTTCAGAAAAACGAAAAGAAGAACAAGATTTCATAGACTTGGAGCAACACGGTTTATCATCGTCTCAGAGCATGCCTAGGGACCGTCCTCCATCCCGTACATGTGTAACTGACTTAGCCGTATTACTTCGAGTTCTATTACTTATTCAAAGTCATAAATCCATTCAGTTGATGACAAGCCGACGATTCCTAGATCCAGTTCCATTCTCATTCGAGGTGGGCAGTGACCGCTCCTGTTCTATTGCCACAGCTCGATTCCTTACATATTGTTGTAGATGACCATTCCTTACATGCTCCTCAACGATATCCTTCAAATGTCTGCAATCGTTCGTGTTGTGCCCATTCAGCTCATGGAATATGCAATGCTTTCCCGATGCCCGCTCATATTCAGAGGGCTCCCTTCTTGCCGGCTTTCGATACTGTAGGCGCCCTCAAGTATCCAAGTAAATCCTTTCTAGAGTTTCAGTTAGATCTGTGTAAGAAGAAAACTTTGAATCCCTCCGTGGCCTTTTTGAAGTGTCATCGTTGTCATTCATTTTCCTTTTTCCTTTATCGGCTTTGTTTGGGTTTTCTTTGGGTGGACCTCCATCCCTTACCGCATAAGCTTCAGCTTCTGTCCCTTCTCTTTCAGCCTGCACGTCTTCCTGCCTTAGAAATCTTTCCGCCTCATGATAGAACTCCCCAAGATCCCTCGCTGGGTCCCATTCCAACGATATCTTGAAGTCTGAATTGTCTGCGATTCCCGAAACTACTGCCATTAAAACCATCAATGGATCAGGTCGGTCCACCGAAGCCACTACTGCATTGAATCTGGTCAAGAAATCGCTATGTGACTCTCCTTTCCATTGTTTCATTGATGTTAAAGTCATCACATTGTTGGGTCTGGCTATGTGGACCCGAAACTGCCTCATAAACCTTTCCATCAATTCCGTCCACGTGCTAATAGAGTTACTCTCCAGCCGTCTGAACCATAATGCTGCAACATCCGTCAAATACAAAGGGAAATATCTCGCCATGACTTCCTCCGATGCCCCTAGTACTTCCATATGCCTCATGTACCTCATCAAGTGAACAGTGGGATCCGTTCTCCCATCATACATCTTCAGTGTTGGTAGTTTGAAATCTGGCGGGTTCCTAACTTGCCTGATCATAGGAGCAAAGGGACTCCTATTCACATCCTCCAAGTCTCTATTCACTAATCCGCCTCTCATGGCTCGTCTAACCATATACGCCAATCTGTTGTTGTCGCCGAGCCGTAGTTCCTGTCCGTTGCCTCCGTTATGCCCCCCGAGTTCACAAGGGAATCCTGGAATCTGCTCTCCTGAATGAGTATTCATTCCTCTATCAGTGCCATGTTGCTCGGCTCCACCTGGTACTCTGTCCGGGATTGGATCATGCTCTGGGTGAGTGCCCCCTAGTTCTGGTGCTGCGCTGGATGGTCCTGCTCCATTCTAAACTCTGGTTGCTCCGTGCTCTCGATCCCTATCTCTAGCATCTTCTATAGTTGCGTTAACTTGATTCTGCACTCCAACTTGTCCAACTTGTCGAAGTAGGTTTTGCATCATCTCCTCTTGTCTCTTGAGCATCGTTTCCATCTCATCTCTGGTGATGAAGATCGATGCCTGATTCACCCCCGAGGAAGCCTCCTGACTCTCTTCATGCTGACTCCTTTCAGTCCTTTGTCTTCTTACCGATTGCCTTGCCACAGCTTTCCAAATCCAAGTCTTCAAGCTTTCAAATCTGAAATCCAAGCTTTAGAATCCCTGAGTGCTAGCGTTCTCAGTGAAACCACCAAAATGTTTGCACCAAAATTGGTCACAAACACCCAATTGCCAATGGAAGCACCAGTTCACAGCCACAGATCACAAATAACAAGTATGTAAAAAATTAGAAATGAAGAACACTAAGAAAAGTAAGAGGAAAGCAGTAAAGAACACAGAGTTTATAGTGGTTCGGTAATCCGGCCTACGTCCACTTTGAATTTTATGATTTTATTGATGTATGCTTGCTGATTACAACGAGTTACAACTGATTACAACAGCAAAATCCGAGTATAACAAAGGTGCCGGTGGAATCTTGACGTAGAAGAACGAAAAAAAAGTCCTTTTTCTATAGGCTCTGGGATGCTATTTATAGGCGTAGGTTGCAAATATTTCGCTCGGATCTCGGGATACCTCTTCTGGCATGTAGGTGGGCCCACGCGATCAATCCCACGTGGTTTGCATTCGAACTGTGATCGATACGAACGAATTTTGTATCGATCAAGATTTGGCCCAATCGAGTCGAAATTGAGCATGAACATTCTTCAGGTTGTACATAAGCTCCTGTGAAGGTGTCGTTTGGACTTGTAAATCTCGAGTTATGATCGATACGAATTAGAGTGTTCTTGAGATGTTTAGTTCGTATCGATCAATTTCGTATCGATACTGGTTCGTATCGATACCATGCACATGCTTGTTGGTGACGTGGCTCTTTTTTCTCGATCCATTTTTTATGCCGAGTTGAATGCTTCTTCCTTGGAATAATGCTTGCTTCTCGTTCATGTCCAAGATGTGCTTCGCATCCATTATTTCGCGTTCATTTGTTCGTGTCGATCTTATTCGTATCGATCAAATCTTGATCGATACGAACACGTATTGAGTTGAAATACATATCACCCTTCTTCTTGATCGATACGAACGACGTGTCCGTATCCATGCCGATCGATCTGTATCCATGCCGATCGATATGAATTCATATCGATTCGAATGGGACATCCTTGTGCACGTATCCATCAATTTCTTGAGCAAATGAACTCTGTTTCACTTGAAATTTGAAACATAGCCTTTTCTAGCCTTGTTCCTCATTCCCAATCGATCTCGTCTTAATTGGAGCTCGGCCAAATTTTGACGACGTCTATCATAGCCTTGCTTCCAATCGATCTCCAATCCTGATATCCATCCTTTCCAGCTAATTTGTTGATATCCCGGCCTTGACCAAAAGGTGGGATAACATATATATATAAAATGACTTTCAAAATTAATGTAATTTAATTAAAAGTGTTTAATAAATGAATTAATTAAAGGTTAATTAATTAAACTAAAATACATAACCATGCACGTGCGTACACACATACATATGTATGTATATGATATATGTGTACTACTATAAAAGTTTAGTGTGTGTGTATATATAAATTCAATATAATATGTTAAAATCGAATAAAAAAATTAGTTAAGGAGTTAATTAATTGAAACTAACTGAATATGATTTAATTACCATATATTATATATAAGACTATTATCTAAGTAAATAAAATTATAAAAGTTATATAATAAAACTTATATAATATAAATGCATAATAAATGGTGGAACAGTAAGAAAAAAAATAGACTTAAGGAATAAATACACACGTATAATGCATATGCCATGATTTTCGATGTGTCTGACAGTTGAATCATGAGGGTATTCCATAAGAAATATATTATTCCATAAGTCGATATCACTCAATTAAATATATTAAGGATTATGAATCTTTAACATATGTGTCATAACACCCACCAGTGAATTCAAGAGACTTCTATGTTCCTCTTGGGGTTTGGAGAAACATAAAAGACTAGTGGAAGCCTTATTAGATAAATGAAATGGTAACATTTAACCTTTTTAATATTGTAAGAACATTTAGTATGTAAAGTTGTAATAATCCACATAGATAAATATGTGTAATTAAAATAACCGATAAAATGTTTACCAACTAAAAATATGCAAATGAACTGAATTTATATTGACAAATGGAAATATAAAATATACTTACCAATAAATTTTTGCACGTTGACCCATGTAAGTGTCCAATTATACAACCACTAAATACATTTGTAACATGGTCACTTAAGAATTTACTTGCTCGAGACTGTGTATTGTCTTCAATGAGTTTTGAATACTAAAAGCAATACAAGAATATAGGTAGTTGTTCGATATACAATCACATATAAATGTTATATGGTTAACGGTTATGATTCTGTAACGTATGAAACTTGGATGAAACTAATTCGTTGAAATAAGCAAGTAAACTATAGTGGAGATTGTGTATTCAATATAATTGATTACAATGATGATCTTGTTGTGTTAAATGTAACACTAGACCAAGGGCTACAAGATAGATCTAGGAATTCGATCTCTGAGCTACCAGTTTGATTAGTTTACAAGAAGTGCAATTTTTTAGCGACCTTAAAAGTTAAGGATGATCAAATGTACTTTTGTAAAGAGTTTGATATGTTATTGTAGTAAGGATTTCTTTTGAATGGTTCGACCATTTAGAAAGGAAAGCGAATGCACGAGAGTAGATGTAACTGAAGACACATTTGGAATGAAGAGAGTCAATGATCACTTCTCCTTCATAAAGATACATTAGAAATGAGATTTGTAAAATAATAATAGATACTTAACATTGGAGTGAGAAACATGATTTCTATATCAAATTGTATTTTCAAATAGAAAATTGTTTCCTATGAGATTTATTTCTTTGAATTAAGATATTTGATCTAAAAAATTTTGACTGTAGTAAACGAAATAAATAACCTATATTAAGTGGTTGGATGGAGCTTCATATTTCTTACGCTGTTATAGTAATGGCTGAAATAGTCGCATGCTATATAGCACTTACTAGTCGCATCAGGTTATGAAAATTGTTTTCATAAACCATGCCAAACCTTATTTATGAAATAATATCCGTTGCTCAGTATTGACTGAAAAATAGATATATTTTTATTTCAATATGAGTATTATGAATATCATCATAAATAAAACAAAAACAGTAGTATTTGTGATGCACTGGAAAATACAGAAGTAGCTAAATTTATATGCAGTTATTTTGGAATTATGGACTAAGCCACAAATTTGAGAAATAATCCTTGATTATATGATTATGAACCATATGGTACTAGTAAATTATATCTCAGGCAACAAGGGCAAAGCACCTAATCAGTGGAAGCATCATAAGAGTTGATGAACTCTACGGATTGATACATATAGATGTATGCAATTGAAAGTCTATTAATTCCGAAACGGTTCTGCATACTTTGTTGTATTCATCGATGAGTTATTACAAACATGAACATGTGTATATGACAAACATATGGTATGTGAATGATGTGTTCATAGAATATAAAATAAAAGTAAATAAAATAACGCGCGATAGAAAATAAAATGATTCGATTGATCGAATATGTGAGTATATATTGGAAAGAGTTCCGAACATACTTAAAGATGAATAAAGATTCAATCTCAAGAGTCATTCCTCCCTATAATACATAATAATGTATTGATAAGAAGTAATCGAATTTGTTGGACAAAGCATGAGTAATATTGAGTGAAGCTGAATTAACTTCTTTCTATAAGGTCGTGTACTTAAGATTAGTACACAAGGTTAAAATTAATTTCATCTAAATAATAGTTTACAAAATCATACAAGATAAGGATTTAGAAGAAACTCTAACATATCTTAGGCTAAGGAGTAGGCAGGTTGTGCAAGTCGAATGACTGTACGTAATAATTATTCGCAAGGGATCTTGTATAAATCTCCTCAAAAGAAGTTTGGAAACGACTGTCATTGGATGACCAGTTTATGTTTTGAACATAGGTATAATAAACTAAAACTAAATTAGTTTTATATATAAGGCAATTCATAAAATATTTATGCATACATATTCTATTGTATTGACAAACAACTATTGTTTCAAAAAACGTGAATTCATAGTGAAGGAATTTCTTTTAGATATTGGTTGTAAAATGGATTTGGATACGATCTAAAGATGAAACTGATTACATGGGATAAAATAAAATTAATAAAACCTAAATGAATAGAATACATTAAAATGTTTAATAAATATCTGTGCACATCAAAAAGAAACTATGAGTTTGTTATCGATGTCGAGAATAGATAATCCTCAACAGTAATTAATCCATTAAGAGTATTGACTCTACGATATGGTATAATGTACAAATTCAAAATAGATTCCAAGTACAGTACCAAAATATGATTTTAATAATTGTACCTGAAGGAATATGATTCATCGTTTGCAAATGTATCTTCAAGAGAAAGGCTGATGCAGTTGAGTTATGGTGAGCAACATTGATACACTCACACACACACACACATATATAATCGTAATTTTTAATTATAGAAATTAACGTAATAAATTCATCATTCAATGTGCTCAAGATGATTCGGATTTTACTCATAAAATTATCACTTGGTATTACTTTGTGTTTTGGTACATATGTGTTAAAATGGAAAAATTCTAAATGATGATTTAGAATAGACTTTTGCACATAACAACCATAGTGTCACAAAGTCAATGGGAGCACTATTTAGTTTGTGGGTCTTTTGGATATGATCCAAGAAATGATACGAAAGTATCATTCTGTAAGCATCAAAATAGAATAAGTATTTTGATAGAAATATTGAATAATTTGATTTTCATTCAAAATGCAGAGGATACGTGTGTCTATGGGAAAGAACATTAAAAGGTACATAGATATTTCTAAAATTATAAGTAAACAACATACTACTTATTATTAACGATGTACCTATGTTAAAATCAGTAATAGTCTGCTCGTTTGATATTCGATATGTTTTATAATAAGTATAAAGGATGTCGGGAATGTCCTAAACGATATGCGAAGTCATCATATTAAAATGTTTAAAATGGAACATATAAGATGGATTCCTTACGTATTGATAATATGGATTATCAACTGTGTTAAATTGTCTACAACATCATATCTTGCTTATGTATTTGATGCATGAAGAAAATATCTAATCCAAATTAAGATCACTAAATGATAGTTTAGGATGTTCTCGAGTATTTGCAAAATAGTAGAGAATTTTTCACAGAAACAACAAACTTCTTATGAAGGTGTGTTCGGACTCGAATTTCATAAATGCTATCGAGTATAACATGTCAATATTAAATTCATTTCAAACCTTAAATAAGAAGCTTTAAATTGAAAATGTTCCAAACGAAAGGTTATGGCTGATTCAATGAAAGGATAAGTGCATCGCCTTGAAAAATGCCCCAATAAAAGCAATGTACAGATATAAATGCACAAATTTATAACAGAGCTATGGGTAATTCCAAGTGTCAAGAATATTGTACCATTGTAATATGATAACAATTTAATAATAAAAGCTCACTAGAAGTCATGAAACATGCTCTGAATAGTTCCACATGATAAAGATAGTTTATCAGCATCGGAGAGAGTTGATTGACATAGTAAATGATTAAAAAAAATATAATAGTTCCATTTACAAAGGTTCTAACTCAATTGAGTTCTCATCAAACCGACTAAAGGGATGGAATAGAGATTCCATAATTGGCCCTAAGTGCAAATGGAAGATAGATAGAGTAAGGGGTGTGCCCTAGGAGCAGTTATGTAATTTGTTACATATATCTAACTCGATATCAAATCTTGTTTGAAATAAAAGGTGTTTTCTTTCTATTATAAACTGGATATAATGTGTTATATTAATTAATTACTTTAAAAGTATATTTAATAGAAAATCCAGAAATGGTATGTTTTGTGATTGTAGTTACTAAGTGTTGTAACCACAAGCAATTTATCATAATGATATTAAACATACCATTTTAAATATTCTTAGTTAAGATATATCGAGATTGGATATCGATGCATCCACTGAGATTAGATTACATAACGCTCTCCAAATGTTGGGCAGCGTATTACTCATGATTGTTGGGAGCGCCAAGGGGTCACATACTAATAGTTATTAGATAACTATGAAATGACTCACTCGATAATTTTCTGGTTGTTAATATAACTAAGGTCAAATAGAATATATCGATGTGATAAAATTACATGGTTCTCTTAACTTGAGAATGCTTTGATCTTTAATGTGGAAGTTATGCTTTGATTATATTTAAATTGTGGCATGTCGTCCATCGAACGACTATAGTTAGTTCGAGTGAAAGCCTTGGAAGTGAACTGTAACGACCCGAATTTTTCAACGATTAATTTGGAATATTTAAATGGTTTTAAATATTGGATTTAGAATTTTAATTTTGTTCGTAAGATTTTAAAATTGATATTTCAACTGATTTTGTCAATTTTTGAAATCGTCGATTTAATCAACGCGTTAAAATAGCGATCTGGGGCACAGTCTCGGAATTCGACGAAACCAGTTCCATTGGATCCGTAATAGTACATCGGATTTCAAATTTTGTAGCGTTTCGATTTACCGTTTAGTCGTATGAGATAGAAACACCTAGAAATAATTTAATTGAATTTAATTTAAATAGTTGATTTAAAAAGCTATCTTCTCCATACGACCGAATTGGAGCTCGAGGCTGGTTCCATTGAGCTTGGAGTAGCGGCATAACATTATAAACGCTTAGCGGCACGCCTCGATAGGAGTTTGGGATTTTGAGTTATGCAACGTGATATTTTGATTATATTAATATATATATATATAATTAAAAATTTAATCTCAGCCCATCTTGCACCAGAAGCCACCTTCTCCTTTATACTATAACTCGCAAATTCTTCCTTTAGTTAAAATCAAAATTTAACATTTCATATATATAAAAAAAAAGGCAAACTCGGCTTGTCTTGTAACCGAAGCTGCCTTCTCCTTTATACTTTAACTCTTCGAGTCCTCCCTTCTCCTCTTTCAGTTCGAATCGAACCAACGAAGAAAATAAAAAGAAAATCACGACCTCAAAAAAAAATCGAGCAACACTCGTAGCCGAGGCGGAAGGACGAGGCGGCAGTGTGTCTCGTTCAATCAGAGGGTGCGACGTAAGAAGGAATCGACCTGGTTCAGTGAAGTTGAAGGGTAGCTTAAAACTAAGGCTCGATCGATTTTAGGAGGACGCATCGCGATCTGGTGGACTTGGGGTTCGGCGTAGTCGCGATGAAGGCAAAGTTTGGGGGAAACATCGCGATTCAGAAAGTCACGATTACTGGTGACATTTCGAAGCATGGAGCGGCGAAGGCGGAGCTTAGGCCTGGAGGTCTCGTGGTGTCAGGTACGGTGAGGGATTGAGCAGTGTTGTGGCAGTTAGCAAGTGGCGGCGTCGTCCTGGACATTGGTGGTCGCGACAAGTCGAGGGCAGCTGAGTCGAGATGATAGAAAGGGGTGGAGTTCGATGGTTTGGGCGGCACGGTGGAGCAACAAGGAGGAAGGCTTACTGTTAATGACGGTAATTAGTCATTAATGATGTTCATTTAAGGAATTAATTATATTTATATTTGTATAGCTTATAAATGAAATATTAAATTCATACGAGGTTTAAATCGAATGAGATCGGTAGTGTGGGTTCGTAGCTGGGAAAATGTACACAATAGAAATGATTTGGAACTATTGGCAATTTCAGAAGGAAAAAAGAAAAGAAGAAGAAAAAAATCATCAAAGTGAGTTTTACTCACTCAACTTGGATTACTGTTCTTATTTAAATTATTGAAAATTAATTATTGAATGATTGGATGAATTTATAAATTATTATCTATTGGATGTGATATATATATAGTAGTATATATATTAGTAGTTGGATATATTTCCCGCCTATTGGAGCGGATGAGACTCTATGCGCCCCGCATAATGGTGGATGACCCTATATACCGCGATATCCCCCTCGAAATGGGATTGGTATTTTTATTGTTGTTTAACATCTATGGATGCAGAGAAACATGTTGGAGGGATCCAATTGGATTCCTCAAAAAATTTATTGATTGTTTTTCATATATAATAATATATGATGTGTTAGAATAATCTGTCATAGATTATTCTTGTGATGTGAATCATTGGATGCTATAGTAGCGCTGGCCTTAATTTTGGTATTTTAAATACCATAAATATTATTTTGAATTTTTAAAAAATTAAAGGAGATTTTTAAGATTAAAATATTTATATCGGAATTCAGATTATTTAAAAGAAAATGTTTTGGATAAGCAATAATTGATTTTAAACGTACTTAACAATTCGAAATATATATATATAGATTTTAAAATAATTTATATAGAAAAATTTTAAACAATGGATTTTTAAATGATAGCCTGAAAAATATGGAAAGAAGTTGAAATCGATATCAAAAATAGATTGGCAGAAATGAATAGAATTTATAAGGAATTGAATTTATAAAATGGAATTTTATAAATGGGATTATTTTAATAAAAAGGTGAAACTCAAAGGAGTTAAAATTTATAAACGATGTTTATAAATAAAGGAAATTGATATCAGATGAAATTGGAAATATAAATTTACAGGGAGAATTTATATTAGAATATGGAAACAGGGTGAGAGAAAAATAGTGGATACTATTTTTGAAGTGGAAATGGTTAAGAAGATCGGAATGAAAGCGATGTGTTGGATATCGAGAGGAATTTATAAGCTGAATTGGTTATTGAGATTTTTAAAATTTAAGAAGTTGGGTTTGTTTTGAAAAGGGAAATTTTATTTATTGAGCTATGAAATTTTAAACTATTTAAGATTGAAATAATTCGGTAAGTGGATTTTTCAAATATTTAACTTTTATTTTAATAAATCCTAAACTTTAAAATCAGCTTTGAAAAGTGATGTTATAAAAAGCGTTTCGATATTTTAGATAATTACGTGAACGTGTCTTAAAAATAAATTACTATTATTCTTTTAAATACTTATTATATATATAGTGTTTTGTATTGTTTTAAATTTATTTATAAACCTTCTCAAAAGTCTGGAAATTGGGTTATTCAATATATGGGATTTATAAGAAAATTCTCAAAATGGAATTGGGAAAAAGTAAGAAAATTTACGAAGTTGTTAAATAAAAGTGAACTTTGAAAAATGAAATAGAATTCATAAAAGAAGTAGAAAGGGAAATTGGAGTTATAAGTAAGTATACGTGACTTCGGAAATATTGAAGGGAATTAATTAAAGAATTCCAGAATTTATAGAATTCGTTATAAACTAGTCAAGGAATTTAGAAATAAACTGTAAATGATTTTAGGAAAAATGGAATAGGAAATAAATGGAATACTTCCTAAGTGTTGAACATAAAATGAAGTGGGAAAAATATTCTAAGTATTGGAATGAGTGGAAATATTCCGTTGAATACATAGGCATTTGAAATGGTTTCAAATGTTGGAATACTGGAAGTAGTTTAAATACGTATCTTGTAAAGATATCTTGAAAAATAAATTTTGGAAAATTTGTAATCAGGCCTGATGACTGCTTATGGATGTGTATTGGTAGTTAAATAACCGACTGTCAATTTTGGAAATATTCGTTAATCGGTTCGAAGAGACCGGGATCCGATTTAATTATCCGAAAACCACTTCGATCCGGTTTGAACGTTACGAATGGATACCATGAAGACAGAGAAGACGGTGATTTGGTTTGTCCAGACCCATGACAACTTGTATAAATGAATGCTATCAGAACATCGTCATTGGAGGACGATGAGCATTCTAAGTGAAAATTGTTCTGAAAGGTAATTGTAGCCTCAAGCATCATCAACTAGAATGACTGAAAATCAGGGGAGATGCAATAAGGCTAAGTGGGTCACACCCAGTTAGGGTATATTATCACCTTTCTAGATACCCTCGGATATTATTACTACGGTGCGTGGAAGAACTCGAAAAGGGTGGGAACACCTGGGGTGATAACATATTCGGTTCTATCTAAGTTAGGGATAGGGCCGGTCTTGAGTTGTAGGGGATCTCGGCGAGGTCCTTGGTACATTTTTCTAGATGTGTACCGTGATAGGCGGTACCCCAGTGCCTAGTCATTGTATAGAATCCATTCTCCAATAAGTGTCGTACGGTTTTGATTGTGCCCAACTATGCTGAAATGTGAGATGCAAGCATTTCGGCTATTTTATATTTACTTTGTCTAGACACTATGGTAATATCAGACGCTTTTGATAAAAATATTTTGGTTATCGTAAGATAAAAACCTGTCGTGTTTATGTGTGATGTGGTCTTACAGGATACCTTTGTTTTAAACGATTTTGATAAAAGTTAATAATTCAAATTGAGTGTGTTTTCCTCACGCTGGTTTTCCAGATTGACTCGAGTGTTATTTTATTATAATACTCGGGTCAGACCGAGTATTACAGATTTAGGATAGGATGCTATGGAGCTTAGGAGACAAGCTGGATGACAAACACGTATCTCCGTACTTGGTTATATTTCCGTTGTGTGAGGACAAGTTATTATAACTGTCCAGGTTGATGTATTGATTGATGTACTCTGATGATTGTAAGTAAACAGTTACAGATTCTTTGTATAAAAATCTGTTATTATATATTATATTTTGTTCCGCTGCGATTGTGAGATTCTGTGTTGTTGTTTCCTATTTTCTTCTTCTTCCTTTTCTTTTTCACCCCTGATGTACTGGTATTTCCGGCACTTGATTGCTCGGCATTCTATACAGTGAACGTATTGATGTCGATTTTCGAGGGTCGAAAATCCCATTCGTTACAGAAACACTATTCAAGAGAGGATTCGTCTCCTCAATTGTTAGTATCATGGTCAACTGAAGTCAACTCAAGTCAAAGTCTCTGGCCAGAGCAGTTCGGTTAATAATGATTGTAATTATTAAACCAAGGACATTTATATTTGGACTATAAAGTTGAATGTGGACAGTATTGGAATTTTGACCATTACTAAATTCTATAAGTCCTAATGCGATATAGTTTGGACGAAGAGATTTGGTGTAAATAATTATCATCATCGGGTATCGCTTATAATAAGTAAAATTGGATTTTACCAAAAGGTGTGTAAGCGATAAATTCAGCCAAAATTTCAGACCACTAGCTAAGATGATGTGTGAACGTCAATATTCAAATGGTTCGATATTAATCGCTGACTAAATTTACACATTTGAGTCCTACAACCGTAATGTTGAATTCTCCAGAAATCCACTTGATTTAATTAATTTATAAAATGTTGTAAATTGGTTAAATTAATTAATATTTAAGAAATATTAATTATTATTTAATTTATTTGATGTTTATGAGTTGTTTGTAATTATTTGAATGCATTTATAAAAGTTATATTTGCATATATTGATATATGATATCGTTGTAATTTAAATAAAAGATAATTGCATAAAGTAATTTGTGGAAATTTTATGTTATTTGATGGCATGTAATTTTAGCTATATATGTGAAGAGAAAGGAGTGGAGGGGGAGAGAGAGAGATAATCAAGAGAATTAATTAGGGAAGTTTTAATTAAAGGATGGAAAATATTTCATTCTTTAAATTAAAACAAATTCATTAATTCGTTTCCTACAGACAATTCATTCTTTCTCATTTGTTTTTTCTCTTCTCTCCTCCTAACCTTCCATGACAGAAAACAAAATAAAATTTTCTAAAATTTTTCAACTCCAAATCAAATGCAAATACCAAAAATAGTAATGAAACATAAGTGGTTCATCCATCTCTTGCAAGGATCAGATGTGGATCTTGGAGATCTGAGGAGATATCTTCATTCAAGATGTGTTTCATAGTTTACTTCTTACGGTAATTATCTAATCTCAATTTTAATTGTACACCACATCCTTCGATGTTGACTATATTCTTCATATTTTATAATGATATTATATGTGCAAATGTTGTCTCCTATAGCCGTTTGAATCTGCATATGTAAATTTACAAATTTGAATTTTTTATGTGTTGTAAATATCATTGTTGGAGTTTTGCATTTAATAGAAAAAACCGAGGGCTAATTTTTTGATATACACATACACACTTTGAACGTTGATAACTTTAATACTATATGTATTTCTCACACAATGTTTTTTTAAATAGTTTGTGCTTTTAAATTAATGATGACGTTGTTTAGGCCACGTTTTATGTTATAAAATTTTACTTATACAGACACACACACACACACACACATATATATATATATATATATATATATATATTACGTATTTTAACAATATATGACCCCTGGATTAACAATGAATTATTAGTTAATATCCTTGGGTGGGATGCTCTTGGATTAAATGGTGGGGACAATCTGAAGGTCAGTAGTATAATACAGAATAACACTTTAAGGCCACAGATTCTACATTTTACTAGACAAGTAAATCAAATTAATGAAGTAGAACTGTCTACTACACATGAGTCTGATTTCTGGAGCTGGAACAACAAACCAAATGGATTTACTTTCTACTCTGCATGGGATAGTGCCAGAACACATTTTCAGCCTAATATTTGGTCTAAAATTATATGGAACTACTACAACAGCCCTAAAATGAGTTTATGCACATACAATGTTATGCTAAATAGAATTCCAACCAAAGACAAACAGGTGGAATGGGGTTTCTCCGTAGATCCTACATGTGTGTTATGTAAACGCGAACCAGAAAATAGAAATCACCTGTTTTTCCAATGCACATACTCTGCGTACCTCTGGACTCGAAGTAAATTGAAGCTTGGGATGAATCAGGTCGGCTCGATGCTGGTTGAAGAGGAAGTGATTGATCTATACGACTTGTTCAAAACTGAAAACCAAATCAAAGACCTCGCTTTTTGCAGTTTTGTCACGATAATATTCCATATTTGGTTGGAAAGAAATGCTAGAATCCATGAAGGCAAAGAGACTGACAAGTTTCAACGATGGAATTATATGGAGATTGATGTCAAATTTTTGATGTCGAAAAGCAAGAGGAAGACAAAGAGATCTAAAGAAAACGTGGAAATTTTAGAGAGGTGGGGCATTGACTTAGTGGATACCGGTTAAAAGCATCAACCTATTTTCTGTTTTACCTGGTTTTGTGTATGATATGCTTTATATCGGAATGCATCGGGTACACATTCAGTTACCCGGTAGGCAGTTTAACTTTGTTTTGGTATTAGCACTGTTGCTGAGTTGTACATTATTATATTCAATGATATATTAATAAAGCACCGCACTCTTTTTTCCTTACCAGGTATCACGATGATAACTAGTAAGGTTTTTAATGAGGCGGTTTACCCAGTTTCCAAAAAAAAATATTACGTATTTTAAATATCTTTAACTACTTTATTGGTTTCAATTTGATAGTTAAAATTATTTACTTGGCAACATTTGATGTTTTGTATCTTAAATTTGAATTTATTTTACTAACTTGGTCAAATCTATTCAAATAGTTTAAATTGTTTATGTCATTTAATATGTATATTAATTTTGATATATATATAAGTTTAATTTTTTTTCAAAATAAATTATAGAAAGAATAAAAAAGGCTAAAAGATTTCCATCTTTGCATTTCCTTAATTGCCATTTAAATGCCTTTTACTATTTTTTTAATGCCACTTAAATGCACCACTACCTATTCATTCGGACCTTTTTGTTTCAGGTTTGTTCAAACATTAAATTATTCATATCATTTAATACATAAGTTAATTTAGATATATGTATATATAAACATTTCAATATAAGTTTAAATTATTTTGTGACAACCGTTGCGCATGTAAATGGGCAATATATATGTTATAAATGCAAATCCTAATATCTATATATTAACTATACACATCTTTCTTCCATCACTTGCACATTTTACACTGGAGTATATTTGGATATACTCACAATTTGTGCATAGCATAAATTTGAGCATACATGTTATTTAATAAATTAATCAATTTAACTAAAGAGAGATGAAAGGTTTCTCTCTCTAAATAAGACAAAATCTTCCCTTAATGAACTATATAAATTAAGAGAGAGAAACAAATTTCTTCTCAAAATTAATTTTAGCAAGTAAATGTTACACACATTTACACACAAGAGTATATTTGATATACTTCATCTTATATAAACATCTCATATTGATTTAAAATATAAATATTCAAAACATTTTTAAACAAAGTTAAATAAAATAAGATTTTATTTAAAGCTTTATTAGATTGGATCTAAAATCCATTTAGACTTCATAGGCCCAATGGATATTATATAGGATTTCTTTTGAAATTTACCATTTTATTCTAATGCAGGCCGACCTATTTCCAACAGTGGAGCGATAGAGAGGACGTTCTCTACCTCATATGGAGGGTAGTGGGCCCATAAAGAAGCACCCTAAACCTCATATCTCTCGTGGCCCCAGACCTATGCTGGTCCCACTTCATAGAGTGATATGTCTACACTGAAGGGTATCATAAGACTCTTTCATCAAATGATCAATAAGCCATGGTGTTCATCATATTTGTCTTTCATTTCATTCAGTGTTCTGCATTTGGGTTAGACAGACAAAGTGTTAGTTGTTATCATTTCAGTTAGTGTTTGCATGTATGTTTGGTTAGACATTTCTTTCAATTCATTTTTATGTGTTGTAGTGACATTTTATGACATTCTATGCTTGTTACATTATATTCTACATTGAATGATGGCGTTATTTCTGTTCATTATGTGTATTTATATATCTATTTGATATTTTCCTCCTTTTGTTGATGACAAACGAGAAAAAATATTTCATGTATCCAAGGGGGGTATTATTTATGCTAATTATTACTATAAGTAGTTGCCATCGTCAAAAGGGGGAAGAATATTAGAACCTAAATTTTGATGATTTTGACAAAATATACTCTATATATACTATTATTATAGATAAAAGAATGGACAACAAATTACTCATACATAGCAAAGATGGAAGATGACAACATGTCTTTGGCGATAAATATGTCATAAAGAAGTAGAGTTACAACCAACAATCAAGGAAATAAATAAAGTTTGTTTTAAGTTTGTCGTTTTTATAGATTCATTAGAGTTATATATTGTTAAAACAACTCATATGATCTCCAAAACTTCTAAAATTTCATGACCAACTCCGAAAACTTGTTTTACATTTTCAAAAAAAAATTTAGAATTTTTTGAAGTAGAAATGATGAAGAAATAGAAAGAAAGAGGAAAATATACTGTCAAAATACCTTAAAAACCAAGCCACCGGTACTTCTACCGGTCCCACCGGTCTATTGGTGGGAAAATGACCAGTGCACCGGTGATGGAGTTCTGATGGCAATTTTGGCCGCCTTTATTTCATGTTTCATTCACGTCTCTTCGTCGTTTCTCTTCTAGACCGTCATATCTTTTCTTTACAATCTTTCTGAAATCTTGCTACTCTTCAACACCACTCTCCATCTTTTATATATAGCTTCTAGTCCACAACTTTTGATCTTACATTTGCTTACTGTCCCGCTCTATCTCTTTGATTTCAAAGCATTCAAATTTCAATACTCTGATCAACTACTTTTTGTCCTAAACCCTGTTCATACTTCTTTGAATATTAGTTGTGTTTATAGGACTACTGTATACATTATGAATAACCTATATCTGAAGATACAAAGAATTGACAGACTCTTTTATTATACAAGTATAAAAGTCTGATAGAGGAGTCTTCAAGCAGCCTATTGTAAACTTGTTTCTCAAGGTAAAGAGAGGGTTTCTTATTAGTGAAATACTAAAGGGGAGCTTTGGGACTGGATGTAGGACGGGAGTTCCAAACCTGTATAAAATCCTGGTGTGATTTCATTACTTTATTTTATTCTTTACATATTTACTCTATTTACACAAACATTTAGCTATATGATTAGATCCATCCATACACGTATATTCTCAGTTCGTTGTATGTTGTGACTGCATGCATGATTAATTGGATGATTACATGGGATTTGAGAAGATTTGAGGCGATGGATGTTAACTCGATGGATGGAGAACTCAATGCCTTTGGAGTGGACCGTATTAGAGGTTTTTGATGATTACACAAAGAGATGGAGTTAGGATCATAGAGCAACTTGGTGGATTAACGTTTTGGTTTGGAGTTAATTAGTGCAGTTATAGAGTTTGCATAAAAAAGAAGGAAAAGAGGCGATAATGGATCGATGAAGAACTAGAGCAAGGAAGCACTTAATCATCAATATGTATCGATCGATGTGAAAAATTGGCTAAGTCATTGATTGGTTCTAATAAATGACAAAATCTATGTGAATGAATGGTAAGAATCTAGAGTCGATGCATGAGAAAGGGGTCGAGTCTATAAGGGTTTGGAGGCAAAATTTGGCTAAGTGGTTCGATTACGAATACCGATCAGTTATTTAAACCAATCGATAGGTAATACTGATCGATGGTGACTGAAGGAGATTCGAGAGTTTTGAGAATATGGTGTTAAAAGTTCTATCTATAGGTGACTCGTGGGGTGGAATAGGAGGACTTCTATTATCGGCACGTATGCTAAGGGAGCTTTGATGATAAAAGACTTAAAGATTTATCGTAAATCAGGAGTAAGTGAGGATGCTCACTAAGGACCATTTGAGTAGGTCCAAATCCATGGACCATCTGAATGGTTTGGATTTCCCAACCATTTGAGTTGATTGATCGAGCATTGATGTAGCTGTGACATGAGTAGTCGTTGACCTTTCGATGGTGGCCATTTGCATCATCATATATCTACGTGAGTATGAGAAATGCTTGATTGATGGACGTTATGGTTGTCTTAGTTGATGCTAGGTATTATCGAGTTTGGTACCCTAGTATATACCGAGATAGAGTTGTAGGTCCTTACTTATAGTAGTTTAGCATGATGTTTTATATGTTATAACTTGTTGGATGTAGGAGCTGGCAAGGTATGACAACTGCTCTTACCTTTTGATATATTAAGTTTATATCTATTGTTTTAGGCTTATTGATCACTCATACCAGACTATTCTCTAATCCAAGGTTATTTGTACTTGTGTTTTCTTATAATTCTCAAGTTTTTTTATGAGTAGACTTAGAGTGGGGTATGGTGATAGCGCATGGAGTTGTTCATGGGATGAGTAGGAGGCTTACGCTTTTCTTTTGTTACTATTATATGGAGCAACTACTTATTCCACGGTGTAGTGTTGTGGAGTTATCGACACTTATGTATATATTTAGAGACGGTTTTATTTCATGTAGTCATCGATGCATGTGATATATGACTCATATCTACACTATGACGTATGATCACATGAACCACGTTGCACTCTGACGATGGTTGATTAGTGTTCACTTAGTCAATTATTGTTTCACATTTCTTATATTTATGTTTAGTTTGTAGCACCCTGTAAAATGAACCATAAATAAATAAAGTAAATTAAATATGATAAGGGTTGAATATGGGAATTTTATAAAATTTGGAATTTGACAATGAAAATTATTCTATTGCATTCGTGGCGAAATTCTGATCTGTTTCCGTATATAATATGCTGAAAGCGGAGCTCAAACAAAGAAGTTATGAGATTTGAAGTTCTAAAATTTAAATTAATTTAGTTTGAATTCAAATTAAAATAAAAAAATAAAATTTAGGATATAAATTTCAAAAATTAGCTTGTGGGCTAAGTAAAGGATCAATTAAAACTTAACATTAAAAAGTTAATTAGAAAATAAAATAATTCGGCAACAGAAAGAAAAATAAATGCCTTTAAACAAGATAGCGATCAACCTGAATAGGTCAACTGGTCGACCGTAGCGGTCGAATGGTCGCCCAAGGGTGGTCAACCGCTTGGCAACGAAAGTTGCCAGTGGTGGCTAGGTTTTTTGCTATGTTCTATTCGGTTGTGCACTCCAGATTTACCCGTTTTCTACCTACTTCCATCCTACGGTTCAGGTGTGTTTCAACTCCTATAAATAGAACCCTATCCTCTCCACTTTTATTCATATTATTTTAGGGAATATAACGAAACTCTGCCATTGCTATCTCTTTAATAAAATTCAGAAACTCCCTAGAAAATTCAGGTAAGGATTCAACATATTTCTTCCTCCAATCTATTCTTATCCTATTCTTCTCCAATTGTTCTGAATCTAATGAATATATATACCTCTTCCCTATTGCGTGTGTATATATATATATCAAAATAGAGAGATTTTGGAAGAGATCGAAAGGCTGCAAATCCATTTGATTAAAGCTACGGCTAATCTATGAGTGGAAACCTTAGTATTTCTTTTCAGCAATTTTTTAATGTATTTCTTTTGGATTTGAATATGCCTTAGGGATTTTGGGATTTCAAAAATATGATAGATAAAATCCCCCAAAATTACTTTTTAATTCGATATGTCAATTCTATGCTGAAATTCCCAGTTATTTGCATTAATTTGATGGAGTTTGTTTCATTATTCAATTTATGATATTTTCATAGTCTATTCTACTTCTCCTTCTTCTTTGCGTTAAATTGTGATTCTTCAATATAATAAGGGGTTTAGATTACGAATTATATTCATAGTTTACACTACTTATTCATATTTGTTTCTTTGTAAAAGAGTTGAATAAAATATGGGGTTTAGATTGCAATTCTTATTGTTTAAGATATTCTATTGAATTGGTGTAATACATTGAGTTTCTATTTTATTTACAAGTCTATTATTGCAGTTTTGATTATGAATATTTATTCCCTGTTTTGGACATTTGAATTCTATTTGGAAAATTAAAGAAAGAAGGTTTTGTAATAATAATTGGTTAGGGAATTGACATTAAACGCTACTTTAAAGCGTAAAATCTGTGCGATTCGAAATTATTAAGCGTCGATATTTATTTATTTCTATCTACGTAATTGACTTATAACTTGCGTATATGGCATAGTTAATCGAACAATTATTTATATTTATTTTCCCACATCAGGAAGAAAATTGATTTTGAGGTGAAAATAAGAGGAAACTCTTACATTGCCTAATTACTAATTTAAGGCATAATAAGGAATATTTCTTATAAGGCCTTTTTTATGGAACGGTGAGATGTGTATGTGTGTGTAATTATAGAGTAATTAATTTATGGTTAAGTCATAGGGATGCGAGGTCAATAGAGTTGCATGATAGAATTCTGCCCTTCACTTTGAGGCTACCAACAGTTGTGTATACTTTTATTGATGTGAAATATCCTTACGATAAATATTTTTAAAGACGCGAGGTTAGTTCCAAATCCAGTAGGGGAAATTTGACTAGCTAATCCGACTACCAATTCCTATAAATAAAGAACCGATGTGAGACGTCATTATAGGTATGGGCCATAACAAGAAGGGCCTGCTTCGGGGTTTTAGGTATTAAGCAGTTTGACCTGCCTTTTTCCCCAAATAAAGTATTAAATTGCTAAGGGGTTATGCTTGGTGGTATCTCTACAGGGGTCCACTTCTAGAATTAGGCCTTAAATGACAGGATCTGCCTATTTTCCACTAGGAAGTATTAAGTGGTTTAGGTACCATCTCTTACATTATTAGCTATCTATGACGTATGGTTAAGATATGGAATATACTTCTAGAAGGTATTAAGTGATTGGACCTACCTCCTCTCCTTATAAAGAAGTATCAAAATGATTTTAATAATTTTATGTTCGTAGACATATTCTTAATTTGAAATATACTGCCCAAGTACCGAAAAGGAAAGATTCGAGGCTTTTATTCACCAGACACTTGTTGTTCTGACTCCCTGCTCATTACAACACAGACGGAGTGATGGCAGCGATTTTTCTTAAAGGTGAAGAAGCTTGGCAAGTGGCAGTATTTATTATTATTTGCTTTCATGTGTATGCATGGATTTAAAAAATTGTTGCAACGGATATTATATTACGGTTTTTATGGGATTTTGTGTTATGACATTTTTATGGTTTTGAAATAAATGTGTACACCTTTACTATTATATTTTGTTCCATTCGCTGTGTGTTCTGAAATTTTAGTTATGGCTCTGCAATATTATTTCTTTTTACTACCAACGATTTACTTTGAATGGATTTAAGTTTCGATGGGCCTTTTATGGGTCGAAATTTAGGCCTGTTCCAGGGTGGGTTGTTACATTTGGTATTAGAGCGCTAGGTTACCCAATCAACGGGGAAAAACTATACGTATGAGAGACGTATTTGTTATTTTGAAAAAGGTTTTTCACAAAGAATTTTAAAAATAATTCTTACTATATATACATATACCCCCTTTTCTTGAATATATGCACATACACTAGGCAAACTTTTCTTTTCTTTCAGCATGTAAATACTATCTCAGGAAATCGTTACTAAAGGTTTAACTTATAGATAGTCGATATGGTTGATAATCAATCTTCTTCCGAATAAGGGAACCCTACCCGTGGAAGACCAGCCATTCGTGGAATACCCGAATGGTTTAAACAATATCTTAGGATCGTCGGGCAAATTCCTATTCCTTTAGGTACACTGGTAGCACCCAATGCCCCGGCCGCTGATGTAGAACCACGCCCTGCCAACTTTCCTGATCTATGCAAGGACTTTATCAATATGGGAAGGAAGATATACTCTAGATCTGAAGGATATTTGGAAGCTAAAGCATGGATTAGTAATTGTGAGAGGATATTTAGAGAGCTGGGTTGGGATGATTAGTTAGGAAGAAGAATGATAGCTTAGCACCTTAGGGAAAAAGCTTTAAATTGGTGTAACTTCGTGATTGATGAGCACCCAGGCATGATTTTCTCTTGGGATGAATTCAAGGACCGATTCAAGATGAGATTCATGTCTAGAGCAGAGGTTAGCTTGCAATTGGAAAAGCTCATTTAGCTGAGACAAGGAGATTCTATCCTTAAGGAGTACATAGCTAAGTTAACTGAATTGGCTAAATCCAGGATGAACCAGTTAGATACACCTATCAAAAAGGCCATGAAGTTCATAAAGGGCTTAAATTCCCTGCTAAGTGAAATGTTGTTGACCCAAGTACATATGGGGCCATGTATGAGATGTTGGTAGAAATGGCAATGCTACACGTGGCCAATGAGGAAGATAAGAGAGAAAAAGAGAAGTTTGCACAGACCAAAATGCAAGGAGGGTCTAAGAAAGGGAGTTTTGGGCCAACAAGAATTCAAAGGGGAAGCTTAAGAAGGAAGTAAAGGTGTGTAAGAGATGCCAAAAGAGGGGTCACGAAGCTAAAGATTGTAGGGTGAGTCCGATAAAGGAATCCTTTAAAGGAAAGTGCTTTAACTGCCACAAGGAAGGGCATCACAAGAATCAATGTCCTAAGATGGCTAAGGAAGGACCAAGCAGACAGGCCTATGCTATTAAAGTTGTCCTTATTGCTATTAACCCATCAGGGGACCAAGGAAAAGCAGCTCCAAAAATATAACTCTTATTTTTGGGGTTACTATTCATACCCTATTTGATTCGGGGGTATCACATTCCCTTATAACTAGGGATGTAGTAAATTCCTTAAACCTTAAAACCTAGATGGTCAATAGCCCACTAAAGGTTTCCAATCCCATTGGGGGTTCGACCCATCTTTCTTATATTTTCAAAGACCTAGTGTTAGACATATGCAATGTTGATTTCATATGTACTGCTTAAGTTCTAAATTTCGATGGGTATGGACTTACCTTAGGTATGGATTGGTTGTCATATTACAAAGCCATTCTTGACTGTGACGAAAGGGTAGGACAACTAAGTAGTAATTAAGGTTGTGACCTTGAAATTCTTTGTACACCTAAAGCTTTAGTTGAGTTAAGCCATTTATACTCACTAAGTCTATCTATTGATCAAGAATCATCATCTATACCCGTAGTTTGTGAATTTCTTGATGTCTTCGAGGAGGCCTCGGGTCTCCCACCTCATAGGGAGATTGTGTAAAGATCCAAAAACTCGGCCTTCGAAAATCGGCACCCGTACTTCACTTGTACTCAAAATGCCGTAGATTCAAACGCCGAATCTGGTTCTCCGGAGCTTATAACACCATTAAGTATAACAACACAGCAGAAGAAAAAGAATATATCAATATATATAACATTGATACAATGACAGATACAAAAATCTGATACAATATGATACAACAGAATGATACAACAGATATCAATGTACATCAAAGATATGATACAAGAAATAGCAGTGGAAAGAAAATAGATAACACCAGTAGCAGATAGAATATCTCCAATAGAATGCTCCAATCCATAGCTAGCGGAAAGCAAGGTCAGTCGTCCAAGGACTGAATAGCTCCAGATAATCTACTCAACCTGAATATCTGAGAAACCCAACTCTAGACTGCCCATGTGGAAAATGGTGGGCACCCAGAGTTTAGGAAGGGAACAATAAACTCCGGGTCAGTCGTGGGACTGGTGTGAGCAACAAAACAGTTTATCTTTAAAATAACAACAAAGGAAGTAAAAGACATTCGCAATGCTTTTGGAAAATGAAACTACCATAAGACCTCCCGCCACACACACAATGAAAACGCAGAATTGGAGGAGATTTCTTCTTATGATAGTCAAAGATGCTTACTACGCAAATCATTGGATTATTATTATTATTAGTGCATTGTAAAAAACATTTCGAAAGTATAATATTAATCTTAGCCAACATAGGCATTCCGAACTATGCCTACTATAGCTACCATCTAAACAGTGGTGACCACCATAAGTAAATGGCAGGTTCTACAACTAAAATCGTAAAAGTTCCGTATTGGGAAATGGATTTCCAACAAATGGTCAGGCTAAGGAACTTCCTTTCCTACTGCCGAATGGGATCGCCTCTGGCTGGACGTCCTGAGAGACAAACTGCTCTCTGCCAACACAAGGCCGGGTTACCCCTGTAACTAGGTAACTCACGAATATGCCATCCCCCGGTCCTTTGGGACTTTTATCCGAGCGCTCGGTAACCAACATCACACATAATAAATAAGGTGTGTCCACATGAGTAAGTATCTGGGATCCATACCATGATACCACCCCTTTCCAGAAGGAAATGACATACCCTAAAGGGCGCGACCCTCATAACCTTGCCGCAACATTCCTGTTTCGACCATTTCCGGGTTGTGAGGCCCTGACGAAGTCTCGTCCACAAAGCTACGCTTTGGCACAAAGCCATGCTTTGGGTCAACAGATGATCAAAGTAATGATCACAAAGATAAACGATCAAACAAATGATCATATCACAAATGATCAAACAATGATCATCACACAGCAACACTCAACATGTCACATTACCAAATTGGGAGTATATCGCTGATAACCTTCAACTACATAACCTCTGAGCTCGTACATCTCAGAGAAGGGTGTTAAGCTAAGAGAATAAATTCTCCGCCACCAACAGAAATGTATTTGAAAGAAATCTGCTTTATATCTCAAAGCGTAATGTCAGACATGTAACCATACAAGTCTGTTCCGGGTTCGAATAGAACCGAAGGCACTTCCAAAGAAGCCCTTGCAATCCGGGTATTCACAATCCTGATCGGACTTCCCATCACTTAGGGAATCTCTATACCGGAGCAACTCAGTGCAGAGACAATCGATAGGTTATCCTATCGTTTTCGCAAATACCCGGTCTTCAACACCGGTCTTCAAATGCTATCCATATACGACGAATCACTTATTCGGAATGGGTTATGTGACACAAAGGTCCTCTCCCGGCCAAACCGAATAGTGAGCGCAATTGGGATTTCAATTAAGTCACAACTTAAACCCAAACTTTCTTTTCAAATGGTTTAACAAATTACCATTTTCAAATCTTTAAACAAAAAGATTCATAACAACCTTCAACGGTTTAAACAATTTCCACACTTTAATCTTTTAAACAAAAGATTCATTCACCCGTTTTCCAAATTAATCCCCATTTCAATTGGATTAACTCATTTAAATCTTTAAAACAAAGATTTAACTGATAGCTTTTCAAAACAATTCCATTTCAAATGGTTTAAACAAATCATCAATTTTCTAAATCTGGTAAAAATAAACAAATTCAATTCATAGCTTTCAAAAAGAATTCATTCATAACTTGGAAAACCAATTTTCAATTCAAACTTGAAATTCCTTTAATTAACTGGAATTTCATTTCTTATCTGAAAGCTTTTATTCTTTTGAAAACAAACAGTTTCATTTCGAAAAATCTGATTCATTTATTCAAGTTAAAGCCTTTGGGTTAAATTCAAATTCCCAAACTAATATTTTAAAATGGTTCAAATTCATATAAACACATTTATAACATCTTTAACCATAATTTCCAATTATGAAATTCAATTCCAACTCTTGAATTCAAATTCAAATTGAATTTCAAAACTAAATCAAGTTATTCAAAAATAACTTAAATCTTTGAAAACACCTTTTTCAAAAGCTTTAAAATTTAATCCAAATTCATTTCCAAAATCAATTGAAATTAAAATTTCAATTTCAAAAACATTAAATTTAAATTATCTGTGACTTAACCGATTTCCACGTGAAATCCATATTTCTGTGTGTAAGAGTGTGGTCCGGGGGTTTCACACACAATAGTGCAAAACCATTCAATCATCATAGATCAAATATAGAAATATAATTGATAAGCGGCATTAACTATAACGCTTATCGTTCATTCACAGATCACAGATATATATATATATATATATATATATATATATATATATATATATCATAGATAATCAATTACATTCATCCCAGATAAATAAATTACAGACCACAACACAAATCAGGATGTATCACAAAACATCATATATCAGGGATATCAACAATTCAATCATTCAGTAAAATCCAAACATCCATAAGCAAGATCAGTTAATTGTCAGATTAATTCAAATCAGATAAATTACTTATGAATATAAACTACAAATCCTGGTTAATTAACATTATTAAATTACAAATCATTTTGATTTATTATCCTTTGATCACTTATTAATTTACCTCTAATGATAAATTAATTAACCTTTTAACTATAATTCATCAACCTTTAATTATAATTAAATCAAACTTTAATCATTAAATAATTTACTTTCAATTATTTAATTAATTATCTTTAATTATCATTTAAACCTTATTTAATAAATCTTGTAATAATTTAACTTAGACTTTAAAGTTAATTAACAATTCTAAATTTACAAATTAATTAGATACTTAATTATTAATTAGCCAATCTTTAATTACCATATAAATCTTTAATTACTTAATTCATTACAAATATAAATTAGTTAACCCTTATTAATTACTCCTTTTTAAACAATTAATCAATAATGATCATTTAAAATTGTTTAAGGTGATATAACTTCAATTCTTTTATTTTAAAGTTTGAAAACTGTTTCGCCTAATCATCAACAAACCCGAGAATACCCCCAGATTTACTCGAGTAGTCACTCGAGTTTCCCACCATCTCTCCCGAGTTGTTCTTCTCCCCTCACGTACGTTCTTCTTCTTCTTCTTTTTTTTCCTCTGCCTTTATTTAGTTAAGTGTTTAAAACTGTTAATTAATACCCTCTGCGAACTCGAGAAGAACCCCAGACAAACCCGAGAACTACATCGCGCAAAGCACCATCCTACCGAAGTATAATCCTTCTTCTCCGATTTACAAAACACCCAGCACTCTTCTGATACAAGTAGCACACGTGCACATGCACAGCCTCGTCAGAGGCCTCCGATCACCTTTGACGATCCCGACGCATCAACGTCCATCCCAACATCAATCTCAGATGAACCTAGAAACCCAAACATTCCCATATCGAAATCGAGCAGAGCTCGAGCCATTCGAACCCAACTTTCGACCAAGGAATCACCTCGCGATCACAACGCCGGCCACCAGACGTTCCGACCATTCAGCCACGAACTCGTCACTCCCCGAGCCTCCCCTCCCCAAAGGCGTGTGTAACTCGATGCACGAGAGGACCTGCACCGATCAATTTTTCCACCACCTAGAAATTAGGTTTAGAAACCAAAATTTCTTCGTCGCCATCGACACAATGAACTGGAACACAACCTAGCATTTTTCTCAACTTCACTGATCACTCTTCCACCTCCATGCAAGAGCCCGTCCCCCATAACACCTCCAGCCACCTGAATTTCATTGAAACTCATTTCCAGTTCATCCCAAAACTTCACTTGTCCCACGCAATGAAAAATTTCCATATGTAGCCTAAAAATCCCATTTTTATGTAAGGATTCAGGGTGCATAATCGAATCGATATTTCGTGTCATTCGAAATTATCAAAAATTGTAGTTTGCTCTGTAAAAATTAAGTTTTTCATACGGTATATTCTTAAACTTCTTGAAACTATTTTTAAGTCATACTTCATACTTAAGCACTCATATTTGTTTTTTTTTGAAATCAAAGCTTGATACTGATTAGATAATATAAAATTGAATTTCTTTGGTCATTCCTAACTTGTGAGCTAAAATAGGGAGGAAGATGCATACCTCAGCACTGTCGAATATATATATATAAATTCAAACATGCAGTCATTTAAACCATCATACTTCAAGTGTCAACATAATATCAAAAGCACATAGGTAGATAAGTGAATTTGCTCACAGTTATTTTTTAAAAATGAAGTTGTATGGTTATCATCATTTTCTTTTCAAAGTTCTTAGCCTAATATTGATTTCACAAAGATGTTTTGAATTTTAGACTTAAATTTGAAACTCTGAAATCCAAAAACAGGGACCTGAACATGTATATTCATGCATGCAAATTCAACTCTTGCATATATACAAACATATTTGCATCCATTCAAGCATTTCACCATCACACAATCGAACATAAATCACAACATCACAACGTATCAACAAAACTAAGCTTTAAAGAGATGCTTTGCTCACCTCAAATTTAAGAACAGAGAGCAGCATTTGTTTTGGAAACTTGTAGTTTTAAATCTGCCTTTGAATCATGTTGCTTACTTTGTTGAATTGAATGATGATGCTTATATTATATCTTTTTTTTATTTGCTAAGTTGTTTTCTTGAACGAACTGGAACTAAAATAAGGAGTTATATATAAATAGAAAGAAGAGATTTTGTAAGAGGTAGGTGTTATCTGGGTTTGCATTTTTGTCTGGTACACAAACTTCTTTTTATAAATATTGGTCAGAGATTTTTTGTTGATCAATGGAGGCTGAAATGATTATATTTTTTGTTTATATTCTTTTGCTTAGTTCTTACTTCTTGCCTTGCATTTCGGCTGAGATGATATATATTGGCTTGCATTTATTAGCTTGTACACATACATGTAGGAGAAAGGTGTTTGTACAGGCAACAATATATTTTGTACAATACTAGGCATGGCTTACTTTTTTTTTCGTTGACTAAAGATTTCTATAAACAAAAATCTCGGCTGAGATGATCTTGTACATGCTAAGGAGATGTGGCATTAAATGCATGTGTCTCTACTTTTGTTTACAACTTACTATTTGTTATGTATGTACAGTTCTTTCTTTGCTTTGTATTTGTTTATGCATATGTTTACTTTGTTTGTTTGACTATGCAAACTTCGGCTGACAACATTTTGTTTTGCATGTGCTAGAGATATTTGCATATGTCTACTTTAATTGGCCTGGCAGCTTTCATACTTATCTAATTTTTATTTTTATTTTGCATAGATATTTCCTTTTGCTTTGCATATTCACTTTACAGGCAACACATATTTTTAAGTAAATTTGGTGGCTGATAAATATGTTACGGTGGCTAATATGTTATGTGCTTATATTTTCATTTGTTTGCTTTGTACATTGCTTAATTACTTAGGGATTCAAATGAGGTTCTATAGTTAATATGTTGTTAAAATTATATTTCTAACTTAAGTAATTAAATTGCCTTACATATAAATTTTCTTGTATATTTATTTATTTTTAAAACCATTTATTTAAGATTTTACTAAAAATCTAATATATACATATATATTCAATATTTAAATTTAAATGATTTAATATAGAATTTATTTGAATCGAGGAAACTCATTTCTATTTATAAATAAATTTTACTATTTTTATTCAAAAATTCATTTAATTATCAATTTAAATTTAATTAAAATCTAGGGTCGTTACAGATTGAGTTCTGAATTAATTTGGAGAATGATGCAAGACCCTTTGATGTGCCTTTGAGACATATTGCCCCTAAGGAAAGAAGGGAATTGGACAAGCAAATCTCGGAGCTATTGAAGAAAGGATTCATCCACAAGAGTACTTCTGAGTGGGGAGCCTCTGTCATTTTTGCTACTAAGGTAGATGGTTCTTTAAGACTTTGTGTCGATTATAGGGAGTTGAATAAGTTAACAATAAAAAATAGGTACCCTCTACCTAGAATAGACGACTTGTTCGACCAACTTGTAGGAGCTAAAGACTTTTCCCAATTAGACTTAGCAATGGGATTCCATCAGTTAAGGATTATAGAGGAAAGCAAGCTGAAGACCGCATTTCGTATGCCAGATGGACTCTATGAGTGGGAAGTAATGCCTTTTGGACTGAAAAATGCCCCAGCATACTTTGTGGATTTGATGAGTAGAATATTTAGAAGACAACTTAATAAATTTGTCGTGGTGTTTTTAGATGATATCTTGGTTTTATATAAAGGGAAGAAGGAGCATGAGGACCACCATAGGGAGGTATTAGAGATCTTGAGAAGAAACCAACTCAAAGCTAAGTTTTCTAAATGCCACTTTTGAAAAAATGAAGTTAGGTTCCTTGGGCATATTGTTTTGGAGAAAGGATTGGCCATGGACCCTACTAAAGTGGAAGTTGTCCAAGGATATAAGGTTCCTAGTAATGCACCAGAGGTTAGAAGGTTTCTAGGGTTAGTAGGCTACTATAGGAAGTTCATCAAGAGCTTTACACAAATAGTAGTCCCTTTAACCCAATTGACTAAGAAGAATCTAGTCTTTGTTTGGGATGATAAGTGCACCAAGACATTTGAGAAGCTTAAGGAGTCATTGACTAGTGCACTCGTGCTCACTACTGCAGATGGAGCCAAGCCATTTATAGTTTTCACGGATGCATGTGGCATAGGATTTGGAGTAGTTCTTATGGAAGAAGGGAAGATAGTTGCCTATGCTAGTAGACAGCTAAAAGATCATGAGAAGAGGTATTCAATGCATGATTTAGAATTGGCAGCCATTGTTTATGCCTTAAAGATATGGAGACATTATCTCTTGTGGGAAAGGTTTGAGCTATTTACTGATATAAATCACTCAAATACCTATTTTCTCAAAAAGATTTGAATCTTAGGCAGCAAAGGTGGATGAAGTATATAGCATCCTTCAACTTTGGTATTTAATATACCCCTAGAAAAGGGAACGTAGTCGCCGACGCCCTTAGTAGGAGACACGCTACCCTAGGTGCTATATATATGAATGAAGACGTTGGAGTTTCTCTTGAATTTTAACCTCCAACCGTCAATAGAACCCATCGAAAGTTTTCTATCAGACATGGAGGTTAGACTAGCCTTGATGAATCGTATAGGGCATGAGCAAGTAAAAGACAAGGAGTTAGCAGAGATTTTGGAAAAATTAAGGAAAGGAGAGCATTTTCTCCATGCTAGGAGATACTCAGTTGATGAGAAGGGGTATTTGAGAAGAGATGGACATCTTTGTGTCCCAACGATTGATGACTTAATGAGAGATGTGCTTATGGATTGTCACCACTAAAGGATGACCATTCATCTCGGAGGAGATAAGATGTACAAGGACATGAAGCGAATTTTCTTTTGGAATGAAATGAAGAGGAGTGTAGCTGAGTTTGTTGCTAAGTGTTTGACATGCCAAAAGATAAAAGCTGAGCAAGGGAAGCCGGGTGGATTATTATTACCATTGGAAATTTTGAGAAATGGGAGCATATTTCAATGGATTTTGTGGAAGGATTGCCTAAAAGTCAGAAGGGAAGTGAGGCTATTTGGGTTGTTGTTGATAGACTCACCAAGAGTGCTCATTTTGTTCTGATTAGAAGAAATAGGACTAGTGCCTCTCTCGTCCAGATTTATGTTAAAGAGGTAGTCGTCTATATGGAATTCTAGTAAGTATAGTCGATGATGGAGACCCCTTGTTCACTAGAGAATTTTGGAGGAGCCTACAGACAGCTTTGGGAACTTCTTTGAACCTTAGTACGGCATACCACCCGCAAACCGACGGACAAACAGAGAACGTGAAAAGAATTTTGGAAGACTTGTTGAGAGCTTGTGTTTTGGATTTCGTAGGACATTGGGAGCAGCATCTACCTTTGGTTGAGTTTGTGTATAATAATAGCTATCAAACTACGATTAGTATGGCCCATTTTGAAGCACTTTATGGGAAGTCATGCAAATCACCTAGTTGTTGGTGGGAAACCATCGACAAAGTGTTGCTCGGACTCAATTTGATCCATGATAACACGAAAAAAGTAGAGTTGATCGGACAAAGGATGAAGGTAGCGCAAGACCGTCAGAAATATTATGCGGATAGAAGAAGGAAAGAACTTGAATTTGAGGTTGGAGATACGGTATTTGTTAAAATCTCCTCTCTTAGGAAAGTTGTTAGATTTGGCAAGTCTGGAAAATTGACACCTAGATTTATTGGACCATTCAAAATTCTGGAAAGAATAGAAAATTTTGCCTGTCTTATGGAGCTTCCTAACAAGTTGGCAGGAGTCCATAATATTTTCCACGTTTCTCACCTTAGGAAATACCTTCATGACACCGTTAGAAGAGTAGAGACTGATCAGTTGATGAATTTTGAGATGGAGCCGACAGTGCCCCGTGCCACTACACTCATTATGGAGCATGGTATTATGAGGCTCCGTAATAAAATAATTAAGTTGGTCCGAGTACAATGGGGGACAATCCGGTGGAAAGCACATGAGGGACCAAGGAGAAGAATAAGAACACTTACCCAGAGCTTTTCACTGGTAATTTTACTCTCTAAAATTAGGATTTTGGTTGCATCGCGGTTGCTTGAATGGATGGTAGGAAATGGATGTTGCACTTTTTTACAATCACTTTACACTCATATAGAAATTTTTATGCATGTTTAAGATATTTGGATACATATTTACATGGCACCATTACACACTTACGCTAGGATTGAGCTCATTTTAGCATGTCTGCGGTACATAATCACATTGCACGAATGGTTTAGTAGATGGTTGTGTAGAGAACTTGGTTGTATAACATGGATGTATTGCGGGTTACGCTGTTCACCCCTTAGAAGATTCTGGAACGAAATCCTTTTTAAGGGAGGAAGAATGTAACACCCCGCGAAATGAACCATAAATAAATAAAGTAAATTAAATTAAATACGATTAGGGTTGGATATGGGAATTTTATAAAAGAAATTATACCATGAAATTTATTTCGTTGCGTTCGTGGCAAAATTCTGATCTGTTTCCATATATAATATGCTGAAAATAAAGCTCAAACAAAGAAGTTATGAGCATTTGAAGTTCTCAGATTTAAATTAATTTAGTTTGAATTCAAATTCATATAAGAATTTTTTAGGATATAAATTTAAAAAATTAGCTTGGAGGATAAGTAATCGATCAATTAAGGCTTAATGTTAAGAAGATAATTAGAAAATAAAATAATTCGACAACTGAAAGAAAAATAAATGCCCCTAAATAAGATATTGGTCGACCTGAATAGGTCAATCGGTCGACCATATGGTCGATCGGTAGCCCAAGGGCGGTCGAACGCTTGGCATCGAAAGTTGCCAGTGGCAGTTAGGGTTTTTGCTATGTTCTATTCGATTGTTCGTTCTAGATTTACCCGTTTCCTACTTACTTCCATCCTACGGTTCCGATGCATTTCAACTCCTATAAATAGGGCCCTATCCTCTCCACTTTTATTCATATTATTTTGGAGAATATGACAAAACTGTGCCATCGATATCTCTCTAATAAGATTCAGAGACTCCATAGAAAATTAAGGTACGGATTCAATTTATTTCTTCCTCCAATCTATTCTTATCCTATTCTTCTCTGATTGTTTTGAATCTAATGAATATATATACCTCTTTCCTATTATGTGTGGGTATATCAAAATAGAGAGATTCTAGAAGAGATCGGAAGGCTGCAAATCCACTTGAGTAAAGCTAAGGCTAATTTGTGAGTGGAAACCTTAGTGTTTCTTTTCAGCAATTGTTTAATGTATTTATTTTGAATTTGGATATGCCTCAAGGATTTTTGGATTTCGAAAATTTGATAGATAAAATCCCCCGAAATTCCTTTTTAATTCGATATGTCAATTTTATGCTGAGATTCCCAATTATTTACATTAATTTGATAGAATTTTTTTTGTTATGCAATTTATGACAATTTCATAGTCTATTCTAGTTCTCCTTCTTATTTGGGTTAAATTGTGATTCTTCAATATAATAAAGGGTTTAAATTACGAATTCTATTCATAGTTTACACCACTTATTCTTATCTATTTCTTTGTAATAGAGAAGTTGAATAAAATATGGGGTTTAGATTGCAATTCTTATTTTTTGAGATATTCCATTGAATTGATGTAATACATTGAGTTTCTATTTTATTTACAAGTTTGTTATTACCTATTTTGGACATTTGAATCCCACGAAGTCTTAGGAAATTAAAGAAAAAGAACTTATAATAATAATTGGTTAGGGAATTGACATTAAATGCTAGTTTATGGCGTAAAATCTGCGTGGTTAGAAATCATTAAGCGTGAATATTTATTTATTTCTATCTACGTAATTAACATATAACTATGGTGTATATGGTGTAGTTAATTAGGCTTTATATTTTTTTTTCCCCATTAGGAAGGTAATTGATTTTGAGGTGAAAATATGAGGAAACTCTTATATAGCCTATGTTTGCAACTAAATTGGTCACAAACACCAAAGAATAGTTTTTGCAGAGAAGTAAATGAAGAAAGGAAAAAATTAAACTAAGTAAATGAATTAATAAGCAATAGAGAATGAACTATAATCAAAGACATGGGAATTTATAGTGGTTCGGCATTGTATGCCTATGTCCACTTTGAAGATTATTCTTTATTAATCACTTATAAATTTGATTACAGGAGTAGAAAATAGGAAGTGCTTGATTACGGTGGAGTCTAAGGTAACAAGCAGTGAAAAGATCCCATGAATGACCCATTAGGCCTTTATTCATAGATGAAGACGACCATGTATCTTTCTGAAATTTCGGTGAAGGACTTCTAATCCACATGGGCCTACTAGAGGGATCGCTGGGCCCAATTCCCAAAGAGGAGGGATCGGTACCGATCCCTTCTTTGGTCAAATTTTGAGGAGCGATATTTATGGTAGCTTCCTTATGCAATAACATGCTTAACTTCCAATTTTCATGTCATTTGGATCATTTGAACTCGAGTTGTTGCTTGATATCTGATTCAACATGACTTGAATACTATCTTCTGTCGATCCCTCCCAAGCGGTGTATACCGATCCCTCCAATTTTGTCCTTTTGATGTGCAATCCCTAGGGTAGGTTCCCTAGGGTGCTTACATCTTGCTCATCAAATTTCATATGCTTTCGAATTGTAGATCTCGAGATATTGGTTTTATTCTGCAAGAATGCTCTTATACTTTGAGGTATGTCGATCCTTCCTGTTGGAGCCAAACTATGTCGATCCCTCCTATGTATTGAACCATATCTCATATTTTGAACATTCTACATTGTGCATCTATCAATTCCATTCAATTCTGACTTCGTATTACCATTTATACTCGATTTTTTTGGCCCTATAATCATCACTATGGAGTCATCGGCCTTAACGGCCGTCAAAACTTGCCCGTGCAATCAGTTCAATATAGCTGGGCTAGAATGCCGGATAACACTTGCACCCCAAAGTACATCTTGTAATGGACAAGACATGCTTTGAATCGTCAAGAAGAGATCATCTAGATTCTTGACATTCCCTTGTCAAATTGTTTTCTCAAGGTTCTGAATTTATCATTGATCGTCACGATGCTTGGTCGATTTCCCCTTGTATAAATCCAGTGCTATTTTTCTTCGATTGATATATAAATCTGGTTCCATGAGAATAATAAGTTTTTGTTATCTGGTCCAGCCTTGAACTTAGAAGCTTTAGGTTTTATTTCAATTTCTGTTGATTTTATCAATTGAAATTTTGGGTCACACACGTGCATGTTCATATACACATTTTAGTCGTTGGCACCCGGACGTATTTGTACACTCACGAGTCGTCGCCAATTTTCATGGCATTTTGTATGTACATGCTTTCAATAATTTCTATGCCTATATTTATTTGTGGATATACCTATAGTCGATCCCTATCATTCATCATTTTTTTAAATGTTTGCATGGATCGGCATATGCCGATCCCTCCTTTCATTTCTTATATCTACAGAGATTGGCATATCTCTTGTCGATCCCTCTCTTCTATATATGCCCACGCGTCTGCCCATGGGGTTTGGCATACATGTAACCGAACCCTCCTATTATTATTATTATTTACTTACAACTATGGGGCGAACTTCCTTTTCTTCACACCAAGTCGATCCCTTCTTCTCTTATATAAGCCATCACTTTACTTTTCTTACTTCACTCATCCAACTTCCTAATTTCCAACTTTACACCGAACCCTTCTTCCTCCACATGCAAAACTGAACCTTCGTATTCTCAGGTTGAAATTCATTTGCAATCTCGCCTATCTACGAGCTTATCTCTTCTCTCCTTTCACTTCGTACATCCCCAAACATTCACCACATTCTAACTCAAATACTCATATAGGTAAGCCTTCTCGCTTTTATCTTTTGGTTATATGATGAGATAAAGGATTTGGAGTTCAGCGCAATGATGGAACAATGGTCGAATTTGTTTGGGAGAGATGGAACATTGGACATGGAGAGGTTCGACAGAGCGAAGGAGGAGGAAGGAAGAAGAAGATAGAGCGGAAAGGGGTCGGTGTTGGAGTTTTGGACTTATACAGATCCCTCGGCGTAGAGGCTTGAAGTTAGACGGATCGGCAGGATTAGAGATCGGCAGTATTTGGTGTGAGAGAGGGTTGGATTGGGGATCGGTAGTCTTTGATGTGAGAGAGGGATCGGTGGGATTTGTAGAAGTGATGAGATCAATAGGATTATGTTATGGAGCGGGATCGACAGGAAGGCTTTGGGACAGGCATATAGGGATCGGTGCACATATTTTCTGAATTCAAAACCTAATCCAAATCGACTTGTTTGGAAAATTACTACCAATTCACCTCAACAAACTTAAATATATGATGACAATGAACAATAGAACTTGCATATTTACCATCGAACTTAAGATTCGAACAACCAAATCCTTAAAACTTCCATCATGAACTTAAATGTAGCATATGGAATTGAATGACAAATTTTGCACTTTGATATGCTGATAATCAATCCTGAAGCTTTCACAACCAATCAATCTCATTGCCAATTGAGATGGTCAACGATGACGGTCACTCTAGTTGGAATCCAAAGTCTCGTCATTTAACTTCATTCTTATTTAAAGTTATTTATCTCTGTTATACACTACACTGCACTAGCTCACACTTAGCACAGGGGGAACATGTAATTTTTTCTGATCTCGATTATCTACTGAGTATAGTTAACATGGCGTTCAGATGCTATCTACAATGTCTTTTTAACCAGCACTACAACATTGCGATCCTGAAGCAAATTCGAGCTCCGCGACTATATCTGGCAGGCTTTATCCTAGTCAACAAGCCAAACAAACAGAAGTTTTTGCTCCGTCGGTCAACCTTTTCTCAGATGTTCCGGTCCTTTCGGTAGAGGATGTAAGTCCTGCTCCCGATGCAATAGAAGGTACCATTCTCTTGGATAACCCGATAGATTCTCAAGCTTCTCGAATTGGTGAGGCTGCCCTTCATAGGCTGTGTTCCTTACATGGAATTCTGTTCGTAGACGTCCTAGTTCCTTCGACAAACGACAGGCCTTACTTGCCCCCGGAGGGGTACACAGCATGCAAAAATTTATATGCTGGGTCAGATGCGTACCGCCCTTCAATTCATTTATCCGAGAGATGTTAGGATATCTTGGAATAGCTGCCTCTCAACTTCACCAGAACAGCTACGCCTTCCTCCAAGGAACTTTTCTACTATTCATGAGCGTTTTGTTTCAGCCACCAACTCCTGAGGACATAAGATTCATTTACAACTTTAAACGATGATCAAGAAGTCATTCCTATGTCTTCCTTGAGCCTTCATCTAACTACCAAGTCTTAACGGGTGCTTGGAATAAACTTAATGGTTCTATGTTCGATGTCTGTCGGGCTTTGCAAGGCGATAGCTGGAAGGACGTAAGTGTTGCCTTTACTTCTTTCTTAGGTCCGTCGATCCAAGTCATACCTTGAATCCACTAACATCCTGAATTTATATCGGTGTCCGCCCACGTTCTGAGGGCATTAATTTTTCAAGAGAGATTTCCACTATTCGCGCTATCCCTATGGAAAAGAGGGACATCAAACTTCTTGTAACTGATGAGTTATTATCTCTATTCGAGCTGTTGAAAGAGGGTTGTAGCCTTTGGCTCCCAGGAAGTATAGCATTATCGAGAAACGTTGTAGAGCAAGAAAGGGATCTCAACAATCCTGTCGTGCCCCCAACCGAGGGGACTCGAGATGACACTAAAGAGGGCGGGATTAGAGATGCCCAGGCCAATGAACCCGGCGATGCTGATGCAGGCCCAGGGAAGGCACCTATGGTCAAACCGCCATAAGGTGCACAATCTCAAACGCTGACCAAGAGAAAGAAGAAGCTGGCATATAAACTTCGTAGAAGAACAACTGCTGCAGATCCAGAGTTTGTCATCACTTCTATTGACGAAGAATCTTCTTCCCAACACTTGGAAAGTTCACGGAAAGGGTTTTCAAATCTCCAGATTCCTGATGACATTATGGCCTACGACTTTCCAAACATCAATATTTAGGGGCTCAATTCTCCTACTAGGAGTGATGAATGCATCATTTCTCCCAATATAGGAAAGAAAACACCCATAAGTAAGGCTACAGTTATTGGTCTATGGAGGGAACATTAGGACACTCACAACCACATGCACTTCACTACACGCTCTTCGTCAATCCTTTGCATAATAGTTGCTTACATGTTCTCATTTGGCCTTTGTAGAAGCAATGACTCAGTCTTGGGCTTTTGATCGCTTAAGGGGCTCTTCGACGCATTCTGGATCTAGTCGCGGCTTAGAATCTAGTAGGCGTAGGGAAAAAAGCTATCATTCAAGGGAAGCTTCTTCTTCCAAGCTTAAATCCCAGTCTCAATCATCTCGCTAAGGAGACCGGCCTAATCTTCATGTTTATAGCGGAGACCAGCCTTCCTTCCGTGGCCCTCAAATTGCCACATCACATGAGCAGCACTCTAGTTCTTCTAGCTCTAGGCAATCTCACGACCGCAGATCGAGCAAGCATATAATTGCCACTTCTGATCCATTCTTGCTGACCGCTGCTCCTGACACTCCTACAGTGGAGAAATTGACCGAACTTAAGGCCAATTTCTCGAAAATCTATTTCGACGGGCTTAAATTCCTTCCCACAGTACATATGATACTAGGACACACCAAAGCAAGCTCTCTTGCATGTGTTAATGACTTGTTCATGCAGCATGAATCATTTTAACACTTAGCGGAAAAAAATGTTTGAAGTGTCAATCAAGCAATAATATGAAATAGATCATCTCAAGGTAGAGGCGATCCACAATAAAGACATATTCAAACATCAAGATAATGAGCTATCGGAGTTGATAACAAAACTTGCTGAGGCAGAAAAGAGTGCCAAAGAAATGTTAGAGGCATCGAGTCGTTTGGAAGCTTCTCATAATAAAGAACTCAATGATGCCCTCAATCACAGCGGGGCACTTGCTCTGGAAATGAACACTTGCAAAAGGAAGAAAGATGTCTTGGCCCGCCGCTTCAAGGAACTTGAAGAGTTCCTTAAGAAAGAAAGGGAAGAGAAGATCGAGGCTCGGGAAGAATCACAAAGGTACTGCGAAGAAGCTGTTGAAGCCAGGAGCCTGAAAATTAAACTTGACGAGAAACTTGCCAAAATAGAAGCCCTTAAGGAAGAGGCACGAGAAGAAGGCAATAAAGAGATGATGAAACAAATTGAAACCTAAGTAGCAGATGCTAAGGAGTCTGGTCAGAATGAAATCAAGGACTTGTTTGATCCACTGATCATCAAATACAATGCCAAAGTCCTCATCCACCGCGACTTGAGTTTTCTTAGCGAAGGTTACCTCGAGTCACTTGCTGAAGTCTGGGAGTACATCGTTGAGATGAAAAGGAGGGAGTTGGGCAAAGTTGAGTTAAAGGAAGAAAAATTAGTGTAGGAGATCCTCTATGAAAATGAACCCCTAGATCTTGCCGCTGTGAGACTCTGATATTTGGATATTTTAGCGCCTTCTGATAAAGTGAAACATATTGCTAGATCCTCGAAAGTCGATCCTAAGGGATCCTCTTCTTTTCAAGTAGCTGGAGTATCAGTTTCCTTTGGCTTGAGGCAGGACTTGAGCTATGATCTAGATAGGCCCGGTTATCAATCCAAAGTGTTGACCCCTATTTTGGAAGGGGGCACTCCAGCAACAACTGAGAGTCAGCTGGATGCAGGTATCCCACTTTACACTCCACTCTATGAGAGGTTTTTTCCTTCATGCCCAATGGTTTTAGGCTTATCTCCTTGTTTTAACAAATTGGCAGGTCTTTCGGGTCTCAGCCAAACTCCTAAAAGCGACGCTGCTGTGGAGCAACAAGAGTAATTAACAGAGATTCTAATGGCCACCGATGTACCGGGGCCAGATGCTCAAGTCATCGTAGCACTCGACAAGGATAAGGCTGAAGATCCACTAATGGTAGATGAATATGATGATGTTGTGATTACCGACACCTTCGAACGCACTGATGGGATCAGCCTGAAGGAGCGTATTGAGAAGGAGGTTGCTGAAGAAAAAGGCCAAAGCTGAGCCCACCGAGGTGGACTTTAATGATCCACACCTTATCCCACTACAAGCCATTCCCCCTAGTGGGTCGATTCCCAGAGAACTCCCTTTAAGCTTCAAATGCTCTCCCGCCAAAAGTGGTAAGGGATCAAGGAAAAGAACAAGCGGAAGTTTAGATAGTGCCACTCTCGAAAAACCCAAAAAGGAGAGAAGATCGAAGAAACAACCATCGTTTAGGCTAAGTGTGTACATAGTCTACCTAGCTGTTTGTTTGTCTTTTTCATTTATTAGTTGTGGTTGTATGGGTACGACTCTCAGATTTTTTTTGAAATAACTTGTGCCATAATTCTGAAACTTATCATGTGAATAAAAGTTCTTGTTTTCTGTTGAGCTCTCAAGTGAACTGTTATTTAAGTAGTTGAACTATTACTTTCAATTTAATGTACTTGTAATTCGTTGTTCATTAATTCTGGTACAATCCACTAGCTCTCTCCCAAGGCCTCCATGTGGTCGTGACCTTGAGTCGCATCAAACACTAGGCTCGAGCTTTAGTGTTACTCCATTAAATTCAGTGGTTTTTGAGTAACTATACCCCTGCCCTTAGTCTTAGGTTAGCGGGGTCAAACGTTGGACAGTCGAATTCCATCCTTAGCGGGTTTTTACTCTTCCTGTCGATTTTAGGCCAGAGTTCATGGAATAATGAATGGTTGAACCTCACTCATCTATCTATTTATACTCATATCCGCACTCTATGGATAAGGGTTAGTTGTTGGGTGGTCGAATCACACCCAATTTATGTTTATACTCTAGTCCACACTCTGGGGACTTAGAGTTATTTCGCAGGTGTTTGATTCACACCTGATTTATGGTTATACTCCAGTCCGTGCTCTGGGGACTTAGATTTATTTCGTAGGTGGTTGATTCACACCTGATTTATGTTTATACTCCAGTCCGCACTCTGGGGACTTAGAGTTATTTCGAAGAGCAGTCGGATCATATTCTCCTTAATTAATTGGTTTGCCCTTCAGGTCCGGATTTGATTTAGCATGTGATCAACCGTGTCATGATCGCTCTTATTTTATTTCAGTCCCATTGTTTGGCGGGATATATTTGATCATCAGATTGTCGAGTCACATCTATTCCTCATTATGTATCCCTTCCGTTGGATTGTGAATAGAAGTTATCAAATGAACAATCGGGCCAATTTCATTTTGTTTAGTCCTATTAGTAACTAGCGTAATTGATTAATTCCAAACTATGGGAACCTATTCGGACATATCAACATCATTCAGTTTCGTCATGTAACTAATACATAATGCTATAGCAAACATAAATATAAAGGAAGCCCAAAATTTTATTTGCTAAATGGAAAGGAATGACATAATCTGTCTATTACATATCTGGAAAATCAAATGCTAAAGCAAATTCTAAAAGCAAATGCAACTGAATGAAAAAGAAATAAACTAAGTGAAATAGCATCGTAAAATCTCGATATTCCACGCCCTTGGGAGTGTGATGTCATCGACAGTCGCTAGCTTGAAAGTTCCCTCTCTAAGCCTCTGTTCAATGACATATGGTCCTTCCTAGATTGGATTCATCTGCAATGGGTAGGAAAAACCCGTCTCAGGACGAGATCGTCGATTCAAAGGTTGGACTTCAATGTTGTAATATCGGACGACTCGATGTCGATGTGCAGCTGTCCTTAGATCAGCTTCCTCATGCTTCTCATCTATAAAGTCGAGAGGTTCCAAATGGAGATCTTTATTCGCTTTGGGATCGTAGTAAGTCATTCGATGAGAAGGAACTTCGAGCTCAACAGGAATGACGGCTTTGGAACCGTAAGCAAGGGCGAATGGAGTATGACCAGTCATGGATTTTTTAGGTGGTCCTGTAAGCCCACAATGCTGTCGGGAGTTCATCCACCCACTTGACTCTAGCCTTTTCCAAACACTTCTTTGAAATGGACTTTATAACTTTGTTTAGAGCTTCAACCTGTACATTTGCTTGAGGGTGAGCGACCCCTGCAAATCTCTTTTCAATACGATACCTCTGACAGAAGTCATTGAATTCAACACTGTTGGATTGAGTCCCATTATCTGTTATAAAAGTTCGTGGGAGACTTAAATGACATATGATGTTTCAGATAATAAAGTTGATTACTTTTTTGGTTGTGATCGTGGCTAAAGATTCTGCTTTGGCCCATTTGGTGAAGTAATCAACTCCGACGATAGCCTACTTTGCGCCACCTTTAGAGACCGGTAAGGAACCGATGATATCTATACCCTACATGGCAAATGGTCATGGGCTAACCATTTGTGTGATTTCCGTCGGTGGATCCCTTGGAACTTTTGCATATATATGGCAATTATCGCATCGTTTTACATAGTCAGTGGCGTCTCGATTGACAATTGTCCAATAATACCCATAACAGAGTATTTTCTTTGCTAGAGTTTGCCCCCCGGTGTAATCGCCACATTTTTCTTCATGAACTTCTTTTAGGACACATTTTATCTCATCATGAACGACACATCAAGAGTAGGGGAACATAGAAACCATTTCTATACATAGTTCCTCCTTGCATGACATATCGCGAAGCTTTTCGAAGGACTTGTCGCTTTTCATTTCTTTGATCTGGTAGGACTCTATGTAGCAAATAGTCTTTGATCAGAGTCATCCACGATTCCTTCTCAGGCTCCACTTCGAGTGTCCTATAGATTTATATCATGTTATACTTGTGGCATTTAATACTTCGATTAGAACCAAGCCCGTTTGTTGTGCGTTGCCAGTGCTTGCAAACTTTGCCAACGAATCAGCCTCTCTATTTCAATCCCATGGAATATGCAAAATATCATATTACTCAAATTCAGCCAACAACTCTTGGACTAGGGTAAGGTATGGAGCAAGCCATTATCCTTTAGCTTGGTAATCTCCCCTGACTTGGTATAGTACCAACCGTGAATCGCAAAAGATTTCAAGAGACTTTATTCCCAGTTCTTTGGCGAATTTAAGTCCAGCAATCAGAGATTCGTACTTAACTTCATTGTTTGTCGTTGTGAAATCAAGCTTTAAAGCATAACAGATTGACCGACCTTCGGGAGTTACAAGCACAATTCTAGCTCCAGAACAATGATCATTGGATGCTCCATCAGTATACAATTTCCATCGTATGATAGGGATTTCACTGCCCTTCGAGGAATCATCCTACGTAGTGAACTCGACTATAAAATCTACCAGTGCCTGACCCTGGATAGCCCTCCGAGGGAGATAAGTGATATCAAATTGATTGATCTCGATATTCCACTTGAGTAACCTTCCAGACGTCTCAGGTCGCTGTAGGACTTGTCGTAACGGTTGGTCGGTGTAAACATTGATCGGGTATGTCTGGAAGTATGGGCGAAGCTTTCGTGATGCAATCAGCAAACAATATGCCAGTTTCTCTTTTCCAGATAGTTCCTTTTAGCTCCTATCAATCGCTTGTTGATGTAATACACCAGCCTCTGGATTTGATCTTCCTCATGAAGCAATGCGGCACATATAGCATGTACCGACAGGACCAAATAAATGTGGAAATCTTCATGATCCACCGGCTTTAACAAGATGGGGGTCTCTCCAAATGATTCATCAAAGCTTGAAATGTGTCTTTACAATCCTGTGTCCATCTGAAGTTTCTTTTCCCATTCCGAATCAAGTCAAAGAAAGGAATGCATTTGTCGATAGCTCTGGAAATAAATCGGCTTATGGCAACAACTTTCCCATTTAGACTGTGTACTTGTTTAATAGTCTTTGGTGCTTAGATATTGCGGATAGCCTGAATCTTCTAGGGATTAGCTTCTATTTCACGGGCCTTAAGAATAAAGCCTAAGAATTTCCCTGATGCAACACCAAAAGAACACTTCAAATGATTAATTTTCATCTTGTAATGTCGGAAGATGTCGAACATTTCTGCCAAGTCTTTTATGTGTCACTTGATCGCTGTGACTTTATAAGCGTATCATCTAAATATACTTCAATTGTCTTTCCAATTTGATCTTTAAACATCCTATTGACTAGGCACTGGTAAGTAGATGTAACACCCCATATTTTTAGTACCGTTATTTAAGACATTTTATTAGTAAAAGTAAATAAAATAATGTTGGTTAATTAATGGATTGATATTTGTGATTTAATTAAGGGGTATATGTGCAATGTTAATGAATAAACAAATGAACCAAAGAATGAAATGTTAAGGCAAATAGAGGAGGGGTAAAATAGGAAATATATCATTCTAATAACCTAAACCCTTAGGAATTTACTTCCATACATTCCTTCATACATTCACAAGCAAAAATATAAGTTAAGGCCGGCCACCATTTGCAAGGTCAAGGGAAGATAAAGCTAGGATTTCAAGAGGAGGAATCAAATCAACTTTATCAAGATCAAATCTCAAATCCTTAATCTTAAAACCTAAGGTGAATAATGACTACGTCTCATTTTCCTAAATGTTTTTGGTTTTAAGTTGAATCTGAAGTGTTTTGCAATGTTATGCCATGATTTTGAAGGATTAAATATTTATATATGCTTGTTGATGATATATGCTTAATCATATAGGTTTTATGATATGTTTTAATGTGAAAACCCAATAATGACATCCAAATATCTTGTGATTTTAGGTATAGATTAGAAATAATATTTTAGATATAGTTTTCAATTTTCATAATTTTCGGAGTTAATATGGATTTTATATTAATTTTATAGTGAAGAAAATGATTTAATGGGGTTAAAATAATTTATGGTTATATTACATATAATTTGGAATGAAATTTATATATGTTAGAAACCATATTAAAAATGATTTTCTGGAATTTTTGTAGAATTATCCAAAGTTTTTTGATGAATATATAAAATTATTTAAGGTATGGGACTTAAATGTTTTATATATTTATAAAGGAGAAGGGGTGTTTTGTAAATGATTTAAATTAATTAATTCTGAAATTATGGCAGTGCTTTTAGAAAAGAAAATTTTGCAACCAATAAGATTTTGACAAACAAGGTAGGTTAGTTAAAAAGATTACTTAAAAGATTAAAAATCAGTTTTATGTGGAAATGTATGTTTGGCCACTTTAGGCACCCTACTTCCGACTTAGATGGCTTTCGACATAGTTCCTTTGCCTCCATCACCATCGAAACTAATGCGCATGGTATCAAAGACTTGGTGCGCAGCTTATTGGAAAGAAGACGGAATGTATGAGGTCGAAACCAGGGGTTCCGAAGGGGTCAAAGCATATTGTTTTAAATAAAAATGCACCTACTTTGCTTTCGACCATATTGCTTTGGACTTGGTTGGCTTCCGACTGGGTCAAATGGTTTAAAGAAAGGGCTTTAAGAGGTTGGGCCTTTGTTTTTAAATAACCGCTTTCGACTAGGTCGAAGCCTTAGCTGCTGCTTTCTACCTTTCAAAGCAATGCCTTTGAAAGGGTTGATTTTTTTTTATAAAAACCTTGCCGCTTCTCCAACGCTTTCAGAAGGATGGTTTTGACACCATCACTTCTTTACTTAGGTTTTGGCTTTCGAAAGAGTTGCTTTTGATCCCGTTGTTTGTAACCCTTAGAGATTTTTAAAGATTAACCCAAAGGTTTCGAAAGAGATGGTTTTGAAAGGTGTTTCCACATGTTTAAAATTTAACCCAAATGCTTTCGAAAGGTTTAAGGTTTTGATGCTTTCGAAAGGTTTTTGAGGAAGGTTTCTAAGTGGTGGTTCCCCAATGGTTTCAAAAGGTTTAAAGGAAAGTTTATTCCAATGTTTTCGAAAGGCCGTGTTTAAAGGTTTTAAAGATAGGATGTCTAAGGTTTTAGAATTCAAAGGAAAAGGTATTTCAATGGTTTCGAAAGGTTTATGTAAACGATTTCGAAAGGAAGGTTTTGGCCTTTTTGCCTAGATTGAAGAAAGGGTTTATTTGGTTATGAAAGGGAAACTTTCAATAGGATCGAAAGGGGTACTTTCAAAGGTTTAAATGTTTTCATCAACAAAGATTTGGGTAAAGTATATATAGCATGGCAAGGTGATTTTGAGTAAAGCATAGAGTATATATTTTCCTTGTTTAAGTTTGGTTTGAAGATTTTTAATCAATTTGAGATGAAAAGGTTTTCAAGGAAAATTTAAAGGAAGATTGCCCTAAGTAAATGACTCATATATTATAATACCAAATGGGACTGGTATAGGGTCACGCCCTATACATTAGCTATTAGCCCCAGCTAATTTAGTCCAAAATTCCAGTGTGTAGGGCTTTGTCACAGGTAAGTCTAAAATTATGATTACACACAAAAGGGAATATATATTTGTATTCAAATTGGATATTGGTGAGCCCGCAAAACCATTAGGATCAGGTGACCCTGGGAGATGTTAAGTTAGGGACAGACTGTCCAAAAGAGGAGTATTTAACAGATAGTTAGGGGCAGACCGTCCAAAAGAGGAGTGTCTAACATGTGTTAGATTATTTTGATTATATTGTCTAGTAGGCCCGAGTCAGCCAAAGCTTAGTAGTTAGCCAAACAAAACTATAGTGTTTGGACAAATAGTTCATTTGTTGCCGGATATGTATGTTTACATATAATGCTTTACAGTTTTAACCAGTTTGGTTTGCAGGATAAAGATTTGCAAAAGATATGCTTTAAAAATATATTAGTGAGGGGAAACCCATTCCGCTAAGCGGCATGGTCTCACTTAATATCCAATAATTGGGATGTATAGTATTATTCACACTAGGCTTTATGTCTGACTCGAAGTTTATGTTTTTCCCTTTAAACTCTCAGGTGCTCAAAATTGATTTGAGTAGGCTGAGGGTTGAGGTTTTTGAGGTTCTAGTAGGTTGGTTAATAAAGCTTCTGGAGACGAGTAGGTGGCTGACGGATAGCTATTTAAAAGTTGTTGTTTTGTTTTATTCCGTTGTGTTGTATTTAGACAAGTTATGTCTATATAGCACTCTGGTCAACCAAGGGAGCATAATCATATGTCGCTCTTGGTGTATTTATGTAATAATTATATTTTATCCAAACTTGGGAAACGATTATGGGATTATGTAATTTGAATGTGAAACATGTGTTGTGAATGTAATCAGTAAAATGTTGTTTTTATGAAATCTGTGATTTAGTTTTATATTCAAGTGCTTCTGATATTATGGATACCATTAACATAGCTGTATTTAGTCGCCGAAAGTTAATACTATGGATGGTTACAGCATCTGTAGTGCTTAGCTTTGGGCCTTTAGATAGGGGATGTTACAATTTGGTATCAGAGTAGGTTTATGAAAAACTTTAACTAAAAATGATTTTTGAAAACATAATCCTAAGGAATTAGAGTAAGATTGGGGTATGGGATAACGCTATAGTAACATACTTGTATTTGCTATATATACGTATACGCTATATCCTTAGTTTCCTATCTCTCTTAGGCTATTCTTCTATATCTCACGAGGCTGGAATACAGATATGGACGCTAGAAGTGGAAGAAAGAATCTTGGAGGAAGCGCCATCACAAATAGAAATGCCAGACCGAATACCAGGCGAAACCAAGGTTAGGCACAAGCAGGGAATGTTGGTGCTGGAGTCCCTAAAGTGGATATGGGAGCTATGTATCAGTATTTCGTGAATATGATGCAGGCATGTATTATTGCTGGAATGGTTGTAGGAAATGCTAGAGTAGGAGTTCAGGAAGCTCTGGTGGTCAACCATTATGCTATCTTGAGCAGAGATTATGCTAGGCTTGGAGGGAAGCCTTTATTGGAACTGGGGATGCTATAGAAGTGGAGAACTGGTTGTTGCATTGTGAGAGGATTTTTATAGACATGAGGCTCAATGATGAGCAGAAGAGGAGGCTTGCTTCAAGGCAGCTTCAGGGTGCAGCTTTATTTTGGTTGAATAGTGTGATAGCTGGAGTAAATGAAGAAGAGATGAAATAGGCTGAGTTTAGGAGAAGGTTTCAGGAGAGGTTCATGTTTATGATGGCGCAGTCTGCTTTGCTTAAAAAGTTTGCTGAGCTGGAACAAGGAGATATGACTATGTTGGAATATGCTAGAAGATTCAAGGTGTTGGCTAGATATGGATATGCCACTGTTGATACCATGCTGAAGAGAAATGAGAAGTTTATTAGGGGGTTGAAGCTTGAGTTGGCAAGGGCTACATTACCTTATATCAGAGACCCTTGTAATCTGGTTGTAGAGATGGCCTTGAGACACGAGGAGATGCGTGCTTGTCTAGAGGAGAGTAAGGAGAAGGAGGTCTAGGTTAGGCAAGGCCAGAAGAGGAAGTTCTTTCATAAGAAGGGTGCTTAAAAATGTGGAGCAGCAAAGAAGGGAAAGTCATAGGTTGTGTGCTTCATGTGCGACAAGAAGGGGCATTTCGCCAATGAGTGTCATATTGGAAAAGCAAAGTAAGTGATTGGGAAGAAGAATATCAGATGTTTTAATTGCGATCAAATTGGCCACTATAAGAATCAATGCAAAGAGTCCGTTAAGGATGGAAGAGGCAAGGTATTTGCATTGGAGCCAGCTACATCAGGACCAATAGCGTAGGAGAAAGGAAAGGCAGTGTTGGGAGGTATGCTTCAGATTCATGGTATGTTTGTTAGCGTTCTGTTTGATACTGGTGCATCTCATTCTTTTATATCTTGTTGTTTGGTAGATAAGCTTAACCTGGAACCCATATACTTAGTTACTTCCTTAAGGGGTGACAATCCGATATGAGGATATGCGACACTTGGGATGAAGTGTGATCACTAAGAGTTTGATTTGCTAGGTCATACCTTTGTTTGCAATTTGCATGTGTTTGATTTGTAGGGTTAGGAATTATATTGGGCATGGATTGGTTAAGTCAGTACGATGCTAGGATATTTTTCCACGATAGGAAAATATCACTTAGACACCCTGATTGTAGTGATCGGAATGTATATACCGTAGAAAGCCCTAGCTGCGAGGTGAATGCTTTGTTAGGTGTTATGGAGTTAGAAGACAAGTTGAATCGTTTTTTCATGGTTAGAGAATTCGCGAATGTTTTTTTAGCCTTTAGTAGGATTGCCGCCAAAACGAGCCATTGAGTTACGAATAGATTTGGTGCCTGGAGCAGAACCAGTTAGTAGGCGGCCAAGTAGGACGAAACCTACAGAGATGAGAGAGCTGAAGGTGCAGTTGGTGGATTTGGAAGGGAAGAATTATATCAAACCTAGTAGTTCATTTTGGGGAGCAGCCGCAATGTTCCCTAAGAAGCCGGACGAATCGTTGAGGTTATGTATCCATTATTGTAAGTTGAATGAGAAGATGATAAAGAATCGATATCCATTTCTTAGAATTGACGATTTGTTCGATCAGTTGAGTGGAGCCAAGATATTTTCTATAACGACCCACTATTTTGGACCATTCAAATCGACAATAAATCCACACATGCCGGACTTGAATAATTCAAAACAATGGATTGTAAATAAAATTTGGCAAAACTCAGCATATATAGTAAATAAAATAATCACAGACACAGAGTAATATAACAATAATGCAGTGGAAACAAAAGAATAGTAGTTCATGAAGCTACTATATATATAACAGAGTTAAACAAGATACAACAGAAGTCTCGAATATATAGATGTCTCAATAAAATAGTCAAATACAAGATCTGAATACATCAGTGGAATCAACTGAATAACTGATAGAAGAATTGATAGATAGTTGGATCTCCAAGCGAAACTCCAACTCCAAAGGTGAGTCTCAAAAGCTGTATCACTCAGTCTGACCCGAGCGTAAAGCAAAACACAAAACATTCGAGTCAGGATTAACATTCTTATATCAATAAATCCAACTCAAGTGAAATATCAACTGAAATACAGTAACTCAAAGGATGTTTGGGATAACCATCCTCTAAGGATCCATTAAACTATCTACTATGTAGTAATATACGCTATTATAATAATGTCTAATATAAAATAAACTTACTTTTAAATAGCGTTAAGGGGTTACCCATATAGCCCTTAACACAAAATAGTGCCAATAGTCTATACAGTACCTGCATACCTCGAGAGGCTACGAGAAGATACTCCATAGGTACGACACAAATAGAAACTCGTAGTAAAGCTCGGTATGGTAGGTGACACGGCACAACTAGGCAATGCCAGGGTAGATATACCAATTACGCATCCGGGTTGGTGGAAACACATAGCAGCCACTACCGCCCACCTTGGAACACACTCCCAATCAAAGTCGAAGGGTGGCCACCAAATCAATCACAAAGTAATAGAATGGTATCGAAGAAATGCGTTCGATCAGAGGTGCTACCTCATTGGCCCGTCAATCGCTCCTGTTTTAGCCACCTTATGCCAACTCACGGGAGTTGGGTCTACGTATATACTTTAATAGGAGTCGTCGCCACCATCCTACTTCATTCTGGAATCTCCACTGCGTACACGGTTGTTAAAGTGGTTTTCGGTATCGACAGAGAGTATGCCCATATCCGATCCCGGTCTCTTTAACAACCAAACGTTATTATAATACCACGGTCATTTCAAAATAGTGTATACATCAAAACCAAAATATCATTTTCATTTCAAAAACAAATCAATACGATATTATTTCCATTTCAAATATATTCACTTCCAAAATCATAGTACTTTCAAAGATATAATACTTTCGGAACCAAAACAATTTGAAATAATAATATTTTGGAAATCATAATACTTTTGAAATTATAGCATTTTGGAAATCATAACACTTTCCTCTTAAACATTTTAGATATTAAATTTAGTATATATAATAAAATAGTTTATAAATAAAATAGTTTATGTAAAATAGTTATAAGTTAAAATAGCTTATAATAAAATAATTTATATTGAAAATGATTAAAATAGTTTATATTAAAATAATTTATAAAGTAAAATATAAATAGTTTTAGATATAGTTTTAAAATACTTTATATAAAAATAGCTTCCTCAAATTCCACAAATTGATTCAAAAATCAACTCAAATTCCAACTTTCAATTTTAATCAAATTTCAAATCATCAATCTCAATTCGATTTAGTTTCTAAATAAACCATTTCAAATTTATCGATTTCAAATACATATTTGAACCATAAAACAAGCCGTTTCAATTTTAATATATTTCAAAGCTTTAAATATTCAACATTTCAAAACTAATTTCGATAATTTCATATATATATATATATATATATATATATCAAATTCACTTTACTATTATTTAGTTTTGAAATATTTACTCAATAAATCCAATATCATTTAAAACAAACCCCAAATTACAACAAAATAAATATTTCCTTTAATTTATTTAAACTTGAAATATTCATTTAAATCACTTTTAATCAAATACAAGTTATAAAATCATAGCTTCAAAATTTCAACTTTTATAAATTTCAAATCAAACTTATTTAAGTAAAATTCTTAAATAAATATAATTTTAAACCAATTTCAAATCATTAAAAACTCTATATAGATATTAAATAAATACTTAAACATATTATTTATCAACTTTATTAAATCAACTTTAATAAATCTTTAAAATCAATACTGATTGAAACCATATATTTCATTTCAAAACCATAGACATCATTTCCAAAATATTTATATATAGACCAACGGTGTCTGAATATAATTTTCTATCCTATGGTCAAGTGGTACGGATATTTATCATTTCAATCCGCAATTTAAACATATTTTTGGGTATATATCTTTTCAATCGAAATCCCAAATTCAATTCAATGAAAATCGCTTAGGTTTATCATTTCAACCCATAACGATTTTCTCCTATTCTACAGATCGTTCGGGTATGTATCATTTCAACCCATAGTGATTCTATACTAACAGGGAACTTGCAGAGTGATAACAGATATGATAATAAAATAACAACAATAACAGGCATATATCATCAGTATAAATAACAGATAATGGTGTCAGATGTCATAGGTGAACAAATACAAATAATGGCATATATATAATAATGTAAATAACTAGCAACGGCATATTTCAATTGTCGTTTCAATTGAAATCGAATTTAATAAATATAAGAATGTTAATCGTGAGTGATTGCTCACCTTTCGAGGCTAGAGGAGTTTGACAACAGTACAAGCTATGAATTCAGCACGAATTCCAAAGCAGGGCAAGATTGGCATGAATTTCGACGGATAAGGCTGATAGATAAGGAATAGAGGAAATCAAATCAGAACTGGATCGATGAAAATAATTGATGTAATTGACATATATATATAACCATATATAACTATATATATCAAGTCATATTCTAAATCCAAACAGATATATATATATATATATATTATATTTATTTACAAATCAACATTAATTTAAACAAATATACATATAACTAACATAACCAAATGACTTCCTTTATAAATAATATACAGTAAACACTATTTCGTTCAAAAATGCACGACAATTAATCTAGTTTATAACATAGATAATATACTTTTATAAACTGTTTATAGCTTGTTCACAAATATAAATATAAACATATTTTACACCAAACAAATATATTGTTTACATACTTTAACATATAAAAGCTGTCATATACTAACTATACTATAATATACTATATATACACAACAACTTTTGATTCTATATATACTTATAGTATAAAACTAATAATATATATACTGTATAAACCTTTAAAACAAACATACCGGTATCTAAATGTATAACAAAACAAGTGTGCAAACATATATATACTCTCTAACCAAAAGAAATCCAAACATAATCTACTGTATGCAAACTGTTAAAATTTTATATATATATATATATATATATACACACTGTAGCTAAAATATAACTTAGAAGCCAATATATATACAAACTCTCATATAATAATATATACTAATAAACAAATATACATATCAGACTGTAAATAGCCATAAGCAAACTATCCCTATGATAACATACATACATTTGTTATGACAGATCTGTAAAACGTTTAGTATATACATATAAACTGACCTCGTCACTATATGTATAAACAGTAGGTCTGATATAACAAAAAAAATCGAACATCTATAATATATTTTGAATACCAATATCTCTCCACAAATCAATATTCTCTCTATACATGTATATATATATGCTACTCAAAATCATTTATGCAAATATATATATAACTGTTCGAATTAATCATATACAGTACATTACAGTAGATAGAATACAAAAAAAATAGGCTAAGACCAAAATAGCATTCAAAATAGCATACGTATATGACAACTCTATAAACTATAGTTTATATATAGCATCTAACTGTCAGATATATTTCGTAGTGAAAATTTATATATATAGCTTATACCAAAATATTTTAGAAATTGTCAACATATATACACATAATAAATATATATATATATATATACTACCATAAAATATACCCATATATATAAATCCAAAAGTCAAGACTCATATATACTTTAAAGTACATCGGTAAAATAGAAAATTAGGCCCAAAGAGAGATAGGCAAAAGAGGAGGACAGTTAACATACTATTCCTATATAAAATTTCATAGAACAGTAAGAAATTGTATACCAAGCAAAATGTCTCCTACTAGTAGGTACTCATTGTATAAAAACATGCCTAGAAAAATGGACCTGAAAGCCATCAGTGGAAGTTCGGCCATGGCGTTCGGTGGTTGGGCAGGGTGATCAAGGCATCGGGTTTGTGGGAAGAAGTTGAGGAGAAGCTGGGCGTGCCTATGGGTCTACGTGGAAAGGTGAACGGCCTCATGCCTTTTTCTTCAATGGCTGAAATACAGGGAAGAGCAAATGTGTTTCGGCCATGAAAGTGGTAATTAGAAATGGAAGGGGAAGAGATGGCAGGCACGAACGAACAAGTATACAAAAATGAAAAGTGAAGACTAAAGGAACAGGTTTGAAGATGAATCAGTGGAAAAGAAAATAAAAGGCTAAAATAAATATATATAACGTCAGCTCAAATTAAAGGAAAGGTCACGGATCATTTTGAACGAACCAAAAACAAAATCAAAGCTAGAGAAAAGCAAAAGTCATCAATCAAACAGTTGGATGAAGTTATAAAGCTCATCAATTCACGTGGGTAACTCGAAGGAAAAAAGCTAACAAAAGATTATAAAACCGGTACCGGTACAATTACCGACGTTTACAGATTCCATCGCATACCAGACTTCAAAACACAGAGTTGGATATACCGTAGAGATCAGCACGACGAGACGATCGAAACGGTATATAGATATCAGTGGTATGATTATCCGATCAAAAATCGATATCGGTACCGAAATGCTGCTAATCCGTTGAAAATAAGATAAACGGAGCAATTGCAGTCCAAATTTGAAGAAATGAAATATGACATCTCACTCAGAAGATGATTTACAAATTTTCTATAGAAAAATATTTAGGTTTGAAAATTATTTTATTATTATCAAATGTTAACTAATTTAGATTGAAATAAAATTACACAATAAAATTTACTTGCATATTTTCTGATGAAAATTTACCAGTTTCTATGTTAAAATAGACGCATCTCAAATAATAAATTTTTATTTCAAAATTTTATTGTTTAAAATTTCACAAAAATTGAATTAATTAAATAAATAAAACCACTGAAATTTACGGGTCGTTACACTCTCCCCTACTCAAAACTTTTCGTCCCCGAAAAGGAAGAAGGTAGGAGAATAAAACTACCAGAAAGAAAGAAAAGATTTGAAATTCAAAATAAACAATAAATTTAAAACCATATAAATTTCGAATTAAACTAATTAATATTCAACATTTTGGTTTAATCCATTTGAGTTCACTTAAGTTAAATCAATCCATCTATTTCTAAATTCATTATCTTATTGTCTAGTCATCCTCAATTAACAATTTCTAAATCATCAATTTGTATAATCATTTATTATACTCATATTTTATTCAACAAATTTAATTCTTTTATTCTAAATTATTATTAACTTTATTCCACTTAATATATCTTATCACATTTATTTAAGCCATATAAATTTCAATTTAAATTAATTTATATCTAATAATTGATTTTAAATTCAAGGTATTTCCATAAGTTAATCTAATTTCAATTTATTAATTCCTTCAAAACAAATTTATTTGTCTCATCTATTATTCAATTAACTTATTATTCTATTTATCTCTATTAACATCTTTATAATAAAATTTTAGTGTATAACATTTATTATAACCCTCAAATCTTTCCTTATAAAGTCATGTTATATTGTATATTATCCAATTACATTTTTAACTTCTGAATAATTTAGGTAAGTTATATTGAAATGAAATTGAGTATTAAACAAGTAAAATTTTCCCAAACCAATTATTTCAAATTTAATATTGATTAAAAATTTTGGCTTCATTTTATAATTAAAATCACCTTCAATCATAAATTTAAGAATTAAATTTCCGATTAACTTCAAACCATTTATAGATAAAGATGTATAAATATACACATTCAATATATCACATCAAATCTATAATCATATACCAATAAATATATATATATAAATCAAGTCATACCTTAGAAATTTAAATCAATTCAATTTCCAAAACGAAAATGTAGCAAAGCTACTGAGTGGCCTCTCCTCTTCGAAACTCGAAAATGAATATCAATGATGCTACAGTCATCACCGAAATTATTTTCCAACGAAAAAAGTGAAGAGTGCTGATTTAAAACTTTAAAATCCCTTGAAATGATATCTATTTGAAATACCATGAATAATATACATTTTAAAACTTTAAAATCAAAGTTTGAAATCACCGAAAATTAAGTTCTCAAATTCCTAATTTAAATTCATTTAAATTCCAATTCAATTTATAAACCATGTTTATAAATTCATTTATGAACAATAAATGATAATCAAATATTATCATTTCAAACAACCAATTTAATTAACTTATTAAATTCCAGAAAATTATACTTATATATATAATATACAAAAAAATTATTTCATTCCAAATTTGAAAATAATATTGTGTCAGCTTGCTCTGTTCAAGTGTTTTGGAATTCCTATCGATAGCGTTGATAAGACGAATCGATCGGAAACCCAAATCAACATCAACAACTCAAACAACACAACATATAAAACATTTTTATATTAATGCCAATTACAAATACATTCCCTCACTCGACTGTACAAAAATGGATTTCCAAGCAAAGACAGAGATTTAAACAGGAAGGAACTCTAACCACAAGAATTCAATTAAAAAAATAGACTCGATAGGGAGATGAGATAATTGAATTACAAATAGGAAGATGGATAACTTATATAAATCGCGGGCAACCTCAACCGGGTTAACCATGACTTAAAGAACAAGATGGATGTGGGGTTCTGGGGTAAATCTACATCAGATCTCAAAAGACAGAATTCGAGGATGCAGAAATCTTCGGTGGATCAATGCTTCTTGTAAAGGAGTTTCACCCCTTTACCATCATTCGAAGATTGGCAAGACCGCCTATTCATTATAAAGATCATTCGAAGTGGAGTCACGGGATACTCCAGAATCAAAAGAAGATGAATAGGGAGAGACAAGAATGGGTTTGGAACCGCAGGGAACGTTCCAAAACTCAAAAGAAGTTGAGTCAAAAAAAGAAGGAATTCAAGCTCGAACGAAAGTGATTCTGTAATTGAATTTACCATATATGTTAAGCTTTGCCTAGAGCCAAAGCTCTGATACCACATGTAACGACCCACTATTTTGGACCATTCAAATCGACAATAAATCCACACATGCCAGGCTTGAATAATTCAAAACAATGGATTGTAAATAAAATTTGGCAAAACTCAGCATATATAATAAATAAAATAATCACAGATCACAAACACAGAATAATATAACAATAATGCAGCGGAAACAAAAGAATAGTAGTTCATGAAGCTACTATATATATAACAGAGTTAAACAAAATACAACAGAAGTCTCGAATATATAGATGACTCAATAAAATAGTCAAATACAAGATCTGAATACATCAGTGGAATCAACTGAATAACTGATAGCAAAATTGATAGATAGCTGGATCTCCAAGCGAACCTCCAACTCCAAAGGTGAGTCTCAAAAGCTATATCACTCAGTCTGAACCGAGCGTAAAGCAAAACACAAAACACTCGAGTCAGGATTAACTTTCTTATATCAATAAATCCAACTCAAGTGAAATATCAACTGAAATACAGTAACTCAAAGGATGTTTGGGATAACCATCCTCTAAGGATCCGTTAAACTATCTACTATGTAGTAATATACGCTATTATAATAATGTCTAATATAAAATAAACTTACTTTTAAATAGCGTTAAGGGGTTACCCATATAGCCCTTAACACAAAATAGTGCCAATAGTATATACAGTACCTGCATACCTCGAGAGGCTACGAGAAGATACTCCATAGGTACGACACAAATAGAAACTCGTAGTAAAGCTCGGTATGGTAGGTGACATGGCACAACTAGGCAATGCCAGGGTAGATATACCAATTACGCATCTGGGCTGGTGGAAACGCATAGCAGCCACTACCGCCCACCTCGGAACACACTCCCAAACAAAATCGAAGGGTGGCCACCAAATCAATCACAAAGTAATAGAATGGTATCAAAGAAATGCATCCGATCAGAGGTGCTACCTCATTGGCCCATCAATCGCTCCTGTTTTAGCCACCTTATGCCAACTCACGGGAGTTGGGTCTACGTATATACTTTAATAGGAGTCGTCGCCACCATCCTACTTCATTCTGGAATCTCCACCGCATACACGGTTGTTAAAGTGGTTTTCGGTATCGACAGAGAGTATGTCCATATCCGATCCCGGTCTCTTTAACAACCAAACGTTATTGTAACACCGCGGTCATTTCAAAATAGTGTATACATCAAAACCAAAATATCATTTTCATTTCAAAAACAAATCAATACGATATTATTTCCATTTCAAATATATTCACTTCCAAAATCATAGTACTTTCAAAGATATAATACTTTCGGAACCAAAACAATTTGAAATAATAATACTTTGGAAATCATAAAACTTTTGAAATTATAGCATTCTGGAAATCATAACACTTTCCTCTTAAACAGTTTAGATATTAAATTTAGTATATATAATAAAATAGTTTATAAATAAAATAGTTTATGTAAAATAGTTATAAGTTAAAATAGCTTATAATAAAATAATTTATATTGAAAATGATTAAAATAGTTTATATTAAAATAATTTATAAAGTAAAATATAAATAGTTTTAGATATAGTTTTCAAATACTTTATATAAAAATAGCTTCCTCAAATTCCATAAATTGATTCAAAAATCAACTCAAATTCCAACTTTCAATTTTAATCAAATACAAATCATCAATTTCAATTCGATTTAGTTTCTAAATAAACCATTTCAAATTTATCGATTTCAAATACATATTTGAACCATAAAACAAGCCGTTTCAATTTCAATATATTTCAAAGCTCTAAATATTCAACATTTCAAAACTAAATTCGATAATTTCATATATATATCAAATTCACTTTACTATTATTTAGTTTTGAAATATTTATTCAATAAATCCAATATCATTTAAAACAAACCCCAAATTACAATAAACTAAATATTTCCTTCAATTTATTTAAACTTGAAATATTCATTTAAATCACTTTTAATCAAATACAAGTTATAAAATCATAGCTTCAAAATTTCAAATTTTATAAATTTCAAATCAAACTTATTTAAGTAAAATTCTTAAATAAATATAATTTCAAACCAATTTCAAATCATTAAAAACTCTATATAGATATTAAATAAATACTTAAACATATTATTTATCAACTTTATTAAATCAACTTTAATAAATCTTTAAAATCAATATTGATTGAAACCATATATTTCTTTTCAAAACCATAGAAATCATTTCCAAAATATTTATATATAGACCAACGGTGTCTGTATATAATTTTCTATCCTATGGTCAAGTGGTACGGATATTTATCATTTCAATCCGCAATTTAAACATATTTTCGGGTATATATCTTTTCAACCCGAAATCCCAAATTCAATTCAATGAAAATCGCTTGGGTTTATCATTTCAACCCATAACGATTTTCTCCTATTCTACAGATCGTTCGGGTATGTATCATTTCAACCCATAGTGATTCTATATTAACAGGGAACTTGCAGAGTGATAACATATATGATAATAAAATAGCAACAGTAACAGTCATATATCATCGGTATAAATAACAGATAATGGTGTCAGATTTCATAGGTGAACAGATACAGATAATGGCATATATATAACAATGTAAATAACTAGCAACGGCATATTTCAATTTTCGTTTCAATTGAAATCAAATTTAATAAATATAAGAACGTTAATCATGAGTGATTGCTCACCTTTCGAGGCTAGAGGAGTTTGACAACAGTACAAGCTACGAATTCAGCACGAATTCCAAAGCAGGGCAAGATTGGCACGAATTTCGACGGATAATGCTGATAGATATGGAATAGATGAAATCAAATCGGAACTGGGTCGATGAAAATAATTGATGTAATTGACTTATATATATATATATACATATATAACTATATATATCAAGTCATATTCTAAATCCAAACAGATATATATATTATATTTATTTACAAATCAACATTAATTTAAACAAATATACATATAACTGACATAACCAAATGACTTCCTTTATAAATAATATATAGTAAACACTATTTCATTCAAAAATGCACCACAATTAATCTAGTTTATAACATAGACAATATACTTTTATAAACTGTTTATAGCTTGTTCACAAATATAAATATAAACATATTTTACACCAAACAAATATATTGTTTACATACTTTAACATATAAAAGCTGTCATATACTAACTATACTATAATATACTATATATACACAACAACTTTTGATTCTATATATACTTACAGTATAAAACTAATAATATATATATATATATTGTATAAACCTTTAAAACAAACATACCAGTATCTAAATGTATAACAAAACAAGTGTGCAAACATATATATACTGGCTATCCAAAAGAAATCCAAACATAATCTACTGTATGCAAACTGTTAAAATTATATATATAGATATATATACATTGTAGCTAAAATATAACTTAGAAGCCAATATATATACAAACTCTCATATAATAATATATACTAATAAACAAATATACATATAAGACTGTAAATAGCCATAAGCAAACTATCCCTATGTTAACATACATACATTTGTTATGAAATATCTGTAAAACGTTTAGTATATACATATAAACAGACTTCATCATTATATGTATAAACAGTAGGTCTGATATAACAAAAAAAACTCGAACATCTATACTATATTTTGAATACCAATATCTCTCCACAAATCAATATTCTCTCTATACATGTATATATATATATATGCTACTCAAAATCATTTATGCAAATATATATATAACTGTTCGAAATCATATACAGTACTTTACAGAATATAGAATATAAAAAAATAGGCTGAGACCAAAATAGCATTCAAAATAGCATACGTATATGACAAATCTATAAACTATAGTTTATATATAGCATCTAATTGTCAGATATATTTCGTAGTAAAAATTTATATATATAGCTTATACCAAAATATTTTAGAAATTGTCAACATATATACACATAATAAAAATATATATATACTACCAGAAAATATACCCATATATATAAATCTGAAAGTCAAGACTCATATATACTTTAAAGTACATCGGATAGAAAATTAGGCCCAGAGAGAGATAGGAAAAAGAGGAGGACAGTTAACATACTATTCCTATATAAAATTTCATAGAATAGTAAGAAACTGTATACCAAGCAAAATATCTCCTATTAGTAGGTACTCATTATATAAAAACATGCCTGGAAGAAAGGACCTGAAAGCCATCAGTGGAAGTTCGGCCATGGCGTTCGGTGGTTGGGCAGGGTGATCAAGGCATCGGGTTTGTGGGAAGAAGTTGAGGAGAAGCTGGGCGTGCCTATGGGTCTGCGTGGAAAGGTGAACGGTCTCATGCCTTTTTCTTCAATGGCCGAAATATAGGGAAGAGCAAATGTGTTTCGGCCATGAAAGTGGTAATTAGAAATGGACGGGGAAGAGATGGCAGGCATGAACGAATAAGTATACAAAAATGTAAAGTGAAGACAAAGGAACAGGTTTGAAGATGAATCAGTGGAAAAGAAAATAAAAGGCTAAAATAAATATATATAACGTCAACTCAAATTAAAGGAAAGGTCACGGATCATTTTGAACGAACCAAAAACAAAATCAAAGCAAGAGAAAAGCAAAATTCATCAATCAAACAGCTGGATGAAGTTATAAAGCTCATCAATTCACGTGGGTAACTCGAAGGACAAAAGCTAACAAAAGATTATAAAACCGGTACCGGTACAGTTACCGACGTTTACAGATTCCGTCGCATACCAGACTTCAAAACACAGAGTTGGATATACCTCAGAGATTAGCACGACGAGACGATCGAAATGGTATATAGATATCAGTGGTACGATTATCCGATAAAAAATCGATATCGGTACCGAAATGCTGCTAATTCGTCGAAAATAAGATAAACGGAGCAATGGCAGTCCAAATTTGAAGAAACGAAATATGTCGTCTCACTCAGAAGATGATTTACAAATTTTCTATAGAAAAATATTTAGGTTTGAAAATTATTTTATTATTATCAAATGTTAACTGATTTAGATTGAAATAAAATTACACAATAAAATTTACTTGCATATTTTCTGATGAAAATTTACCGGTTGCTATGTTAAAATAGACGCATCTCAAATAATAAATTTTTATTTCAAAATTTTATTGTTTAAAATTTCACAAAAATTCAATTAATTAATTAAATAAAACCAATGAAATTTACGGGTCGTTGCATTTACTCAGTTGGATTTGGCTACGGTTTCCATCAGCTTAGAGAGTAGAAGATAGTATACCTTTGACGGCGTTTAGGACCATATATGGATCATACGAATGGTTAGTTATGTTGTTTGGACTAACTAATGCACCGGCATTCTTTGTATACTTGGTGAACCGAATTTTCAGAGAGCACTTGGATAGATTCGTCTTAGAGTGGTTCTTGAGACTTTGAGAGAACATCAGTTGAAAGTGAAGTTTTCGAAGTGTCATTTCTGGAAGAAGGAAGTGAAGTTTCTTGGTCATGTAGTTTCAGAAAGAGGATTGGCAGTAGATCAAACTAAGATCAAAGCAGTGAATAGTTGGAAGAGACCAGAAACAATGACTGAGATAAGAAGTTTTCTTGGATTGGCTGGATATTATCAGAGGTTTATAAAGGATTTTTCATGGATATCAGCGCCAATAACCAAGCTAATGAGAAAAGATGTGAAGTTTGTTTGGACCGATAAGTGTGAGGAAGCATTCTAGAGCTTGAAACACTTATTGACCCATGCACCTGTATTAGTTATTCCGAAAGAGAATCAAGATTTGGTAGTTTATACAGATGCATATGGAACTGGATTAGGAGCAGTGGTAATGCAGAGGGGTAAAGTGATTGCCTATGCTTCTAGACAGCTTAGACCGCATAAGGTTAGATACCCGACTCATGACTTGGAGTTAGCTGCTGTTATTTTTGCTTTGAAGGTGTGGAGACATTACCTTTTGGGAGAGAGGTTTGAGCTTCATACGGATCATAAGTCATTGAAGTACTTGTTCTCTCAGAAGGAGCTGAACATGAGACACCAGAGATGGTTAGAGTTTATTGTTGCTTATGATTTTGGAATTGAGTGCACACTAGGGAAAGGCAACAAGGTTGCAGATGCGATTAGTAGGAAACATCAGAATGCAGTGTTGGCTATGATAGCAGAATGGAAAGACTTAGAAGCATTGTCGACTTGTAGAGTGCTGTGGAGATCCGAGGCTGGGTCTAGTGGAGAATCTGCTATGTTATCTTGTTTAGAAGTCCGACCGATATTGATTGAGAAGATTGCTTCTAAACAGGAAGAGAATCCAGTGTTAGCTGAAAGGATCAGGAAGTTAAGAAATGGAACGGAAAGCGATGACTTGAAGGATTTCGTGGCCAAAGTGGATGTTTGAGAAAGAAGGGTAGATTATGTGTTCCAGATGTGGGAGACATGAGGAAGGAAGTTTTGTAGGAATGCCATCGTTCAAAGTTCACTATTCATCCAGGAGGAACTAAGATGTATCAAGATATGAAGAGAAGTTTCTTCGGGGAAGGCACGAAGAGGGATGTTGGCTTATGGGTAAAGCAATGTCTGAACTGTCAACAGGTAAAAGCCAAGCATCAGAAGCCAAGTGGTTGCTACAGCCATTGGATGTTCTGATATATGGAAGTGGGATTCTATTTCTATGGATTTTATTGACGGGTTGCCAAGATCCAGTAGAGGAAATGAAAGTATATGGGTCATAGTGGATAGACTGATCAAGAGTACCCATTTCATTCCAGTTAAGTCAACTAGGATGGCACATGTTTTAGCGAAGTTATTTATGAAGAATATAGTTAGACTTCATGGAATTCCTAGTAGTATAGTAAGCGATGGAGATCCCTTGTTCACTAGCAAATTCTGGAAAAGTCTGCAGGAGATTTTAGGAACCAAGCTCAAGATGAGTATCGCTTACCATCCACACACCGATGGGCAAACGGAAGGAGTTAACAAGATATTGGAAGACTTTTTAAGAGCTTGTGTATTAGACTTCGGGGGTTCATGGGAAGACCATCTACACCTAGTCGAGTTTTCGTATAATAATAGTTATCAGACTAGTATAGGGATGACACCGTTTGAAGCTTTGTATGGAAGACCATGCAAATCTCATGCATGTTGGTTAGAGACTGGAGATAGATTAATCCTTGGTCCCGATTCGATAGAGAATCCGCAGAGAAGATTGAGCTGATAGGGCGAGAATGAAGGAAGCTCAGTCTAGGCTAAAGAGCTATGCAGGTAGAAGAAGGAAAGATTTAGATTTCTCTGTTAGAGATCATGTTTTCGTCAAAGTATCACCGATGAAAGGTGTTATCAGGTTTGTGAAATCGGGGAAGTTGGCACCAAGATTCATAGGACAATTTCCTATTGTAGAAAGGATCGGGAAACTCGCATATAGAGTGGAGTTACCAAGTAGTTTGGCAGGAGTTCACGATGTTTTTCATGTTTCTCATCTAAGGAAGTGTGTTAGAGATCCAGAGTCTACTATAACACCGACTGTGTTAGATGACTTAGTGGTAGAACCAGACTTGACTATAGTTAGAAAGCCGATTCATATAGTCACGAGAGATGAGAAGAGGCTAAGGAACAAGACAGTCAGATTAATGAAAGTCTAGTGAAGCGACGATGAGAGAGACTGTACTTGGGAGACTGAGAACAGGATTAGAGATGCTTATCTTGATTTGTGTGATGGTATGTTTTACCTTTATGTTTGATATGTTGTGTACCGTATCGTAATTTTGAGCACGAAATTCTTTAAGGAGGGGAGATTGTAACACCCTATTTTTTTAGTAACATTATTTAAGACATTTAATTAGTTGAATAAAATAAAATAATGTAGGTTGATTAATGGATTGAGATTTGTGATTTAATTAAGGGGTAGCCTTGCCATGTTAATGAAAAAACAAATGAACTAAAGAATGAAGTGTTAAGGAAAATAGAAGATGGGTAAAATAGGAAATAGAGCATTCTAATACACTAAACCCTTAGGAATTTACTTCCATACGTTCATTCATACATTCACAAGCAAAAATATAAGTTAAGGTCGGCCACCATTAGCAAGCTCAAGAGAAGATAAAGCTAGGATTTCAAGAGGAGAAATCAAATCAACATAATCAAGATCAAATCTCAAATCATTAATCTCAAAAGCTAAGGTGAATAATGATTACATCTCATTTTCCTAAAAAAATCAGTTTTAAGTTGAATCTTAAGTGTTTTGCAATTTTATGCCATGATTTTGAAGGATTAAATGTTTATATATGCTTGTTGATGATTATGCTTAATCATATAGGTTTTATGATATGTTTTAATGTGAAAAACCTATTTAATGACATCCAAATACCTTACGATTTTAGATATAGATCATAAATGATATTTTAGAGATGCGTTTCAATTTTCATAATTTTCAGAGTTAATGTTTATTTTATATTAATTTTCTAGTGAAGAAAATGAATTGTTGGGGTTAAAATAATTTAAGGTTAAATTATATATAATTTGGGTTTGAAATTCATATATGTCAGAAAACATAGTAAAAATGATTTTCTGGAATTTTCCAAAGTGTTTTGATGAATATATAATTTTTAAGGTATGAGACTTAAATGTTTCATACATTTATAAAAGAAGAAGGGGTATTTTGTAAATGATTTAAATTAATTAATTCTGAAATTATGGAAGTGCTTTTAGAAAAGAAAAATTTACAACCAATAAGATTTTGACAAACAAGGCAGGTTAGTTAAAAAGATTACTAAAAAAGGTTAAAAATCAGTTTTACATGCAAAATGTATGTTTCGCCACTTTCGGCACCCTACTTCTGACTTAGATGGCTTTCGACTTAGTTCCTTCGCCTCCATTACCATTGAAATCAATGCGCATGGCATCAAAGACTTGGTGCACAGCAAATTGGAAAGAAGGCGTAAGGTATGAGGTCGAAACCAGAGGTTCCGAAGGGGTCGAAGCGTTGGTTTGTTTTAAATAAAAATGCGCCTGCTTTGCTTTCGACCATATTGCTTTGGACTTGGTTGGCTTCCGACTGGGTCAAATGGTTTAAAGAAAGGGTTTTAAGAGGTTGCGCCTTTGTTTTTAAATAACCGTTTTTGACTAGGTCGAAGCCTTAGCTGCCGCTTTCTACCTTTCGAAGCAATGCCTTGGAAAGGGTTGATTCTGTTTTATTAAAACCATGCCGCCTCTCCAATGCTTTCTGAAGGATGGTTTCGACACCATCACTTCTTTTCTTAGGTTTTGGCTTTCAAAAGAGTTGCTTTCGACCCTATTATTTATGACCCTTAGAGATTTTAAAGATTAACCCAAATGTTTCGAAAGAGATGGTTTTGAAGGTTTCGAAAGGTGCTTCAACATGTTTTCAAATTGAACCCAATTGCTTTCGAAAGGTTTAAGGTTTTGATGCTTTCGAATGGTTTTTAAGGAAGGTTTCTAAGGGATGGTTCCCCAATGGTTTCGAAAGGTTTAAAGGAAAATTTTTTTCAATGGTTTCGAAAGGCTATGTTTAAAGGTTTTAAAGATAGGATGTCTAAGGTTTTAACTTTCAAAGGAAAAGGTATTTCAATGGTTTCAAAAGGTTTATGTAAATGATTTCGAAAGGAAGGTTTTGGCCTTTCGGCCAAGATGAAAGGAAGGGTTTATTTGGTTACGAAAGGGATACTTTCAATGGAATCGAAAGGGGAACTCTCAAAGGTCTAAATGTTTTCATCAACAAAGATTTGGGTAAAGTATATATAGCATGGCTGATTTTGAGTAAAGCATAGAGTATATATTTTCCTTATTTAAGTTTGGTTTAAAGATTTTAAATCAATTTGAGATGAAAAGGTTTTCAAGGAAAATTTAAGGGAAGATTACCCTAAGTAAAATGACTCGGATATTAGAATACCAGATGGGACTGTTATAGGGTCGTGCCCTATACATTAGCTATTAGGCCTAGTTAATTTAGTCCAAAATTCCAGTGTGTTGGGCTTTGTCATAGGTAAGACTAAAATTATGATTACACACAGAAGGGAATATATATTTGTATACAGATAGGTTATTGGGGAGCCCGTAAAACCATTAGGATCGGGTGAACCTGGGAGATGTTAAGTTTGGGACATACAGTCCAGAAGAGGAGTATTTAATAAATTGTTCGGGATAGACCACCCAGAAGAGGAGTGTCTAACATGTGTTAGATTATTTTGATTATATTGTCTGGTAGGCCCGAGCCAGCCAAAGGTTAGTAGTTAGCAAAACAAAACTATAGTGTTCGGACAAATAGTTCATTTGTTATCTGATATGTATGTTTTCATAATAATGCTTTATAGTTTTAACAAGTTTTGGTTAGAGGATAAAGGTTTGCAAAAGATATGCTCTAAAAGGATATTAGTGAGGGAAAGCCTGTTCCGCTAAGTGGCGTAGTCTCACTTAATATCCAATAATCCAGATGTATAGTATTATTCACACCAGGCTTTATATCTGACTCGAATTTTATGTTTTTCCCCTTAAACTCTCGGGTGCTCAAAATTGATTTGAGTAGGCTGAGGGTTGAGGTTCTTGAGGTTTTAGTAGGTTGACAAATAAAGCTTTCGAAGACGAGCAAGTGGCTAACAGATAGCTATTTAAAAGTTGCTGTTTTGTTTTGTTTTATTCCGCTGTGTTGTATTTAGACAAGTTATGTCTATATAGTACTCTGGTCAACCAAGGGAGCATAATCATATTTTGCTCATGGCGTATTTATATAATAATTATATTTTTTCTGAACCTGGAAACGATTATGGGATTATGTAATTTGAATGCGAAACATGTGTTTTGAAATGTAATTAGTAAAATGTCATTTTTATGAAATCTATGGTTTTCATATTCAAGTGCTTCTGATATTATGGATACCATTAACATAGCCATATTTAGTCATCGGAAGTTAATACTATGGATGGCTGCAGCATATGTAGCGCTTAGCTTTGGGCCTCTAGATAGGGGATGTTACAGTAGCTCTGTATTCTTTAGTCCAAACGGCATCACCACATAGCAATATAATCCAACATCGATAATGAAACTGGTGTGCTCTTCATCGAGAATGTGCATCGGGATTTGGTTATATCCCGAGTATGCACCCATGAAAGATAGCAATTCGTGTCCCGCGGTTGAATCCACCAACTGGTCGATCCTTGGAAGAGGAAAACTGTCTTTTGGACATGCCTTGTTCAAATCTGAGTAATCAACACATGTTCTCCATTTCCCATTTGCCTTTTTCACAAGTACAGGGTTAGATACCCATTTAGGGTAGAGGGCATCGTCGATAAACTCGTTGTCGTTGAGTCTGTCCACCTCCTCTTTGAGAGTGGCAAATCACTTCGGATCCATGTCATGTCTTTTTTGCTTCACCGAGACATGCCTCGGGTCGATATTCAATGCATGGCTCGCAATGGCAGGCGATATTCCACACCTGTCAGAGTGAGTCCATGCGAACACATTTAGATTCGCTCAGAGAAATCAAGCAAGTTCTTTCATCATCGAAGGGGCTGAGCTATGATCCGATCTTTAGGACCCATGATGGGTCTTCGTGGCTGACTGTGATATCAATCGTTAGCTTAGCTGGTGCAGCCTTGGTCTCTTTGGGATCCTCCTCATCATCTCTAGGATCTATATCTTTACAGAACCGACTGTGGCACCCAAGCGAAGGCTCAAGCGCTAGTTGTCAAATTTCGGTAGCTTGGATGCAGACAATCTTGTCCACACCCTTACATTTCTCTTTGCGTTGAGCATCCCTCAATTCAGCTACATAACAGGCATTCCCAATCGCTTAATCACCATGAACAACTCCAACAACATTATATGTCAGAAACTTCAAAGTCAAACACCCTGGGGGCAAGAGCTGCATGGAATTCGGATAGGGCCGGTCGACCCAGTAAAACGTTGTAAGGAGACTCAACATCCAAAACAACAAATGGCAAGATTCACACTCTCCTACGGTCACCTTCCCAACTCTATGGGTAATTCCACATAACCTACAGCTTTAGTTGCAACTCCGTTAAAACCGTTTATGCGGGCCTTAGATGGCTTTAAATCCTTAGCTTCCATTTTTATCCAATCATAGGCTTTTTTGAAAATTATATTTACTGAACTTCCATAATCAATCAATATTCTTTTCACCAAAATAGGGCCGATCATGGTCGAAAAGACCATTCGGTCGACCGTCGGAGCCTCTACCTTCTCTGCATCTATGTTCCTAAGCACGATATCATTTGTCGTTGTACGCTGCTTTTTTGCCAGAGCTCCGTCTACTGTATTTGAACAATATTCAAAATCCATATGCCTAATCGTGCTAGCATAGCGCTCCATCTCTTTCCAACTCTTATCTGCTGGGTGCGCCAATCTTCCACAAGTTCGTGCGGGCTCCTCAACCCTGCGCGGCACCTGTCCTTGGTTGTGGTCAGATGTCCCGTGTCCACCATCCTGCAGGGCTTTTACAAATTGCTGCAATTTCCTTTTTCAGATAATGTCTTGGAGATGCATACATTCATTCGTGCTATGTCCATAGCATTCGCGGAACCAATAATATTTTTTTGTTTGTTTCTACTTTTCGGATGATTCTTTTGGAGGCGGCTTCCTGTATTGCATGGTATTGCAAGTAGACAAATAGATATTCTCTAAGAACTTATTCAAAGGTGTGTAAGTATCGAACATCGGAATTCTAGGCTTCCCTCTTCCAGAGTCCCTCTTTCGTTCTGGGCCCCTATCTCCGCCTTTCTTTTGCTGATTCTGCTTGTTTTGGACATTCACTTGAACTTTTCATGAACTATCATCAGACTTCTTTACTGCGATGTTACTATGTACTCCCTCTCCACTTGGTCCCGCAACACTCTTTTTCCTAGAGGACCTGGCTTCCTCCTTTCTCAAATACTGAGCCACCTTTGTGTAAAAGCGCTATTACGTTGCGAGGGCTTGCCAGCTAACCAATCGACAAAATCAAATTCTGGATCTATCCCTTTCGTCACAGCCATCAATATCTCATGGTTATTCAGATTACTGATTTCCGTAACGGCTGCATGAAATCTCTCCAAATAATCTTTCAACGATTCTCTTGGAGCCTGAATCATGTTGGACAGGGACATCATATCCTTGGGACGAGTTGGTGCCCCGAAATTGGCTCCACAAACTTTGTTGTCAAATCTAGAAATTGATCGTAGGGGTAATCTTGTGAACCACATTGTTTCTGTTCTAGAGAGAGTTATGGGAAAGAATCTACACTTGGTTGCATCATCCACTCGCACAGAATCCATCAGCCATTCGTATCTTATGATATAAAGCCTGGAGTCTGTTTTTCCCTGGTAGGCATGCATTGATGGCATGTTGAACCTTCTTGGATACTCCGCATGTAGAACATTATCAATGAACGGGGTATGGCTTCTCGAGATTCCCCAGCCATCGTTAGTCAAGCACTGGCTATCACTCACCAACTGTCTGACCATTGCCGATAAGTCCAGCGTTTGGAAGGTTGGTGCCAAGTGGTAGTCATACTCGACCTCACGTGAATGGTCTGGTCGATGTCCGCGGGCCGTTTCATGCCTTCTTGGTTCACCATCTTCCTGATGTGTATCTTATAAATTCACTTCATCGTCATTCTGAGGAAGAGCCTGGTCAACATTTAATTGAACTCTAGCATCCAAACCAACCATAGCAGCTCCAACTTAATTGATATAAGGCATGGATGGATACCCCCTTTTAGTGGAGGATCGGTACCGATCCCTATGGAGGGATCGGTACCGATCCCTATGGAGGGATCGGCAGCGATCGATCCTGGCAGACCATGATGGTCTGCCAGTTGATGCCCCGAAGTTTTTACGTGATATTCGTCTGTTCAGCAACGCCTATGCCTATGATACTCGTCTAATGAGGTAGAACTCTCCGATGCCGAGTAAGGAGTGGAGTCTCTCCTAGCTTTCCCCCGTTGCTACTAACCAAGTTGGTTCATCAAGTTGATATTAGTCTGAATTTGTTGATTTAATTGTTGACGGCTCTCCATCAGCTCCCTCATTAAATTATGAAATTCAGCTCTTATAATAGAATCAGTGGGATTCTGAGCTTCAACCGATTCAGCATTCACATTTGTTGGTTGATTGCTTGGGTCTCCTTGCTAGATGCTAGTATTTTCATTTCCTTCCATGTTCTGAGAAGTAGATCTAGTGTTTCTCACCATCATCAATAGCTTTGCTTAGATTTCTACAAATCCAAGTAGTATAAGCAACTTCTTGAAGATAACTGCAAACCTCCTTTGAGGGATTTATCCAATCCAGTAGTAATAAAGAGATCCTAATGAACTGAGAATCAAGTTTCTCAATGAAAGCACCAAAATATTTGCAACTAAATTGGTCACAAACACCCAAGAATGGTTTCTGTAGAGAAGTAAATAAAGAAAAGCAAAAATTAAACTGAGTAAATGAATTAATAAGCAATAGAGAATGAACTATAATCGAAGACACAGGAATTTATAGTGGTTCGGTGTTGTATGCCTACATCCACTTTAAAGATTATTCTTTATTAATCGCTTATAAATCTGATTACAGTAGTAGAAAATAGCAAGTGATTGATTACAATGGAGTCTAAGGTAAAAGTAGCGTAAAGATCCCCTGAATGACCCATTAGGCCAGTATTTATAGATGAAGATGACCATGTATCTCTTTGAAATTTTGGTTGAAGGACCTTTTAATCCACATGGGCCCACTAGCGAGATCGCTGGGCCTAATTCTCAAAGAGGAGGGATCGGTATCAATCCCTTCTTTGGTCAAATTTTGGGGAGCGATCCCTATGGTGGCTTCCTTATCCAAAAACATGCTTAGCCTCCAATTTCCATGTCATTTGGATCAATTGAACTTGGGTTGTTGCTTGATATCTAATTCAACATAACCTGAATATTGTCTTCTACCGATCCCTCCCAAGGGTTGTATATCGATCCCTTTAAAAATTTTCCTTTTGATGTGCGATCCCTCGAGTAGGTTCCCTAGGGTCCTTACATCTTGCTCCTTAAATTTCATGTGCTTTGGACTTGTAGATCTCGAGATATTGATTATTTTCTACAAAAGTGCTCTTGTACTTTGATGTGTACCGATCCCTCCTATTGGAGCTAAACTATGTCAATCCCTCCTATGCATTAAACCATATCCCATGCTTTGAACATTCTACGTTGTGCGTATATCAATTCCATTCAATTCTGACTTCATATTACCATTTATACTCGATTTCAGGCCCTACAATCATCACTCTGGAGTCGTCGACCTTAACACCGTCAAAGCTAGCTCATGCAATCAGTTCAATATAACCGGGCTAGAATCCTGGATAACAGCCTAATTACTATTTTAAGGCATAATAAGGAAGATTGCTTATAAGGCCTTATTTATGAAATAGTGAGATGTGTTTGTGTGTGTGTGTGTAGAGTAATTAATTTATGGCTAAGTCATAGGGATGCAAGGTTAATAAAGTTGCATGACAGAAGTATGTCCTTCACTTTGAGGCTATTAGCAGCTGTGTATACTTTTATTGATGTGAGATATCCTTATGATAAATATTTGTAAGGACGCGAGGTTAGTTCCAAATCCAGTAGAGGAAATCCGCCCAGCTAATCTGGCTACCAGTTCCTACAAATAGTGGACTAATGTGAGACGTCATTATAGGTATGGGCCATGAGACGAAGGGCCTGCTTCGAGGTTTGAGGTATTAAGTGGTTAGACCCGCCTTTTTTCCTAGATGAAGTATTAAATGGCCAAGGGGTTACGCTAGGTGGTATCTTTACAGGGGTCCGCTTTTGGAATTAGGACTTAAATGATGGGGACTGCCTATTTTCCACCTGGAAGTATTAAGTGGCCTATGAGATTCCATATGATGTCAATTAGATAGTACCATTGAGGAGCACACTTTTGGAATTATGCCTTAAATGACGGAATCTGCATATATCCACTAAGAAGTATTAAGTGGCTTGGGTACCGTCTCTTACATTATTAGTTATTTATGACGTATGATTGGGATATGGGATATACTTCTGGAATGGAAGGTATTAAATGGTTGGACCCGCCTCCTTTCCTTATAAAGAAGTATTAAATGATTTTATGTTCGTAGACATATTCTTGTTTTGAAATATACTGCCCAAGTACTGAAAAGGAAAGACTTGAGGTTTTTATTCACCAGACACTTGTTGTTCTATCTCTCTCCTCACTACAACACAGATTAATGACGGAGTGATGGCGGTGACGATGCATAAAGGTGAAGAAGCTTGGAAAGTGGCGGTATTTATTATTATTTGCTTTCATGTGTACCCATGGATTTAAACAATTGTTGCAACGGATTATATTACGGTTTTTATGGGATTCTGTGTTATGACATTTTTATGGTTTTGAAATAAATGGGTATACTTTACTATTATATTTTGTTCCATCCGCTGTGAGTTCTGATAGTTTAGTTATAGCTCTACAATATTATTTCTTTTTACTACCAACGGCTTATCTTAGAATGGATCTAATTTTCAATGGGGAGTCAAAATTTAGGCCTGTTCCGGGGTAGGTTGTTACAAGTGTCATATTTTATCCATGCATTGTGAGATATATGACATGTTATTGGTTTGTTTTGCTTTTACCCATGACGAACCCTCCATCATTTGGGGACCATACAACATAGGAGTCCCTTATATGATTTCCTGAAGTGGAAGGGTGTCACAGTACAAATTTCAAAAGATGGAGATGCTACATATTTCCTAAACCTACCAACCTCATGTAACAACCCGTGCATATATCACTTTAAATAAATGATCGTTTAACATTATTGATATAACAATAATTTTGTAAATAATTATTTTTATTAATTTATATGGTTTTATAAATAAAATATGATCATTTTTATTAGTTAAGAATGATAAGAAAATTTATTTTCAAATTTTTTTTACAAAAATATGCATATTAATTTAAAAGAGAAAATATGACCGAAAATCAGAATCGGGATTTATAACGATACAACGTGTGGAAGTTGTGCAACGTTATAAGAATATGTAACATACACATATACATGTACATGTGTATACATGAGAACATGCACATAAACATACTATATAAATATAATTAATTATAAAAATATAGTATAAAATATATAAGATATTTTAAGCTTTCTTACTTCTTAAGCATATATAAGTCAACATATGCATACATGAGATAATGGAAGTGATGGGCACATGGGGGGAGGCCTTTGCGGTACATAAAAGGGGAGTGGTGATCATGAAGGTGCATGTGATGGTGATGGAAAAGATAATGTGTGCATAGATATTTATACTCTCTTCTTTTCCTATAAATACCCTGCATTCTTCTCTTCATTTTCATTCATCTTCTTCTTCATATTCTTAAGCTTTGTCTTCCTCTTTAATGGCTTCTACCCTAGAAGAAATAATGTCAAATTTTATTCAAAAAGAATTTAAATTATAATATATAGTTATATATACTTAAACACCTCAAAACAATCCCAAAACTCCACCTTTTCTCCTTGTTCTTCACAACCTCCAACCCACTTCATCAATAGGCTGAGCACCCCTTGCTCCACCCTAGGTCGTGCGCCCCTAAGCTATCTCAAGTCTTGGTTGAGGCATCTAGGAGCTAAAATCCGAAGAATGGTGAGCTTCGGAAACTAAGTAGCAGAGCTATAGCGAATTTTCAATTAATCGTTTAAAACTCAAGGTGAGAACTCTCAAACTATTATATTATATGTTGGACGATGATATGATGTTTGCAAATGGATGTTTAATATGCTTTGATCATCAAATTTGGATGTTTTCATATGAATATATATATATATATATATATATGAAAGCCACGGAAATACACGTCGATAAGCACAAAGGAAATCACTTTTCCTTGAACCAATGAAATGATGTGTATGGAAAGTTCAACCTCTTTAAAAATGGTTTTAAATGAGTTTGAAATGTTTTATAAACATTGAAAAGCTTTTTGGTGAGGTTTGAAAAGAAATGGAAAATTTAGTTAAAAAATAAGCACGTCACGTAACGGTAGTTCGCAACTTCGTGTCATAAAAGTCCAATAAGTGTAAAAGTTGGAGTATAGCTCAGAATTCTTCGAGATAAGAATTTTTCAAACTATTATATCCATAGTTTTCCAACAAGGAACAAAATCGAGATTTCGATAAGGAAATTTTGAAATGTGAGTAAAACAAGTTTTGGAAAAATCGTAGTTTTGCAGTTCGGAATCAAAAACTAGATTTCTTTGGAAATGATGTTTTAAATTTGTTTAATAATATGGAATAAATCTTGTAAATGGTTTAAAATGTTTTAAAAGTGATTTGAGTAATAAAAATTAATTCTCAAATAATAAAAAGTCATTTTGATTAATAAGCTTAAAAAGCACTTTCCGCAACACTTTTTTGCAGCACCTTTCTTTAACTTTTGAAATATAGTTTTAAACTTAACAATTCTTTTCCAGTTATTATATAAATGTTTTTAAATGATTAATAAAATATTTTAAAGATTATTTGAAGGATTTTTGCAATGATTAAAGATTTAGAGTCGATCAAATAACTTGACCGCCTTGTGGGAGTCAGAGAGATAGTGTCTAGGCTTGAGTTTGAAAAACCAGTTTCCTACTCTCCCTGGCTATCCGGACTGGCTCGACGGAGGGGATATTGAATAAGCTTACTTGGATCAATATCTTCCTAAATGAAAAATGAAACGATTTCGAATTTTTTCTTAGTAAAAAGGAGTTTAAAAGTTATCAAGGGATTTTATAAGAGAGGTTTAATATCTCTGTATATACCGGAAAGAATGTTTTAGAAATGTATATGTCCAAAAGAGATTTTGATAAAAGAGCTTAATTAATTAAAAAATGATTTCCTATTCACTTGACTTCTTTTATTGATGATTGGTTCGGAGGGACCGGGGTCGAATTTAGATAATTTCTGTCTGAAGACCACTTCGAACCAAGTTACATATTTGAAGTGAAGACATGAAGATAATTGTGAAGATGGAACGTGGGGCTACTTATCACCAACCCTCGAGGGAAATTTCCCATATCATATTATGTGGCAATAGTTCTTCATTTAAAATCTTCGATGCAAGGACTTCTCGCTACTAATCCTAGGGTAAATTTCCGACAAGATGTGGTAGGAGAGTGCCTTCTATTTCGTTCAGTCCTAGAACGAACCCGTATGGACAAATGTTTGACGTTGCATTTCTAGATACATAAGTGATCTCTATGAACATATTATCTGCTTGACGGCGGAGAAGGCAACTTCTCTTAGATCAATACCTTTTCCTGAGATGTATGAGCTCAGGAGTTATACGTTTGTAGAGATCAGCCGTGTGACCATGGAATGAGAGTGTGGCATTCAAAGAAAGATGATGTGCTATGTGAAAGGTAATCATTACCTCAAGCCTCATACCCAGAAATGGCCGAAACAGGGTAGATGCGGCAAGGCTATGTGGTTCGCAACCGTTAGGGTATGATCATCCCCTTTTAGATATATTTCTACCCGTTATGATGTTCGGGTTTAAATTATTGTGGTGTGTGCTAAGAGACGTCTCAGATAGGTCGGTAACGACCGAGGTGATGGCATATTCGGTACTATCTAGTGAGAAAGGTAGGTCAATCTTGTTTTGGTAGAGGTGCAGATGTTCTGTTGACCTCGGTACATTCCTCTAGAGATGTACTGTCGGAAGGTAGTCCCTTCACCTGGTCATTTGTATGGAAATCCATTCTCTAATAAGTGCCTTCCATTTTTTTGTAGAGCCTAGTATGCTGGAATTTAATAATGGTAACAATTTCGGCTAAGATTATAAGTTTACTTGCAGATGTTTTCAAAGATATGTCATTAAAAATAATATTAAGTACTTTTACGTAAGAATGTTTTGGTTATCATAAGGTTAAAACCCGTTCCGTGTTTATGTGCGGCGTGGTCATATGAGATACCTTTTTGTTTTCAAACAACGTATTTTGAGTTCTCACACCAGTCCTATGACTGACCCAGAGTTTATTTTGTTTTCTCTTTAAACTCTGGGTGCCCTATTTTTTCTAGGCAGCCAAGTAGTCAGGATTTTGTTTGGAGTATTTTGGGGAAGAGCATGCTGGAAGAGGTTTTTGGAGCATGGAGCTAGAGCACCTGATGTGGATGTCTATCTATCTATTTATTTTTCCGTTGTGTCTAAGTTAGTTAATACCAGCAAGTGTGGGAGCAGGCAGTTATAATTGTTCCTGGCTGGGTTAGTTCATACAAAAATTCTGATGTATTGAAAATCTTCCTCCCGGCACTTGGATTTATAGCACGTGAATACCGTGGATGTATTAGTGTCGATTTTCGAGAGTCGAGGAGATGGGTCTTCACATTTATTATCAGAGCTGAAGGTTAAGCAAGAACCTTGGCTTTGGTGGGTTGTAACTCATTAGAGATAGGGTTAGTAACAACCTAGAATGAGTTTAATCTTTAAGAGTGCACATTTAGAATCCTTATCTGAATAAAATTTGTGCTATATACACGTTCCCCAAGGTAATTTCGTCTTTGTATTCTAAAATTATCTTACTAAATTCAGGTAGTAAGACATGAGTACTCATAGAGGACGAAGACGGGGAAATAGCAACACCAAAAACCAATGGTCTAGCTCCAACCGCCGCTGTAGAAGAAATAGCTCCCGTACAACCCCAGGTTAATTTTTCCACCCTGTGCAAGAATATTACCAACTTAGGGGGAAACCATTCGAGGGTACAGAAGCTATCATTGAAGTACAATCTTGGATTAAATCATGCGAAAGGATCTTTAAGGCGTTGAACATCAGTGATGAGCAAAAGAGGTTTTTGGCCTCATGGCAACTACAGGAAGGGGCTCTGGCTTGGCGGGAGTCCATTACCCTAAGTGAATCATAGGATAATTTCTCTTGGGGAGGGTTTAAGGAGGTCTTGGAAGAGCAGTACATGCCAGCGTCCGGGAATTCTCGTCTTTATAGAAGCTTTATGGATCTAAAGCAGGACGAAATGAGTATTGAAGAGTATGCTAATAAGTTCAACGAATTATCTTGTTTTGGGCCAGGTCTAATTGACACGCCTTTAAAGAATAACGAGAAGTTTATTTTCGGGACGAATAAGAAGTACCAGAGCAGGATGACTGCCAATGTTAAGGGGTCATTTATAGATTTGCCGGATATGGGATTCCGTTATGAAACATTAGACAAGAAGAATCTCATGGTAGTTCAGACCAATAACAACAACGCCAACAATTGGAAGAAGAGAAAGTTTAATCAAAATGGGAAAAAGCAAGGTTAAGGAAAATCTGGAAGAGATGCCCAAGGTAACTATTTGAAAGATGCTACATGTTATAATTGCCAACAAAAAGGCCACCTAGCGACTCATTGCAAGAACCCCAAGGTTCTTAGGCTACTACCAAACTACTATAATTGTCACCAACCGGGGCACATGATCAAGGATTGTCCGATTATGAGGAAGGGAGAGCAAGCCAGAGTCTACACAATAAAGGATGAGCCTTCAACCACTCAGGATGTGAAGGGCAAAGGAGCTTTGGAAGGTAATATTTTTATCGAAGATGTTTTAGTTAGAGTATTGTTTGATACAGGAGCTTCTCTTAGTTTTATTGCTAAGGAAACCGTAGAAGAATTAAAACTTGAACTTAAGTTAGTGGATACCCCTATTTGTGTGACAAATCCTACAGGTGGTACTACTAACCTTTGTATGAATTGTGGAAAAGTCAAAATTTCCCACTCTTCCCGTAAATTTCTTTTCGACCTATTTGTCTTAGATTTTATTGGATTTGAAATTTTGCTTGGTATGGATTGGTTGACTAAGTATGTAACGACCCTGAAATTTAAATTTATTTAAATTGATAATTAATTGAATTTTTGAATTTAAAATTGTTAATTTATTTCATTCTGAATAAAAATAGTAAAATAAATGTTTTAAAGTGAAATTAATCGATTTATTTATTGCGAGTTTCCCCGATATCCAAGTATATTCTGTATAAACCATTTGAGATTAAAATATTGTAAATAGTGTATATGTGTGTATATTGAATGTATATATATATTTAGGTATATACGAGCAAATTTAATATATATATATATATATTTGAAATTGATGGTTAAAGATGGTTTGAATTTATAAATTAAATATAAAGACAATAAAAATTTAAGTAAGATAAATAATTGAGTTATAAAGAGAAATAACTTAGAAGAAATTTAACAACATATTAAAAATATAGAATTTCATTTATATTCCTGAGTAACAAGGCTAAAACAAAACTTAATCTTCATGTAACAAAAATAAACATAAGTCAAGGCAAAAGAAATATATACATAACATAACTAAAACAAGTAAACAAAACCAAAACAAATGTACAAGCAAATGAAGCTAAGCATGTAGGCTGAGGAATAAGGACTTAAGCAATTTAATGCAGCCACCATTTTAAAAGTAAAAGAGATATTGTAAAGTAATGTACAAACCAAACAAATATAGGATTTCATTTATATACAAACAAATACAAATACAAGTTCCAACCAGCAAGTAAAGTGTATAGGACAAGATAAAAGAAACAAAGTTGCATGTAAACAAAAATGGAAACATATGTACTTAAGCAATTAATGCCACATCTCAGCCGAGACAAGCAAGTATGGCTGAAGTGAACATGATTTTGCAACATACCTTTAGCATTTAATAAAAGCATTATCAGCCATGCTTATTGTACAAACAAATAAAGTAAAATATATTCAAGTGGGTACAAATGAAATTATAAGTGGACTTAGAAAACAAATCAAAGTACTTACCAATATCTTCTCAGCCGAAATGAAAATCTGATCAAAGGAGGAAAGTGAAAAGCAAAGTTTCAAAGCAAAATAGAATTAGAACAGGGAAAAAAAAAATCAAAACTACATTTAATTTGTAAACCTGAAGCTAGCCAGAGTCTTCAAACCTGAGAAGCAACTTAACAGCAAGCAAATTAAAAGCAACAACATCTCATCACCAAAACAAACATCAACAGCAAACAACTTAGATCAAAACAAAGCAAATGCAAACTAGAGGAGTTTCAGCTTGCAAAAAAAATTCCTAAGCCTGTTTCAAATAAACTACTCTGTTCTTCTTCCTAAAAAATCAGGTGAGTAACTTTACCTTTAAACCTCTAAGTATAATTTTGGTTCATATCATTGCTGTGTTCCATCTTGTAGTGTGAAGTATATTTGGATGTAAGATATGAACAATAGTTGTTTGTTTAACTATAAACTAAAGTTTAATTATTTTTTTTAAGTCAAAATAAATGGGAAATGACTCTGGAACTAAAATAACAGACCAAGTTGAATATAAGTGAGAATTTAATTTTCTTAGTTCATGGTTTCAGAAATACAATCCAGAATCTTATACAAAATGATGATTTTTAAAACCAAAATCTGAATTTTTAGTGATGAATTTAGTGTGCAATTATGGTTTGTCTGGAAATGGTGTTTTGGGTAAGTCCGGGTGATCTCGACGATCTGAGAGGTCGGGTTTCGCTGTGATGGTAGTGGAGAGATTGGAGACGGTGGGAAAAATACTGGATGGATGGGCAGATGATCGTGGTGGCGACGGCAGGCACTTGAAGTCTGTAGCCCTAGTTTTGTCGAGGCTGAGAAAATGTGCTTTGTTCGACATCGTTGGTTGATCGAGTGCCGTGAGACCTTGGGTGATGGAAGCTTTGTTGCTGACGAAGGCTTGGTTGAAGCTATAGAGTTTCTGGTGGTCGAGGAGGTGGTTGCGAGACGTTTCTTTCCGGCGATGTGAACTCCAGTTTCGAACTGAAATGCTCGTTTTCGTTTTGGGTTAGATGTTTTTGTTTGGGTGGTTGCAGTCGAGTGTCGAGTCGATTTGTGACATGTTGAAGGCGGTGGCCATGGTCGGAGCGCTGGCGAACTCCTGTGCACGTGCACGAGCACGTTTTTATCATCTCTGGTAATTTTTGGGGAAGACGAATATTTCGACTCGGGTTTACTCGAGTTATTCGAGTATATTACTCGAAGCAGGAAGTGTTTGACTCGAAGTCAATTTAGTCTGGGCTCGGTGCAGTTTTAGTTTGATTCGAGTATGTTGTGTTCCAGGCCTTTGAAGAGTATAGCCTGGCAGTGTCTTGATTTCATAAGTACAATATAAAATCTGAAACGAATTTAAAACCAGGTTTAAATTTGGATTTTTAAATCTAAATTGAAATTGAAATTCGAATCTTAAGTTTTGAAAATGGAATAAGTTTATAACTTTAAAATGAGGTAAATAAGTTAAAGTTAAAATATACTTTAATGATTTGAAATTTAAAAAGAAATTTAGTTTAAAATCTGTAAAGTGGAATTTAGTGATTGGATTCATTAAATTAATAAGTTGATTAAATAGATTGATAACTAGATTAATTAAGTAATTATGAGTTTTAAACTCATTTATTAAGTTTAAGTTAATTATTAATTTGGAAAAACTAATGTGGAGTTAAAGACTATTAATTTAATAGATTAGATTTTAAATTAATGATTAAATGTTAATTTATCGGTAATTAAAGGTTAATTAAGTTACATTTAAAAACTTGAATTAATTAAATAATTAATGGTTAATTAATGGGTCATTAAGGATTAATTAATTAAGTTAATTAATTTAGGAATTATAAATTAATGAAGGTGATTAAGGAAAGATAATAACTTATGGGCTAATTTATCAATGTGATTAATTAAGGAAAATTAATTTAAGAATAATTTATTAATTATTAATAGTTAGTTAATAAATGATCTAAAGGATAATTAATTATATTGGTTTGTAATTAATTAATGATTAATTAACCCGGATTTGAAATTCATAAGTAATTAATCTAATTTGAATAAATCAGATAATTAACTGACCTTACTTATGAATATTTGGATTTGATTGGATGATTGAATTTTTTGATATACCCTGATTTATGTTGTGCTGAGCTGTTATATCTGTGATGTATATATTGTTATGTGAATATGAAACCCTTGACCCGTAAAACGACATTTGAATTTCGATGCGACAAGGAGTCGGATTCCAGTTGGTTATCCGAAACCCACATCGAATTGTAATAGTGAATCTTTATGACCGATAAATTTATTTTATCAATGAATCTGTGAATGAAGATAAGCGTTATCGATTTTACCGCTTATCGATATATCTGTGATGATTATATGATGTTGCACTACTGTGTAAAACCCCTGGACTACACCTTTACACACACAAATATGGATTCCACGTGGAAATCGGTTAAGTCATAGATAATTTAAATTTGATGTTTTTGAAATTGAAATTTTAATTTCAATTGATTTTGAAATTAGAAATTTGGGTTTAAAATGAAAAGCATTTGAAATGGAATTTCAAAGATAAGAGTTATTTTGAATAACTTAAACGAGTTTTGAAAATTTAAATAATAAGATTTAAATTTGAATTCAAGTTTTAAATTAAATCTATGATTTGGAAACTAGGGATAAAAGATGATATAAATGTGTTTGTATGAAGTTAAACCATTTAAAAGTATAATTTTGAGAATTTGAATTTAACCCAAGAACCTTAACTCGTATTAATGAATCAGATTTCCAAAATGAAACTGTTTGTTTTCAAAGGAATAAAAGCTTTCAGATAAGAAATGAAATTCCAGTTTAATTAAAGGAATTTCAAGATTGAATTGGAATTGTTTTTCCAAGTTATGAATGAATTCTCTTTTTGAAAGCTATGAATTAAATCTGTTTATTTTTAACAGATTTAAAAGTGATGTTTTATTTAAACCATTCGAAATGAAATTGTTTTGAAAGCTATAAGTTAAATCTTTGATTTAAAGATTTAACGAATTAATCAAATTGAAAGGGAAATTGATTTGGAAAATCTGTGAATGAATCTTTGTGAAATTAAGTGAACTTTGTGAATTGAATCTTTTTTGTTTAAAAAGATTAAAATGGTAATTTGTTAAACCATTTGAAAAGGAAGTTTGGGTAATAAGTTGTGACTTAATTGAAATCCCAATATCCATATGTTTTTGAATATTGCGCTCACTATTCGGGTTAGCCGGGAAAAGACAATTGTGTCATATAACCCATTCCGAATAGTGATACGTCGTATATGGATAGCATTTGAAGACCGGTGTTGAAGACCGGATATTTTTCGAAAATGAAAGGACAACCTATCGAATGTCTTTGCACTGAGTTGCTCCGGTATAGAGATTTATATCACTCTTTTGTGACGGGAAGTCCGGACGTGATTGGAAATTATCCGGATTTGCAAGGGCTTCGTAAGAAGTGCCTTCGGTTCTGTTCGATCCCGGAACAGACTTGTATGGTTACATGTCTGACATTACACTTTGAGATATAAAGCCGATTTCTTTCAAATACATTTCTGTTGGTGGCGGAGAATTTATTCTCTTAGCTTAACACCCTTCTCTGAGACGTACGAGCTCAGAGGTTATGTAGTTGAAATTTATCAGCGATATATCCCAATTTGGTAATGTGGCATGCTGAGTGTTGCTGTGAAATGATCAGTGTTTGATCATTTGCGATATGATCATTTGTTTGATTTTATATCTTTGTGATCATAGGTTGATCATTTGTTTGACCCGAAGCATGGCTTTGTGACAAAGCGTAGCTTTGTGGACGAGACTTCGTCGAGCCTCACACCCCGGAAATGGTCGAAACAGGAAGGATGCAGCAAGGTTCTAGGGAGTAGCGCCCCTTAGTGTATGTCATTCCTTCTGGATAAAGGTGGTATCATGGTATGGAGCCCAGATACTTAACCTCTGTGGATACTGCATTATTTTTATTATGTGGTTGTTGGAAATCGAGGATCCTCGGGAAGATCGGTGACGATCGGGGGATGGCATACGCGTGTCAGTAGTTACCTATTTTTGCAGAGGTAACCCGGCCTTGTGTTGGCAGAGATCCGGTTAGGTTCTCGGGTCGTCTATTCCAGGGACGTACCCACCGTGGCATGGGAAGTTCCTTAGCCTGACCATTTGTTGGAAATCCAAAGAAACAATACGCGACGTGTACGGTTTTAGTTGTATTACCTGCTATGGAATGTGGCGGTAACCTGCTATTGAACATAGTAGCTATAGTAGGCATAAGTGCGGAATGCCTATGCTGGCTAAGATTAATATTATACTTTCGAAATTTTTCTACACTATGCACTAATAATAATATCAAAAATGATTTGATTTTGCGTAGTAAGCATCTTTGACTATCATAAGAAGAAATCTCCTCCAATTCTGCGTTTGCATTGTGTGTGTGGTGGGAGGTCTTATGGTAGTTTCATTTTCTAAAAGCATTGCGGATTTCAATGTTTAAAAACCTTTTGTTGTTGTTTAAAGATAAACTGTTTTTGTTGCTCACACCAGTCCCATGACTGATCCGGAGTTTATTGTTCCCTTCCTAAACTCTGGGTGCTCATAATTTTCCACACGAGCAGTCTAGAGTTGGGTTTTTCAGATATTCAGGTTTAGTAGATTATCTGGAGCTAGTTCATTCATCGGAGTTGCTTATCTTGGAGTTGTGGATTCATTCTTGTCTGAAGATCATTTTGGAGTTATCATTTCTATTGATATTGTTCCGCTGCTGTTGTTATCTTTTCTTTTCCGCTGCTATTTGTTGTATCATATCTCTGATGTATATTGATATTCATTGTATCACTCTGTTGTATCAGATATTGTATCTGATATTGTATATCAATGTATTATTCATTTATTCCGCTGTGTTATTTACTTAATGTTGTTATAAGCTCCGGCGACTCGGATTTGAACGGTTGAATCTACGGCATTCGAGTACGATGTAAAGTACGGGTGCCGATTTTCGAGCGACAAAATCCGTATCGTTACATTTGGTATCAGAGCTAAGGTTGAACTTTAGCTCAGGAGTATAACACGTTAAGTAGCTCATTAGAGATAGAGTGAAGTAAACTCTAGAATGAGTATATCCTTAAGATATCCGTCTGAACGTCTCAGTAAATTCTCTTACTATCCACTGATAGTAGATATGAGTGCAAGAAGAGGACGAGATAGGGGACAGGGAAGTACGACTATAAATGGTCAATACCCTGCAACAGTGGAAACAACTTTCTTTATCAATATTCTTTGATTCGATTCCAAATTCTTTTGATTGCTTCGTACCAGCTACAAGACGAAGTTGTAGAAAGTCGTTACTTCATATTTCATCGATTTCTTATCAGCTTTTTGATTTAAACCTTAATGAATTTGAAATTGGAAATTTTAAATTGAGTTAATTTGATTAATAGAATATGAAGATAAAATTGAATAAGATCGATAAAACGATATCGTTTAAAACCGAATTTGAAATTCTATTGAATTTCTTGTGAATACCGAAGTCCGAAGAGGGATAAAGTGGTATGTATTCTGAGATATTCCGACTTGAGTTTGGAATCCATATCTTTTGTTTGAGGAATTATAGAAGATCGAATCTGTCTATCTCTGTGTTGTTTTCGTGCCTACGAATTTCGAGGACGAAATTCTTTTAAGGGGGGAACTTTGTAACGACCCTGAAATTTAAATTTATTTAAATTGATAATTAATTGAATTTTTGAATTTAAAATTGTTAATTTATTTCATTCTGAATAAAAATAGTAAAATAAATGTTTTAAAGTGAAATTAATCGATTTATTTATTGCGAGTTTCCCCGATATCCAAGTATATTCTGTATAAACCATTTGAGATTAAAATATTGTAAATAGTGTATATGTGTGTATATTGAATGTATATATATATTTAGGTATATACGAGCAAATTTAATATATATATATATTTGAAATTGATGGTTAAAGATGGTTTGAATTTATAAATTAAATATAAAGACAATAAAAATTTAAGTAAGATAAATAATTGAGTTATAAATAGAAATAACTTAGAAGAAATTTAACAACATATTAAAAATATAGAATTTCATTTATATTCCTGAGTAACAAGGCTAAAACAAAACTTAATCTTCATGTAACAAAAATAAACATAAGTCAAGGCAAAAGAAATATATACATAACATAACTAAAACAAGTAAACAAAACCAAAACAAATGTACAAGCAAATGAAGCTAAGCATGTAGGCTGAGGAATAAGGACTTAAGCAATTTAATGCAGCCACCATTTTAAAAGTAAAAGAGATATTGTAAAGTAATGTACAAACCAAACAAATATAGGATTTCATTTATATACAAACAAATACAAATACAAGTTCCAACCAGCAAGTAAAGTGTATAGGACAAGATAAAAGAAACAAAGTTGCATGTAAACAAAAATGGAAACATATGTACTTAAGCAATTAATGCCACATCTCAGCCGAGACAAGCAAGTATGGCTGAAGTGAACATGATTTTGCAACATACCTTTAGCATTTAATAAAAGCATTATCAGCCATGCTTATTGTACAAACAAATAAAGTAAAATATATTCAAGTGGGTACAAATGAAATTATAAGTGGACTTAGAAAACAAATCAAAGTACTTACCAATATCTTCTCAGCCGAAATGAAAATCTGATCAAAGGAGGAAAGTGAAAAGCAAAGTTTCAAAGCAAAATAGAATTAGAACAGGGAAAAAAAAAATCAAAACTACATTTAATTTGTAAACCTGAAGCTAGCCAGAGTCTTCAAACCTGAGAAGCAACTTAACAGCAAGCAAATTAAAAGCAACAACATCTCATCACCAAAACAAACATCAACAGCAAACAACTTAGATCAAAACAAAGCAAATGCAAACTAGAGGAGTTTCAGCTTGCAAAAAAAATTCCTAAGCCTGTTTCAAATAAACTACTCTGTTCTTCTTCCTAAAAAATCAGGTGAGTAACTTTACCTTTAAACCTCTAAGTATAATTTTGGTTCATATCATTGCTGTGTTCCATCTTGTAGTGTGAAGTATATTTGGATGTAAGATATGAACAATAGTTGTTTGTTTAACTATAAACTAAAGTTTAATTATTTTTTTTAAGTCAAAATAAATGGGAAATGACTCTGGAACTAAAATAACAGACCAAGTTGAATATAAGTGAGAATTTAATTTTCTTAGTTCATGGTTTCAGAAATACAATCCAGAATCTTATACAAAATGATGATTTTTAAAACCAAAATCTGAATTTTTAGTGATGAATTTAGTGTGCAATTATGGTTTGTCTGGAAATGGTGTTTTGGGTAAGTCCGGGTGATCTCGACGATCTGAGAGGTCGGGTTTCGCTGTGATGGTAGTGGAGAGATTGGAGACGGTGGGAAAAATACTGGATGGATGGGCAGATGATCGTGGTGGCGACGGCAGGCACTTGAAGTCTGTAGCCCTAGTTTTGTCGAGGCTGAGAAAATGTGCTTTGTTCGACATCGTTGGTTGATCGAGTGCCGTGAGACCTTGGGTGATGGAAGCTTTGTTGCTAACGAAGGCTTGGTTGAAGCTATAGAGTTTCTGGTGGTCGAGGAGGTGGTTGCGAGACGTTTCTTTCCGGCGATGTGAACTCCAGTTTCGAACTGAAATGCTCGTTTTCGTTTTGGGTTAGATGTTTTTGTTTGGGTGGTTGCAGTCGAGTGTCGAGTCGATTTGTGACATGTTGAAGGCGGTGGCCATGGTCGGAGCGCTGGCGAACTCCTGTGCACGTGCACGAGCACGTTTTTATCATCTCTGGTAATTTTTGGGGAAGACGAATATTTCGACTCGGGTTTACTCGAGTTATTCGAGTATATTACTCGAAGCAGGAAGTGTTTGACTTGAAGTCAATTTAGTCTGGGCTCGGTGCAGTTTTAGTTTGATTCGAGTATGTTGTGTTCCAGGCCTTTGAAGAGTATAGCCTGGCAGTGTCTTGATTTCATAAGTACAATATAAAATCTGAAACGAATTTAAAACCAGGTTTAAATTTGGATTTTTAAATCTAAATTGAAATTGAAATTCGAATCTTAAGTTTTGAAAATGGAATAAGTTTATAACTTTAAAATGAGGTAAATAAGTTAAAGTTAAAATATACTTTAATGATTTGAAATTTAAAAAGAAATTTAGTTTAAAATCTGTAAAGTGGAATTTAGTGATTGGATTCATTAAATTAATAAGTTGATTAAATAGATTGATAACTAGATTAATTAAGTAATTATGAGTTTTAAACTCATTTATTAAGTTTAAGTTAATTATTAATTTGGAAAAACTAATGTGGAGTTAAAGACTATTAATTTAATAGATTAGATTTTAAATTAATGATTAAATGTTAATTTATCGGTAATTAAAGGTTAATTAAGTTACATTTAAAAACTTGAATTAATTAAATAATTAATGGTTAATTAATGGGTCATTAAGGATTAATTAATTAAGTTAATTAATTTAGGAATTATAAATTAATGAAGGTGATTAAGGAAAGATAATAACTTATGGGCTAATTTATCAATGTGATTAATTAAGGAAAATTAATTTAAGAATAATTTATTAATTATTAATAGTTAGTTAATAAATGATCTAAAGGATAATTAATTATATTGGTTTGTAATTAATTAATGATTAATTAACCCGGATTTGAAATTCTTAAGTAATTAATCTAATTTGAATAAATCAGATAATTAACTGACCTTACTTATGAATATTTGGATTTGATTGGATGATTGAATTTTTTGATATACCCTGATTTATGTTGTGCTGAGCTGTTATATCTGTGATGTATATATTGTTATGTGAATATGAAACCCTTGACCCGTAAAACGACATTTGAATTTCGATGCGACAAGGAGTCGGATTCCAGTTGGTTATCCGAAACCCACATCGAATTGTAATAGTGAATCTTTATGACCGATAAATTTATTTTATCAATGAATCTGTGAATGAAGATAAGCGTTATCGATTTTACCGCTTATCGATATATCTGTGATGATTATATGATGTTGCACTACTGTGTAAAACCCCTGGACTACACCTTTACACACACAAATATGGATTCCACGTGGAAATCGGTTAAGTCACAGATAATTTAAATTTGATGTTTTTGAAATTGAAATTTTAATTTCAATTGATTTTGAAATTAGAAATTTGGGTTTAAAATGAAAAGCATTTGAAATGGAATTTCAAAGATAAGAGTTATTTTGAATAACTTAAACGAGTTTTGAAAATTTAAATAATAAGATTTAAATTTGAATTCAAGTTTGAAATTAAATCTATGATTTGGAAACTAGGGATAAAAGATGATATAAATGTGTTTGTATGAAGTTAAACCATTTAAAAGTATAATTTTGAGAATTTGAATTTAACCCAAGAACCTTAACTCGTATTAATGAATCAGATTTCCAAAATGAAACTGTTTGTTTTCAAAGGAATAAAAGCTTTCAGATAAGAAATGAAATTCCAGTTTAATTAAAGGAATTTCAAGATTGAATTGGAATTGTTTTTCCAAGTTATGAATGAATTCTCTTTTTGAAAGCTATGAATTAAATCTGTTTATTTTTAACAGATTTAAAAGTGATGTTTTATTTAAACCATTCGAAATGAAATTGTTTTGAAAGCTATAAGTTAAATCTTTGATTTAAAGATTTAACGAATTAATCAAATTGAAAGGGAAATTGATTTGGAAAATCTGTGAATGAATCTTTGTGAAATTAAGTGAACTTTGTGAATTGAATCTTTTTTGTTTAAAAAGATTAAAATGGTAATTTGTTAAACCATTTGAAAAGGAAGTTTGGGTAATAAGTTGTGACTTAATTGAAATCCCAATATCCATATGTTTTTGAATATTGCGCTCACTATTCGGGTTAGCCGGGAAAAGACAATTGTGTCATATAACCCATTCCGAATAGTGATACGTCGTATATGGATAGCATTTGAAGACCGGTGTTGAAGACCGGATATTTTTCGAAAATGAAAGGACAACCTGTCGAATGTCTCTGCACTGAGTTGCTCCGGTATAGAGATTTATATCACTCTTTTGTGACGGGAAGTCCGGACGTGATTGGAAATTATCCGGATTTGCAAGGGCTTCGTAAGAAGTGCCTTCGGTTCTGTTCGATCCCGGAACAGACTTGTATGGTTACATGTCTGACATTACACTTTGAGATATAAAGCCGATTTCTTTCAAATACATTTCTGTTGGTGGCGGAGAATTTATTCTCTTAGCTTAACACCCTTCTCTGAGACGTACGAGCTCAGAGGTTATGTAGTTGAAATTTATCAGCGATATATCCCAATTTGGTAATGTGGCATGCTGAGTGTTGCTGTGAAATGATCAGTGTTTGATCATTTGCGATATGATCATTTGTTTGATTTTATATCTTTGTGATCATAGGTTGATCATTTGTTTGACCCGAAGCATGGCTTTGTGACAAAGCGTAGCTTTGTGGACGAGACTTCGTCGAGCCTCACACCCCGGAAATGGTCGAAACAGGAAGGATGCAGCAAGGTTCTAGGGAGTAGCGCCCCTTAGTGTATGTCATTCCTTCTGGATAAAGGTGGTATCATGGTATGGAGCCCAGATACTTAACCTCTGTGGTTACTGCATTATTTTTATTATGTGGTTGTTGGAAATCGAGGATCCTCGGGAAGATCGGTGACGATCGGGGGATGGCATACGCGTGTCAGTAGTTACCTATTTTTGCAGAGGTAACCCGGCCTTGTGTTGGCAGAGATCCGGTTAGGTTCTCGGGTCGTCTATTCCAGGGACGTACCCACCGTGGCATGGGAAGTTCCTTAGCCTGACCATTTGTTGGAAATCCAAAGAAACAATACGCGACGTGTACGGTTTTAGTTGTATTACCTGCTATGGAATGTGGCGGTAACCTGCTATTGAACATAGTAGCTATAGTAGGCATAAGTGCGGAATGCCTATGCTGGCTAAGATTAATATTATACTTTCGAAATATTTCTACACTATGCACTAATAATAATATCAAAAATGATTTGATTTTGCGTAGTAAGCATCTTTGACTATCATAAGAAGAAATCTCCTCCAATTCTGCGTTTGCATTGTGTGTGTGGTGGGAGGTCTTATGGTAGTTTCATTTTCTAAAAGCATTGCGGATTTCAATGTTTAAAAACCTTTTGTTGTTGTTTAAAGATAAACTGTTTTTGTTGCTCACACCAGTCCCATGACTGATCCGGAGTTTATTGTTCCCTTCCTAAACTCTGGGTGCTCATAATTTTCCACACGAGCAGTCTAGAGTTGGGTTTTTCAGATATTCAGGTTTAGTAGATTATCTGGAGCTAGTTCATTCATCGGAGTTGCTTATCTTGGAGTTGTGGATTCATTCTTGTCTGAAGATCATTTTGGAGTTATCATTTCTATTGATATTGTTCCGCTGCTGTTGTTATCTTTTCTTTTCCGCTGCTATTTGTTGTATCATATCTCTGATGTATATTGATATTCATTGTATCACTCTGTTGTATCAGATATTGTATCTGATATTGTATATCAATGTATTATTCATTTATTCCGCTGTGTTATTTACTTAATGTTGTTATAAGCTCCGGCGACTCGGATTTGAACGGTCGAATCTACGGCATTCGAGTACGATGTAAAGTACGGGTGCCGATTTTCGAGCGACAAAATCCGTATCGTTACAAAGTATAAAGCTGTTCTCGATTGCGTTAGTAGGACGATAACCTTATGAACCAGTTTCAGGATGTTTATAGAAATATCTTGTGAAGATCCTAGTCCAAGGAGGGGAAGTTTCCTATATGCATTAGACTCATCCCAGCAAGGATTAGGAACCATACCTGTTGTTAAAGAATTCCCAAACATCTTTGAAGAAGTAAAAAGTTTACCTTGGGGAAATCGAATTTTGTATTGATTTGATTTTTGGTGCAAGGCCAATTAAACAACATGACTGAAGGATGGCTGCGAAGGAGAGGGAGGAGTTAAATAACCAAACTCAAGAGCTATTAAAGAAAGGGTTGATAAGGCCGAGTCGTTCAAGTTGGGGATCGACAGTAGTTTTTGTTGCCAAGTCGGATGGATCTCTAAGGTTATGCGTATATTACTAAGATCTAAATAAACAAACGATTAAGAACAAGTATCCTTTACCTCGAATATATTACTTGTTTGATCAGTTACATGGTGCTCGGGTATTCTCGAAAATGGATCTAGCTACTGGATTCCATCAGCTGAGAATCGCAGAAGAATGCATCCATCTAACTACATTTAAAGGTCCGAACACTTTCTTCGAGTGGTTGGTTATGCCTTTTGGGCTAACCAATGCACCCGCTTATTTCGTAGACCTTATGAATAGAGTATTTAGAGAAGTACTCAATAAATTCGTGTTATCCTTTATCGATGATATCCTTATCTATTCTAAGACAAAAGAAGAACACGAAAGACATCTAGAAATTGCATTGGAGACTGAGAAATAATGTGCTTAAATCCAAATTCTCAAAATGTCATTTCTAGGAAAAGGAGGTAAGATTCCTTGGACATATAGTGTCAATGAATGGGATTTCAGTAGATCCTATAAAGGTTGCAGCTGTTCTAAATTGGAAGCAACCACAAACTCCTAAAGAAGTTTGTAGCTTCTTAGGTCTGGCAGGGTATTACAGAAGATTCATTCAAGACTTCTCAAAGATTGCCTACCACCTAATGAAGTTGACCCTGAAAGATGCTAAATTTATTTGGACTCCTAAATGTGAAGCAGCATTCCAAGAACACAAAAAGAGGTTAACAACCGCTCCAGTCCTAGCAATTATAAATGGAAATAGTGAATTAACCGTTTATACAAATGCTTATGGAGAAGGAGTGGTGCGGTTCTGATGCAAGAAGGAAAGGTGATTGCTTACGCTAGTAGACGGCTGAAGGTTCATGAGAAGAATTATGCAACGCATGACTTAGAATTATTAGTCGTGGTGTTCTCATTAAAAATATGGAGGCACTATTTGTTGGGTAAGAAGTTTTCATAGTTTGTTTCAATTAAAACTTTGAATTGACCTTAGTAAATAAAATTCCCTCTTTTAATTAGGTGAAAAGTTTGAGCTCTTTACGGATCATAAATCTTTAAAATATCTTTTAACTTAGAAAGATTTAAACATGAGGCAGCAACCTTGGTTGGAATTTCTCGCATCTTATGATCTAGATACTTTATACGCACCCAGAAAAGCCAACGTAGTAGCTGATGCGTTGAGTAGAAAGTATGCTGTTATTTCTTATTTGGTAGTAACTCCAACTCTTCTAGAAAAAATAGACAGTAAACAAAGAGAAGATAGACAGTTTGAAAAGTTCATTAAGGCAACTGAAGAAGGAAAAAATTCAAGCTTTGAAGTGGTAAAAGCAAAATATTATGATTGAATGGGCGAATTTGTGTTCCGGATGTGGAAAATCTTAGGCAGGAAGTGTTAGCTGAGTGTCACAAATCCAAAATCAACATTCATCTAGGAGTTAAAAAAATGTATAGAGATATGAAGCACACATTTTGGTGGAGAAGTATGAAAAGAGACATATCCATTTATGTTAGTCGATGCATAAATTATCAACAAGTCAAAAGCGACCAACATAAAATTTCAGGGTTACTTAAACCGCTGGAGGTTCCAGTTTGGAAGTGGGATCAAATATCAAGGGATTTCATTGATGGCTTACCTCGAATAAGGAAGGGGAACGAAGGCATTTGGGTTAGCATAGACCGATTAACTAAAAGTGCACACTTCATTTCAGTTAAATCAATAAGGACCGCTGCAAGCCTTGCAAATATATATATATATATATATATATATATGAAGGAGATTGTATGATTGCATGGAGTTCCAAGCAGTATGGTGAGCGATCAGGATCCAATCTTTACTAGTCATTTTTGGGAAGCATTACAGACCGCTTTGGGAACAAGGCTGAATATAAGCACTGCCTATCACCCCCAAACTGATGGACAGATGGAAAGAGTCAATCGCGTTTCGGAAGATCTTCTCGGAGCATGTATTCTAGACTTTGAGGCTCTTGGGAAATTTTTTTGCATTTAGTAGAGTTCTCTTATAACAACAGTTATCAAGCTAGTATCGGCATGGCACCGTATGAAGCTCTACATGGTCGTCCGTGCAGATCACCGACATGTTGGATCGAAACCGGAGATCAGTTAATACTTGGTATTGATATGATACGAGAAGCTTCAGAGAAGGTCGATATGATAAGAAAGAAGCAAAAGGAAGTCCGGAGTAGATAGAAAATCTATGCAGACCAAAGGCGTAGAAATATGGAATTCTCAGTTGGAGATTCGGTCTTTTTGAAAGTCTATCCGATGAAAGGAGTAGTGAGGTTTGGAAGAACGGGGAAGTTAGCACCTTGATATATTGGACCATTTTCCATTCTTAAACGAATTGGCCCACTAGCTTATCGAGTGTAATTGCCAGAAAGGTTGGCGGGAGTGCACAATTCTTTCATGTATATCATTTAAGGAAACATGTGCATGACCCAGAACAAATCATAGAAACAGCTACTCAGGAAGACTTGGAGGTGGAACCGAATTTAGCGGTGATTAGATGGCATGTTTGAATCGTTGAGAAACGATTAAGGAGGAAGGTAGTAAGGTTAGTCAAAGTTCAATGGAGTGGAGATGCTGAGGATTGCACTTGGGAAAGAAAGGATAGAATGAAAAAGACATATCCCGAATTTAGGATGGAAGAATGAACTGTAAAAATCATATCTTTATAGTGTACTCACCGCCTGTGGTGTAGTCATTTATCCATACTTTTGTATATATTCCATCATATCGAACATATTTCCTTTTGAGCTATTTTCTTCTTATCTTAATTTCGAGGATGAAATTCTTTTAAGAAGGGGAGTCTGTAATGAACCTTGGATATATCACTTTAAATAAATGATCGTTTAGCTTTATCGATATAACAATAATTTTATAAATAACTATTTTTATTAATTTATATGGTTTTATAAATAAAATATGATCATTTTTATTAGTTAAGAATGATAAAAAAAATTATTTTCAAAATTTCTTTACAAAAATATGCATATTAATTTAAAAGAGAAAATATGATCGAAAATCGGAATCGGGATTTGTAACCATACAACGTGCGGAAGTTGCGCAGCGTTGTAGGAATATGCAACATACACATACACATGTACATGTGCTTACATGAGAACATGCACATAAACATACATATATAAATATAATTAAGTATAAAAATATAATATAAAATATATAAGATATTTTAAGCTTTCTTACTCCTTAAGCGTACATAAGTCAACATATGCATACATGAGATGATGGAAGTGATGGGCACATGGGGGGAGGCCTTTGCCGTGCATAAGGGGGGAGGTGGTGATCATGAAGGTGCATGTGATGGTGATGCAAAAGATAATGTGTGCATAGATATTTTTACCCTCTTCTTTTCCTATAAATACCCTACCCTCTTCTCTTCAAATTCATTCATCTTCTTCTTCATATTCCTAAGCTTTGTCTTCCTCATTAATGGCTTCTACCCTAAGAGAAATAATGTCAAAATTTATTTCAAAAAGAATTTAAATTTTAATATATAGCTATATATACTTAAACACCTCAAATCAATCCCAAAACTCCACCTTTTCTCCTTGTTCTTTACTACCTCCACCCCACTTCATCATTAGGCCGAGTACCCCTTGCTTCACCCTAGGTCATGCTCCCCTAAGCCATTTGAAGTCTTGGTCAAGGCATCTAGGAGCTGAAATCCGAAGAATTGTGAACTTCGGAAACCGAGTAGCGGAGCTATAGCGAAATCGTTTAAAACTCAAGGTGAGAACTCCTAAACTATTATATGATATGTTGGATGATGATGTTATGCTTGAAAATGGATATTTAATATGTTGTGATCATCAAGTTTGGATGTTTTCATATGAATATTGAATATATATGCAAGTCACGGAACTACATATCGGTAAGCACAAAGGAAATCACTTTTTTGAATTAATGAAATGGTGTGTACGGAATGTTAAACTTCTTTAAAAATGGTTTAAAATGAGTTTGAAATGTTTTATAAAAATTAAAAAGCGTTTTGGTGAGGTTTGAAAAGAAATGGAAAATTAGTTAAAATTAAGTGCGTCGCATAACGATAGTTCGCGATTTCGCGCCATAAAAGTCAAACAAGTGTAAAAGTTGGAGTATAGCTCGGAATTCTTCGAGATAAGAATTTTATAAACTATTATATCTATAGTTTTCCAATGAAAGAAGAAAATTGAAATTTCGATAAGTAGATTTTGAAATGTTAGTAAAACAAGTTTTTGAAAAATCGTGGTTTTGCAGTTCGGATTCCAAAACTGGATTCTTTGGAAATGATGTTTTAAAATTGTTTAAAAATATGGAATAAATCTTGTAAATGTTTTAAAAGTGATTTGAGTAATAAAAATGAATTTTCAAATAATAAAAAAATCGTTTTGATCAATATAGCTTAAAAAGCACTTTCCCCAACACTTTTTCGCAGCACTTTTCTATAATTTTTGAAATATAGTTTTAAACTTAACAATTCTTTTCTAGTTATTTTATAAATGTTTTTAAATGATTAATAAAGTGTTTTAAAGATGATTTGAAGGATTTTTGGAATGATTAAAGATTTAGAGTTGATCAAATAACTTGACCGCCTTATGGGTGTTAGAGAGATAGTGTCTAAGCTTGAATTTGGAAAACCAATTTTCTGCTCTCTCTAGCTATCCGGACTGGCCCGACGGAGGGGATAGTGAATTTGGCTTACTCGGATCAATATCTTCATAAATGAAAAATGAAACGATTTCGAATTTATTCTTAGTAAAAAGGAGTTTAAAAGTTATCAAGGGATTTTATAAGAGATGTTTAATATCTCTGTATATACCGGAAAATGTTTTAGAAATGTATATCTCCAAAAGAGATTTTGATAAAAGAACTTAATTAATTAAAGAATGATTTCCTATTCACTTGACCTCTTTTATCGATGATTGGTTTAGAGGAACCGAGGTCGGATTTGGATAATTCCTATCCAAAGACCACTTCGAATCAATTTACGTATTCGAAGTGAAGACATGAAGATAATTGTGGAAGATGGAATGTAGGGCTACTTGTCACCGACACTCGAGGGAAATTTTCCATGTCATATTATGTGGCAGTAGTTCTTCATTTAAGATCTTTGATGCAAGGACTTCTCACTACTAATCCTAGGGTAAATTCCCAACAGGATGTGGTAGGAGAGTGCCTTCGGTTTCGTTCAGTCCCAGAACGAATATGTATGGACGAATGTCTGATGTTGCATTTCTAGTTACATAAGTGACCTTTATGAACGTATTATCTGCTTGGTGGCGAAGAAGGCAACTTCTCTTAGCTTAACACCATTTCCGAAGACATATGAGCTCAGGAGTTATATGTTTGTAGAGATCAGTTGTATGACCATGGAATGACAGTGTGGCATTCAAAGAAAGATGATGTGTTATGTGAAAGGTAATCGTTACCTCAAGCCTCACACCCGGAAATGGCCAAAACAAGCTAGATGCGACAAGACTATGTGGTTCGCAACCATTAGGGTATGGTCATCCCCTTCTAAATATATTTTGACCCGCTACGATGTTTGGGTTTAAATTATTGTGGTGTGCGCTAAGAGACGTCTCGGATAGGTCGGTAACGACCGGGGTGATGACATATTCGGTACTATCTAGTGAGAAAGGTAGGCCGATCTTGTGTTGGTAGAGGTGCAGAGGATCTGTTGACCTTGCTACATTCCTCCAGAGATGTATTGCCGGAAGGTAGTCTCTTCACCTAGTTATTTGTATGGAAACTCATTCTTCAATAAGTGTCTGCCATTTTGTTTGTAGAACCTAGTATGCTGGAATTTAATAATGGTAGCATTTTCGGCTAAGATTGATAAGTTTACTTGCAAATGTTTTCAAAGGTATGTCATTAAAAATAATATCAAGTATTTTTTCGTAAGAATGTTTTTGTTATCATAAGGTAAAAACCCGTTCCATGTTTATGTGCGGCGTGGTCTTATAAGATACCTTTTTTATTTTCAAACAATGTATTTTGAGTTCTCACACCAATCTCATGACTGACCCGGAGTTTATTTTGTTTTCCCTTTAAACTCTGCGTGCCCTATTCTTTCCGGGCAGCCAAGTAGTCAGGATTATGTTTGGAGTGGGAAAGAGCATGCTGGAAGAGGTTTTTGGAGTACGGAGCTGGAGCACCCGATGTGGATGTATATCTATCTATTTATTTCCGCTGTGTCTAAGTTAGTTAATACCGACAAGTGTGGGAGAAGGCAGTTATAACTGTTCCTGGCTGGGTTAGTTCACTCAAAAACTCTGATGTACCCTAGTGAGGGTGATTGTATGTATTATCTATCTATTTTAACGTAATGTGAGAATTTGTGTTTCTATCTTTTACTTTACTTTACCCCTGAAAATCTACCTCCCCTGCACTTAGATTTACAGCACGTGAATACCGTGGATGAATTAGTGTCGATTTTCGAGAGTCGAGGAGACGGGTCTTCACACCTCAACTCCATACCTCATCCTCTTTAATCCAAACTTCTAAGCGAGCTCAAGTTTTACGAGAATCAAACCACCTTGAGCTGTTAAGCTACCTGATGATGACAAGAAGAGTTAAGAATGATCTCACATACACTAATTAATATAATATTTGATCCTCTATAACATTAAGTAGCTCTCTTCATATCACCTACAGTTTTGTGAACTTAAGTGGTTCTTTAATATGGTTTCAAGCTAGGTCCATTATGTGTGTGCTTAACTTTCGATCATGCTTCCCGTCACACGAATCAATACATGATCTTCCTTAAGATATGCCACATGTGGGGGCACATTGAGAATATTCTAAGATCCTTTAACTAGTATAATTGATCCTCTCTAAATATTGAGAAATCACACTTCACATTACCAATTGTTTTTTATATTAAGTGGGTCTCTAATAAGAAGCATCATCTTGGTTTTCCTTCTGTCAACAAAGCTCTTCTTATCAAAAAGACGAACCAACTTCCCCAATCAGTAAGCAGCCGTAGGATTAGGATCGAAGATGCAGCGTGCGAAAGCTACCATCTTGGATTAGATTATGTAAATTGGAAATTAGCAACACATCTTTATTTTTACAAAAAGTATTTCTATGTCCCCCTCTTTTCACATATCCATTACAAGTCCATAGAATTATTAAAAACTAAAAAATTAACAAATGATGTCCAAACATGCTACTTTTGTATTGATGGATCTAACTCAATGAGAAGAGCTTACCAGCATCGGAGCTTGGCCGGAATCTCATTTTGATGATTTGTTTTGTGGCGACGATCGAAAGAGGCAATGCTAGTATTGTTAGATGTGAGTTTGATGTAGGGTTGACTAGTCATAGTAGAAGGTGGTTGTTATATATATAGTTGTTGCAAAAATCATGCAAAGTTGATGTTGGCTCGATGACCACAGATATTGCATAGATAATAGTGTATTTTGCAGCACAAATGTTATGCATAAACAAAACGGGAAAATAGCGTCAAGGACAAAATTTCTCAATATTTTAACCTTAAGGACCGACCTTCAATATTTTAGCGTGAAGGACAACTTTTGAATTTCAATTCGAAAGCAGGACAAGAAATTAACGACCAAGACAAACACACAAATGAGTCTGGAGCGCGTCAAGCTTAGAAGGCGTTGTCGGCGAGGGCGGTTGTTGCGATGGTGTTGGCTACGAGGGTGGATGGTTCGACGGTAGATGGCAACAACTAGGGTTTTGAAGTAGCTCGATTTGAAGTCATCTGATAATGGAAACTTGATGACTCTGGTGGCAGGGACGCCATGGTGAAGCGATGTTTTAAAAGAAACAACAATTCAAGAAAGAAGAAAAGCAGGTCGAGAAAGAAGAAGAGCAAGCCATGGAAGAATTAGGGGAGAAGAAGTGGTATCAGCTGTTAGGTATCAGTTTTCCAGTTTGTATACGTCATTTTCGAAAATATTTTTTATTTTTGAGTTTGTGCTTTAAATATGATGATGAACTGATTTTCTACAAGGATGATTGTTATGATTGAAATGCTTGTTCAAGAATAAACTGTAAACTTAGATAATGATGATCAAATTTGATAAATTTGAAAATCTAGGAGATTATGGATGTTTTATTTGAGTATCAGTTAGTACCAGTTTTAGTTGTTGGTAGCGGCTTTTAGGTAGCAGTTTTAGATATCAATTTTTAGTTACCGATAGCAGTTTTTAGATAGCAAGTTTTAAGTTAAAAGTTATCGGTAGCATGTGATGACACGGGTGGTGTTTGGGGCGACGACGAGACTGGTGGTGCAAGTGGTGGTAGTGGATGGTGATGCGACGAGTGGTGGTTGATAATTTTGACGGTTTGTCCTTATGACTAATTTTGAAAGAATATTTGTCTTTATCGCTAATTTTAAAAGAATGTTTGTCCTAGGAACTAAAATATTGATGTTGTATCCTTGAGGCTAAAAAACATAAATTTTTGCCCTTTATACAAAAAAACCCCTAAACAAAAACTATCAAAAATATAAATAATTGCATTGCAATTAATTCTAATGGTAGTGCAATTATTTACATTGTTAACACTTTATATTATGCAATAACACACAATAAGCGACATATGACAATTGCAATTATTACCAGCCCTAACTGCCACAATATGCGCCTTGTTGAAAAGATCATAAAATTTGAGATGTAACGCTAAATATGAATTAAAATCTCATAATTCCACTGAGAGATAACCTTTTATATATGTAAATTAGTTGGACTACAATAACTACAGAACTTGATTTACATCATTTTTATGAAAATGCCTTATAGCTATGAGTTTTTATAACAAAAACCAAAATCCTCTATTTGTGGATATACAAAACATTTTCTTGTTTTAAATTTTGTAAATTTATTTAAAGATGGGATAAAGCCCTTGTTTGGAACAGATCCAAAAAAATACCTTCCTACGAAAATAGACTTATGCTTGTACATAAACAGAAACAAATAATTGTACAATAACAACAAAACATAATTCCAAATATTATAAATTTTCTATGAAATCAAGTAGCGAGTGTAACCATCAATGCCCAAAAGGTTCAAGAAAGCTTTGGTGTCGGTAAGGTTTGGCAGAATTACAGCATTTCCATTGCTCGCATTTTTCAAGGCATCATCTTTGAATATACCTGTGCACACACCTACTGCTAATGCCCCTCCATTCTCTGCTGCTTTAATATCATTTGGCTGCAAAACAACAGAAAGATTACTAAGATTTGAGCTGAAACAACAATATGGAATGTTTTATATCATATTTGAATCTGCTTTCGTAGTGACCCTACAGGGAGCCTGCCTAATAGTTAACAGCAAGTAATCCTCTACTGAAAGGTGTGACAGTTTAGTTTCTGCCCAGTGATAGAAAAATTAAACATTTAAAAAAAAAAAAAAGACTGCTAGAATTCGACAATTATTTTTCTAAAAAATCAATCTAAAGAGAGCCATGCCACTAACCACTTGAGCTAATGGTCTTGGATGCTAAAATTGGACCATTATTGTAATGGTAACCGTTACCAATACAAAGAAAAAAACATTACCATCCTGATTATATTGGCAAAATTAAACAGAAATGAAAACCATTACCATTACCAAACCATTGGTAATCGATGGTCGATATATCAATAAGTTGGTGAATCAATGGTTGTAAGTTGGTGAATCAATGGTTGGTGAGGATAAGTTCCCAAATTGTTGAGGACCACTACCTTAAGTGGCAAGTAGATGATGTTTTATACCAATTGTTAAGGTTCAAACCCTCGAGACATCAAAGTAAATGCTTTGCTTGCTTGCCATCAAGTTGATAAAAAGTGTCGAATTCTTGTTAATAAAAAAAATGAAATATGTATTTCTGTAAACTTCCTTAAACCTACTAAATAAAGTATCACTCTTATGCTCGAACGAAGGGGAAAAAAGATAAGTTCACCAATTGATAGAAGGTTTTTTTTTTGGCATATACATGCATCTTTGATAATTTTAATACAAAATCTGTTGCTACAAATAGTAAATATATTAATGCATGCATCAACACCTGGACTTTTAATTTAGTTTATTCGGAATTAACTTTACTTTTTATCGCAAGTTATCTACAATATGTAATAGAGCTTGGTCCATCACAAATATTATCGTATAAAGCTAAAAACATTACTTTAAGCATGATTACACAATCATAAATTGTGTCATGCATCCTTCAAAAACATGTATTATCTAAAATATTTTTTGTTTTGATCAATAAATAGATGAACGATTGGTAAACATACCATGATACCAATATCAGTGATTTTAATATTTTGTTAATGCAATATTTATCATTTAACTTTAGATTTGCATTTACAATGCCAATAACATTGATATACCAACTAAACTCAATGTTGGTAGTCAATAGCTTGGTAATGGTACAGTGACAATAAATTTATTGTGGAGGAGTTTACTACCACAACGGCAAAAAATGAATTTACACACAAGTACAGGGAGTGCCACCAGAAGCAAGCAATTGAAATTGCAGGTGAAATTCATACATCTTGGAGTAAGATATTGTATTCAATTATGTTGGGAGTATTCTTATTATACAGTTTGTTCCTTCAAATTTGTATTACTCAAATACTATCTTTGCTTGAATCCAATATAGCTGCATTTTTTTCTCAGGAACTTCAAGCATGCCACATAACTGAAAACCATTCAAAATTTCGGTTTTCGATTCAATTTCTATCACTTGAAATTTTCAAAATTTCAGTACTATTTTAAAATATTTCAAAAATTCCATTTCAATTTTGAACTTCAATATTTTTTTATACTTGTTTCTATAAGATACATTAATAACTATTACAAGTTTAGAGAAATAATTTATAACCTCGTTAGACCAAATCTAAAACATCCGAAATTCTATTCACACCAAAAATACCTAACCTACACCATTATTTTCTAAAAGAATCTATTGCTAAATTACCCTATTCTTAATCGCATTTTGATCTCTCTTTTATAACCAATCGAATTAAAATCATAAAATTAATGAAATTCGAACTAATTGACCCATTTCAATGAAGATGTTAACGAATTTTTTATCATAAAACCTAAAATATTAGTTAAGATAACTTTCACCGCTATCAGCTTTATTTCCAAAAAATTTTAATGTAACGATCCGTAAATTTCAACTGTTTTAATAACGTAATTAGTTGAAATTTTGTGAAATTTTAAACGATAAAATTTTAAAATATAAATTTGATATTTGGAATACGTCTAGTTAAACATAACGACTGGTAAATTTTCGTCCGAAAATATGAAAGTTTATTTCGCGCGTAAATTCACTTCAATTTAATCAGTTAAAAAGCGATGAAAATAAAACGTTTTCGAAACCTAAATATTTTTACATAGAAAAATTCTAAACCATCTTCTGAGCAAGATGTCAGTTTGTCGTTTTTCAAAATTCGGACATCCGTCGATCTTATTTTTCAGCGTTTTTCTTGCATTTTCCGCTGGTAGAAAATTCGTATTTTTATAATTCAATCGAATCACCAATATTTGTGTACCGTTTTGATCGTCTCGTCGTGCTGATCTCCGCAGTATATTTATTGGTGTGTTTCGACGTCCGGTGAACGGAGAAAACTGTGAAACGATTACCGTATCCGTAACCGTTTCTGGACCTTTTGACTTATGCGGCGCATTCATCTAACCAACGTATAAACTAGATGGCCACTTGCCTTTTTATAATTTTTGAATTCAATTAGCATGACTTTTGCTATTCATCTGCTCAATATTTATGGATTGGTTACTTTGAGAAAACAAAGTCATATTGTCAAACATATATTTATTCCTTTGCCTGTTCGTTTCTATTATACTCCATCTTTTCAAAACTCCAACCCGTTCACTACATGTCCCTGCCTTTCTCCAAACTTTACCTCGTCGGTTCCTTTTCCCGTCCACTTGCCTCCGACCACACCCCACCACACAACCTCTGCCACGTCATAAAGCCCGCTGCCTCCTTCATCTCCGGCCTCCGCCCAATCTCCTACCGCAACCATCATCTCCTCCGTGCCTAAGCTCCAACTTCAAGCCTCCTCCCTTCACGTGGAAGCCACCTCCTCTGCCTGGCACGCTACCTTGGCCTCCCCTGCATCCACTCTTGCCATATACTCTATATGTAAAGTAAGTATATGCTTTTGTTTATAACGTGTTTATATTTAGGTTAGTATATATATTTTGAGGTGTGTATAAATATGTTACAGTAACTATATAAAAAATTTCATTAATAATATACGTATGTTATATACAAGTAGGCTGTTTTGTTTATATAAATATTCAAGTCATATATTAGTATACATATACTTTTATCTCAAAGTATTTCACATAGGTAAGTTATATTTATATCACGTTAGATATTTGGTTCGCATGTTGTAGTGTGTTTATAGTATATTATATTATAGAAGATATTTGTTGTATAATTGGGAAACAGACTATATGTAAACCTTATTTACATATTATATTGATCTGGAATGAAGCATTGTATGGGTCTGCATTCATACTGTAATACATTGTTTTGCATATGACTGTCGACAGTCTGTTTATGGGTATATATTTGTCTATAAAAGAAATCTACTTATAACTCACTTCATTTCTATTATACTATATTTAAGTTATACTATATCTATGTTATATTTACGTTGTATTTACTATATTAAAACTCACTTTATATTTACATTATATTATACATATTCAGTTTTAATACATGTCGTAAATTTGGATATGTGTTTTGAAAGAAAGTAATTTTTTTGGTATGGGTTATAAAGTGATTTCTGCTGTATAAGTTATACTTGTATACTTTATTTATTTTACAGTTTGGTTTTATAGACATATATTGTTGATATATTTGTTTATAACTGTACATTCACTATAGATAGGTCTGGGTATATATGTACATATATAATATAGTAGGTATTGATTTAAGAGCTTCGGAAGTTACACGTTTACATTTTGCCAGCCCCTCTTATTTCTTTACATTTTGCTTGTAAAAGTGTATTATATAACTTAAGATTTCATATCTAAGAAAAATAAGTCATATTTGAGATGTTGGGTGTACACTTATATATAATTCCTATGTTGCAACATTTATATATACAGGAAAGTATTCAATAGTTTTAAAGTATATATATGTAATTGATTTAGCATTGCTTGCTTGCGTCACAATTGTACATGTACTGTATATATCATTTAATTTCTGAAAGTATACGTTTAAAAAAAATAGATATGTTTATACATATTATTTTATCTTTTGTTTAAATATTGATTCAACAAAATAATAATAATAATAATATATTCTATCCGACCAATATGATCCTGATTCGTTCTTATCAATTCTTACTATCAGCTGTCTATCGAAATTGTGCCAATCCTGCTTCAATTCGGAATTCGTGCTCAGTTTCGTGACCCATCTCGTTTCGTTCATCTATGCCTCGAAAGGTGAGCACTCACTCACGATTAACGTTCTTTTATTTATTAGATTTGATTTCAATTGAAACGACAATTGAAATATGCTGCTATTAGTTAATGACACTGTTATATATGCTATTACCCGTATCAGTTCACCTGTGACATCTGACACCATTATCTGTTAATTATTTATGCGATGATAATACAGTTTGGCTGATAATTGATTGATTGTTGATGTTTATATTGGACGTTAAATTGTTAATGTTAAAATGATAAACAGTATTAAATTGAACTTGATATAGGATAATTAAATGTTAAATTTGATTAACTGACATTTGTATAATATGACCCCTTTAACTGTTGAATTTATTGACACGTAGGATTTGTTTAATTACATTTTGAACCACTAAAGGTATGTTGTTAAATTGATGATGTATGAAATTGTAAATTGAATGACAAGTGAAAAACCGTATAAATAATTTGTGGAATAATCTTTAATCTGCATGAAATGATAGTGTAGATTCTTGAAGTAATTATATTAATTCGTACAAATAACAATGCGAATTAATACGGTTATTTCGGGATTATTTGAATTGATTATTGGATTGATATTGATGGTTGTTATTGCTTGTTTATTTACCTTGACACCATACCAGTTATCACACTGCAAGTTCCCTTTGCTATGTTTTGATTTTGAATTGAATTGGAATCGGGTTGAAATGATAAATACCCAAATTGAACTTTGACCTAGGATAGAGAATTAAATAAAAACCCAATTGGTCAATAATTTGATTTGAAAAAAAAATGAAAAATTTATTTGAATAAATAATATAGATTTGAAATGAAGTTGAAATTTGAATTTTTATGAAAAGAAAATGTTAATATTTTATAATATGAAACAAAATATTAACAATGTAATTGATGAAAGAATGTTGTTAAATTTGAGAAATGATTGAATTAAGTTTGAAATTATTAAACTTGAAATGATTTAATAATTAAGTTTGAAATTATAATTAAGTTGAAATTATTAAACTTTGAAATTATTTAATAATTAAGTTTGAATTATTTAATACTTAAATAAGATTAAATTATTCAATGATTAAATTGAATTGAAATTCTTTAATAAGAAAAAATTGAACTTTTGAATAAGTGAATTTTACTTCGTAATAATTGAAATTGAGATTTCTTTATTAATTAAGTTTTGAAAATTATTTAAAGTAAGTGAATAAATAATTGAAATTGAATTTTCTTTAACAAGAAATGAAAATGTGATATTTTTGGAATTAATGTAAGACTTGTAATTGAAAGAATTGATTTGACGAATTTAGTTTAATTCAAATTTGTAAGTTTTGATTTAATGTAGTTGAACTTAAGAAATTGATTTAATGATTTGGAAATTTAATAGAAATTGTTTTGAATGATTAAGTAATTTAACGATATGGAATGTAAATTGATTTGAATGTTAAAACTAATTTGATTTAAATGATTTCGAAATGAAACTTATATACAAACTTGAATCGATATTTGAAGTGTTTTAAATAGAAATTTGAAATTGAATTATAAGGTTTTGAAATGGTAAATTGAAGTTGAAACGGAACTTTGGAAATTGATTTAGAAAGACAAATGAAATGTTGGTTTACGAATTGAAATTGAAATTGATTTGGTTTTGAAATAAATAAACGACCAATCGGTGAAATAAATTACGAAAGTTATTAAAGAGACCGGAATTCGGTTATGGATATACTCTCTATCTAAACCGAAAACCACTTTAATAACTATACGCGGAGTGATGATCCAGAATGAAGTGGTTGGAATGATGTACGTGATGACTGAAGAAAGAGAACGATAATGGATAGCCTTGACACTTGTGTTAAATTGGAAATGACTAAAACAGGAGCTGTGCCGGACCAATGGAGGATTAGCTACCTCAAGTGGACACACTTCTTCGAACTACATTACATGTTGTCGATTGGTGCACCCTTGATTTTGGGAGTGTTGTTTCACGGTGTTGCGGGCGCTGCGGCGTTGCGTTCTCACCAGTCCGGATCAGGCGAACGGTAGTATCACTACCTTGGGTATTGCCTCATGTGCCTTGTCATACTTGTATTCCATTTATACGCGACCACTACGAAATTGTTTTGTACCTTGAGTATATGGATTGCCCTCTGGTGACTTCCGGTTTTGGGGAAACTACGGTCTTGTATATGCTTTTGGGAATAAAAATGTGTTAAGGGTGGAATGGGCCATGACTTAACGCTATTTTGATATCTTTATTATTATTGATAGACATTATCTACTTATCGTACACTACTACATAGTAGATAGTTTGACGGATCCTTAAAGGATGGTTATTCCAAACATCCTTTGAGTTACTTGTATTTCAATTGCTATTTCACTTGAGTTGGATTTATAAATATAAGAATGTTAATCCTGACTCGAGTGTTTTGTGTTTTGCTTTACGCTCGGGTCAGACTGAGTGTACCAGTATTCAAGACTCACCTTTGGAGTTGGAGCTTTGCTTGAAGATCCAGCCATCTATTCTGCTTTCAGTATTCGATGATTCCAGTGATGTATTCTGATTTGTATCTGATGTATCCTATTACTCTTCCGTTGTATCTGATTTAACTCTGATGTAACTTATACATTTATATAGTAGCTTCATGAACTACTATCTCTTTTATTTCCGCTGCATTTATTACTCTGTGTCTGTGATCTGTGATTATTTATTTACTGTATATGTTCAGTTTTGCCAAATTTAAATTAACAACGCGGTATTTTGAGCAATTCAATTCCGGCATGAGTGTCTACCTATACACTTATAATGGATGCGAATGGTCCAAAATACTGGGTCGTTACATTTAAAATAAAATTAGAGTTCATTTTGCTGGATTGAGAAATTCAGAATAATAATAAAAAAGTTACAATATTGGTGATAGAATTTGAAGTTCAATTGTTGGTTTTTAAAATAATTTAATGCTAGAAATTTTTGGCTTTATGTGAACGAGTTTTAAGTTTGAAATGGGGAGGATAATAAAGATGAGGACAAGGCTGCTTTTGTAAAAAGAACGATGTAAAGTAATTTTTAACATACACCGGTTTGTTATATATATATTTTAATATATGTTAAGTAATTGTTGGTGTATGAATCGAATTAGCTCTAAAACATTGTATTTCAAATATAAAATATTACCAACCCTATGTCTGCCTTGTTAAGTTACTAATAACATCCATGTCTCGGTTATATCAAGCTCTATTCCCATTGTTTCACTCAAAACTGCATTAGAAGAAAAAACAACTATTTGCAAATATGAAACTCGAGGTCCTCATCGATTCCTCCTGCTGCCTTAAGTTTTTAAATTTTTTGTCACACCGATGAAAGTAGAGGTATATTTTTTGCTTTAATTGTCTACGTATCATTCATATGCTTTTTAGACACTAAAATCTGATTTCAAACACGTGAATTTACTTTTTGAACATGATTTTGCTAAATAAAGTTGATTGAGCTAACATAAAGTTTAAAATGATTCTTTTTTCCATATAATTTTTTACTCATGCATCATTGAATTCATTAATTATTGATAGACTTGCGGTTATACTCATTTTCATTGACTGTTGTATAACACATACTTTTTCCCTTTTTTTGTGTATTTTTTCCTTTTTTCCATTTCCATTTTCCAGCCACGGACCTGATTTTCAATAGGATTTGATCCAAGTAAATGTAAGAACCGGATCGAACCTTGCTGAAAACAAGTACCACAATTTGTAGGCCAGAAAAAAAATGGAGGGAATTCTTGCATTTTAAACACTTGTCAAAATTATCATATTTGGTTCAAATTTTTAAGATAATCCTTGGTATAGTGCAGTAGCATGCACATATTCAATTAGAAGTAATAACAACGTACTGTATCTCCAACATGCACTCGTAGATCAAATTCTCCACCGAATTGCTCCACAGCTCTTGTTGCAGCTATCTTCACAAGTTCTCCTCTGTCCATATGATCACTTCCAAATCTGTAAAATATACGAGACTAATTCTAGAAAAATATCATGAAAATTTAAAATATGCTTTTGTAAATGAATCTAAAGTTTATATTCACCCTCCAAAATTTGGCACTGTAAAATATTTCTGGATCCCTAAACCCTCCATTTTCATCCATGCAATCTCATCGAGATTACCTGTAACCTATAAATAGAGAAACAAAAGACACCATGTCACTTGATTATTATCAAAACATGAACCAAAACATGAACATAAAACTAACAGAACACTAAGCATATTGAGTTTTGCAGTACTCATACTGTATGTAAATAATTTTCTTTCAAAAAATGTCATAAATTCTCTACACACAAAAAAAAAAAAAAAACTGTTCACATGCATATATTTTTTGTCAATGTCTAGACAATGGGATATAAATGCGTAACTGGAATCTTTAGTAACTAATGCAGCAAAATGTCAGAAATAATAAGAGAAAATGGTTGGATTTATTTGTACCAAACCAATAACCACGTCATTTGAAGTTAATGATTCAAGCAAAGAAGTAACACCAGGGAGAACTTCAAGGCCCTGACCAATATCTTTGGCATGATCCCTTGCATATTCAATCATCTTTGACTTCATTTCAGGTAACTTTGCATTAGCCACCTAAAATAATTCAAGGAATGCATCATGGTGAAGTTAGATTCTTCAAGCAATGTTGGTTGAGAGATATCAACAGATCATGTCTAATTTGAATAAAGATTTTTTTTTTTAACATATATTTGATGAAATTATCAATGTTTAGAAGCAACCAACATCAGAAGGGATGCCATAGTATTCAGCAGTCTTCACAAGTATTAGTGGATCGGTTTGACCATGATGCTGCAAAAAACAAAAGAAAGGGTGAATATTGAAACATGAAGAAGAAAACAGAAAAATTCCCTATATAACATGAATTGGCATCTAAGTTTAACTTAGAGCACAGGTGTTATCTGGTATGTAAATGTGAGACATCATTAGAGGTAGAACTATTATGTAGTTTTAATTGCTCAAAGATGGCGCCTTAGATTTTGTACAAATATTCATTCAGTCGGTGTCGAAAGCATAGTTATCAAAACTTCTGTACCCAATAATATATAAACTAGAATCCTGGAATCTGAAATTGGGTGACCAACACATTGTGTTTCAAACATGAGTTAAGGGTCAAATTTGTAGTATCGAAAGAAATTAATGGTTAAACTGATGCTAATGTCATTTGACTAGATGTTCAAATAAAAAATTCAAAGCAGGCAAGACATTCTTTGTTCAACTCTAGGCCGAATTTATCAAACTGAAGAAGAAGAAGGGGAAAAAAAAAGCATGATACTTGATTAGAACTAAGACTAAATGGTTTTGTTAATTAGAAATAAATTATATACAGGATGATTACTGACAGTCAGATTGTCAGAGAACAATAAATCTATGCCACTGCATCCTGAACAAAGTAGTGCCCGTATACTGTATAGGGTATACTCAGTTACAGACCAGATAGTTTTTAGTTTGAAGTACATTTTGTATGGAAACCCCATTTTAACATATAATCAAAATTGATTCATCAAGAATGGCAAAAACTTTCGCTCTTTGGGCTTAATTTCACTTTGCTACTTAAAAATTCTAAATTTTTATAGGAGTACATGACCAAGTATCAACAGATTCAAATATTTAAGCTCAAAGTAAAACAATGAAGCTTCTCATAATAACAAAATGGTATTCTTGTTGTGAAACTTGGGTTTACGGAATACCCAAAAGACCCAACTTATTGATTAATTATCAACAATCAATTCAATCAACAATAATTACCAAAAAAAAAATTGAAATGTAAAGGACGGAGATTTAACGTGTTCGTCGAATAGTCTGAGTCCACATATCCAGCAATATCTTTTATTTCCTTCCACTTGAGAGATTGCATGGGATTACAAGACAGATAACAAAAGAATTGCATTTAGACTTGGTTTCACTTAAAACCCCTAATTTAATTTAACTCTGAAAATTAGGGACTGTTTACAAGGAATAATTGGTGAATTTCTCTCAATTCGTTTTGTTTTGTTTGATTTTTTTTGGATGAATAACAATAAGGCTATGATGATGTATTTATAGTATCAATTATCAAAAGAAATGGAAAATTAAAATATATGGTAAGCTTTGAAATAGGGTAAAGTTCGTATTTGAATAGTATAATTTTAACACTCATTCAAATATCATCATCTCTGTAAATTAGCATTTCTCAATCAATTGTTGGACCTGCGTCCCATGGGGCCTAAGATCTACTCGAAGAGCTATAAGTTTGGGCACTACCGTCCAAATTAGACTTTTGGTTCACATTCTTTTCCAAGCATATGAAAGAAATCAATACCCAAATACTGAAATTCTTCATCATATCCAATGTAGAAGTTAAACGTGTAGATACCAAGCTTTAAAAGACAAATGAAGAAATCATTGCACGCTCCACCTTCTCCATTCCATATTGAGAGACTTTTCAATATCATCCACTCCCATCTCCTTCCCAAGAATTTTGCTCGACTTCTTAAAGTCTACACTATCAAACTCTCCAATAAACTCTGCAGCACTAAATGCATAGGTAGCCAAATCACAACCATTACTACGCTCACTGATAAGACCAACCAAAATAAATTATCTTGCCTGCAATTGAGCTCCACCAAAAGTTCGAACCTCTAAAACTTTATCATCGATCATGATATCATTGGGTATACCACCATTTCTACTAATATAAAAATAACATGATGACCCCAAATAAGTGTCAATTTTCATTCCTTCTAATGTCATTAGTAGACGGTGACTTCACCATCAACAAAGACCTCTTATCTATCATTACATGTTTGCTAGTCATAATTCTTTTTGTTGTTGTACACCACAACCTATATTCTTCACTTCTCTATAGCTTAACAAAATGTGCTTACTTTCTCAGGGTTTTAGCTCACCATGTCTCCCACTACATATATAAGTTGTACAACCAAACACTCTAATGAATGAATAATTCACAGGCTCTTCTTCCATATATCATCATGTCTTTCACTATATGTTTTTTTCTTTCTAATAACATAATCTCCATAGATCCCTCGCTGCTGTAATACATCAAAACCCCACTCATCAACATGACTTAAATGAAGATGTTATAACCAAGTAGAATTTGAAACAGCGGAATTAGTACAAACTATTAAATCTCTCAAGACTCTCTCCCTAAAGCTATTGAAGATGTCATTAGTCTTCAACTTCCATATCCTGAATTCTTCTTTCCCATAAAATTTAGTGACTCCATGATTATTATTCATACTACTCCTAGAAGAAATAGCCATTGAAGACTAATCTAGAATAAGACAATTAACCATGATACCAAATTGTTGTGAAATTTAGGGTTATGCATGGAATACCTAAAGATCTAGTTTGTCAATTAATTATCAACAACTAATCAACCAACAACAATCATCAAACAAGAACAAATAGAAACATAGAGAACATGGAGATTTAACGTGGTTCAACGAATAGTCTATGTCCACGGATCCAACAACTGTCTTTTATTTTCTTCCATTTGAGAGATTACAAGAGACAGGCCCGGCCCGTTAACGTTGGTTGCCCAAGGCGAATATGAGGTGGAAGAAAAAGTGAAAACATAGGTAGAAAAATAATCCCTGCAGGCACACTCGAACTGTGCACATTGATGAGGAAGTGGAAAATCATACCAGTACACTAAAGTATCTTTTAACATTGGTTGCCCTTTTGTATAAACTAAACAAATCGGTTAAAAGAAATTTAGAAGTTTCTTGCCCCCCTCCGATCTGTTGCCCTAGACGGCCGCCTCGGCTGCCTTGCCCTGGGGCCGGGCCTGACAAGAGAGATAACAAAAGAATTGCTTTAAACTTGTTTTCATACAAAAACCCCTAATTTAATTTGATTCTAGAAATTATGGATTGTTTATAAGCGAATAATTAGTGGATTTCGCTCAATTATTTTTTGTTTTGTTTGATATTCTTGCTGTATTTGGATGAATAACAATGGTGCTATTGGGATGTATTCATAGCATCACTTATCAAAAGAAATAGAAAGTTGACGTCACAAATGGTACTATATTCAACAAACTTAATTGTACTTTGACACTACTTGATCATTGATGGTAAATATTTTAAAATCATTTATATTTATACATTGCATCAAATTATAATTTGAATTGATGTTTTAACTAGCATAAAATAATTTTAAATTTTAAATGTACATTACAAATGATTTAGATTGATTTTCAAGATATTAAACAAAAATTCACCAATAGTAGAATATTTGGTATCTTGTTTGATCAATCTAGCATAGATTTTCTATTTTAATCATTTTATACCATAAAAATCATTGTAATAATTTGTGCATTACAATAATAAAGAACAACAATTGATTACAGTAAAGAATAGTGATGATAAATTACAGTAATAATGATAAATTACAGTAATTTTTTATATTTGTTATGTATTTTTAGACTGTTTATATCATTTTCATTGAGAACAAGCGGGGATAATCCGATTTTAACCCGCCTATCCAATGAGTTAGACAAGTTAGATCAATTGAATACAAGTTAGATCGAACTTGGTTCATAAGTTGGATCAAGTTCGGGTTGCGGATCCAAATCGAGTTGGGTCACGGACTAGATGGATTACAGATTCAAAATGGATCAGATCGAATGGTTCAGGAACACCAAGGTTTTGTTCTTGAACAAGAGTTCAATGAACAATGGTTCATTGAACAGTATTTTGTCGAATTTGCAATTTTTGGACATTTTCAAACGAAAAAGTTCTGCTTGAATATAAAGTTGATGATATTATTTTTATTTTATTTGTTATATAATTAGTTAAATAATTATTCGAATTATAAATTTAAAAAATTAATACTAATAATTAATAATTCAAAAAAGATACAATTATAAATTAAAACTTAATTTTTAATAACTTATAGTTAGCAACTAATGAGGATTATTTTAAAATTTTATTTATTTAACATAAACTTTAATGTTATAACTTATAACAAGTCGTTAATAATTAATTTAAATAATTAATAATGTTAGTTTACTGATAAATATTGAAATAAATTAACTAAAATTAGTAAATAATTGTCAATAATTAACTATTTATATTTAAACAAACCGACCGTTAATATTTAAACAAACCGACCGTCAAGGAGCTTTGTCTACTGTAGGCTTGTAAAAATTATGTGAAGCCGGAAAAATAAGGACATGTCTGCTTTTATCTCTTCAATGTTATTTACTTTGCTTTCTCCACAAATGTCTCATTAAATCTCTCCAATTTAAAAAAAAATTCCAACATATTATCATTTGATATTTAACTAAAATTAATAAAACTACATTAATTTTTTTTCTTCAAATTATGTAAGCGAACGGTCGGTTCCCTACCGTTATGTTGTTGTACTGGTACTTAGAACTATATAATATATTTTTAATAATTAATTATATAAATTCAATGAATAGTAACTAATAATGTAAAATTTATAGTTATAATTAACGAAGTATACTTTATAATTAATAATATATGAAGTATAATTTATAATAAACACTTTACAAATAAACTACAATACCCTTTGACCATTTTTAATATTAAATCATTTATGATATACATTCACTGACTTAATTTAATTTATGAAAAGAAAAAGAAAAAAAGAACAAGATAACCAACTTTACCTCCGACTCTAGGAGCTAAAGTCAGGTGTAAAGTCTTGCATTCTTTAAATCTTCTTAAACTCTCCAATCTTTGGTGTTCGGGAACACCGTTCACTATTGCAAACATCTGATGCGTCTAGGATTAAGTTGGACATAGGAAATCATGGTGAAATGAACTGTACAGTGGTCATGTTCAAGAAGGGGGAAGTTAGCTGAACTAACCGGACAGTCAAGACCGGTTGCCCATAGTTGACCCAGCCCACTAGTAAGAAGCTTATTTCTTCCACTTATAAGTTGTTGTCAAACCTTTAAATACAAATAAGTAACTAGTGATTAGTCAAAAATTCTATATAAAAAGTAATTAGAAATAGTTAGTTTGGACTAACGGCTGGCAAACAAACTTGTAACCTTCTCCTAGAAGGTGTGGACTATAAAATAATTCCTAGCTTCCTGCTCCATCACTAAACTAAGCTCGTTACATGAGTATCCAATCATTACAATTTTCGTTATATTCCTTGAAACGTTTCCGCTACTCAGATCTGACTACAGAACCCAAAACCCAAAAAAAAAAAATTGATATTTTACTTTTATCATTATCCACTTACAAATATAACACTACACCTGAACAACGTCAATGGTTGAATCTTGAATGCCAAAAACAGCGGAAAAGGCGTGAGAAAAAGCTAAGCGATGGAGTCGGTTAGAGGAAGATCCGACGCTGCGGATCAAAGTACCATCTATGTCAAATGTTACTAAAACCCTCTTCTTCTCAAAGTTGTTCTCCATTTGTTTTGACTTTCTTCCCTCTTCCAACACAGCTTTTTTATTAGAGTTCGCTCTGCTCGGATGTGGGGTCGTGAAATTCATTTTAGTTGTTTTGTCGTATACGTTTTATATTTCAATATGTTTCATCTTGTATTTTGTATTCTATTAGGCTATAACAGTAAAAAATGAAAAATGTCTGGCTTTGTTTTGAACCCTCATCTGTTCTCTTATTCTCAGCTCCTTTTGAGATTTATTTTTATTTCCACTCAAGGACATTTTCACCCTAATAAAATACCATAAAAAGACAAAATTAACCTTTTGCGTAGATTAAAAAAAAAAGAACTTTTGGCCATGTACCTTTCTTTAAAATAAATTAGACCCACGTCCTTTCAAACTTTAAAATTCAGGTTACATCTCTGTTTTTAAATACAAATCCATCCGCGAAATTCAATCGTCTCATTTCATTGAGATTAAAAAAAACTCTTCGAACATTAATCGATTTCAATTCCTTCAAACAAACCGTCGTTTGATTAGTAACTAATCGTCGACGTGAATTGAAACCAATCGAATTCAAATTCGAAACCCTAAAATCACAAAAAACATGACTATGAATTACAGATTAATAGAAGGAGAAGTACCTTGCAGTGGAATCGTCACAACGTATGGCTATTGCGAAGAGCGTGCAAGATTATGACATGAAGAGACTGATAAAACTGAACTATAAGTGATAGTATATCACATGGAGGCCAAATAAAGAAAAAAAGGTAAATAAATCAAAATTTTAACATATTCAATTATGTATGTTGGCTGTTTGAATTTAAAAGTTCGTTTACATGTAAAATTGTTAAAGCAAATATTTGACATATGCAATTTTAAATGTTGGTTGGTTGAAATTAGTAGATTTGTTTGCATATAAGATTAATAATGACAAATATTATGTTGCTTTGTATATAACATAGATCATTCTATAAAACATAACAGGCAAAACTATGCTGGAAGAAATATTAGGCGGAGCCAGACAAATATTTGCCTCTCTAATATTCACCTGCTTAATATTTTCTCAGCATAGATTAGATTTATTGAACATGCATTAAAATGTATTATATGTGACGCATCAGCTAACTTAATTTATAGTTATTTCACTTGACAGATTCAACACTGGTAATAATGTTTAGAATACGAATATTGCCAAACACATTAACTAACTTAATTTATAGTTATTTCACTTCACATATTCAACACAAGTAATAATGGCAACAAAAAACGTCATACCAGCACCAAGGAATTAAACAATTAGCACACAAACCAAATCCACAATAAAGAAAATATGCTAAGAATCTTCTTAAAGAAAAACAAACTGAATCCGAATTTACATCAGAAACTAAGATCGATGATTATGATCCATTAATTGAAAAAACTGAATCATCTTCACCTGATGTAGAAACAACAGATTTAGTCCTTTCAACATTTAAACAACCAACTACAAAGAAACCAAAGATGAAGATTATAAAACAATCAAAGCACACAATTCTAGAAACTTACCGAAGTAGCTTCAAAGCTTTCCACTTTCTATTCCAAAAATTGAAAAAAAAAGAATCTTTTGGAAAATAGACACATCGATTGACTATCGATTACTCCATTTTACAAGATATTTCAATCTTTCCAAAATGATAATATAACAGTTGAAAACATAAGCAAAGAATCGGCTTCAGTTGATTTAATAATACAATAATAATCAACTGTAGAAAACTGCTTTCGTTTTGGAGACATGAAAGTAATAATGAAAGAAATCGACATTGCTAAAAAAATTGGATGGGATATCGGTGCTGTGACAATTTATATAGGTACTCATTTGAAAGAAGATGAATTGGACTATGGTGTATAACGCTTCAAGGATAATTATTTTACAGATTGCAAAATGATCAAAACCAAAGATTTAGAAATAAACTTAACGTTAAAGCTTTGAAAGGGAAGACAGAAGATGAAACTAATGTTGCGAGGTTGATAATAATGCATCTACTATCAACGTTTTTGCTTTCTAATGCAACTCATCATTTCCCTTAGTGCCGCTGCCATATATTTATAAAGTAATTGAAATGAAAAAAGCTTCATGGCCAACAACAATTTTGAATCATTTGATGGACTAAATTAGGAAACATAAAGATACTCTTAGAAAAATCAAAGCATGTGTAACTATTTTGCTGGTAAATACCAATAACTCATTCTATGTTTTTAGATTGTATTATAAACTAAATATAATCTGATATTGTTTTGCAATACTGATCTTAACATAATAGAAATAACATAACCAAAAAAAGTTTCAAAGAAAACGAACCTGCATTCACGAAATGGAAACTGCAAGAGGTTACTCCGAATATTATTCAAAAATCCATCAATAGAAAGGTAATAATTCTTCTACATAATAACTTTCAGTCAAGTATTTACCAGTACCAGTAACTATAGTACATTTTTTCCAGTAACTTTCAAACAAAAGATTACCTATTAAATATTTAGGAGGCAAATATTTATCCGGCAAATATTTGACTGACAAATATTTGGCATGCGCACGCGCGCACACACTCATGTATGTATGTATATGTATACCACATTACTATATTAAACTATAACTATAGTTAAATATATATGTTTTGATTTGTAGAAAAAAGAAGAAAAGAAAAAAAGACAAAGGACCTAAAACTGAAAAAGAAAAGGAAAACTTTCAACTTCTATGCCAATTGATAACATATTAGAAGACAAATAAAGGATCTAGAAAATCTAGTGGAGAAGTTGACAAAAGAAAATGCTAATATCAAAATAGAAAACCAAAATCCGAAAAAAGAAAATGAAGATTTAGAGAGAAGGAACGAAAAAGAAGATGATGTTGATGATGACGATGATAATGAAGAAAAAGAAGAAGCGGATGGCAGTAAAGGTGAGAACGTTGATGATGATTTACATGTTTGTGAGCAAACTAACAGGGAGATGAAGGCAATGATGATGAAGATTCCGATGAAGATGAATATGATGATTAGGAAGAGGACGATATGGACGAAGATAAAATGGATGCTCAGGGTGGTAAAGAACAAGCCATTGTTCTTAATAATGTAGAGGGACTAAGTGAAGATAACAAAACAAAAGGTGATCGGGGTAAAATTCAATCTGAAACTGCTTTGATAGAAGATGCTGATAAAACTGACAAATATTTAAGGATTTCAAGAAATAATCTATTATAAACTAAAAATTTCATAACACGACCAACTTAGTGTTATATGTGTTTCTTTGAAAATTAAAATTTCAAAACTTTTCTAAAACAAAATTTCCAAAATAAATCCTTGGAAAAAGAAATCCTTTGAAAACTCTTTTTCCAAAATCTAAGGCATTTCCAAAACATACTTTATAAAAATTCTCTCACAGGTTTTAGACTAAGAAATTGACGTTAATTATTCAAATAAAAATCCAATTTTCTGTCAAAGAGGTGATCAATTAATGCACCCTAGCAAAAATTTGCCTTCGGATAATTACAACATATAGACTCTAATTTTCCATCCATCTGGAATAAATGTGTGTCTCCAACTAGAACTCGTTATCAAAATCCAAAACTAAAGGTAGCTAGAATATCAACCATTAAGTATAAAACTCTAGTCTTTGGGATTCTGCCATATGTCATACTCATGTTCTTTATCAAAAGCGCCTTACGCATCGCCAACACTCTGTGGGGTACTTCAGAGTGAAAATCTTAACTCTAAGATATTTTCAATCCATAGTTGTTTTGCTCATTCCTTCGGAATGGAACTACTTTTATTTTCAGAATTCTTATAATCAAACGTAAAAATATAATAATACTAGATAGGAAAGTACGAATACATTCTCTCAATTTATCCTAATAACTCTAATCTACTAACCTAGACTCTGATACCAAATGTAATAATCTGTACCTTAATGGGCTTACATTTCGACAAAAATCGAAACCCAAATCCATCAAAGCATAGATCCTTGGATTTTGTGCCTGCAAATAAGCATGGGCATTATCAAAGAAAATCTAAACTTGCAGCGGAAACAATAATCGGACAAGAATATTGATTATGACTACTACCTTGGAATTAATGGTATTCCTTGCATAGCAGATTGTCATGTCGACATCGAGCATGAGAGAAAAGGAGACTTCTCCAACAACTAAACCCATCCAGCTCTAGTGATCCGTTCCTCTAAATATATCTTATGAGTTGTAATGAGGAGGAGGTGTGACGCTCCATCTCTATACCCATGCTAGCCAAGAACACTACGGTGTAATGCTGTCAACTAGCACGGAGAATAAGACTATTGAGGAGCGACCATCCATGAAACTTCTTTGTGCGAGCATCGATATGTCAGATAGGATAGCATGAACTTCCTTTAAGGAGGAAGTCCGACATACCGATACAAACCCAAAGCTATCACACAGTGGCTATAAATAATCTTCGGAAACAAACATAGAAATAAACATAACCTAAATCAGTCACAGACATCCATATCACAAAGGCGGAAAAAGATATGAATATATATATATATATAACACATGAAAGTGTACATCAGAGTAGTGGTTAGAAAGATCCACGATAATACAAAAGAATAGCAACACGTGCTATACAAAAGAATAAGTACACAACATAGAGTCTATATCTCAAATGTGTACATCCAAAAACTACTGATCAAAGTAGTTAGCCAAAAGTCAGAATAATCCCAAAAGAGAAGTCAAGCAGAAGCACCTGTAACATCTCGGTCTGACCCGAGTATTATTTATAAGAAAATAATAAACGGATCAGTCTAGCTATAAATATCAGATGATATGGTATAAAGTAAAAGGCATGACAAGAACATGTAATAACCATAATGGCATACTACTATAAGTATGTAAATGATAATCAACAAGTGATTAATCAATATCACAAGAATCTTCTCAAAGATCCAAATCCACAAAAGGTAATGACACACAAATTCACCAATGCACAAAGATTGATAAAACACATCTATGAAAATCACGAAAATTGGTGAAGCACAAATTCCAGAAGTCAACACACGAAATCCAGAAATCACATGAAAAGAGGATGTCCAATCCCATAAACTAAACACCGACGCACCTAGAAAGATACATCCCATGTAAAGTCTAGCATCGATACACCTGGAAAGATGCACCCCATGCAAAGTCGAACATCGACGCACCTAGAAAGATACGACCCATGCTCTAGCATTGACGCACCTAGAAAGATATGCCTCATGCGTAAATAAACATCGACGCACCTAGAAAGATATGCCCCATGTAATGTCTAACATCGATGCACCTAAAAAGATACATCCCATGTAAAGTCGAACATCGACGCACCTAGAAAGATACGACCCATGCATAGACGAACACCGACGCACCTAAATAGATACGCCCCATGCTCAGACTTATTGAGCCGATTGCTCCACGAAGTCAATAAACATCGACGTACCTAAATAGGTACGACCCATGCGAGAAGTAAACATCGTCGTACCTAAATAGGTACGACCCATGCGAGAAGTGAGACGAAGCTCAATAAAACGGAGAACAGTCCTCCGTGTGGACAAAGAGACATCGCACATTGCTAGTCTAAACCATAAAATGATCATCATCGATTATCAAGAAGTGTCAATCACACTAAGCTAGTAAATATATGAGTTTAGCTTCATGTCCCATAACCACTTGCTTAACTTAAATATTTACGAACAAACTGTAGATCTTCACTAGAAAATTGTCACAAGAGGTTCAATCGAACAAGTCCAAGAATTAACTGACAAAGTGAACGCAAGCGTTTCATACCACTTGTTTTACTAAGTCGTTTAATTAGATTTCTCGTACGAGTGAGGTAAAGGCTTGTATATACTAATAGATTGGAAAACGGTTGAGTAAAAAGAGCTTTGTAATAAAATAGAGTTGAAATCGTTTGGAAGGAAGAGTTTTGATATTTACTACTAGTATTGAAACCTTTATATTTTTAAAGTGACAAGTCACAAAACTGATTGTAGAAACAAATCAATTCATTAAAATTCACATTCGAAGACGTGAATAAAACTCAAGGAAATCAGTTCCAAAACCATCAAAGATGAGGTATACTTGCGACCTAATGTGGTCGAATTAAAGTGCACGACTTAAAGTAAAATAGGTCGAACGACATAAGGGTAGAATGCCATGCGACCAAGGGGGAAAACAGGTCGAGCGACCTAGTGAAATACAGGTCAAACGACCTAAGTGTAAAAAGGCGAGCGACCTATAAGAAAGTAAGGTCAAGCGACCTAAATGAAGTAAGGTCCAACGACCTAAAGAAAATAAGGTCAAGCGACCTAGAGAGAATAAGGTCCAGCGACCTAAAGGAAGTAAGGTCAAGCGACCTAAAAGAGATCAGGTCAAACGACCTAGTGGGTTTGCGACTTAGAGGGTGAACAACCTAACCCGGTCGAGCTAAGCAACAGGAGTGCGACCTAACAAGGAAACGGGTCGAACGACCTAGAGGCATATCATGCCGAGCGACCTAAGTGAAACGAGCTAGGCATGCGACCTAACTGGCGAGCGACTTAAGAGCAAACAGGTCGAGCGACCTAAGGTGGAACGAGCTAGGCATACGACCTAACTGGCGAGCGACCTAAGAGAAAACAGGTCGAGCGACCTAAGATAGAACGACCTACCAAGCACGCGATCTAACAGTGGTGCGACCTAGCGGGGTGAGCGACCTAACACGGTCGAGTTAAGGGAAGGCGCGACCTAAAGAGGTGCGACCTAATGGGAGCGAACTAGGAAGTGGCGCGACCTAGGGCAAAACGACCTAACGAGGTCTCGAGATGCTTCAATGGTCAAGCGACCTAAGGACGATCAAAGCAGAACGACCTAAGCAACTAAATGTGGCCGAGCGACCTAAAGAAGACAGGTCAAACGACCTAAAGCCCAGCGACCAACGACCTAGCATGCGAGCGACCTAGCGACCTAACTGCAGGCGAGCGACCTAAGTCTAGAACGAAAATCTGCAGGCAGTGACTTCGAGACAGTGCGACCTAAGGCCCAGACTTTGCCAAAAACGCTGAAAAATTGGGTTTCTCACCAATTCAATCCAAACCAAAAGCAAATGTACATGCAAATGCGATAGGGAATCATTCCCAACAGTACAATGACAGTTATAGGCAAGATGTGAGATAAAAATCTCACCTTTTCATGGAATTTGATGAAGATGAAGCTTGAGAGCAAAGCAAGAATCAACCACAAGCTTGAATCAATGTCTTCACTTTGAATTTGGAGTTAGATGTTGAATTTGCAAATGATCTTGAGCTTGGAATTTTAATTTCCCATTCCCTCCACCATTTTTGAATAAGCATGAAGTGTTAGTGAATTAATGAAGAGGAGAGGAGGTAGGGACTGAGTTAGCATGGTTCAGCCCAAACCAAAGCTCAAAGCAAAAAGTGACGAAAATTTCACTATCTCCAAACATATCGAAGTTTACACTCAAAAAGATCGCAAACGTCGTTTTGAACTCAATGGAGGTGGTCTCGAGTCCTAATTTGACCGTATGCAAAAAGTAGATTTTCGAACTTAAATCCGACTAACGATAAAATATTTAAATATAAAATCGATAAATATACGGGTTGTTACAGACTCCCCCTCCTTAAATAAATTGCGTCCTCGCAATAAATAAAATGGAAATAAAAAGTAACAACCATAAAAGCATATTAACACAAAAAGAATTTGAAATAAGAAGTTTCCCTTAAAGAGCATGAGAAAGTAAGTCCTGGTGTGTCCGCTCAATGAATTCTCTAGATTCCCCAAGAGAAATCCTTGGGATTTGAGAACCATAGAACCCACATAAAGAGAACATCTTTATTTTCGAAGGCGCTCCACCTCCGAAGCAATGATGCGAATAGAATATTGCTCAAAAGTCAAATCTGGTGAAACTTCAATCCCTACTAAACACCAGGCTCAAGAATAAAAATTGGAAACCTAAAAGCATTTCCATAGTTAAAAGACGTGGAAAACGTCTAGAACGACAGAAAATTGAGCCGGAGCAACGGCGTAGTATAAAATGGTACGTCCAAGTGAACCGAAAAGCCGGGACATCGATGTAGTACAATAACGGTACATCCGATGAACCGATAACCATAGAAGAACATCGGACGCTAGTCCATAAAGGGAATGAGATGAAACTCAATAAAATGAAATATATTGAAACGTCCGATGTTGGAAAGATGATCATTCCATTTGGACATCATCAAAGAAACAACCACTTGTTGCTTACGACGAAGTGCATTGGCAACACAATTCCCCTTTTTGGGAATATACAAAGAACATCAAGATCATTAGATGCAAGGAACTCGATCCAATATTAAGTTCCTTATGAGAAAATAAATATTCCAAAGATTTAGGATCAGGGTCGAGAACAAATTTCTCACCCAAAAATAATGATGCCAAAAATAAATGAGTGGCATATCTAGTCTCAATAGGCATTAATGATTTAGAAGCACAAGAGATAGCACATTCTCTTTCGCAAGAGAACGACATCCAAACCAATACGATTAGCATTGGTACAAAAGATAAAGTCTTGGTTCCCTTCGGGAATCACAAGAATAAGAGTATCTCAAAAAAAGAATTTCTTCTAAATAATCTTCTTTTTCGAAAAGCTAAAACTTTCAAAATTACATTTATCCTTATGTAATAATCTTTGTAGAAAAATTTACATTTTTACAAGTCAATTTATTGTGTCAAATTGTCTCATCAAAGCGTTTAGGAGATTCTTATCGATGACGTTGATCAAGCGCATCGACCGAAATTCTTAAAGCACTCAATGGGCAATACAATCACAAAATCGTTTTCTATATGATAAACATATTTCTTAAAAACCTTTAAGAATATTCTTTGCTCGCTTAAGAGCGAAAATCAAATTGTACTTATAAATAAATCTTATGAAAAAGATTTACAAGATTTTAAATCGCTATTCTCATCCAAAATCATGGATGAAATAAACTGGATAAACTGAATGACATAATAAGTCATTCATAAGAATCATAACGAGTACGGAATGCGGTAATCGGAATGCTAACTCCCGCAACTCGTAGCTAAAGAAAACTGGTGGTAAGGTCGATCTGAAAAGACCTTATCACCACTCAAAAGACTGCTTAGGTGATAATCCTAAGACAAACTCAAATATACTGGAAAATTCTCAAACTACATGAATGAGAGCAATAACACTCTCCTCATCATGTGAGCTTAAAGAATAAAATGATGCCATCAAATTGGAATCAAAATCACAAGGGAAAAACAGAAATCTTCTTAACAGACTGAAAATGTCGAAGATGAATAGCCCACACGGGACAAAGGATATGGCTTCATAATAATTAAGCCAATCCTTACAAAAGTCAATTCCGAAGCATAAGTAAAAATCGGCTTGGAAATAAAATCACATAAAAATAATTTCGACATAAAAATAAAACGCAAATTGAGTGTTGCGGATCCACCAATCCGGATTCGCAATCCTCAAAAAAGTCATCAGGCTCAGAAATGTTTTAAAGAAAAAGAATCACAAGTTCTTTTGATATAAAAATAATGAGATGAAACCCATATCAAAAAGAACTCGAATAAGATAACCACAAAATAAATATTGTCAGGGATAGAAAATACCTTTACCAAAAGAAGTGCTAGTAGAGGCTTGCACAACCTTTAGCTTTCCCTCCTTCTTGCTTGAAGTACGGGACACGCAGATATATGATGACTTGAACTTTTGCAATAGCGACAATAGAGGGGTTGCGGACACTCCTTGGCATAGTGGTCCGTGGAACCACAATTGTAGCATTGTCCACGACTAGAGGTAGGAGTCTTTGCTACTGGAGTTTGTTGCTTCCCTTTTTTTGCTGGGAGTGGGGCCTTTGAATTTAATAGGCCTCTTCATGTTATTGTTGAAGTTCTGTTTGGCACCCTCAACTTCAACAACACTTTCATTATCGGCCTCTTCAAGACGAAGAGCGATATTAATAAGTTGATCGAAAGAAACTTCCAATTTCAAAAGTAATGGCTTCTTGAGATTCTTGTTCAAGCCATAAACAAATCTCTGATTTTTCTTCAATGGAGTATTAATGTATTCGACCCCGTATTTAGAAAGAGATTCGAAAGATGCGACGTAGTCCGTCACAGAAGGTTCACCTTGAACAAGGTCGATAAAACCACGAGCCAAAGTTACTTTTTCAGCCTCCGACACAAATTTCAATTCGAATCTTTCCCGGAATTGCTCCCAAGTGAGATCCACTTCAATGATTTCAGAAATAAGAAGCTCATACCAATCCAATGCTCTTTCTTGGAGCATGCTAGAAGCCACTTGGACTCGGTGGAGATCAACAAGATTCATACGAGAAAAGATGCGGTCGCATGATCTAAGCCAAGCTTGGATTTCAATGACACTCTCGGATCCCCGGAATGGCCTTCCACCCAAATCAGAATAATCTCTACACAAGCGTGCAAAACCGGATCTAGGATGAGTAGGCTCTGGAATGGGTCTGATAGCTTGAGCATTCTTAACAAGATCTAGAAGCTGCTGGGCAGACATAAATACTCCCTCCTGGGGAGTAGCACTAGATTGACCGGCGCTGGGACGGCCAGGTCTAACCATTTCTTTTCTTTAAGAAAGAAAGAAAAGAGAAAAAGGTTAATCTCAAAATGAATATCAAACAAACTTGATTGCCAAAAACAAGGAATCATAAAAGAAAATAGGATAGAACGGTACGAAGACTCGGATCAAATCCTATGGCACGATTCCTAAGAAAGACTTAGGACAATGATCCTTGCTAGATTATTCTACATTGTTCTGAAGTTTGGCTCTGATACCAAGCTGTGACGCCCCACCTCTATACCCACGCTAGCTAAGAACACTACGGTGTAATGCTGTCAACTAGCACGGAGAATAAGGCTATTGAGGAGCGACCATCCATGTAACTTCTTTGTGCAAGCACCGATATGTCAGATAGGATAGCATGAACTTCCTTTAAGGAGGAAGTTCGACATACCGATACAAACCCAAAGCTATCACACAGTGGCTATAAATAATCTTCGGAAACAAACATAGAAATAAACATAACCTAAATCAGTCACAGACATCCATATCACAAAGGCGGAAAAAGATATGAATATATATATAACACATGAAAGTGTACATCAGAGTAGTGGTCAGAAAGATCCACGATAATATAAAAGAATAGCAACACGTGCTATACAAAAGAATAAGTACACAACATAGAGTTTATATCTCAAATGTGTACATCCAAAAACTACTGATCAAAGTAGTTAGCCAAAAGTCAGAATAATCCCAGAAGAGAAGTCAAGCAGAAGCACCTGTAACATCTCAGTCTGACCCGAGTATTATTTATAAGAAAATAATAAACGGATCAGTCTAGCTATAAATATCAGATGATATGGTATAAAGTAAAAGGCATGACATGAACATGTAATAACCATAATGGCATACTACTATAAGTATGTAAATGATAATCAACAAGTGATTAATCAATATCACAAGAATCTTCTCAAAGATCCAAATCCACAAAAGGTAATGACACACAAATTCACCAATGCACAAAGATTGATAAAACACATCAATGAAAATCACGAAAATTGGTGAAGCAAAAATTCCAGAAGTCAACACACGAAATCCAGAAATCACAAGAAAAGAGGATGTCCAATCCCATAAACTAAACACCGACGCACCTAGAAAGATACATCCCATGTAAAGTCTAGCATCGATACACCTGGAAAGATGCACCCCATGCAAAGTCGAACATCGACGCACCTAGAAAGATACGACCCATGCTCTAGCATTGACGCACCTAGAAAGATATGCCCCATGCGTAAATAAACATCGACGCACCTAGAAAGATATGCCCCGTGTAATGTCTAACATCGATGCACCTAAAAAGATACATCCCATGTAAAGTCGAACATCGACGCACCTAGAAAGATACGACCCATGCATAGACGAACACCGACGCACCTAAATAGATACGCCCCATGCTCCGACTTATTGAGCCGATTGCTCCACGAAGTCAATAAACATCGACGTACCTAAATAGGTACGACCCATGCGAGAAGTAAACATCGTCGTACCTAAATAGGTACGACCCATACGAGAAGTGAGACGAAGCTCAATAAAACGGAGAACAGTCCTCCATGTGGACAAAGAGACATCGCACATTGCTAGTCTAAACCATAAAATGATCATCATTGATCATCAAGAAGTGTCAATCACACTAAGCTAGTAAATATATGAGTTTAGCTTCATGTCCCATAACCACTTGCTTAACTTAAATATTTACGAACAAACTGTAGATCTTCACTAGAAAATTGTCACAAGAGGTTCAATCGAACAAGTCCAAGAATTAACTGACGAAGTGAACGCAAGCGTTTCATACCACTCGTTTTACTAAGTCGTTTAATTAGATTTCTCGTACGAGTGAGGTAAAGGCTTGTATATACTAATAGATTGGAAAACGGTTGAGTAAAAAGAGCTTTGTAATAAAATAGAGTTGAAATCGTTTGGAAGGAAGTGTTTTGATATTTACTACTAGTATTGAAACCTTTATATTTTTAAAGTGACAAGTCACAAAACTGATTGTAGAAACAAATCAATTCACTAAAATTCACATTCGAAGACGTGAATAAAACTCAAGGAAATCAGTTCCAAAACCATCAAAGTTGAGGTATACTTGCGACCTAATGTGGTCGAATTAAAGTGCACGACTTAAAGTAAAATAGGTCGAACGACCTAAGGGTAGAATGTCGTGCGACCAAGGGGGAAAACAGGTCGAGCGACCTAGTGAAATACATGTCAAACGACCTAAGTGTAAAAAGGCGAGCGACCTATAAGAAAGTAAGGTCAAGCGACCTAAATGAAGTAAGGTCCAACGACCTAAAGAAAATAAGGTCAAGCGACCTAGAGAGAATAAGGTCCAACGACCTAAAGGAAGTAAGGTCAAGCGACCTAAAAGAGATCAGGTCAAACGACCTAGTGGGTTGCGACTTAGATGGTGAACGACCTAACCCGGTCGAGCTAAGCAACAGGGGTGCGACCTAACAAGGAAATGGGTCGAACGACCTAGAGGCATATCATGCCGAGCGACCTAAGTGAAACGAGCTAGGCATGCGACCTAACTGGCGAGCGACTTAAGAGCAAACAGGTCGAGCGACCTAAGGTGGAACGAGCTAGGCATACGAACTAACTGGCGAGCGACCTAAGAGAAAACAGGTCGAGCGACCTAAGATAGAACGACCTACCAAGCACGTGACCTAACAGTGGTGCGACCTAGCGGGGTGAGCGACCTAACACGGTCGAGTTAAGGGAAGGCGTGACCTAAAGAGGTGCGACCTAATGGGAGCGAACTAGGAAGTGGCGCGACCTAGGGCAAAATGACCTAACGAGGTCTCGAGATGCTTCAATGGTCAAGCGACCTAAGGACGATCAAAGCAGAACGACCTAAGCAACTAAATGTGGCCGAGCGACCTAAAGAAGACAGGTCAAACGACCTAAAGCCCAGCGACCAACGACCTAGCATGCGAGCGACCTAGCGACCTAACTGCAGGCGAGCGACCTAAGTCCAGAACGAAAATCTACAGGCAGTGACTTCGAGACAGTGCGACCTAAGGCCCAGACTTTGCCAAAAACGCTGAAAAATTGGGTTTCTCACCAATTCAATCCAAACCAAAAGCAAATGTACATGCAAATGCGATAGGGAATCATTCCCAACAGTACAATGACAGTTATAGGCAAGATGTGAGTTAAAAATCTCATCTTTTCATGGAATTTGATGAAGATGAAGCTTGAGAGCAAAGCAAGAATCAACCACAAGCTTGAATCAATGTCTTCACTTTGAATTTGGAGTTAGATGTTGAATTTGCAAATGATCTTGAGCTTGGAATTTTAATTTCCCATTCCCTCCACCATTTTTGAAGAAGCATGAAGTGTTAGTGAATTAATGAAGAGGAGAGGAGGTTGGGACTGAGTTAGCATGGTTCAGCCCAAACCAAAGCTCAAAGCAAAAAGTGACGAAAATTTCACTATCTCCAAACATATCGAAGTTTACACTCAAAAAGATCGCAAACGTCGTTTTGAACTCAATGGAGGTGGTCTCGAGTCCTAATTTGACCGTATGCAAAAAGTAGCTTTTCGGACTTAAATCCGACTAACGATAAAATATTTAAATATAAAATCGATAAATATGCGGGTTGTTACAGGAGGTCAGAACAACATTCTGGAAATTGAAAAATCTATAAACCAGCCATAACATAAATTTATACCGATTCGTTTTCATTTAATTGTTATGTCTATTAAGATTAGCAATTCTAATCTAACCTGGATTGCACACACGATTACTTACCTACCCATTCCTAAGGTACAAAATACTTCTAACTATGAAGCAGGCTTCTACTATCACCACATAATACTTTTAAAAGAGTAATAGGAAAACTCTGCCATTTAAGACCTTAATCGAGGTATACTCTTCATTTAGGACATATTCCCAAGATGGACTACTAGCGTCGTCATTATTGGTCTATTGGTCCTAGCTACAAAAACCCATGACCACTATCTATGGCCTTATAATTTATAATAGTCATACTACTAATGCATCTATCGTTATTAAAGTCTAGCAGTGTGAGAGACTGTACCCAAACCACTTAATAACTCATTAACAAGGACTAGGTAGCCTTCTGACCATTTAACACATATTTATATGTAGGCCTTTGCCATTTAATACCTAACCCCAAGGCGGACTCCTCACTGGTACTACCTAGCTGACATTGCTTGGAAATCTCATTAGGCTACTTAGCACTTCTTTTATAGGAGAGAAGCGAGCCCTAGATCAGTCACTTAGTTAAATCCGAAGCGAACGCTTCTCGAGATATCCATCATCACCCTTAATTATAAATATGGAATCTCATTATTTCTTTCGATAGGGAGGTGAGCTCTGCAATAGCCACTTAATACCTCAACATTAAAGTGAACCTTTTTGGAGATGTCCTCATTTATTTGGGATTTCACTAGGTTATTTAATACTTCCTTTTAGGAGAGAGGTGGGCCCTACAACCACTTAATACCTCAAACCAGAAGTGAACCCCTATGAAGATATATCTCACTGCTCCTAATTCCTAATTTGGACCATTTAATACTTTTCAATTAAGAAAGCATGTCCAATCTCTCATGTCGTCACGGGTCATAGGATTAGTGATATTTCACATTAGTAGTAAGTGCACCCGACTGTGGGTAGCCTCAAAATGAAGGGCAGTCTTCCATCGAGTGACTCTACTGACCTCGCATCACTAACCTACTAAGTCCAATTAACCATCCTAAGTCTTTACTTATATTATCTTAAGTAGACAATGGACTTAGCTTACTAATTCCCTTTTTTATTTAAGACGATAAGATTTAGCTTAAATACTTATCTACCCATAAATCCTCTTTTAGTGCTCATAAATGTCAATTTTTCCATAAAATCCTAACCAATATTTCCTAAGACATTTATGTATGATTACCAACAATTTTAAATTAGTAACCTTTTTATATCTATTCCATTTTATTGGTCTCATTAATCCACTTATCCTTATTAATTGTAACTCCTAACCCATTTTCATTAATTGCTCATTAATTGGAGTTACAATCTTTAACTAACCAATTGTAATCCTTAATCTAATCCCATCTATTATTTCCCATTATTGTCCATTAATTAGGATCACAATCTTTTATCTCCTATTAATTATTGTCAATTCCTAATTTATTGCCAATTAATAGGGATTACTACATTTCATAATTCTACCTATTCACTTCACTAAATATAATAACTAATGAATGTTATGCATAAGTAATGCACAAATAAACGATGTTCTTATTTATTAATGCAATAAATAGTATAAACTACATGATAAAACTACTTATTCATATTCAAATATATTCTAGTCATAAATATTTAACTCGAATATGTTTTTCATATTTAATGTGCTAGAATTAGATTCCTTAGGAAGATTTTCTGCTATGATTTCCATAAATTAGTTTAACACAAAAAGGAAAGATCGACTCCGTTTGAAATTACAAGGGATAGAAGATTTCTTTTTATTTGGAACAAACGGTGTAAACTACGGAGAATAAATCTATACTTTACACATCTCTTCCCCTTTTGTTTGTGGGTATTCCTTGTTAAATCAAATGTCACCCCTTTTGAATTAAAAGTAGAAAACCTAAACAAATTTATAATAACGAATGTTCTTCCCACAAATTAAACTATGGAAAATCTACAACCTACCACAAATTGGGCAATAATCCAAAAATTATATTTTACACCCAAGTATAGATCTGGAATAAAAATACACAACGTTCAAATTCTAAAATCTTTAGGATTGATTTCCTGATCAAGGTGTAAACATATTTCCAGTTAGATCTAAAACAAATATATGTAGGCAATAGTTTTCTACATTAATTTAAGCTTGCAATTCACAAATAAAATTGATTTAGGCATAAAAATCAAATGTATGCCAATGGAATAGATTTAAAAATATAAATAATATATAAAATTTTCCACTCACCTTTTAAAAGCGATCCAAATATCTAGATCTGAAGCAAAACCTTAAATTCATCTTCAAATCCTTTTTAATCCAATAAATATGTATAAAAACTGTATATACATACATTAGAATTACAGATCTGAAAAGAGATTTGTGATTGGAAGAGAAAATAGATACAAATATACAAATATATAAAATATAAATTACCTCAAATACGCATATAATTGGTTCTCTTCTCTTTCCTTTTTTATTTGATTTCCATTCTTCTCTGATTTGTATGGATATAGATATAAATATCTTATTTTTATAATTTAAAAAGAATGCGGAGAAGAAGAAATGACCAAGCTTCGCTATTGCCTTTAGAAAAATATGAGAAAAGAAGAGAGGATTATGCTTGAATTTATAGACACAAGAATCAACATCAACCGTCAAATCGAAATATATTAAATCCGTGTCATCGGGCCTAGGCTAACCGTAGTCGCCACATAGGGAGCGGTCGACCGCCCCCTATCTAAGGGTCGACCGCTCATAGTGGCGGGTCGACCTGTGGGCCCGGGTTAATTAATATAAAACATTAATTTTCCTATTCGAATTATTTCCGTTCCGAATTTGTTTTTTGTCTATAACTTCTTCTTTTGGACTCCGCTTGCAGAACTTCAAATATAAAAGTTGCTCAGAATTTCACCACGAACATTGTGCTGCAAGTTTCGTGGTCAATTTCATCATTTGCACAAATTCTATTTTTAGAGCCTAATTAATTAACTAACTAACTAATTAAATAACAACGACAAATTACGAGATGTAACATTAGTGCTCTATTGCTCTGTCCATAATCGACATCAATCTTAACTCTCATAAATATATAAGTCTACTTCACCGACTTTTAATGTTAAGCATAGTTAATTACTTTTCAAAAATATAATTAAACTATTAACTATTTGGCCGTTAAACAATTCTAACCCCGTTCCAAACCTTTTTCTTATACTTTTAAAACACTTTTTAAAATGATATATATGTATAGTAATTTGTTTACCAAAAACTTGATATTAAATAAACCATTTTAGAAGATGTTTATTACATAAAATATAAAATAGTCAACATATTTTCTAAAACTATATATAATTAAAAAAGCTTTTAAATTACTTTATAATATTTATAATAGATTATAAAACATTTAATCAAAATATTATTTGAAAATAACAACTTTATAATTTTCTTTAAAACTTGAAAAGAACGTGTTTTCTATATATTTTGACAAAATATCCCCTCTTTAAAAATTCACAACTAATTTTTAGAAATTTATAAATATCTCAAACCACTTTTGAAATACTCTAATATGAGTTAGTACAAACTTGTAAAAAGAATGAAACAAAATACTAAAATTTAAATATCTTTCAAAGTCCAAAATCAAGGCTAAACATGGCAGTTTTGCACAAGTGACCACTTTTCGAGATGATGCTTAACTTTTTACTATCCAAGTTCTGCATAGCAACAAAAATATATATAAAACAATATAAATATGGTGAGTAACACCTAAGATTCTCTCTATAAAGTTCTATACTAATCGCCAAAAAGAAGGCAATTCATAACTACATCTATAACAACTATATCTATAAGTGCACTTCCAAATCCGAGTCCAATCTAAAAAAAAGTCCATCTATAACCTATGTGTTTTGTTCAGGCCTTGTCATATGTCATACAAGTCCGTTCAAGTCCATTCAAATCCATAGATATGGATTAAGTATGTCATTTACTTTCAAAATAAGAATAAACACCGATGTTTTAACATGTGTCAACAACAATTTAAACACAATCAAACACAATATATATATGCTATATTTTCCATTCAAAGTGAGGTGTTAACTCACCTTTAATCCAACAAAGAATCAAGATCCAAACACCAAATTCAAACCCCATCCTTGCAACACCTTTCCTTCCATTTCTACTCCTTGCTTCCACCTTCTTTTGCCCCAATCTCACCCAAAGTGCTCATGGCCTATTCCTAAAGGGAGAGCATGGCTTTGCTTCTTCAACTTTTGGCATGATGGAAGATGTTATAATATTATACTAAGGCTTGTGGAAAAATTTGAAGTGATTTGAAGTTGATTTGCAACTGTTTCATTTAGAACATTTAGAGAGGAAGAAGATGAAGAAGCTATTAAAAAAGCTTGGTCTTTAATTTGTGATTTTTTTATTTATTCCTAAGGGTGTGCCCCTCCTTTCATAGGATAAAAATGGTGCTCTTTAAGCTTGCCTTCACCTCCTCACCTTCATGTCCACTACACCATACTGCCTATTTTGCCACACCCCAATGCGGAAAAATTGCCACGGTCATGAGTCGTGGCAATTTTACCATGGTTTTGAGCCGTGGTAAAATAAATTACAATGGCTTTGGGCCGTGGCAATTTAGCAACAGCCGTAAACCGTTCCAATGTTATCAAAAATTTTTCCACCCCTTACCGTATATACATCTCAATGAAGCTAACACCCTTCTCAAAAAAATGAGCGCCCCCTTCCAAAATTAACCCGCGTACCCTCCCTAAATAATTTCCATCCTGTGCCCTAATTCTCATCGATTTTCACCTAAATCCCCATCGCTCCGATGTAAATGTGAATAGCTCGTATTCTCAATCACCGTGGATAACATTCATTTGCCGACGGAGTTGTTTGGTAAAGCTCTAACACCTGCGCTAGGGCCTGCAGCGGATTCTCCAGTGGAAGCGCCATCACCTGCAGTGGACGCTCCTGCGCCAGCACCAGAAGCGAAGTCGCCATCGCCGATGCCGGATTCGCCTCCGGCTCCACCTCTGGATCTCCTGATGGATTGCCAATGCTGTCACCGGATTCTGATTTTGATAAAGTGGTCGTTGATCCGTCGGGTGTGGCAGTGAGTTTAATGCCGGTGAGTGCTGTATTAGCTGCGTTGGTAATGTGGGTTGCACTGTGAGTTTTGATTCTTATTTCCTGAAAATTTAATCTTATTTCTTGTTTAGATTCTTATGCCCTGAAAATTGGAATGAACATTAATTTTACACATCGAGGTTAATCATTAATTAATATCTGTCGTTGAATTTTTCTCTCCCAACTATTTCTAGTATTTTGACATTGCAGTTGGCACAAAGCTGTCTCAAAATGATTCTTTGAATTTGCCCAATATTGTTAACCAACTTATATCACATTTATCTTCTTCCTAATTTACATATCTCACAGAATATAGAACAACTTTGATTATAAGGAAAGTTTTTTTTACTGAATACAAGACTCACTAAAAAAGAAAGAAGAAGATTCCATGTTTATAAAAATTCACTCATGAAAAAGATTAGCCTTAATGGGTGTGATTTTGAAAATATGTAGACAAAAGAACATTGTTTAGAACAGACTTAAAAGTACTATGATTGGATATTTGATTCAAAATCATAGAGAAAATGAAATTCAGTTATGCGAAATAAGAATATTATCTACTATATAAATGTGAATACAGCAATAAGGAAAATGACAAGCAGAATATTGACTTTGATAGAAAGAGTGCATGTATAATATATCTACGTAGTCACTTGTGAAATTTTTGAATATTTTGTAGATCATCTTGGCCATATATGTAATTGTATTTTACAAGTTGAACTTTTCCATCGCATGCAGGATGGAGCAATTGACAAGCAGATATTTCTCATGCAAATGGATGTTCAAGCTTTCCTTGCATGTATATTTTGAGGTAAGGTTGTTTGCAAACTTAATTATATTTCTAGTTATAGCTCAACAGAAATAATATATATATTTCTCTAAAATCAAGAGTATTGAACATTAGTTATATCTGATTCCCTGAAGAAACAGCATATGGAGAAAAAGAAAAATGAAGAAAATTTGGACAGACAAAATATTAAAGCCAACTAAATGGAGTAAATGTTAGTTATCTAGTAAGAAAATATTTTTTTTCTTCTTTTCGTCCTAGAGTGTTAAGTTTTAAAAGCACTAGTTTGTCAGGGGATTTATCGCTAGCACTTCCTATATCACTTGTTCTGTACTTTATCCAAACGAACCATTTTTTATTTATCAACAGATGAATCATTTTGGACTTAAAAGGCTCTTAATAACATATGTATAACATGTATGGAATAACATATTATTTTATATAACTATCGGTTATGTCTGTTCTTAAATCACCATCGATGACTTGCATTGGATGATTGTATGAACTATATGTTTGAAACCTATTATACATATCTACCTCTGCTACTCATATATTCAAACTGTTAATATTTCAATACAATTCCCATGTGTTAGTCATTTTGGATTTTGTTTCTATAAACAAATTTTAGATTATTTTCTGTATTCTATATATTATGATTACTGTTAATCCCTAACTATTAATGTTATATTGTTTTATGAGTTGCTATGTTACTATTAGAGGAACCTGCCTTATTGCTAATTGTATGAACTATATGTTTGAAAACTATTAACACTGAATCACACTTCTCAGATCATGAATTGTGCTAGAATCTATACAAAATGCATGTCTTTTAAAATACTCATCTTTTACAAAAATATGCATGTCTTATTTTATCAAAGGTTTTCAATTTTGGGTATAAAGTGATACAAAGGAGGAGAAAGAAATTATATTGTTCATCGAGGTTGAAAAATAAGACACACTGAATCAGTGCTAAATATAATTACACACAAAATGTGATGATAGATTTGTTGTGGAACATGATTTATTTTCTATACTTAGAGAATAATGTATTGACCAAGCAGGACAATTAGTATTATCCACTGTTTTTTCTCGATGGCGATAACTAGGTATAGAAGACTGGTAGATAGATGGATCATAGACAAGTAAAAGCAAGAAATGTTTGAAGGTTTAGAAGATGCACTAAATGAAGGAGAAAATGATGCAGGTATAATAAGGTCAGTAGTTCTTGATGATTGGAAAAATTGAATTGAATCTCTTTTCATTTTGAAATTACATTTTAGATTGTTGCTCTAAAAGGTATGTTACCGGTGAACATCTGCTCATGATGGACATGAAATCTTTTTCTACTGATTTATTTTATCTGGTTCCTACCTCTTACAATGCTCGCATTCTTCAACACTGGCACACCTTTATTTTGCACCCTACAATGATTCACTTTACAGGTGGTAATAAAATTTTCAACCAACAAGAACCTATGTTATGCTTGTGGTTCAACATAACATGCTGCTATGCTCGCTGCATACTAAATTACTGGCTATGCTATGCAAGGAACCACTGCATTGCTTGCTGAAATTGAGGGCAATTGTATTATGCTTGCAGTTTCCACATTTATTGAGTACAATAAGTTTTAACTTACCTCGGTACAATTGGACAGAAAGCACAGTCAATTCAATCGTTCATGCATCATTTCAACAGAAAAACACAAGTCCACTAAAAACTTCATGCATAATATCCATTGCATTTATTAATTGTGCTAGTTACAAATATACACAGATCACCCTCTAAATAGCTCTGGAAAATATAAATTAAAACACAAATGCACAAACATGAGTTACAAAAATGATACTGCTACTGCAACTAGTTCAAACTTATTCACACACAATACTTGGTGCACTTTTGAATTGAGAAGAATATGGACACAAACCCATTAAAAGACCAAGAGCTTGAACATAATCCATACTTGCACTGAAGGTATAATAGTGGAAGATCTGACCGATTCTTGTCAATATGACCAATTTCTTCTATATTTAATTTTTTTTACACATTATGTGAAATCATGTAATTGGAATAGCAAATACTTCTACTGATTATGTGATTACATGCATGATATGGCTGTCACATTATTATCTGAAAACATTAGTACTAAAATGTTCCTTGATATATATACCAACATTCGCTTAAAATTCAGTTTGAGTCACATATTTCAAGCAAGGAATCATCCTGCCTCATATGTTTCCAAATTTTGAATGAAGCTCAAACAAGTTCTTAGTACATTTAGAAAGTAAATACATCGTTCAAAGTATCCTCCTTCAAAAGGGAGTCAAGTGCATATACAAATAACATAATGGGTAACATGAAGCAATAAAACAAGAACAAGAAGAGATTGCAGGAAATAAAAAGAAGATTCCAAGAATTGAAGAAATAGTACCGCAGGAGTGAAGTAAGGGACAGTATGCCGAACTGGTGAGTAACATAGAAATTAGAAGATAAAATATTAAAGAAAGTGATTAAGGTTGAGCAAGAAGAAGAGTGGAATTTCAGAGAGGAGTGAAAGAGTTAACAGACACAGAAGAAAAGAAGTGTTAATAAAGTTTTTCATTGCTTCACACATTCTGATTCTTACAGGTATGTTGCATATTTGCATCTTGAATAATTGTTATTCATATTTTCTCCTAATCCAATTAGACCGCTGATCATTCTTTTGTGCATATGCAGGTGGTTGATCAATGTAAACTGCAACCATTCTACTATGATGAAGTACGAACTGTTGTATGCTTGGTGAATTTAGGAATTATTTCTTTCTTTCTTGCTGTTTAGTGTTTACAATGTATAGTAGATGTTTTTTTACTTGCTTTACTATGAACTGATGGTTTCATTTTGAAATGAAGTTGTATTATGAACGAAAAGTTGTAATCAAGCATTTATAGTAGTTGTATTATAAATTGTGTGCATCATGTAGAAAGTTGGGTTTTTCATCTATTACTTGTTTTGTATCCACGTTATTTATTCCATATACTACATATGTGGTTTGAAACCGACAAATTATATGTGCATCAAGAAGCTGCATTTAGGCATAGTTTTGAGCCATGGCTAAATGTAAATTAGCCACGGCTCAGAGCCGTGGCTATATTTTATTTTGCCACGGCCAAAGGCCGTGGCAAAAATTTTGCCACTGCCAGTTTTTCCACGGCTCTAGACCGTGGCAAAATTAGTTAGCCACGGCTCAAAGCCGTGGCAAAATGGCAAAAATCAAGAACTACTGACCTTATTATACCTGCATCATTTTCTCCTTCATTTAGTGCATCTTCTAAACCTTCAAACATTTCTTGCTTGTACTTGTCTATGATCCATCTATCTACCAGTCTTCTATACCTAATTATCGCCATCGAGAAAAAACAGTGGATAATACTAATTGTCCTGCTTGGTCAATACATTATTCTCTAAGTATAGAAAATAAATCATGTTCCACAACAAATCTATCATCACATTTTATGTGTAATGATATTTAGCACTGATTCAGTGTGTCTTATTTTTCAACCTCGATGAACAATATAATTTCTTTCTCCTCCTTTGTATCACTTTATACCCAAAATTGAAAACCTTTGATAAAATAAGACAGACATATTTTTGTAAAAGATGAGTATTTTAAAAGACATGTATTTTGTTTAGATTCTAGCACAATTCATGATCTGAGAAGTGTGATTCAGTGTTAATAGTTTTCAAACATATAGTTCATACAATCAGCAATAAGGCAGGTTCCTCTAATAGTAACATAGCAACTCATAAAACAATATAACATTAATAGTTAGGGATTAACAGTAATCATAATATATAGAATACAGAAAATAATCTAAAATATGTTTATAGAAACAAAATCCAAAATGACTAACACATGGGAATTGTATTGAAATATTAACAGTTTAAATATATGACTAGCAGAGGTAGATATATATAATAGTTTTCAAACATATAGTTCATACAATCATCCAATGCAAGTCATCGATGGTGATTTAAGAACAGACATAACCGATAGTTATATAAAATAATATGTTATTCCATACATGTTATACATATGTTATTAAGAGCCTTTTAAGTCCAAAATGATTCATTTGTTGATAAATAAAAAATGGTTCGTTTGGATAAAGTACAGAACAAGTGATATAGGAAGTGCTAGTGATAAATCTCCTGACAAACTAGTGTTTTTAAAACTTAACACTCTAGGAAGAAAAGAAGAAAAAAAATATTTTCTTACCAGATAACTAACATTTACTCCATTTAGTTGGCTTTAATATTTTGTCTGTCCAAATTTTCTTCATTTTTCTTTTTCTCCATATGCTTTTTTTTTCAGGGAATCAGATATAACTAATGTTCAATACTCTTGATTTTAGAGAAATATATATATTATTTCTGTTGAGCTATAACTAGAAATATAATTAAGTTTCCAAACAACCTTACCTCAAAATATACATGCAAGGAAAGCTTGAACAACCATTTGCATGAGAAATATATGCTTGTCAATTGCTCCATCCTGCATGCGATGGAAAAGTTCAACTTGTAAAATACAATTACATATATGGCCAAGATGATCTACAAAATATTCAAAAATTTCACAAGTGACTACGTAGATATATTATACATGCACTCTTTCTATCAAAGTCAATATTCTGCTTGTCATTTTCCTTATTGCTGTATTCACATTTATATAGTAGATAATATTCTTATTCCGCATAACTGAATTTCATTTTCTCTATGATTTTGAATCAAATATCCAATCATAGTACTTTTAAGTCTGTTCTAAACAATGTTCTTTTGTCTACATATTTTCAAAATCACACCCATTAAGGCTAATCTTTTTCATGAGTGAATTTTTAAAAACATGGAATCTTCTTCTTCCTTTTTTAGTTAGTCTTGTATTCAGTAAAAAAAACTTTCCTTATAATCAAAGTTGTTATATATTCTGTGAGATATGTAAATTAGGAAGAAGATAAATGTGATATAAGTTGGTTAACAATATTGGGTAAATTCAAAGAATCATTTTGAGACAGCTCTGTGCCAACCGCAATGTCAAAATACTAGAAATAGTTGGGAGAGAAAAATTCAACGACGGATATTAATTAATGATTAACCTCGATGTGTAAAATTAATGTTCATTCCAATATTCAGGGCATAAGAATCTAAACAAGAAATAAGATTAAATTTTCAAGAAATAAGAATCTAAACTCACAGTGCAACCCACATTACCAACGCAGCCAATACAGCACTCACCGGCATCAAACTCACTACCACACCCGACTGATCAGCGGCCACTTTATCAGAATCAGAATCTGGTGACAACATTGGCAATCCATCAGAAGATCCAGAGGTGGAGCCGGAGGCGAATCCGGCATCGGCGATGGTGACTTTGCTTCTGGTGCTGGCGCAGGAGCGTCCACTACAGGTGATGGCGCTTCCACTGGAGAATCCGCTGCAGGTCCTAGCGCAGGTGTCAGAGCTTTACCAAACAACTCCGTCGGCAAATGAATGTTATCCACGGTGATTGAGAATACGAGCTATTCACATTTACATCGAAGCGATGGGGATTTAGGTGAAAATCGATGAGAATTAGGGCACGGGATGGAAATTATTTAGGGAGGGTACGTGGGTTAATTTTGGAAGGGGGCGTTCATTTTTTTGAGAAGGGTGTTAGCTTCATTGAGATGTATATACGGTAAGGGGTGGAAAAAAATTTGATAACATTGGAACGGTTTACGGCTGTTGCTAAATTGCCACGGCCCGAAGCCATTGTATTTTATTTTACCACGGCTCAAAACCATGGTAAAATTGCCACGGCTCATGACCGTGGTAATTTTTCCGCATTGGGGTGTGGCAAAATAGGCAGTATGGTATAGTGATGGAAGACTCGCCTTACATCACTTCTCATTTAAGTCACTTTTTCTTTATACTAATTACCATTATACCCTCACCATGATAATATCTCTTATCCCTAAGGAAGGTTCTAGAATGTTCCATGCTTTATGAGAGGAGAGTGTTAATTAGTTGTCGATGTGTTCATTTGATCATTATGCAAGTGTAAAAGAGTTCGAACAACTTATATCGATCGAAAAGCTACTTAACGGTAAATCGATTTTTGGTCACTTTATCGATTTTTCTTCGAAGAATATATTTTTATAAATATTTTTTCAAAACAAGTTTACCATCATTAGTTATAATTTAAAAGGGGGTTAATAGCTTATTAAATCATTTTAATAACATTTAATCGAAGATTCAAATATTTAAACGATTTAGATATTTAAATGCGAAGTGTTCAAAATTCTGGATCCTTACACTATCTCTGGGGTGCCTACTCATTTTGGCCTCCTATGATGTCGGTCATGACCGTGTCCTATAGATCTACTTCTTCTATGTGCACTTCTATCAGCATTTCTTCCAGATCTTCCACCATCGGGACTCACAGCACGATCACCACTAACATTAGAATCAAGGGGACCATCATTCCTCCTTGATGGATCGACACCGATCGACCCTAGGGATCGTGTGTTTGCACCAGTTCGATCTCCTTCTCCATTTGCATTTCCATTCCAACCCTTTTCCTTTCTGGTCCGCGCCTTCCAACATAACTTCCTTCATCCGATCCAGTTGGAGATCTTTGTTAGACTCCTTGGTCTCTTGCGTGAGATCCATTTCCTTATGGCATTGCCTTATCAACGCAAATCGCCTAGAAAGTTCTTCCATGATGGTCTGCTACGTCGCTTCAATCCCTTTATTTACAACAATCATCATTTCTTACAACTCCTCTTTGGTAGCCAGATCCGATGAAGATTGTGTAGATCCATCAGCCCTATCAGCATTCCTAGTGTTCATTCCATTGGATTCATCAATAACTTGTCAACATTGGTTCTTCCTCGGTCTGAACCTACCAGATCACTTTGGAGATTTTATCCAAATCCTTGTAGCAATAGAGATCCAACCTAATCTTCAATTTTCAGTGAAAACACAAAAAGGCGTTAAAAATTGGTCTAATGTACTCAAATGATAGATTCTGAAGAGATAACGATTATATGTTATAGAATCGTATCTATGGACAGTAAATAAATAAGAACAATCTAAAACAGTAAGAAGAATAGTAAGAAAAACAATAGACAATAATTTTATAGTAGTTCGGCTATGCTTACAACCACTTTGAATGTATTTTATTGCTTAATCATTCTAAATTTATTGTTTTTGCAAGTACAATGTGAGATTCAATCATAAAATTGATAACGACGGAGACTTCCACAGGTTTGAATAAGTAGAGATACAAATATTGTTTTTCTATTAAAGAGTGCCCTCTATTTATAGCTGAAGAAGGCTGCAATTGAGCTTCTAAATTGTCAGACCACAAAAGAAATCGTCAAACTGTTAGATTCGGTATATTAGCAAACAAACTTACCAAGTCTAAATCTCGATGGATCGCTACCCATTCCATTTGGAATATATCAGAAAGCTAACCTATTCCATTCGGTTAGCAAGTAAATATTGATACTACTTGTTTAGATATTCATACGTACTCCCTTTTTACAACTCCATTTTGTTTAATTTATAACCTACTGCCGGATTAAACCAGAAAGACAGAGAACTCACCCTGCTTATTGTACCTCAAGGATTATTTTTATTTAGCGATAATTTTTAAAAATTAAAATTTTTTTTAAACAGTTTTCTGCAAAGATCACAACCAGTAGCAGATTTAGGTTTAATTCAAATCTACTATTTGAAACAACTGCATGAGTCGTCCGCAGATATCATACCATATCTTATAATTCTATCTTGATAGTTAACCAAAAATGCCAGGATGATACAAGTTTCACAGAAATAACAATTTTTCTAAACAATACATGGATACACCAAGATGGTAACATGATACACTTTCAGTGAACAATGTACTAATCTTCATTGGCATTCTTCACCTCAATCCTAAAAAATTGGTGTCCAATATTGCAATTACATTGATTTATATGAGTAAAACATAAAACTATCTAGAATCAAATTCTCACTATGAATATAAACAATCAAAAACAAGTTCTCACTGTTCCTTTTTTGATCTTTTAGACTTTCTCCACTTGAGAAGAATCTGATATGAAATACCCGAAAAAACCATAAGAACACATCCCCATTGCTTCATGGAAAGAGGATTGCCGCTTAGAAGAGAAGAAACTACAATACTAACAAACTTGCGTGTGGTTGTTATAGTAGTGTTAGCAAGTGAACCGAATCGGGTAATTGTAAGGAATATGAAATTTTGGCCAACTGCTCCGCATAGGCAAAACAATAGGATATCCCATGCAGCCTCAGGGTGTTCTTGACAAAATTTAATCGCCTCGAAACCACCAGCATTAGGAAAGCCAAAATAGTATATGACATTGTATATGGTTCCCCACAGATTCATCCCTAGCATTATTTCCCATGCGCTTGTTTCTTGGTACCTAATTCAGAGGCAAATGATATGCTTGATATATGCTACATGATTTTAGAAGAAATCATAAAGTGGATTGACAATTGAAGCTTTACCGTGCTTTAATAGAATCCTGTGTAGAGTTCGTGAAGCCATCAAGTGCCAAGTTCAGAAAACATAACCCATATCCAAGAGGAGCATTTGGGTGAGCAAGTTTGCTCATGGTTTTTGAACTGGTCTACAACAATTAATATAATAAACAAAATCGCATTAGTCAGCTTTAAAAAAATTAAACATTTTTGTACTTGTAAAATATGAGGGGCAAATAGTCAGCTTTAGAAAATTAACTATTTTTGTGCTCGTAACATACGAGAGGCAAATAGTCAGCTTTAGAAAACACAAACAGTGATGACCGATTATACTTTGTAGCATGGTAAAACTAACAAGAGCAAAAAATGCGAACAACCAACCTTTGTCAACGCAAATGCAGAAACTCCGCCGGCAACAAGGAAGGTGCATACATATTCAGGCAATGTATATTTGACGCCATAATAAAAAGCACCCATAAGCATAACTGCATTTAGTTACTGAGTCAGCATCAGAATATTCTAATAGCAATCTAAATATGCTAACAAGCTATTTGCTCTGCTGACAAATTTGAATACAAAGCTGTCTTGAAATCCAGTGTTGTATTTTTATGCAGATATTCAGCTAAAAAATTCCAGCCAGAATATATATATTCTTTATGTTGATATCACTGCAGGAGTTTTAGCAATTTGTTTTCATTCAATAAAACAAAATTATACTTCAAGTCTTTAACAAAATTAGAGAAACAAACAGTAACATGTTAACAATCATGCAATTGGAGACCTTGTTTACTGTTAGAATGTTTAGTGTAGGAGTGAGATAACAATTTCTAAGTGCATGAAATTAGATGCCATGCTGAGGTGTGTCATGGTAATACAGTCATGGATCTAAAAAAATTATATATAATATCCAGCTTGAATCCATTCCAATACAGTCATGTGTCATGGTAATATAAACATATGATGGTGGTTAAAATTATACACAATTTCAGAAGGGTATATGTTTATATATATAATAAAAAAAGCAATCTCAGAATCACACATGCGCGCGCATGCACACTAATCGCATGGAAGCTCATTTGACTGGATCCTAAATACATCGTGTTGGGATCCCTCCTTAATTGGAGAGTTTCTAAAAAATTCTAGATCTTTCTAGAGAAGTATAGAATTTTCTAGAACGTTCTGGAGAACTCTCTAGAAGCTTGTGGAAGAGTGTGGAACCCTCTGGATGGAATATTCTGGAGATTTGTGGAACCTTCCGAAACCTTACGGAAGAGTATAGAAGGATGTAGAATGGAATGAAAGAATGTAGAGATTCCTAGAGAGTGTGGAGCATTCTACAGAATCAATCTCCACCATTCATTATGGAGGTTGAGTAGTATAAATAGGGGTAGGAGCCTTCATTCTTAATCAATCAATCAAAAAATAATCCAAGAATTATAAAAGAGAGCCTCTTTGAGAGAAAAAGAAAGATAGCTTGGGAAGTCTATTGCGCGTATAGAAATTCAAAAAAGAATTGATTTAATCCAGGTTATAATTCATATTGGATTCTCAAATTTATTAATAGAGGGTCGAACACGAGGAATCGAAGAATTACGGATGAATGTACAAAAAGAATTTCCTCAAGCTTGAGTGAGCCACCGAGTGTGAGTTGTTTTTGTAATCATATTCTTGTAATCCTACTATTCTTTGGTATAGTGGAAGAATCTCCATATTGGAGAATTATAAACTCTTGTGCTCCCATTACTATAGCCATTGCATAATATTCAATGAGAATGTTTCCCAGTGTAAGAATTTCTTAAAATTTTAGTTAAAAACCTACCTCGCATCATACATAAAAATAAAATAACTCACCAGGAATCATCTTTGATGATTTTGCCAAAACCTGTAAAATTAAACAAATATTTGAGGTCAGTAAAACAACCTAAAAGAGTTTAAGCTCTAAATTATAAATGGGGCCTTACCAAGCAAATCCTTGGAAAAAATAAAAAAGAATTCAAAAATATGCAGGTGTAAAGCTCAGGGGGTATAATAGGCAACTGTAAGGTTCATCATAAGTGGTACAGTATTACAAGCAATAATCAAATTACATATCTTTTAGATATCTAGATTAAGGCCATCGCAGCAAATTATATGAAACGTGCACCTGAAATTGTTTAATTTGCTTTTAGATATGTAAAAAGGTGTAATAAAATAAAAATATAAAACAAAATTAAAATCATAATAAATTTCATGTCAACCTAAATCAAAGAACAAACAAGTAGACTCCTTCCATAACCGAACCTTATATTGGAAATCTTTTTGGTTTTACACAGAGGCTAACACTCTTACTTTCACTTCACCATATAAATATTCAAAATACAATTCCTACCGTGCCTTACTTATTCTAACGTCCAGCCTTAAATGCAGTTTCTTACATGAAATGGAGTGGTTGAAGCAAGCTATGCTGTTTTTTTTGTCCCATATTCTATTCTGGGACCCAAAAGAGCTTGATTAACATTCACTACATGCACATCATACATATATATTTTCTGTTTAAGAGAGTGAAATCCAAGTATAGTGCAAAATTGACTTGAGAGGAAAGAGGTATATGTTTCTTATGTAATAAAACAATTGATTCTCCTCAACATCTTGTGTATGTTTTCGGACTTATTATTTGCTCTTTGTTTGTGTGGTGGTATCAAAGCTTTAAAACTAGGCCACACGGGCCAAACTAGACAAGACAGCTGATGATTTTCTCTACAGAAAAAAAACCTTTGAAAAAGCATTTAGTGCTGTGTTATGGCTGTTAATTTGGATAAAGCACAAGACGTGCTAGGATTTGGAGCAACGATATGAACTTAAAATATCAGAAACTGTTCTGGTATGCGGACATGACAGTAAACATCACGACAACAGCTGGCTTGTTATTTGATCAGGCATTTGTTGCTGAACTGGAGATAAATCATGACCAGAGTCCAGAATTTGACACCTATAGATTTGATTTCCATGTTGCAAAGTGTTATGTGTGACAATTGGTATTTTACTAGTGGTTTCTTTTATTAGAAATGGGTAGCAAACATTAAATGGACATATATGAGTGTGTTTCTCAATGCATATAGGAGAACTGAAAGAGCATCTAAGGTTTATCAAAATGAGTTCATCATGTGGCAAAGATTATTTCAAAAGCAAATTACAAGCATACGAACTTGACAATTTAAGCATACAAGAATTCGCAGGATGTGGAAAATAGAATAATTCAATTACTAGGCAGAAAATACAAATCAAATGGACATTGAAATCAATAAACATATAAGATATAATAAATCAACTAAATTATAAAGAGCTATCACAATCTTACTAGGCACAACATTAAATGTGAAATATAAGATAGGTGTGCAAACAAAAATTTGGCATTCGACCTACTCTCCATACTAATAACACTCCAAGATCATTTCCTTACACAACCATTATAAAACTACAGTCAACAGATATATAAATGCAGTTTCTTTTAAATTTAACAAAATAAAATAAAATCATCTGAAACCAAAACTAACAAGAAAATAATGGATATACCCAAGGAAGATACAGCTCAAAAACTTTACATAAAGTAAATAAATTTAGAAGCACTTGCCATGATTCATTATTGAAAAATTGAATTAAATCTAAGATTTAGGTCGTCTATTTCTATTATTTAAAACTCAAAAAAGAGAAATTAGCACATAGGAACACTTGAAAATCAACAAGAATGGATAATTAGGACAAGGGAATGATTATTCACCTTGAATTAGAATCAAAATATGTGCTTAATGGTTATTTAAAGCATTGCAACATTTTGATATATTTTGGTCTTGAAAATAAGATCTTTGGATCATCAAAGGTGGCAAATAAATGAAAGGAATAAAGTATCATTAACAAATTCAATAATTATCTAAACCAAAAGGTCATAAAATAATAAGATTGCTGCTACATGTAATAGATACTAAACAATTGGTAACAAAAGTCGCAAGAAATTCCAATTTGTGAAATTTAATGCAGTTATACTATACCTGAGCTGGATAGCTAATATATTTCAACGCCTGGATACCCATTGCTGGACCAACCGTATTTGAAATGCTTGCTAGCCAATAGCTTCGCAAAGGTGCCCCCTTCCCCTTCGAATTACTTGGCCAAATTGTCAACACTGTAACATAAAGAAACATGTCTTACAACCTATATTAAACATGGCTAAGAAAACCATTAACTGGATCATCAGAACTATAATGTATTTCTTTCTAATTATGATTCAGTTATGAGCACTATATTGTTTGAACTATTTATGCATTTTTTATTTTACAATTCATTGAATTAAAACCACTGGTGTAATAAAGTCATGACTAAGTTAAAGAATCATTTAATTACAGTGGCATGGCTAATTAGAAATTAGAACCTTGTTTTAACACATCGAGCAGGTTTGGCAACTCCTTAAAAGTAGTCAAAACTAGTTATAAGTATCTTATTTCAATTTTGATGTTTGAGAACTTCTAATAAGTAGCTTGCAAAAGTAGCTAACAACTAGAAATTTGAGAAGCAACTAGTTGTTGCTTATGGCTTATGAAGCAATTTTATAGGCAATTTTGATCAATCTTTCTACATAAAAGTTTAGATTATACCCAAACACTTCTATAAATAAATCACTATTTAAAACTACTTGGAAGCTACTATTCAAAACTTCTTTGAAGAAGTTTTTAAGTAAACTGTTACCAAACGAGCTCATAATGCTTTTACTAGTAATGCAAATTGGAGTTGTTAAAATGTTTTGGAATAATGGCAAACCTTTTGGTTCATTTCTTTTCGCAAATGCATCTATTCCTTATGTTACATTGATATGTACAATTACAATTTAAACCAGGCTAGTTACTTGCTCAACCAATATCATCTCGGTATCTGTTATATTCACTCTTTAAGGTTTTATAAAGAAAACATCATCCAATGTGAAGTCAAAATGGAGCCATTATTACCTCATAAATGACATCAGCACAGGCAAAGAATGATCAGAAGTTAAACGACTAGTTTTAACTAACTAGTACATGCCGTACTGAAATTTTTTTCAAGTCAACAGCAAACGGGGAAAAAATGCATAAAAAAGAAACTCACTAATAATCGACCAAATCAAGCAGACTACATTCTGCGCTAGATTCAAAAACGCCAGATGCTCGAACCTCTTCCCATCCGGACCAAATTTCTTAGTAGATCTAAATACAAAAAAAATTAGAAACATCAAATTATCACAATTCCTAATTTTACAGAAGAAAGTTGAACTTACACAGTCTCCTGAAGAACGCCCTGCGTTATATAGGAAGTCCAGATTCCGGCGACACAAAAGATGAGAATGAACACGCGCCCAAATCCGCCTGCTTCCATACTTCACGTAATTGAGGTTATGAATTAGCTAAAAATCCGCCCAAATCCCAGCAAACGCCTGGGTTTCCTATATGTCGGGATTTTAGGATCCGAATTGAGAAATGAAAATGAATAACTGGGTTGAAAATTCTTGTTTAGCCGAAACCAGTGAGTACGGGATGCTGCTGATGAGATCGCCCCTCCTGATTTCCGCCCTCGATTTTAGATCCGCACTATTCTTCACCTTGTGCTGCACGTTGTATTCAGTCACCATGGCATTTTAAATTTATATATGCAGGGAAGCGATGGGAGACGTAATTTGTACACGTGGCAGTAGTTAATTCGTTCTTCGTGTGGAAACGGAAGAGCAATTGGGAAGCGATATGTGGCTGACTACATATCCGCTCGAGTTAAGCATAATTTCGCAGATCCCGCTAAGAGCTAACTGTTCACTTTGGTTTGGTTACTAAATCAAATCAATTTGAATTTGCTTTGAATTTCATTGTTGGGCTAAAAACACACAAAAATATGTTTCCTACTACCATTATTAAAAAGCACTGTTCATAGCTAAATTATGTGTTACCTAATACCAAATAAAATAAAAATTAGACACCCAATCATTTAAATCTCAACTTATGTTGTTCTTCTTTTTCAACTAAAACTCATAGCATAATTACATGATTTGCATCATTATAGTACTCTACATTCGTTTCATAATTTGAATAACTCAAAACCTCTGTCAGTCTGCTATCAATCAACTAATATAATCAGTATTTGTACATATAACAAAAAATATTAATACAAGCCTATCGAAAAATATCAATGGCAAATTAAAAAAACAAATAAATTTATTTTTGATCAAATTTCCTCCTTTCCCTTTATAGAACATTGATTATCCGCTATATTATTTGTCATCTTTTGATGTTCACCTTCCTCCTTAAAACAGTGCTCTTCCCCGTGGATTAGTTATCTAAACTTGAAAATCTGATTAATTTCTATAATGAAATTTAGGATTTCAGGATTGTTGAAATTTAAGAGCCAAAATTTTTAACGTAGGTACGATGTTTTTTTGCCACGTGAAGCATTTGGTGATTAATGTCTATATGGAGAGAAAGAAGAGGTATTAAGTAGCAAGTTTATTTATTAAACATGATTAAAATTTAGTATGGTATTAGGAAGCATATTTCTGGGTGTTTTTAGCAACACGCTAATTTTATTTGACTCGTAAAACCGAATTTTTATTATATTATTCAGATTTTTCATGACAATATTAAATTGTTTACAAGCTAGTAGAGAACCGACCGTTTGATTTATAATTAAAAAAAAGGTTTATTCTCATTTCTATTAATTTCGAACATATATAATAATGATTACGATGATTAATAACAATAATATATTCTCAAAAGAGTTATTTACATTATTAGAGACAAAAAAACATTAAAGAAAATATATAATAAATAAAAAGTAACAATTAATTAATTAAATTAATACATATTTACATTCATATATTAGAGGTAAGGATTTATTAGGATTTGCCTCCACAAAATCCATCTCCAGAGCATAGTTAGTTTTTAGATTCACCTTGGCATACGATCCATATCTAGAATGGTTGAATCTATTTTACCTTTTGTCATTCTTAATGGTTGCATATATGCATGAGTGGAATTTTTAAATGCATAATATTATTTCTCCTACTTGGTGTTAGGAACTAAGATGTTGGTTTTGATGACAACAACTTTTTTAACTTACCTTATTATAAAATATATACTAACACTATTGTCTAGATAGATATGTATATGCAAGAACTATGTAGGATATATATATATATATATATATATATGCAGGTATTGATTACTGAAGACTGATTAGTATAAAGACTCAAGACTCAAGATTCAGAATGGAGATATCAATATTGAAGACTCTAGAGTATCAAAGTCAAGATTTCAAGATAAGTGTCTAGTTTTTGTTAAAACTTCATAATAGCACGGAAATCTTCATTCCAAATTTCATTTGGGATAGAACCCATTTCTATCTTCTTAGTGGCTTACAAACCCACGACAAATAGCCTACAAACCTACGACAAGTGGCTTACAAACCCACGAACATCTTGGTTTTGTACAAGTTCTCGAGTCCTGATGTGATGAGATATTCTGTTGGAAGAAGCTTGCAAAACTACTTCAAAATGGTTTTTCAAAATGATTTTCAAAACTGCTTTTCAAAATGTTTTAGCCTTAAAAATTATCTTTTCAAATGATTTTCAAAAAGATGTTTTAGCCTTAAAATATTCTTTGTTTTTGTTTTTAAATAAACTCTTGTTTTAAACTTCGTCTGTTTTTAAAACTATCTTCTGATTTTTAAATATTCTTTTATATAATATATATATATATATACTTGAGATTTAAAATCAAATTTATATATACATTCTAAAAATATATGTTTCTACTCTTCTTTATTTTAAAACATAGGAAAATTAGTTTATTTTACTCCAGAATCATTTTATCTTGTTTCCTTTAAATACCATTTTCAAAACAAACTTTACACTGTTTTTAACTAAGGGATGTCGACATCATAGGATACCCCATGTCGACATGGTGGCCGTTAAATTCAAAAGTTTCAATTTTCAAAAGAAGCGTCTGTTCGTTTAAGTTCTTCACGAATGGTTATGGCCGTTACTGGTCTATAAATAGCCTTCACAAACGAATTTTTTAACTAACTATTTTTCTTATTTTCTTCACTCCTTCTTCCCCACAAATCCATATTCTAACATTTTTATATTTTTAAGATCGTGCCGAAATTCTACCGAATTCTCAAGTGAATCAAATTAGAATCTCATTTTTGTTTGATTCTCTGCCCTCTCTCGAAGATCAAAGTGCTATTCAGAGTTATAGGATCAATTTGTAATCAAAAGTTTATCAAGTCTCTCTTTAAGGTTTGGTTGTGCCTGGAAATCAATTGGGTGATCTTGTGTCCCGTAAATCAAGAAAGTTTGCCCCGGACTCGAAGATAGGAGGAAACCTCAAGGCCTTTAGAAATTGAGGATTGTAATCTCGACATTGGTATAATAAAAATCTGTACGAGGTGTTTTCCTTGGTGCAGGACTGAACGTAGAGTAACTCCGAACCAGTATAAAATCCGGTGTGTACTTTCCTTTTACTGCTTTTTTTTACTTTCTGCATCTGTGTTTGATTCTATGATTGTTCTGTGATTAAGTTCTGCATTTGTTTGTGTCATAATTTTAATTTAGTCCATATAAGTCTTAGAATCCATTAAACATTATTCACCCCCCACTCTAGTGTTAAATTAGCCTTAAGATCCTTAATCTGCACTCCCTTTCAATTGGTATCAGAGCAAGGTTTTCATAATCTGAAACTTGAAAATTGTTTTAATGGCTACCAACACTGGTAATGTCAACTCTGGCACTAGTTCTATTTACACTAACACTAGTTCATTAGTAGAAGGTCAGTCTACTGTTAGACCACCATTTTTCAATGGCAGTAATTATGCATATTGGGCTTGTAGAATGAAAATTTATTTACAATCAGTAGGATCAGACACTTGGAATATCACACAAACTGAGTATGTTGAACCAACTACCGATTTTGCCCAGTGGACTACTGAGCAAAAGGGTGTTGCACAAAATAACTCAAAGGCCATGAATATATTATTTTGTTCACTAGATAGGAAAGAGTTTAATAGAGTATCTGTTTGTAAGTCTGCATTTGAAATCTGGAAAACTTTGCAAGTTACTCATGAAGGAACAAGCAAAGTTAAACAGACTAAAATTTCCATATTAACTAATCAGTTTCAATTGTTTAAAATGCATGCAAATGAGTCCATTTCCGACATGTATTGTCGATTTTAAGATATTGTTCATTCACTAATTGCACTGGGAAAAAGCTTCTCGGAGGAAGACCAAGTCAGAAAAATTCTAAATTCACTCACTCCAAAATGGGATTAAAAGACGCTTGCAATCGAAGAAGCAAATGATATCAGTCTAATGAAAATAGAAGAATTGATTGGGAATATGATGTCTTATGAAGTTCAACTACAAGGAAGAAGAGAAAACAAGGCTACAAAAAAGAAGCCATTGGCATTCAATGCAACAACTGAAGATTCGGAACCAGACAGTGACGAGGAGGTTGCTTTCATGACAAGAAACTTCCGGAAATTCCTAAAATATAGAAAAATGAATAATTACAAAAGAAATGATCAAAGGAATTCCAGAAATAATACGGAGAACGTCAACAATGATAGATGCTACAATTGCAATAAAGTCGGGCATCATAGGAAAGATTATCTGTATCCAGATAAACAGTTGTTCCCTCCAAACAATGATCCGTCAAGGAAAAGAAAGAAAGCATACACAGCAACTCTTGATGACTTAGACTCATCATCCAGTGATGATGAAAAGAAGACGGGTAATTCAAATCCGTGTTTCACTGTTATTCATGAATCAGACGACGATGGGAGTATAGATCTAAAAATAGGTACACATTTACATTATTTTTAATTTTTCTTGTTTGAATGGATGCTTGTTTGTTTGCTTGATTTTTTAAAATTCCTTGAATTTTAAATTCAAATTTATCCCTTGAAATTTGAATTTTAAATTCAAAAATAATATTATTTTAATAATATTTTAAATATTAAATTATTAATATTTAAGTATTATTATATTTAATGATATCACAGGAACTATATAAGTAGAATATAGGATATAATATATACATTTATTAGAAATTAGGAATAAACACTTGTCCTTTGATTCAATAGGCACATGTCGACATGCCTGGATACCCCATGTTGACATGCCCCTCAGAAATTTGATTTCAAAATTTGAATTCGAACTTTTGAATTTCCCTCCACCTTTTCACCAACTTCAATGCTCTAGAAAGATGGCTCTTGACCAGAGAACCTGTCTATAGAATCTCTATTTAATTCACTCTCTTTATCATCACTTTTCACTTTTATTTCAAATTTCAAATTTATCTTCATTATCTTCAACTCCTCTCAAACTTCTTCAATGGCCTCTTCAAGCACTCCTAACACCATTAGACTTCCATAATCTATCAAAAACTTTCTCTTTAATGACTCGAAAGCTATCAAAGCTTACATCAACTATGTAAACTTTGGTAAAATTCATACGGGGAAATTTGCTATTTTTGAAGATTATCCTTCTTATGAAATTGAAAATCTTTTTCAACAATGTTCTATTCTTAGTGTAGTAGATAAAAAACAAAATGATTTTGTATGTTATCCAAATCTTGTTAAGATGTTTTATGCGAATTTAAATCGTGGTTTTTATGATGGGCAAGATGGACAAATTTGAAGTAGTGTTAAAAGAACACAAATAATTTTGGATTGTGAAATTTTAGGAAATATTTTGGGATGCAAGTATACCGGAATGAATTTCTTGGAATTTAAAATAAATGAAAAGATAGAGAGACATTTCATCACATCTTTGAAGGGGATGGCAATTTTGAATTCAAAAATCATTTTTTCGTCCAAAAGCAAGAATTGTTAACCTTCTTATTCAACACACCCTTATACCAAGGTCGGGAAACTACAACGACCCAACTTTGAAAGTTTGTAAAGCTCTTTTTGCAATTTTTGGAAATTATGATATCAATTGGGCTCAAGTTATTTTGGATGAGCTAAGGCCCAAGAATTTTACTATGGGTGAAAACACATTATATCATGGAATTTATCTCACTTGGATTTTTAATTACTTTGGAGTTGATTTCAAAAGGGAAGAATTTATAACTAGAAAAGTGTTCAACCATGGAAACATTTCCCTTATGCAAATTCCATTATGTTTCAACCATATGAAACACTTACGGAAAAGAAAGAAAGGCTTGCTCACGAAGAGGTGGAAGAAATGAAGGAAGAAGAAGAAGAAGAGGAAGAGGAAGTAATGGAAATTGAAGAGGAGGAAGATCAAGAAACTTCCTTAGAGAGTATTGAATATCCTACTAATCCCGCTAATCCATCCAATAAGACCATTCTTAATAATCAAAGAATTATAGTGGAAAATCAAAAGACACTCAAAAGATCAATGAGTAAGAAAATGGATAAGATTTCCACTAAAATCAACAAGTTCATCGGGAAAGTTAGTAGAAAGCTTGGACTATCATCTTCTTCATCTTCATCTAATTAGTTTTAGTATCTTGTTTGCTTAATGTTCTATCCATGTATTTTCCTTTATTTTAGTTAATATTATATTATTTTATGTAATGTTGACTAAAATCATTAATGAAATCTTTTATTTCCTGTTATTCAACTTCACTTATCTCTGTAATTGCTTGTTTTTATATTATACAAATTTTAGTTGCATAGATTTGTTCATAATATTCAAAACAAAGAAAATTGTCACTTTAGGCAAAGGCATGTCGAAATCCCCCATCCCCCATGTCAACATGTAACGGGCAGAAAGTAGTTACACTTTCAAATTTTTTTCATGTAACTAACTTGTGTCTATTCATTTTAAACGACTTTCTACCCCTATTTATACCTGTTTCTTCCAGAATAAATTATCAAACTTTATTTCTAATCACTCTCTTTCATATTTCTTCCTATTTCTTGAATTATGGCTTCTCCGATTTAGAATCTAAGTGATAATCTTAAGGAAACTCTCACTTCCTTCAAGAATATTCTTACATTCATACTTCGTAATCAACGTCACTTAGAATTGAGTCAAATGCAGATGATCAAGGAGCAAGAGAGACATTTTGACGCCCTTTGTTGGATGATCTTAGCCCTTAACAAGGACGATCTCGAAGGAAATCCACCAGTCACTCTCGACAAAGATAAAGAAGAATGGGACATCATCAAAGCAGACCCTATCTTTGAAGAAGATGGATGGGTGGAAGTACCAAAGAATGTCTAGTCATTCTGTATGTTATTTGTTTGATTTGATTGGTGTGTTTTAAACTTGATTGACTTGACTTATTTAAAACATTTGGTGTGGTTTGTATATATGATTGGATTGAATAATTACTGTAAATATGATTGGATGATGATTGATTTACTTCTGGATTACACTTATGATCACATTCATGATCACATTTCACATTTATGATCACATTTCATACTTATGATCACACTTAGCACTTATTACACTTATATATGAATTACTCTTTTGTATTATGGTTGATTATCTTATATCAAGTTCAGGGAATTTATTAGTACGAAGTTTTTGTTGATGAAAAAGGGGGAGAAATTATAAAATAGTAGTTGGCTTGGAGTAAGGGGGAGTTATGATAGGAGTTATGGGATGGTAAGTATATTTTATAAATACAGGTTGTCATCATCAAGAAGGGGGAGATTGTTAGGAACTAAGATGTTAGTTTTGATGACAACAACCTTTTTAACTTATCTTATTATAAAATTATAAAATATATACTAACACTATTGTCTAGATAAATATGTATATGCAGGAACTATGCAGGATATATATGTGTGTGTGTGTGTGCGTGTGTGGGTATTGATTACTGAAGACTGATCAGTATAAAGACTCAAGGCTCAAGATTCAAAATGGAGATATCAATATTGAAGACTCTAGAGTATCAAGATCAAGATTTCAAGATAAGTGTCTAGTTTTTGTTAAAACTTCATAATAGCACGGAAATCTTCATTCCAAATTTCATTTGGGATGGAACCCATTTCTATCTTCTTAGTGGCTTACAAACCCATGACAAGTAGCATACAAACCTACGACAAGTGGCTTACAAACCCACGAACATCCTGGTTTTGTACAAGTTCTCGAGTCCTGATGTGATGAGATATTCTGTTGGAAGAAGCTTGCAAAACTACTTCAAAATGGTTTTTCAAAATGATTTTCAAAACTGCTTCTCAAAATATTTTAGCCTTAAAAATTATCTTTTCAAATGATTTTCAAAAAGATGTTTTAGTCTTAAAATATTCTTTGTTTTTGTTTTTAAATAAACTCTTGTTTTAAACTTTGTTTGTTTTTAAAACTATCTTCTGATTTTTAAATACTCTTTTATAATATATATATATATACTTGAGATTTAAAATCAAATTTATATATACATTCTAAAAATATATGTTTCTACTCTTCTTTATTTTAAAACATAGGAAAATTAGTTTATTTTACTCCAGAATCATTTTATCTTGTTTTCCTTTAAATATCATTTTCAAAACAAACTTTACACTGTTTTTAACTAAGGGATGTCGACATCATGGGATACCCCATGTCGACATGGTGGCCGTTAAATTCAAAAGTTTCAATTTTCAAAAGAAGTGTCTATTCGTTTAAATCTCTTCACGAATGGTTATGACCGTTACTGGTCTATAAATAGCCTTCACAAACGAATTTTTTAACTAACTATTTTTCTTATTTTCTTCACTCCTTCTTCTCCATAAATCCATATTCTAAAATTTTCATATTTTTAAGATCGTGCCGAAATTCTGCCGAATTCTCAAGTGAATCAAATTAGAATCTCATTCTTGTTTGATTCTCTGCCCTCTCTCGAAGATCAAAGTGCTATTCAGAGTTATAGGATCAATTTGTAATCAAAAGTTTAACGAGTCTCTCTATAAGGTGTGGTTGTGCCTGGAAATCAATTGGGTGATCTTGTGTCCCGTAAATCAAGAGAGTTTGCCCTGGACTCGAAGACAGGAGGGTACCTCAAGGCATTTAGAAATTGAGGATTGTAATCTCGACATTGGTATAATAAAAATCTGTACAAGGTGTTTGCCTTGGTGCAGGACTGGACGTAGGGTAACTTCGAACTAGTATAAAATCTGGTGTGTTCTTTCCTTTAACTGCTTTTTATTTACTTTGCATCTGTGTTTGATTCTGTGATTGTTCTGTGATTAAGTTATGCATTTGTTTGTGTCATAATTTTAATTTAGTCCATATAAGTCTTAGAATCCATTAAACACTATTCACCCCCATATAGTGTTAAATTAGCCTTAAGATCCTTAATCCACACTCCCTTTCACTTGGTTATTACCGCATAGAAGTTAAATAAATCTGTAAAAATCACAGCACTATCTCCTATTAATTTACAACTTATCAAAATTATTCTTTTAAGCATAGCTTGACATATTTATTATTGGTTGAGTAACCAATGACCTTAATTTACATTATATTTTTCTAATAAGGGAAAATTAGGATAAAGGACTCCTATAAGTCAACCTATTAGTTTTCCGGCACGTCACTTGAAATAATTAGTTTGCAGGACAAATTAAAAGAAATTACATCCTTACCCCTAACATTACACAAAACATTCCTACTATTCTCCCAATTTTATTTTTCAGAGGCATTTTTGAAAAACTATGGATTTTGTCTTTCTTCTTTTTCATTCAATTCTAAGCTAAAATACAATCTCAATTTGTGTCGTTCAGTTCAATTTCTTTTTAATTGAAGTTCTATCAGCTCGGCTTAACGCATTATCTCCAGAATCGTGACAAACAATAAATCGAGGTACTTTAAATATCGATTTTCAAGTATAATGTTTGTAAAAGTTTGAATCATTTCTCTAATCGTAGTAATAGGAATTAGCATATGAATTTATTGTAGAAATAATTGTTTAATTGTACTTAAAAATTTACGGTAATTGTTAAACATTTTTACTCACATTGCATGTCGTATTTTCAGTTCAAATCTAATGAAAACTTACAATATTCTTTAGTTTAAATCATATTTTCAGCTCAAACCGTTGTAATTTGCTCATATGTTAAATGATGAATTTACAAATCATAGTGGCTGAATGTTTTTATGTAATGAAAATAGTTTAACTTGCTCATATCTCAATATTATTCATAATACTTGTTGTTTTTAGTTTGTTGCTACTTTTTTAGATTTTAGATCTAGTAAGAATATTCTTTTATTGAAATGCACTGCTAAACAAGTTAAGTACTAAGTCATTCATTTGCAATATAATTCACCACCTCTAGTACTACTAAACCTACATGCAATTTGGACTAATGGCTTGATGTTTTTTTTTGATCTATCATGCTTGTTTCAAAATGCTTGAATTATATCTTTATAATCATCTTATTACGTTTGACTTGTATTTACCAATTATTTCAAAATGCTTGAACTTTGAATAAATCAAGTGTATGCAGTGATGATAGTTATTTCATTGTGCTTGAAATTATTGAGCCATTGATGAAAAATTTAATTTGTTTCTCAATAATATGCGTCTTTGTAATTGTTCTATGATTTACACACCTTTATTGTAATTTTGTTATGTATACAACACATACTATTTGTTACAATCAATATGTAGAAGCCTTGTAATTACTACTTTAATCTCTATATTGAATTTTTATCTTTTATATTTCTCGTTTTATCTTTTAAGATTTTAATTTTATCTTCTCTATTTTTTAATTTTATCTTTTATACTTTATATTTCATATTTTTCGATTTATCTTTTTGAATGCAGTATGCTTTGAAGTTGAGTGAGGCTATTTTCATACTAGTGTACTGGACAGTGATCATTATGGTTAGAAATTAACTGCAAGTACATTTCAGTTGATTTATCTCTAACTTAAATTTTATCTTTTATATTTATGGTTTTATCTTTTATACTTCATCTTTTGTATTTCTGGTGTTTATGTTTCATTTTATACATGTCTTTTATATTATCTTTTATTTTTTATACGTGTAGTTATATTTTACTTTTTTTTAACTCTCCATTTTAAAAACTGATGTTTTTGATATTGTTTTATTATGTCGATAAGCTGTAGTTTATGTTTTTGATGGTATTTTATACATGTCTTTTATATTATCTTTTATTTTTGGGCTTTCCCTCCACGATGTTTTTCAGCTCGTTTTGAAATTTTAATGGCGTCTTCTTCGTCTTCCTTTTCTCCGTCTTCTTTCTCTCCTGACTCTGTTTCTTTTCCACCTCTTTTTTCCTCCTCTTCTTCTACCTCATCATCTGTTCTATCATCATCTCTCCATTCTGCTTCTGCCTCCCTCCAGTCAGAATATTTGGAATCTTCCATCAAGAAGGATACTTCTTCTATGAATTCTAATTGGTCCTCTCTCTTCAAATCTTTACCTCGTAATGCTGGATCTTATAAACCTATTCATTTTGATATACCTCGACATAAGTCTTCAATTGATTTACCCGATCTTGTAAGGGAGGAAGGATTGAAGTACTGGAATAATCATTTGGTTGGTTTCTTTTTGGATGGTACGCTTTCTTTCTTGACTGTTGTTAATTTCTTGAAAAGATATTGGAAGCTTAAAGGTGAAGTTGAATTTAAATCCGATGGGTATAATTTCTATTTCAATTTTTCCAATCAAGAAGATAAGGAACATATCCTTAACTCGGATCCTATTTTTATAAGGGGAAGAATGTTCATAATCACAAAATGGGATCCGTCTATTGGTATTTCTCAAGCTCAAGTTAAAAAAGTGCCTGTGTGGATTCATTTTCATAAGATTCCTATTATTCTTTGGACGTTGGTAGGGATTAACTGGTTAGCTTGTCATGTTGGTAGACTAATCTGTTTAAATAGTAGTACTGAAAAACTGCAAAGATTTAAGTATGCAAAGGCATTAGTGGAGATCTCGCCTGATTTTGAGCTACCAGAATCTATTCCTATTCCTCAGTTGGGAAATAATTGTCCAGATGTTCAACTGTTATATGATTGGAAGCCAAGAATCTGTTCACATTGTAAAATCTTTGGTCATGATACTGTCAGTTGTGAGTTTGTAAATAAGGCCAAAGGTATTGATGTAAGTAAAATGCATGATTTGGTGGAGAATGTAGATAAGAATCAGTGTGATCATGATATTGCTAATACCAACTTAATTGATCATAGCTGGAAAGATGTAAAGAGGAGAAATAAAGGAGTATGGAAGAGGAAAGAGTCGGTGGTTAAAGAGAAGATTCAATCAAATGTTGATCCTATTAGTAGCATAGGAAAAGGCATAGGAAAAGATACTGAAGTACATAATGTTAATAGTTCTTGCTCAACAGTCACTTCTAATTCATTTTCAGTTCTATCAAACTTTTCTCTTGACACATCTCGGGATAGTTCATAGTATACCTGTTGTTTGTAGTGATGCTATTCCATCATTTACATCTCCTTCAGTTGACAATTTTTCCAATTCTTCATTAGAGTCTGCTGCCAAAGTTGTATCATCTGTTTTCTCTAATAACACTACCTCTGTTTCATCATCATGTAGTTCACAATTTAGTTCTCAGTCTCCATCCATGTTTGTTTCCAATACTTCTTCACCTTATCTACATTTGTCTCCTCCTAATCACATTATACTTCCTCCTTCTTCTAAATCAAGTAAAAGTACAGAAGTCATGACTAATACTGGTATTATTAGTACTATGGAAACTGGTGATTTGAATAAGGGAAAAGATTTTAAGGCTCAGGAGGTTCTACCTCTATCTTCATCAAAAAATAACTCTCACTCAAGACATACAAGGAAGAATCCTTCACCTTTGCTTCCTCCACTTCCTATTAAATGAATAATATTGCTTTTTGGAATATAAGGGGGCTAATTTACCCTCTAAACAGATTGAGATTAAGAATCGTATAAAGGACAAGGATATACATTTGATGTGTATTTCTGAAACTAAGCTAGATATTCATTCTACGCTCAAGGCTATTCGCTTGATATCTCCTTCTTGGTTACATGATCATAACTTTTTTGAATCTAATTATGGTAGATTACTAACTTTATGGAATCCTCAATTTTTCAAACTTTCTAAAATTAGTGCCTCTGATCAATACATTCACTATAATTGTATTCATTTGCCATCCAATATGAGTTTCCTTCTAACTTCAGTTTATGCTCAAAATACTTTATCTTTGAGACAGGTTCTTTTGGATCAACTTCCATCTTTAAATTCTTCTTCTATTCCTTGGCTGATAGGTGGTGATTTTAATTGTATGTTTGCATGTAATCAGAAATATGGTGGTTGTCCTTTATCTCTTAAGGATATTTCTCCTTTAAACAGTGCTATAAATCAAGCTAACCTTATCCCTGTTAAATACTTTGGTTCAGATTTTACCTGATCGAACTGTAATAGGAGTGGTAATCCAACTCTTTGTAAACTTGATCATATTTTCATAAATCTTCCTTTTCTTCAATTTTGGCCAAAATCATTTTATCACATACTACAGCCTTCTTTATCTGATCACTGTCCATTAATATTTCATTGGGGAGTTGATGATTTTTGTGGAGGAAAATACTCTTTTAAATTTTTAAATTTTTGGACTAAGCAGGTGGACTATCATGTTATTCTTAAACAGGTTTGGAATATGCAATTTGGCAAGGATCCTCTAGCAAATATTACTCTCAAGATGAAAGCACTTAAATTTCATCTAAAGGTTTGGTCTGCAACTAATTTTGGTAAGGAATCTAAACTTTCTTCTCAGATTAGGAATGAGCTTATTAGGATACAGGAAGTCTTGAGTTCTAGGCCTTTTGATTCTATTTTACAACATGTTGAATTGCAATTAAAGAATGATCTTGAACAAGTTATTGAAAAGGAAGTGTCATCACTCAAACAGAAGATTCATATGAGAATGGAGAAAGAGGCAGATAGGAATACTAAGTATTTCCATAACTTTCTAAAAGTTAAGAGGAATCGAGAATGCATTTTTCAGATAAAGGATATGAATGGTAATTTGGTGAACTCTTTTGATGGTATTAATGAGGCTTTTGTTCAATATTTTAAATCTATCTTAGCTCCATCAAAATCATTCATTCCTGATATAAAAAAGCTTTATGATATTACTCTTCCAACTTTGTCCAACCCTCAGTCTAATTCTTTGATATGTGAAATATCTGCTAATGAAATCAGAACTGTAGTTTTTAGTTTGGATAGTAATAGTTGTGGAGGCCCAGATGGTTATAATGCACACTTTATACAGCAGAGTTGGAATATAATTGGATTTGATATTGTTAAAGCCATACAGCACTTTTTTCTTAACAACAAGTTTCCTGTTGGGCTATCTGCTACTGCCATTACCTTAATTCCCAAGATTGTTAATCCAACATCAGTTGCTGATTTTAGGCCAATTTCGTGTTGTAATATCATCTATAAAATCATCACAAAGGTTTTAGCTAATAGATTGCAATTAGTCTTACCATCCATCATCTCCAATAATCAAGCTGCGTATATTAGTGGAAGATCAATTAGTGATAATATTCTCTTGACTCAAGAATTATTGTTTGGTTATGAGAGGAAAAACATTTCACTAAGATGCATGTTAAAGCTGGATATTAAGAAGGCATTTGACTCTATTGCTTGGAATTCTATTTTAGCTATTATGTCTAGGATGAATTTTCCTAAGCCTTTTTTAGCTTGGATTTATACATGTATATCATCACCTATGTACTCTATTTCGAGAGAGGGTGGACTGTATGGATATTTTAAAGGTGTACAGGGTGTTAGGCAAGGTGATCCTATTTCTCCATACTTATTCATAATTGTCGTGGAGCTTCTAAATTCCATTTTGATGGATCTTGTTGGTAAAAAAGCCCTTCAGCTTCATCCCAAATGTAAACAACCTCTCATTACTCATCTTCTCTTTGCTGATGATCTGATCATTTTTACAAAGCCTACTTATAATAATATTCAGTGTATTATTTCCTCTCTGCAATTCTTCTATTCCATCACTGGCCTTCAAATAAATCTTTCAAAATCAAATATTTTGGTTGCTGGTTTGAATACTTTACAGAAGAATGATATTATTAAATACTCGGGTCTTCAAGAATTATATAAAAATTCTTACTATTTAGGCTTGCCTATCATTAGCTCTAGATTTACCAAACAAAATTGTTTGCCACTCTTTGAAAAGATTATTGAAAGGCTCCAGATATGGCCTACTGATAAACTGTCACAAGCTGGTAGGCTAACAATTATACAATCAATTGCTATGGCTATGTCAACTTATTGGACTAGACATTACATTCTTCCAATTAAGCTAATTAATATGATTTCTAGTGCGCTAAATAAATTCCTCTGGCATGGTGACCCTTTTTCTAGAAAGCTTATTCCTATTTCTTTCTATAAGCTGTTTGATGCTAAAAAGTATGGAGGACTTGGTATTACTAATATTTTTCAATGGAATAAAGCTGCTATTTCAATATATTTCAATAAGATCTTTGCAACTGATAAGAACTTATGGTCTCAATGGGTTAATCACAATCTTATTGGCAAGAGGAATTTTTGGACTATGGCAATACCACAAAACTGTAGTTGGAGCTGGAGGTGTATTCTTAAGCTTAGGGAAACTTTTATTCCTTTCATATAATGTAATTATGTATTGATTAAAGGATTGTCTTTCTGGCATTCTCCATGGGCTAAACAGGGACTGATCTTAAGTACTTTAGTTGATTATAATCTGAGAAGAAATTCAGGAATTTCAGAGGAGGCAAGAGTTGAAGAGTTTATACATGATGATTGTATAGTTTTACCATATTCCAGCTCCTTTCAACTAAGGAATTTATGGAATCTCATTACTAATAATCCTATTAAAAATAATGACAATGTTCTAATCTGGTCAGAGAAGAGTAAAAATCATTCTATTAGGCTTGTTTACAATTATCTCTGTCAAAATGGTTCTGAGTTTCCCTGGCACTCAAGAATTTGGAAAACTGGATGTAATGCAAAAGAAAACTTGTTGCTGTGGAAAGTGATAGCAAATGCTTTAAACACCAAGGAAAAGCTTTGTAGAATGGGTATTATTTCAGAGGATTTATGTGTTTTTTGCAAATCAGAAACTGAAAGCAATACTCATTTATTTTTTGAGTGTCCTTTTGTATATCAAATATGGTATAGGCTATTATCTAATGGTGGATTTTACAAGCCTTCACCTGTTAGTTCAATTGAATGGTTTAATGTATTCAAAGCAACTAGATGGAAGACTCGTATGACAAGGCTTTTGCTAAAGCTTCTTAAGAAATTGATTTATGCTGTGTGGTCTGAAAGGAACAATAGAATTTTTGGTATTGGAAGCAAGAATTCTTCTCAGCTGTATAACTTGATTCATGGTAATATACTCAAAGACTTAAAGACTGATAGTATTTAAAGTTTGTAGGCAACAATCAATGCTGGCAAATGGCTTATCTAATGGATAGTCTGATATACCTTACTGCATAAGAACTCAGGTCCATTTGATGATTATCTGCTACAGAATGTAGTTTAGTTTGCAATGATTCATGGTTGTTTTTAGTTTTATTTTGTGATTGTTGTTGAAAGTTGTGTATTTGGTGGTATTATTGTCATAGAAAACTGTCAAGATAATGTTGTAACTGGTTATAAGTTTGTGGTATTGTAACTGTTTGTAATGATACTTAAGTCAATAAAATGAGTTTATGCTCTTGCCTTTCAAAAAAAAGATAAGCTATGGTATTATTACTAAAGTTTTGATATGGTTTTAATGTATGTTGATTTACTGTAACGACCCCGAATTTTATAAATATTTAAATTGATAATTAATTGAATTTTTGAAGACAATTTGTAAAATTTATTGTAAAGTGATGCGAGTTTCCCCGAACTCAAATAAATTTGGGATAAATCATTTAAATTTTAAAAATATTGTATATATGTGTATATGTATGAATATATGTGAATATATATGTATTTGAGCATATATGAGCAAATTTGATATAATATATGTATATATTTGATTTGAAATAAATGGGTTAAAGATAAATTTTAATAATAAATATTAGTAGTGATGATTTATGTTAGAAATAAAAATAATTATAAAACAATAAAAAGATATAATAACAACATTAAATAAAAAATTATAACAACATATTAAAATATAGGAAAACAAATAAAAATAATAAAAGGAAAATAAAGTAAAAATAGAAGTTTATTTATATATATAGAAATACAAGACAATAAAATACTCAAGTATGAAACAAGAACCAGAGTATATATGTGCATGAAGTATAAGCTAAAACAAGTCAACAAATATAAAGTTGAAACATAAAGGACTTAAGTAATAAATTCAGCCGAAATGAAGAAAAGCAAAAGGAATATATGAAATATATATGAACACTTGTCAAAGAATGAAACAAGTAGAAAGGAAAATATCCCTATCCTGTTTTGTACAACTCATAATTAACCTGTATAAAGAAATATATACACATCACCCAGTAAAACTCATTTGTATATATCAATATTTTCATCTCAGTTCATTCACTTCAAACTAAGTAAAACTGAAATAAAAACCATTTCAAACTTAAACAAAACATCATTTTAAAACAACTCTACAAACCAGATTTATCAAAGATCAAAGAAGAAGCTTCAGCTTACAAATTTTACAAGCCTGTTCAAAATGGAAGGCTCTGTTTATTCTCCTGGAAAACAAGATCAAAGTTTCATTCTCTGTTCATCATCTTTCACTGTGAGCAAACTTACTTATCTTTGTTTTATGTTTTGATGTTTGTGATTGATAATGTTATGAAATGTTGCCTAGCTGTTGAATACACTTGCATGATGTGTGGATATATATTTGTTAAGACAGTCTGTGTAAATTTGTTTAAAAGCATATATATATAAGTCTCTGTTTTAAACATACAGGTTTCAAACCTATCTAGAAATTAATTTCTCCTACCTTAAATCTTGTTAGGCTATAATGTGTGAATGGAAAATGAGTGCAATTATGTAACATCAAATTTAAAAATAAATCCGGGTGGATTTATGGAATAATTTATTCAAAAGTAGGGATTTACAGTTAAAATCATGTTAAAATCGATAATGGTAATTTGTTGTTTCAGGATTATAATTCGAATACACTTTGCAAATAAGGATTTTTAAAACTAAAAGCAAAATTTTTAAATTGGGATTGGATATACATTTCTGATTTGAACAGAAATGGAGTTTTGGTTCATCTCTGGTGATCTGAATGATCTAGAGGTTCGAGTTTCCTTCTGGTGATAGTAGGATGATCGGAGGATCATGGAAAAATGTCAGGTGATGGATCAAGACGACGTGGTGGCGGCAGGAGGTCGTTTTTGCCAGTAACCCTAGTTTTCTGGGTTTAGTTTTAGCGAATTCGTTCAGCGTCTCTGGTGGATCGAGCTCCACCAGAGTTTGGAAATTGATAGGGGGGGGGGTTGATGAAGAAGAGATGGCCAAAGTTTCGTGATTTCTGGCGATCGTGGTGGTGAGAACGACGTCGTGACAGGTTTTGGAGTTGGTGATGTTCTTTTGTTCCAGGTTTTGAAGGGGAGAACTCGGATTTGATTCGAGATGTTGTGATGGATTCTGGTGATCGTGAGGTCATCTGGAGATAGTCGCTGATGGGAAGCAGCTCTGGTGGGTGGCCGGAGGTCGCCAGGGCCACGGTGCACGTGCACCGTGCATTTTTGTAGCACTGAGAATTTTTGGGTTTGGGGAGGAAATTGACTCGGGAAATACTCGAGTTATTCGGGTATGCGACTCGAAGCAGGGCAGGTGAAGACTCGAAGCGATTTCGAGGGGACTCGGGTCAAGTATGGTGACAGTTTCAGGTTTGAAACTGTTCTCTGTTTAAAGTTTTTAAACTAAATTAAATTTGTCAAGCAAGGTTTAAAACTGGGTTTAAATTCAAAGTTAAGTTAGTTTTCAAATAAACTTTTGAATCATAAGATTTTAAAATGAATTTGGATTTTTAATCAAGAATTTAAAATCAAGGTTGAAGGCAAGTTAAAAACCAAAGTTTTTAAATCAAAGTTAAATATGGATTCAAGTTTTCTTGAATTCAAATCTGTGATTCAAATCAGGTTTTAAATCTGAATGTTTTAAAAACAAATTTAAATTAAATAGCTTTTAAAAGTAATTGGTTTCAAACGAATGTTTAAATTTGATTTTGATAAAATTCTTTTATTTAAAAGTTAATTTTGAAATGGAGTTCTAATTCAAATAAAATGTTTAAAATACACTTAAATGTAAATGAAATCATTAATAAAGAAATTAATTATCTTAGAGATAATTAAGATAATAAAATGATTTAAAATTAATAAGGTAATTAAAGAATGATTTATTTAATTTATAAATAATGAATTAATCTAAGATAATTTCTCAAGAAAGCAATGTTATTAGTTAATGAAGATAATTAACTAGAAATTGTTAAGTAATTAAATTAATGTGATAAATTTTGATAATCAATTAGATTTATTAATTAAGATAATCAATTGTAAATGGTTAATTACTTAATGAAAGCAATTAAGGGATTAATTAATGATGTAATTGGTCTAAAAGTTAATTAATTAATATGATTTATAAATTATGGTAATTAATTTGAGGATAATTAATTAATTAAAGGTTAATTAATAAATGATTAAAGGTTAATTAATTAAAATGATTGTATAATTAATGTTAATTAACCAGAATTAGTAATTTATTCATAAGTAACTAATATGATTTTAAATTAATCAGATAATTAATTGATCTTACTTATGGATGTTTGAATTTTATTGAATAGGTGAATTATTTGATATTCCCTGATCTGTGATGCTTTGTGATATATTTTGATTTGTGTGTGACCTGTACTGTAGTTTATTTATCTGTAATTTATATATCTGTGATCTGTGAATAAAAGATAAGCGTTATCGTTATACCGCTTATCAACTATATTTCTCTATGTTAATCTGTGATGATTGAATGATGTTGCATTATTGTGTGAAACCCCTGGACTACACCTTTACACACACAAATATGGATTCACGTGGAAATCGGTTAAGTCACAGATAATTTAAATTAATATTTTTGAAATTGAAATCTTGATTTCAATTGATTTTGGAAATGATTTTGGGTTAAATATTAAAAGCTTTTGAAAAGGTGTTTTCAAAGATAAAAGCTATTTTAAATAACTTAATAAAGCTTCCAATTGAAATAATTTAATTTGAATTTGAATTCAATATTTAGAATTGAATTCAACGATTGGAATTTTGATATTATAAATGTGTTTTATATGAATTTAAAACACTTTTGAAATATTGGTTTGAGAATTTGGATTTAACCCAAGAACCTTAACTCGTATAAATGAATCAGATTTCCAAAATGAAACTGTTTGTTTTCAAATGATAAAAGCTTTCAGATAAGAAATGAAATTCCAGTTTAATTAAAGGAATTTCAAGGTTGAATTGAAAAATGGTTTTCCAAGTTATGAAGGAATTCTTTTGAAAGCTATGAATTAAATCTGTTTATTTTTAACAAATTTAAAATGATGATTTATTTAAACCATTTGAAATGGAATTGTTTTGAAAGCTATAAATTGAATTTTTGTTTTAAAGATGTAACGAGTTAATCCAAATTGAAATGGAAAATTGATTTGGAAAATCTGTGAATGAATCTTTTGTTTAAAAGATTAAAGTGTGGAAACTGTTTAAACCATTGAAGTTTGTTAAAATAAATCTTTTTGTTTAAAGATTTGAAAATGGTAATTTATTAAACCATTTGAAAAGAAAGTTTGGGTTTAAGTTGTGACTTAATTGAAATCCCAATATCCGTATATTTTAAATATTGCGCTCATTATTTGGTTCAGCCGGGAGAGGACCTTTGTGTCACATAACCCATTCCGAATAAGTGATTCGTCGTATATGGATAGCATTTGAAGACCGGTGTTGAAGACCGGGTATTTGCGAAAACGATAGGATAACCTATCGATTGTCTTTGCACTGAGTTGCTCCGGTATAGAGATTTCCTAAGTGATGGGAAGTCCGATCGGGATTGTGAATACCCGGATTGCAAGGGCTTCTTCGGAAGTGCCTTCGGTTCTGTTCGAACCCGAAACAAACTTGTATGGTAACATGTCTGACATTACACTTTGAGATATAAAGTAGATTTCTTTCAAATACATTTCTGTTGGTGGCGGAGAATTTATTCTCTTAGCTTAACACCCTTCTCTGAGACGTACGAGCTCAAAGGTTATGTAGTTGAAGGTTATCAGCGATATATTCCCAATTTGGTAATGTGACATGCTGAGTGTTGCTGTGAAATGATCATTGTTTGATCATTTGTGATATGATCATTTGTTTGATCATTTATCTTTGTGATCATTACTTTGATCATTTGTTTGACCCAAAGCATAGCTTTTGTGAAAAAGCGTAGCTTTGTGGACGAGACTTCGTCAGGGCCTCACAACCCAAAAATGGTCGAAACAGGAATGTTGCGGCAAGGTTATGAGGGTTGCGCCCTTTAGGGTATGCCATTTCCTTCTAAAAAAAGGTGGTATCATGGTATGGAGCCCAGATACTTACTCATGTGGACACACTTTATTTATTATGTGTGATGTTGGTTACCGAGGCCTCGGATAAAGGTCCCAAAGGACCGGGGGATGGCATATTCATGAGTTACCTAGTTACAGGGGTAACCCGGCCTTGTGTTGGCAGAGAGCAGTTTGTCTCTCGGGACGTCCAGCCAGAGGCGATCCCATTCGGCAGTAGGAAAGGAAGTTCCTTAGCCTGACCATTTGTTGGAAATCCATCTTCCAATACGAACCTTGTACGGTATTAGTTGTAGAACCTGCCATCTAATATGGTAGCTATAGTAGGCATAGTATAATGGTACCTATGCTGGCTAAGATTAATATTGTATTTTCGAAATGATCTTGTACACTATGCACTAGTAATAATATCAAAAGAGTTTTCTTTTGCGTAGTAAGCATATTTGACTAACATAAGAAGCAATCTCCTCCAAGTCTGCGTTTGCATTGTGTGTGTGGTGGGAGGTCTTATGGTAGTTTCATTTTCCAAAAGCATTGCGGATTTCAATGTCTAAAATTCTCTTGTGTTTGTTTAAAGATAAACTGTTTTTGTTGCTCACACCAGTCCCATGACTGATCCGGAGTTTATTGTTCCTTTCCTAAACTCTGGGTGCTCATAATTTTCCACACGAGCAGTCTAGAGTTGGGTTTCTCAGATATTCAGGTTTAGTAGATTATCTGGAGCTAGTCAGTCCTTGGACGACTGACCTTGCTTTTCGCTAGCTATGTATTAGAGCATTCTATTGGAGATATTCTATCTGCTGCTGGTGTTATCTATTTTCTTTCCGCTACTATTTCTTGTATCATATCACTGATGTATATTAATGTCTGTTGTATCATATTGAACCAGATTTTGTATCTGTCATTGTATCAATGTTATATATATATTGATATATATATTGATATACTCTTTTTATTTCGCTGTGTTGTTGTACTTAATGTTGTTATAAGCTCCGGAGAACCAGATTCAGCGTTTGAATCTACGGCATTTTGAGTACAAGTGAAGTACGGGTGCCGATTTTCGAAAGCCGAGTTTTTGGGTCTTTACATTTACTTACAAGCCACACACATTCAGTTCATCAACTTGTACTTCAACTGCACCAGTACCGTGGTGCTATTGTTAAAGTTGTAAATCATTCATGCTATACATTCTATCTTGCACCAAGCTCTTCTACCGCATTTGTGCTGCACTCACAATGCATCTACCTTGCTTAGTACATGCTACAGATGTCTAATCTCATACCAGGCTCATGTCTAGCATCTCTCTTGCACCTGTTTGTCACTATGCTACACACTTTTTTATTTCACTTTGGCAGCATCTATTCTTAGTATATTATACTTCAGTTCACATTTGCAGCTCGGTTTTGTTAGTACCTTAGGCAGAGTTTTGATGACAACAACCATGTGACATAATATAAACTATAGGTACTAATGTTTTTATCAAGTTATATATAGTATATAGTAGGATATTAGATAGGTGTTGATTAAAAAGACTGTATAGTATCAAGAGCATATTCAAGAGGCTGATATAGAGATTCAAGAGGTAGATATTGAAGACTCATGAGTATTGAAGATTCAAGATATCCAGATAAGTTATAGAGTAATATATTATTGTTAAAACCCTGATAACACTTCTTTGATCTTTCTTTTCATTTTTCAAAAAGGTTTAAAACCTATTCTTTGATTTTAAATGGTTTTCAAATATTCTGAATTTCAAAAACGATTTTAAAGAATCTCTGTTTTCAAAATGATCTTTCAAAATGGCATTTAAATGATTTCTAACTTTTAATTTTATTCACAAGATTATAATTATTTGAGTAATTAAGTCTTTAAGTATTTTATATTTTAAATATACTTTAAAATCGATTATACTTTGTTATAGTTTTAGTTTTATGCTTTCTAAATGTTTATAATTATATTATAACATTTATTATAACTTTGATTTTAAATATATTTATATTCACTTATACTTTATATATATAATTTTCAAAAACGAATTTCATATCTAAATCCTTTATATATTTAAAAGTATTTTAAAATAATTTTATTAAGTTTTCTTAAGTTTTGATATGATTAAAATATGTATAAACTATGTTTAGATGATTGTATAAGTTTCAAAATATTTTACAAAGATTTATATTTTTAAAATAATTTTTATAAAGGAGATATTCAAAGTTGCACAAACTACAGAGGAATTAAGCTTATGAGTCATACAATGAAGCTTTGGGAGAGATCATTGAACATCGATTAAGAAGAATGACAAGTGTTTCAAAAAACCAATCTGGTTTCATGCTTGGAAGGTCGACCACAGAGGCGATTTTCTTGATAAGACAACTTATGGAGAGGTTTAGGGAGCAAAAGAAGGATCTACACATGGTATTTATCGATTTGGAAAAAGCTTATGACAAAGTATCGCGAAAGGTTATGTGGTGGGCTTTGGAAAAGGAGGAAGTCCCAATAAAGTACATTACCCTTATTAATGATATGTACGGTGATGTTGTGACTAGTGTCAGAGCATGCAATGGTAAAACCAGTGACTTTCCCATTAACATAGGATTACATCAAGGGTCAGCTTTGAGCCCCTACATTTTTGCCCTAGTGATGGATGAGGTTACGAAGGGTATACAGGGGGAGATTCTATGGTGTATGCTCTTTGCTGATGATGTTGTGCTGATTGATGAAAGTAGGATTGGGGTTGATAGACAATTAGAGCTATGGAGATAGACTTTAGAATCAAAGGGATTTAGGCTTAGCAGAACTAAAACAGAGTATATGAAGAGCGAGTTCAGCGGTGTCAGGTCAGAGGATTGAGATGTCACTCTGGCCAGACAAATAGTTCCCAAGAAGGAATCCTTTCGATATTTAGGATCAATGTTGCAGTATGATGGTGAGATTGATGAAGATGTTAGTTTTAGAATTCGAGCGGGATGAGTGAAATCGTGGCAAGCGTCTAGCATTCTCTGTGACACCCGAGGCTACCCAAGGCACCTGTGCGTGTTCTCTGTGATAAACTTGGAGTAGCACCAATTGAGGAGAAGCTAATCCAACATCGCTTAAGATGGTTTGGACATCTCCAACGGAGGCCACCAGAGGCACCTGTGCACGTTGGAATTATAGGTCGCGTCGAATGCTCAAAGAGAGGTAGAGGTTGACCAAGGTTGACATGGGAGGAAGTAGCAAAAAGGGACTTGAAGGATTAGAATATATCCGAAGAGCTAGTGACAAACAAGAGCGCATGGAAGTTAGTGATCCACATACCAGAACCATGATCTATGAGTTTTATAAGTTTTAGATTATATGACTGGGGAACAAGAGCCTAAGACGTAGGATTTGGCCTTCGACCAATATTACTATTAGTACCATTATTACTATTAGTATTATTATCATCATTTTTTTACTTAATTATTATTATTATTAATTTACTTATTTGACTTTATTTTATTATTATTATAGTTATTGTTATTATTATGACCTTTAAATTGACTTTGTCATTTAGTTTTGTGTACCATCTCTAGCCGACCCCAACTTGTTTGGGAATAATGGCTTAGTTGTTGTTGTTGTGGTTGTTTTTCAAAAACACAAAGGGTATGTCGACATATCCCTATATTGTATGTTGACGTGTAGGCCGAATTTTTCAAAATTCAAATTTGAATGGTAGTGTCTTTTTGTCATATCTCTTCGTGAATAGACATGACCATCATTTCTCTATAAATAGGAGGATATTCCGATAAAAAAATTCAATTAATTTCTCATTCTTTCTCTCCACTTTTACTCTCTTGATTTCTAAAAGAAAATTAACTCAAAATATTCTCAAATTCAATCAGAATCAAATTCAAACTCTAGCGATTTGATTCTCTATCAATTACCCTCTGATCTCTCTTATCTCTATAACTCAAAACAAGATCAAAGTGCTATTCAACAGGTTGTAGGATCATTTGTACTCAAGATCAAGAAACCGAGTCTGTAAATTCTATCAAATTATATTATTATACTCTTGAGTGTGCTTGGTGTCCCTGAAATCCAAGTGGATGTGCTTGTATCCCGTTTGAATCAAGTGGGTGTGCTTGGTGTCCTATTTGAATCCAAGTGAGTGTGTTAGTGTCCCGTCTGAATCTAGTAATTGTACCAAGAGCTCGAAAAATCTGAAGGGTTTGTCTCGTAGCCTTGCAATCGAGATTGTAAAGACTTTGATATTTGAAAAGAAATACGCCCAGGAAATTGTACGGGACTAAATGTAGGGTAACTCCGAATCAGTATAAAAATTCCTAGTGTGATCTCTCTAACTCTTTACTTTTTACTTTTACTGCATTTATATATGTTTGTGTTTTCATTTGTGTATGTTGATTCTGCATTGATTAATAACAATCTTACAAGAATTTAGAATGGATTCACAAAAATCAGTAAACACTATTCACCCCCCTCTAATGTTAAATTAGCTTTAAGATCCATCTCCTGTAAACTAACATTTGGTATTAGAGCTTTGGTTTTCAAAATATTCATAATTTTGATTTTTGAAAAGTTTAAATAGCTTACAACATTGTTAGTAAACTATTGGTAACACTGTTAGTTCACTTGTCACTAATTCCTTTGTCAAAGGACAATCTACTGCAAGACCCCCGCCTTCTAATGGTAGTAATTACACATATTGGTCATGTAGAATGAAAATATATTTATAGTCAATTGGTATAGACATTTGGAATATCATATAGAATGAGTATACTGAGCCCCAGACTAACTTTTCACAATGGACTGGTGATCAAAAGGCAGTTGCACAAAGTAACTCTAAAGCCATGAATATTTTGTTTTGTTCATTAGATAGGAATGAATTCAATAGAGTGTCTATTTGTAAGTCTGCATATGGAATATAGATAACACTACAAGTTACACACGATGGCACTAATAACATCAAACAAACCAAAATTTCTATGTTAACTAATCAGTTCCAATTATTTGAAATGAGTTCAAACGAGTCCATTTCCGATATGCATAGTAGATTTCAAGACATGGTACATTCACTAATTGCATTAGGTAAAAAAATTTCTGAAGAGGATTAATTTAGAAAAATCCTCAATTCACTTACTCTTGAATGGGACAAAAAGACTTACGATTGAAGAGGTTACTGACATTAGCACTCTGAAAATTGAGGAGCTAATTGGCAATTTAATGTCATTTGAAGTACAAATCACGGGCAGGGGAGAAAACAAGGCAATAGAGAAGAAATCCATCGCTTTCAATGCCACAACAGATGATTTGGATTTTGACAATGATGATGATGAGGAAATTGCCTTAATGATCAAAAATTTCAAAAAATTTCTGAAATACATAAAGATGAATAATCTTAGGAAAAATGATAACAAAAATTCAAGAGGTGGAAATGTTGTTAGATGTTTTAACTGCAATGGACTTGGCCATATGCAAAGAGACTGTCCACATCGGGAGAAACCAAAAAACTCACCAAATAATAATTCTTCCAGAAAACGAAGAAGGGCTTATACTGCAACATTAGACGATTCAGATATTTCCTCAAGTGATAATGAATCAGATACAGAAAATGGAAATACGTGCTTCACAGCAATAATAAATTCAGAAAAGTCCAAAGAAATGGATCAAAAATAAGTACGCATTTAAAATTAAATTTTGAATATTTTTTGGATGAAGCTTTTGTTTACTTTTAATTGTTAGGAATAACCAGTAGATTAATAATAAATTAGATGAATAAAGTGTGTATGTGTGTGTGTATTGATGTGCAAAATGTGTATATTTTTACTTTCATATTTAATCGAATTTAATTAAGTAAATGAACATATAGGGTATTTTAACATGTTTAAACCAAAATTTCAGTTATTTTCAAATCATCATTTATTCATCTTTATTTAGGGGCAAAATGGTCATTTTTGTGTGTTAATTAATTTGAGAAAATTCACTTGCATATTTTATTTTTATTTGTAGGAAAATTGGATGGAAATTAGAAGAGGCTTCATGATTCATGCATGCACACAAGAGAAGGAAGCAAATGAAGATGGAAATAAATCATTTCATGCAACATGGAGGACCCCACCTACCCACTTACCATGATGTAAAATTAGGAGCTAATGCACATGTTAGTAGAGATTAAAGTTACATGCACATGTAATGGTGGATTATGCTCATGCTAATGACAACTTGGAGGCCCCACTTCTTCAAGGGTATTTTGGGCAGTCCCCAAAAATATGATTAGGGTTTCAAAACATGTATATATACCCATTTGTTTCATGTAATAAGCTCTTAGCCTCCTCTTTAGTTAGTTTAGTTTGAGGCTCAAAAATAAACAAAAACTCTTTTTTTTAATGGTTTCTTAGCTCTTTTCATGTAATTTTCTTAATGCAATTTTAATTCAAGTTCTTTTCTTGTTTATTTCTTCTTATGTTAGTAGTGTAGATCTTTTTATTTATGCAAGTAGATTAGTTTTTATTTTATTTTAATTAGCACTCTTCTTACTTAGCTTGCATTTTCCTCTTGTTTTTGTTTCATGTTGCAATCTACATTTGTTGAAATGATAACAAATACGAGAAACTAAACCCCTTCAATTTAGGGGTAATGAAGCTCTTTTAATCATGTAGATTCAACATAATTTGCTCATTTATGTTCTATTTTTGTGCTTAATGGAAAGTTGCATGTTGATGTAAGTTATTAATGAATTTGATAGTCTATGATGTTAATCACATATAGGTTATTCTTACTCAAATAAACATAATTTATATCATCATCTAACTAATTGATTTTGGTAATGTAAGTGGATTTAGAATCAAAATTTGATGGTTTATGTTACTAATTCAATAGTAAATCAGCCATGCTTAAAGTAGATTTTATTTTTAATTTCATTGTCATTTTCATGAGAGTTGATAAGTGGGTTTGGAGGGTGTGTTAAAGTTTGATGGTTTATGTTGGGCTAATTAATAGCACAAATAGGCCATAGTTAGGATAAACATATCAACTAAATTCACTAATGACCAAAAAAGAGATCATAATTTCATTTTGTTGATTTATGTGATCATGAGAAGGAAAATTACCTCTAAATTGCCTTCTACTCTGATATATTTATCCACTTTTATTTTTTTGTTAGTTTCTAGAAATTTTTAGCTAATAACAACTTCAATTCTTGGTTTAATTTGATTGAATAGAAATTTTAAAATCAATACAATTCCTTGCAGATCGACCCATACTCGCCATGTATTAACATTGTGCGGTTAATTTTTTTACAATTTTTTGGCTATTTTTCTAATCCGATAGAAAATCGGCCGTTAAACAAGTTTTTGGTGCCGTTGCTGGGGAATTAATTTGATTTTAATTTCTATTATTCGAATTATTTTTGTTTGATTTTATTGTGTGTTCATTTTGTGTTTTAACTTGCATTTTAAAAAAACTTTTTTGTTGTGTGTTTGTGTGATTTTTGTTTTCATTTTGTTTGGTGATGTTCTAGTTTTCCTTACATTTGCAATATCTTATATATAAAGCAAATACTTCCCCAAGTGAAGCCTTTTTCGAATTGCCAGAAATGTCCTTCGTCAAATTATTTTTTTTATAAATGAAATAAGGGTATATTTGTCCTTGCCATCTCCACCAAACTCCTGATTCAGTTCACGCCCAACGTTCTCTCCACGTTCCCATTTCATCCTTACGAGCCTCATAAAAAGGAAAATGATTTAGGTCAAAACGGAAAAAATTACAGCCGATAATTCCGATTACTGATAATTCGCTTAATGGTAATCGGAGTACTTTGAGAAAGATAGCTCTTGAGTTGAACTATGGTAGCAGAAGGTCTTCCAAATGTTTTACTCAGCTCTTATACTAGGTAAATTCTAAAACCCTAATTTTTGAATCATTAATCCTTTGTTATTCTATACTAGCGTTTTCGAATTTTGATGTATTTGTACTAAATTCATGAAACTTTTGTTTATTATGTTTGTGTTTGGTAATTCGACTGTTTTGGCTATTATGCTTGATTGCTTTTAGTTTTGATGAATTATTTGATTTATTTCAGGTATATGAATGTCTACTGAAACCTAATTTTGTTCAATTTACTTGGATTATTTTGGTCAAAAAATTATTTCTTTCGGTTGTTAACAAATTGCTCGACTGTGTTGTATTTATTGATTCTCTTATAGTTGTTTGAAATTTGAATTTAATCTAAGTTTTCTGGATTGAGCAGTGCATCAAAGAAGGTCCATGTAAATTCACGAATTTTTCCCACATTTAAGTTTGGCTGAGGGGCATGATGGCCGACTCATACATGTTCAATGTTGATTAAATTGGGGCTGGATAAAGATAAAGATGAAGAAATTGTTTTCTAGGTCCCTCTTAAGATCAAGATATGCATCCATTAGATTACCGTGTCATCGGTCATTTGAATCATACCTTAATTATATTATTTTTTATTACATTATCTATAAAAGGTGGAGTTTTTAAGAGCAATTCTTATTTTATTTATGAGGTTAACGTTTAATTTATTTCATTAGAAGAATAAATTTTGATCAATGGCCATGGTGTTTTTGATATAGTGTACTTGATTTGAAAATTCTGTCTCCCATAATGCAGAAACATGATTTCATATAAACAATTGAAATACATAAAGAAATTGTTGTATATTAAATCATGCCTTCATATATTGCTACTCATAGTATATGGCTTCACAAGAAACTATTATTGGTGAGATTTTATGATTTTAGGTCCATATATTTTCTTATGTTTCCTATGAGTTTGTGAATTGATTTTGTTTCCAATTTCTTTTCACATAACTATCTTGCTTTTAGTTTAATTATAAAGATGGATATAGGTTGTTTGATTATTGAAGAACATTAATTAAATTAATTATGATTTTGAATGCGTTGATTAGGCAATGAAATATTTACCTTTTACTTCTTTGAAAACTGAATTCGCTAACGGTTGAACATGCAGATAACATTTGATATCAGGACTAAATCCACAAGAAATTTTAGCCTTCTTACTTTTAGTTTTTGTGATTTTTTGAGCTTGGTCATTAAGTTCAACGTTGTTTACTTTTACAGGACCAGTAGTAGTCAGGATGGAGAGTAAGATCCAACAAATGATATCAAGAAGACATGGGTGAAGATTATTTCCAGGAGATAAATACTGTGAGCTTTACTAAGCTTCCCTTTTCTCATCACATCCTCATTTTTGGTTCATATTGGTCTTTGTGCATGTTGCCATCTTTGTTTGTTTTTACGCAGCGATCGGCTTCATTGTTCAGCTTTAGCCGTAAGCATTTAGATATTGCAGTGCAAGTGTTTGATTAAATGAGTAATTAGTATTAGACAATAATTGTACTTAGCCTAATGATTGGGTGATTTAGGTCATATAAATGAAGGACAAACAGAATTGTTTTGATCCAATGAAAATTTTATTTTTATTTTTCGTTTCTCTAAGATTTCAAACATTATGTTTTCTTAGTAAGAACCAACATATATGTCCAAAAATTAGAACCACAGACATATTTGTCAATTTTAGATCTTGAATTGGACTCTTTTTCAATACAAATTGCATATCTCATGATTGCTCATGTTATGTTTCTGTTTTTATTGGTCAAACAATTTTGATATAAAAGAAATTTTCCATCCATAAGTCTTTTACAAAGATACATAAAAGCTAATGCAAAAAGTAAATCATCACGTAGATGATCATATAATGTTTTGTATAAGCATAGTTTAATATAATTACACTATTATAATGCAGCAATGTTAAGATGTGGAAGAGCTGCAGTTCATTGCTAAGCGAATTGGTGCCAAAGCCCCAAATCATGTAGCCCTGGTAGTATTTTTGATTATTGAAATGAAAACCAGAGAAACTGTCTAATTGTGGGATGCTTAAATGCAGGACGTACTGATGTGTAGATGGAGCGGATTGGTTGGACTGCAAATTGCTTCGAACTAGCTTTAGTTGAAATGGGAGCCTAATGATAAGTGGTTATTGTAAAGATGAGAGGCAATAGGTATTAAAGCAAGAGTGACCATGTAGCTTCAATACAAGATGGCCAAGCTCAGCATGTGAATCAGCACACCTAAATCGAATCACAGGGCAAGTAATTTTCATTCTCTTTCTCCATTGCCAAACATTTGTCCTGAGGAATAAAGATATATGGTGACCTGATAGTGATTGAGTTGCATTGGAGATGATGTGCACATTTAGGCATGCACAGTACGTAAATTGATGCTTGAATCTGAGTAGCAGTACGTGAGGCACATGACAGTTAAAGTGTAAGTTAAAGTAAAGTATACGTTGTAGTGAAAAAATACAGTGCTGAAGTGTTAAAAAAACCAGGCAGTGGCACATGGCAGTAGAATTGTCACAGGGCATTAGCATAGGACAGTTGCCTGAATTGGATCATGTACTACATGTAGCTGAGAGGTGTGATCCGGTGGTTTCAACAAATGGCAGAGAATGATAACATTAAGGATGCTACCAAGGCTTCGAGTGTCGCTTATGGTTAGTGCATGGCTAGAAGTTGCAAGGCAAAGAAGTAGCTGCAATCAAGGTGGATGGACGAGCAATCGAGAAGCTTAATCTCCTGATTTATGATAAAGCCTTAGCAGCGGATAACCAGAGTGAGTTGCAAAGTCGTCTGTGTTATTTAGTTGTTCTCTAATTAAATATCATTAGCATATACATGGTTATTATAATTATAAAAATGAATGAGTAGTAAATAGTGGAAGTGAAGACAATGCTTCTTCATTCTTAAAACGCATATGCACTGCCATTTTATTAGCCATAAAAAAGTAGTTACACTGAGCAGAAACTTATTTTGCAATATTAAAAAGTTTTATAATTAAATGAGAGATGTGCCAGTAGGTTCAAAAGGAGGTTATATAAGTCAAGTTATTGAAAAAAGCAGGGCTAAAGAGCAGGTCACTTAGGATTTCATTTGACCCTTCTATCCTTTACTGTTAAATTATGATATTTTGATTTTTTTTTCATGTCATCATTGATGTCTAATCCAATTTTTATTTGTTGTTTAGAAACTAATTTATTTCACTTGGAGCTTATGCGATGGTTCATGGAGCAAACCACCTTGGTGCAAATCTATTACTTAAGCTTTACTATTTTTCCAGTTCAATGCTTTACTATCTGTCCAGTTTTTCATGCTTTACTATCTGTCCAGTTCAATGCTAGGGTGACGTATTATGACTATGTTCATTTAGTTTTTTGTGATGCAATTTACTTTGTCTCTGCTCTCTGCCGTGTTTGTAACTCCTGTGTTATTTGGTTGGATATGTCATTAAGGGGTTGATTGATATCTAAGGGTCTACATATTTCGCCATGATATTTGCATTAACCAAAAAATAGATTTGTAAAAAAACTTGATGAATACTATTACTGCTTCGAGTGCCTGTTTTACCTTCCACACATGCACATGCTGATGATACACTAATTTGGTTGTCTCTTCTATTTTTTACTGGCTTTGGTAAAAATGATCATTTTGCGTTGTTGTTTTGTTCATTGCTGTAATTCGTATGAAATATTAATTTACTACAAAGTACAAACTATTTTTTTAATGCCCTTCAGTGCAAGTTTAGATGCAGACACGTGAACTTAGGTAACCATTTACTTCAGTAAAAGTTGTGAACTACCATTTACTTCTGATGCGAAGATCAATAGCATACAATTTTAACTAATTGATATGTACATAGACCCTTAGATGAAGTATGCACCACTTATAATTCTTAATCTGCAAAGCATCGGCAAAACATACAACAACAAAACTGACCAGCATATTTTGGCGCTTCCTAATAGTTAACAATTAGATATGCAATAAGTGGATATGTACAGACTATATTTTTTTAATCACAAGTGCACGACAATGATTTCATGCAAACTTCTACCGTGATTTCGGAGTTCCTGTTAAATAAATTTGAAGCTAATTGTTTTTGGTTGGAAATGACCTTTTTTTTTATTTTAATATCCATAGGATGTAGTAGATTGATGTTTACTAAATTTTGTATGTGGTTGTACTTAGTTTTTTGATGGTTGGCAGGTGAATTTTAACAGTATTTTGATGACCATGTTGCATGATTTCTATGGTTAATGCTAAACCATTTTCAATTGATACAGTTATTACTCCAATTTTTTTGAACTTTTTGAAATAAACTTTATTGCAAGTTGGAATAGATATGAGTTGGTTTTCAATTATTTTTTGTTTTGATTTTTTTCCCTTCTCCCAACAGTGGATGTCATCACCTTTTACTTTAGTTCTGAATCTATTCATGTCACAAATTGTGTTATATATATATATATATATATATATATATATATGTAAGTGTGTGTGTGTAAATATATACATATGTATGCTACAATTAACGTATTTGTAAGTTTGGAATTTATGCTTTAATTTTTTACATCAAAACGCTTGAATGTGTGATAAAATATCTGGATCCTCCCTGATTTTTGATTTTACCACCTTAAAGTTTGTTACAATTTGCAATTTTATTTTACTTATTTTAGTTAGTTTACAATAGGGTTGTTCTTATATGTTTACATGTAAAAATTCCACGGGAAAATTTTATAGCTTCCTCATAAAGATATCTAGCTTGAGTATTAACCATGTGGTATATGATCCAAGATTTTTAAGTCAAATCATTTTCACGATCATCATCTCGGAAAGTGTCAAAACGTTTTTCTTCTTCTTATTTTAACATCAATAAATCATCAAGGTCTATAAAATCAAGTTACATTTTATGTATTTTAATTCATCAAGGTCTATGAAATCAAGTTACATTTTACGTATATTAAGTTTTACATATTCATTATCCACCCAAACTATATTCAACACCCCCAAGTTGACATGTAATCATACTGTTAACATTTTAAAAATTATACGCATACTAGAAAATGTAGTCTATAAAGACATATTATTATCATGTAATAATGAACTTAGTTAACTAGAATTCATGTTTTCAACTTCATATGCCTTATTTTTATAGTAAACATCATACTTCATCATGCAAATTCATGTGTATTCCGCCCCTATTACATTTCGCCATTTATATAAGGGATTTCTAATATAACCATAAGTGGGTAACGCTTAAACCTAACTCTTTTTACTCCATTTCGATATTTTTTTTAAAGATTTTCTCGTAGTGCTTTTGTAAATTACACCATTAAGTTAATTATATTATAAACGTATGATTTTTTTTTCAGGTTTACTACTCGCATAAAATTGTGGTTACATAAAACTATCCCTTATACAATGTTTTTAACTGTGCCATCTGCATATTACTGATGTCGGTCTCAAGCCCGGGAAAAGGTGGATAGAAAACGAATGGTACAACTGTACTTTAATTGTTACGGATTTTTTTATAAGCTATCGCTATTTTATATCTATCCTGAAAAAAGCAGAGAGGACAAAAACTACATCAATTTAGGTCTTACAAATTTTCACAATGATATTAATCTAATGGAAAATTTGACAAATGGTTAGCATTTTATTATTTTCTAAAATTACTTCATCTCATTTATGTTTCCACAAACGGTTGATTTGTGAATGTATATACATAAAAGTATACATAATTACGTATATTTCAAATTCATGTTGTAAAATCCAAGTAAACTTACAAACGGTGGTTTTTAATACCTGTTACACCTGTGCACGTGCATTGCACGTGCTGAAGTACTCGTGTATATATATATATATATATATATATATATATATATATATATATATATATAAAGAGCATGCACAATTTCAAAATAAAGAAACAAAAATATTTTATTTCCTTTACAATTTGAATTTCAATTCTTGTTTTTACAATTACATTGCATCCTCATACATATACATCATTCACTGTTTGCTGTCAAAACTGTGCACTGCTGTGCATGTCACAGTCCTTCTCTGCTTAACCCTTGCATACACATATCCATCACCAGTTACAAACCCAGTCGCACTGTGTCTTCATACACATATCCATCCATAACAACCAGGCCACATACCACTGACCATCCCTTTGCCTACATGTCCACCATCTCTTCACTGCTCAAAACTGTTAAAATCATTCAACTTCACTGCACCAACATATCATAACATAAGTGCACTAACCACTACTACCAGAGCATCACAAAACCACCTCCAACAACTCTAAACAACTCCAGTTCCTCCTCTGATCACCTCTAAACTCTGTTTCACAACTGCCCTGAACAATACTGCCTAACCTCCTCAACCTTCAATCACCCACCATAATCAACAAGCTACTGTAGTACAACAGACAACTAATGCTACTTCTACTCCAGCTATTCCTCAAACTGCCACCAACTTGCCTATGTTCCACCTCACAACCCACTGTCTACTCCATCTTCACATTGCCATCACACTCAACAAACATCTGCCTCTATTCCTACTGCACTACCACCTGACAATACCAACAGTCACTTCAACAAATCAGTGACTATCATATCATGTCATATCAGTCATACAACACTGCCCGTAAATCCATAACAACTACCGCATCTAACTCCCTCCACAACAACTCCTTCTAGCCATATAACAACCAATCACTGCAAACTGCTTATATAACATTCACCAACCACCAGAGCAACACCCTCCAGTTACAGTCACACCACAACCAAACCCCTACCACATCACGTCACTGTGCATAACAGTGCACCTCTCTGCTACACTTCACATATACTCAACCACACTTCATTCATTCTCACATCAACTTGCCACCAGCCCCTTCAGACCAAAAACTGCCACTACCCTCCTTCACTAGCACTGCAACAACATACCTACAACCCACTGACTTGCCTGCACATCATCAAGCTTCTGCCATCATCAAACACGCCAGTTGACAACACTGCTGGCTTATCAACTCACCTACATCCCACATCAACCACAAATGCACCATACATATCAACAGCATCATCACATACCTTCATATCAGCAGCTTCTTCATACAAACATCATCCTCTTCAGCAATTCCATAAAAAAAACTACCTCGACATCAAACTGCCCAAACCACTGCCAATTACTGCACATCCTCCACCACATAATACGACTACATAGCGTGCTTCAACATCAATCCACAGCAATTCGACCACCCTCTAACCCACACAGTACTGTCATCAACATTCTACAACACATCAATTTCCACTACGCCATCCTCAATCCATCTCACACTTGCTGCCTATTCACTTCAGCCACCACCCCTGACAATACTATACATACAAACTCCTCCAAAATATACTGCACTACACATAACCATCAAACACTACACAGCAACCTCTGCCAATCGCCTTGAACCACCCAATACCCTCATTCGAACCCAAGAAATCGAACATCTCCCTACCTCAAATCGAGACCTCCTACAACCCAAAGTAAATAGCAATCGAGCACCCAATCGCCGAACACCCTCGATCAATTCAGCAAACCGCGGTTCGATTCTGGTTTTGATTAGGAATTGTAAGTTTGGTTTTCAATTTTGAGTGGCGTGTGGATTAATTGAAACCGCAACTGGCTTTGTGGAAATTAACGTGAAAGTGATTTGCTTAGCAACTGTGTATTTGAGTTGCGTTTCTTAAGTGGGCTGTGGGATTTGTTTTTTTTTTTAAAAGAAGAAGGAAAAAAAAGAGAACGGGTATTTCACATTGGGTCGGGTGGAGTTTGTTTGGGCTGAGTGTTTTTTTTTGTTCTTTGATTATAAAAAAAAAAGAAAAAAGAAAGAAAAAAACATACAAGTTTTAGGTTTCATTTGTCTTGTTTTGTTTTCTTCTTTCTTTCATTTGTTTTGTTTCATTTGATTTCAATTGTTTTGATTTTCCTTTGCTTAGTTTCTTCTTCGATATATATATATATATATATAAAACTGTATATATCTTGTTTTTAGTTTTATGTTATAAGAGCGGAAATTTACAAGGAATTGCTTGTTAAATAATTACTCAACTCTGCTTGCTTGCTTTAAAAAAAATCGCTGCTTTAGAATAAACTACTAATAGTTCTGCATGCTCTGGTATCGTGCCCATATCTCTTGTTTTTATTTTGTTTTGCATTATTGGTTGCTTGCGTTTTATAAAAAATAAAATCAAAAACAAATCCATTCATAATTGCATTGTTAAATCACGTTTATTTTTTGTTTCACATTCATCTTATCTTATTTTTATTTTCTAAGGGCAACACCCCAATCCACATAAGGTGGGGGATTTCATCACCCCTTCCTTGGTGTATAAATTGCATTTCATTTTAGAATTTGTTAATAATAACGGTTAGACTTCAGGCTTAAGGGTGTCACGAGCTCACCAAGAGCTTAATTGTATATTGACAAGTTGTCCTCTTTCGACAATTTAATTTCTTGGTGTCCAGGCTACGGCAGAGCAATAACCATTTATAAATATTACGGTGATGCATAAATATTATAGTACCCGATATTTCGAACCATTCGCATCCACACATGTCAGACTTGAATTGCTCGAAATGTCAGATTGTTAATATATATTTGGCAAAACTCAGCATATACAGTAAATAAATCAATCATAGAATCACAGACACAGAGCAATATACAATAAGCAGCGGAATAGATAAATAGTAGTTCATGAAGCTAATATATAAACAACAGAGTTTGAAATAAAACACAACAGAATATCTCAAATACAATATAGTCTTGGATACAAACAGATGACAAGTATGAACAAAACAAATGGATAGCTGAAGGCTGAATAGATACAGATGGATCTCCAAGTGAAGCTCCAACTCCAAAGGTGAGTCTCAAATGCTGTGACACTCAGTCTGACCTGAGTGTAAATCAAAACACAAACCACTCGAGTCAGGATTAACATTCTTATATTGATAAATTCAACTCAAGTGAAATGTCAACTGAAATACAAGCAACTTAAAGGATGCTTGGGATTTCCATCCTCTAAGGATCCATGGAACTATCTACTATGTAGTAATATATGCTATTATAATATGTCTATAGTAAAGTAAACTATTAAAATAGCGTTAAGGCGTTACCCATATCCCCCTTAACACATTTTTATATATTCCCATAGTCTATACAGTACTGTAATTCCTCTGTAAACTGGAGGGCTATTAGAGGGCACTCCATAGGTATGGTACAAACCAAACTCGTAGAAGGCGCGATAGGGCATGCGACAAGGCACTCGAGGCAATGTTAGGGTAGATATACTGTTTGCAGATCCGGACTGGTGGTAACGCATAGCAGCTACTACCGCCCACATCGTGACACACTCCCAAATCAAAGGGTGCATCCAACCAAATCACAAAAGCAATAGAATGGTATCGAAGAAATGTGCCCGATCGGAGGAATGACTTCACTTGGCCCAGCATGGCTCTTGTTTTAGCCACATCAAGCTGACTCATGGGAGTTAGGGCTACGTAAATACCATAGAAAATCGTCACCAAACCATCCTACTTCATTCTGGAATCTCCACCACGTACACAGTTGTTAAAGTGGGTTTCGGTATTGGCAGAGAGTATGACAATATCCGATCTCGGTCTCTTTAACAACCAAACGCTTATTTCACACTGTGGTCATTTCATTTCAAACTTTTGGAAGTCATTTTAAAAATATAGACCAATGGTGTCCGTATATAATTTTCTATCCTATGGTTAAGTGATACGGATATTTATCATTTCTGTAACGACCCGGTATTTTGGACCATTCAAATCGACAATAATCCACACATGTCAGACTTGAATAATGCAAAATAACAGATTGTAATAAAATTTGGAGCAAATAAAATCATTCACAGAATCACAAACACAGAAATATCAGAATAACTCGCAGCGGAATTTAAAAATAACCATAGTGGTTCATGAAGCCACTAAATTACATAGTCTCAAAACAAGTACAGTTTGAATAACCACAGAAAATCCCAAGTAAATTTGTCTCAATTACATAATCCAAAATAAAAGACTGAATAGCAAAACAGATAGCAGCTTGATAAAGATGATCTCTAGTAGTCCAAGCTCCGGAAGATGAAGTCCAACTGATACTCAGGCTGACCCGAGCGTAAAATAAAACATAAACACTCGAATCAGGATAAACATACTTATACAATGTAAACCAACTCAAGTGAACTGTAGTAAAAGTACAAGTAACTTAGAAGATGCTTGGGACCGCCCATCCTCTAAGGATCCGTTAAAATATCTACTATGTAGTAATATTCGCTATTATAATAGTGTCTAAATAAGTAAAGTATAATCATATCAGAAAATAGCGTTAAGGGGATGGAGAACCTTAACGCGGTCGGATCTTAAAATCATAATCGTAGTAAAGCTCGATATGGTAGGTGACACGGCACAACTAGGCAATGCCAGGGTAGATATACCAATTACGCACATGGACTGATGGATACGCATAGCAGCCACTACCGTTCCACCTCGAACAACATTTCCAAATCGGAGGATGGCCATCTAATCAAATCACAAGTAAGAGTATAATATAGAAGAAATGTGTCCGAGAAGAGGTGCTACCTCACTGGTCCGAGATCGCTCCTGTTTTAGCCACCTTATGCCAACTTACGGGAGTTGGGTCCACGTAATATACCTTAAGAACGTCGCCACCATCCTACTTCATTCTGGAATCTCCACCGCGTACACGGTTGTCAAAGTGGTTTTCGGTATCGACAGAGAGTATGTCCATATCCGATCCCGGTCTCTTTGCCAACCAATCGTTATTATAACCCATGGTTATAGATTTAAACAATTTATCAAATATACTTCAAATTAAACCATTTAAAACAAAGTCATTATTCTTTTAAATCAAATATTAAATTCCCAAAATTTAACCTTTTCGGAGCTCATTTATTCACTTAAAACAATAGCGTTAAAAATTTCAGCTTTCACGGCATTTAAAAAAGTGCGGCAGTAAGTTATATTTGAAAACAATTTTATTCAACAAGAACAACATTTATAACTGCTATAACAGTTCAGTTTTAAACAAAAATCATATTTCAGCCTACTGCAGTCCTTAACAAGTGCTACAGTAGTCCTTTTATTAGTTCAGGTTCAATTTTAGTTTCTGCTAGAACAACACTTACCAAGTGCTATCATAGCATAAGTTCATTTTAGTCTTTTGGTTCATTTATATAACCACAGCACTTAACAAGTGCTACAGATTCCACTTAGTTCAGAATTAGTTCATTTAATTTAAACCATTTAAATTTATAAAAGTCATAAATTTTCACATTTACAATGTTCATTTAAACCCTTTAACTTATTTTTCTAAAGAGAAATTTTACGAATAAAAACCAAAGTTCACTTATTAAATTCATTTCAACATTTAAACTTAAACTCCATTTTCCACTATTTGAAAACTAAATTTTCATTTCAATTTAATTAACTTAAGTTTCCATCTTTTCTTTTAGTCAAAATTTCAATTTAAGTTTCATTTTAAAATCAGTATTTTTCCATTTATTTATATTTATCACATAGAAAAATCATTTCTATTCTAAATAAATCATTTAAAATTTCGATTTAAATCAATTTAATATTATTACAATATTTAAAATGTTTAAAGGTATCCAGAAAAAAATACAGAAAAATAACCACGGGTCTGTATAATATTTTCTAGCCTAAGTCAAGTGGTACGGATACTATATCATTTCAATCCGTAGTTTACAAAGAAAAATCCGGGTTTTATCATTTCAAACCCGCAATCTCAAGTAAATAAAATTTAATTGAAAATCGTTCAGGCCTATCATTTCAGCCCATAACGATCTTCCCTTATTCTAAAGTCCGTTCGGGTATGTATCATTTCAACCCATAGTGATTCTATTCTACAGGGAACTTGAAGTGTGATTTAACAGAATAGAATAACAGTAAATAAGAATAAAATATAGCAGATGATATGTTATGCAGTTTTAACAATTCTAACATCAACTATAAATAAATCACAAGTAATTATAACATCATTTATTTATTTATTTCTACACATTCAGTTGCGGTCGTTTTACAATCATATAAGTATGAATATTCATGTGAGATTTACTCACCTCTACGGAGCTGGAGATTCGATACAGAAAGGAAATACGATGTCTATCGGAAGCACGTGGATAGTATGATCAGTTGTTAGCGGATGCGCCAACTAGATTCAAACCAAAAGCACAATAAATAATCAAATCTAAGATTGCACGAATAACGAATTTTTAAATGAAGCAAACAAACGAAAAAGAAACAAGTTGAAAATCGAAAACAATAGCACGACCACCTTTAAAATATAGATTATAACTTTAAATTTGCAAAGTGACAAAAACATTTTTTTTTCCTCTTTTTTTTCAAACAAAGACAGGGTGGCATATATACTTTCAAAAAGTGACAAAACACTTTACTTCAAACATAGAGTGATAAAACACAATTGTTCATTTTCAGGTCCAAGTACAAGGCTCGGTTGGCTATCCAACAAAATGAAAATGCAAAAGGTGACCAACAATTTTCCTCATTTCTTTTTTTTTCGTTTTCAAATACAGGGCAGAGGAAAACAATATAGACAAAAATATTATATACAAAGGCTCGGTCGGGTACGATGGAGTAGGCATGGGGTTAGAGAGGTGAAGGCATGGCGTGGTGCTGACGTGGGTTAGGGCTGCTCACGGTGGATTTGGCATGGGTTAGAGGAGTGGAATCTCGGTTTGGGTTCGGTGGTGTCTGACGAAGGGGTTGGGTGGTGTGCTGGCATGGAGGCGGTGGTGGGTTCTCATGGTGATGGGCAGGTCACGGCCTGGGTGGAGGAGCTGGGGTAGGGTGGTTGGCACGGTCTGGTGGAGGAACGTAGGGTTGCCTGGGTGGAGGCATGGGGTTGCCTGGGTGGAGGTTGTGGCTGGGCTGGCATGGGTTGGAGGCGACGTGGCTGGTCTCGGTCGGGGTTCGTGGTGACGTGGGGTGGTGGAAGCGTAGAGTGGATGGTTGGTCTCGGCATGGGCTCAGTGGTGATCTGTCACGGGGTCAGTGGTGGCAGGGGTTCGGTCTGGAGGAGTTGGAGGCGACGTGGTGGTCCGGATCTGGGGTTGGTCTGGCGGAGACTCGGTGGTGACGTGGTCTAGATCTGGCCTGGGTTCGGTGATGGTCTGGTGGTGAATGGCATGTACGGTGGCAGGCAATATGAGCAGGGGACAAACAAAAAACAAAAAAACAATGAAGGGAAAAGATGCGGCCATACCTTGGTCATGAAATCTCAATTGAAAGCTGAAGTGAAAAATAAAATTTTTGGTCTGGAAACTTTTTGTGAACGTGTAATAAAATATACTACTGCTCACTTGATTTAAGAGAGAGAAGGCAGTAAAAGTTTTGAACGATAGGCTATAAAGGCAATTAAATTGGAGAAATGTATGGAAGGCAAAGGAAGAAGTAATCTTCCCGTGCACGATTTTAGGCTAGACTTTGGCAAGATTTTTGAAATTTTCAAACTGAAAATATACAGCTGAACTTGTACTGTTAACGCAAGAAAAATCAATGGACAAAGAAAAAGGCAAGGGAAATTATAACGAAATGCCCAAAGTAACGTACCACTTTATGATTTGTTTCTTTTATTAAAATAAAATTGAAAATGCTAATGGTTTCTTTAAATAAAATAACGTATCATTTTAAACCAAAATTAAATAGCTATTACCATAATAATTTTTTTTTTGTTAAATATAAGTTAAGAACGGATGTAAATATACGTAACGAATGTAAAGTTTAAATTTCCCGTTTCACACAAATTATTACACTTTTAATTTAAATCAATATTTCAAAATGTTTATTTTTAAATAAAAATTTGTTAAAAAAAATTTGGACTGTCACACTCTCCCCCACTCAAAACTTTTCGTCCCCGAAAAGGAACGAAAAAGGAAAATAAAGAAAGATAAGACAGTAGAGCAAAAGTACCTGAAATAAACAATTCCGGATTCGAAGCACGAATGCTCTCCTCCGTCTCCCAGGTGCAATCCCGTTCATTAGTGCTCCACTGGACTTTGACCAGGTTGACAGATTTTCTTCTTAGCTGCTTCGTACCTCGATCGACGATACGAAGTGGCTTCCTCTCAACAGTCAGATTTGGCTCAATATCCAAACTATCAAGAGCAGAAGGCTGAATAATAAGAGATGGATCATGCAGATAGCGACGAAGATGAGATACATGAAAGACATTGTGTATTCCAGAAAATTTCTCGGGTAAATCCAGACGATAAGCAAGAGAGCCAATTCTTTCCAAAATGCGGAAAGGACCTACAAATCTAGGAGAAAGCTTTCCTCTACGACCAAAACGAATAACATTCCTTAAGGGAGAGACCTTAAGGAAAACCAAATCACCAACAGCAAACTCTAAACTCCGTCTTCGACGATCAGCGTACTTCTTCTGTCTATCCTGAGCAATCCTCATCTTCCTCTTAATCTCTTCAACTCTCTATGAAGCTTCCAAAACCATCTCAGGACCAAGAACCAAACGATTACCTGATTCAATCCAACAAGAAGGAGATCTACAAGGTCGTCCGTAAAGAGCAGAAAACGGAGATGTCTCAATACTGGCCTGATAACTATTGTTATAAGTGAATTCGACAAGATGGAGATGATCTTCCCAAGATCCTCCATAATCAAGCACACAAGCACGAAGAAGATCTTCTAAAATCTGATTCACCCTTTCCGTTTGACCGTCGGTCTGTGGATGGTAAGCAGTGCTCAGATTTAGATGAGTACCCAAAGAATCCTGAAAGGCTTTCCAAAACCTACTAATAAAGATAGGATCATGATCACAAACGATACTGAGAGGAACACCATGGAGATGAACAAATCTCCCTCATGTAAATCTCAGACAAACTAGAAGCTGAACGGGTAGACTTGACCGGAATGAAATGAGCTGATTTGGTCAATCTATCCACAATAACCCAGATACTCTCGTTACCCTTCCTAGTCCTCGGTAAACCATCAATGAAATCCATAGAAACTTGTTCCCACTTCCAATTGGGAATCTCAAGAGGCTGCAATAAACCAGGAGTCTTCTGATGATCTGCCTTGACTTGCTGACAAGTCGCACACCTATTAACAAAAATGGAAATATCTCGCTTCATACCTTTCCACCAATATAACTTCTTCATGTCTTGATACATCTTGGTCACGCCTGGATGAATAGAAAGTCTGGACTGATGATTCTCCTGAAGTAACTCCTGTCTCAATCCATCAACATTCGGGACACAAATCCTATTATTGATCCTCAATACACCCTTATCGTCAATCTGAGCTCCACTGCCATCAAGACTACTACCTCCAACTCTGCTTCGAACACTCTCCTTAATCAATCTAAGCATCTGATCCTCATCCTGTCTAGCCATAATATGATCCACAAGAGGTGAAGAAACAACAATCTGACACAACAAAGCTTTCTTCCTACTCAAAGCATCCGCCACAACATTAGCTTTTCCCAGTGTATAGTTGATGTCGAGGTCATAAGAAGCAAGGAACTCTAACCACCTAACTTGTCTCTGGTTCAAATCCTTCTGAGAGAAAATATACCTCAAAGACTGATGATCTGTGAAAAGCTCAAACTTGGTACCCAACAGATGATGTCTCCAAAGCTTCAAAGCGAAAACAACGGCAAGCAACTCTAGATCATGGGCAGCATAATTTACTTCATGGGTCTTCAACTGTCTACTAGCATAAGCAATCACTCTACCATCCTGCATCAGAACATCTCCCAAACCTTCTCGACAAGCATCAGTGTATACCGTTAATCCCTCATTTCCATTTGGAATGGTAAGAACAGGTGCAGAAGTAAGCTTGTCTTTTAACTCATTGAATGCGGCCTTACACTCGTTACTCCAAATAAACTTAGCATTCTTCCGAGTTAAAGCAGTGAGAGGTGCAGCAATCCAAGCGAAATTCTCAATGAATCTCCGGTAATAACCGGCGAGGACCAGAAAACTACGGATATCAGTAGGAGTCTTAGGAGTTTCCCAATCCTGCACAGAATAGCGGAAAAGAAGGATAATAGGAAAGATCGAGTAAATTGAATGAAACAAGGAAAGAGAAGGAAAGAAGGACTTACATTGATCGCATCGATCTTGACTGGATCAACTGAAACTCCATTACTAGAAACAATATGCCCGAGAAATCGGACTTCATCCTTCCAGAAATGGCATTTGGAAAATTTAGCTTTTAACTGATGATTTCGAAGAGTCTCAAGAACAGATTTCAAATGTGACTCATGTTCTTCTTCAGACTTAGAGAAAATGAGGATATCATCCACAAATACTAGAACAAATTTATTAAGCACATCACAGAAAACACGATTCATCAAGTCAACAAAGAAAGCAGGAGCATTAGTCAAACCAAAAGGCATGACTAACCATTCAAAGAATCCATTTTCAGTATGGAAAGTAGTCTTGGGAATACTTTCCTCGGCAACTCTGAGTTGGTGAAAACCTGTGGCAAGATCAAGCTGAGAGAAAACAGTAGCACCATAAAACTGATCAAACATATCATTGATGCGAGGCATTGGATATCTATTTTTCATAGTGAGCTTGTTCAACTCCCTATAATCAACACACATCCGTAGAATAGCTAGGTCTGATCAGACCCTTGGAAGATAGGTCCTCAATTTGCTTTCCTAACTCAACCTTCTCGCGGGGTGCCATTCTTCTAGGAGGAAGAACTACAGGTCGAGCTCCAGGAATGAGATCAATGCGGAAATCAATTTCCCGCTTGGGAGGTAATGCAGTAACTTCCCCAAATACATCCGGGTAGTGATTGACTACCCGAGTCGACTGAAGATCAACAGGAGAAGCATCCAATGAGTAGATAAAGCTACCAGCACAATCATGAGGCAAACAACACTGAATAACTAAAGAATTTCCCCAATCATCCTCAAGAGAAACAATTCGGGATTTACAAGAGATATGGGCATCGTGATTCTTTAACCAATCATCTCCAAGAAACAAATCAAAAGTATCAAAACCAAGAATATAGAAATTACCACTAAAACGATGATCGGAATGGTGAAGTTTCACATGTTTACAAATCTTATTAAGATTTGCGGGACCACCAATAGGATTAGAAACACATAGAGGAACATAAGCATACTCAGGAGAAAGGAGATGTTCAAACTTATTACACAAATCATCAGAAATAAAACTGTGCGAAGCCCCAGTATCAAACAAAACACGAACAGGATGATGAAATAAAGTAAAGGTGCCTTGAAGGGTACCTTGATCATCACTAGGAGCAGGAGTAGGTGCAGCAGGTGATGAAGCAGATGTGACAGCAAATACACCAGATGGCTTTCCCTTCTGATATAAAGGACAGTCCTTCCTAAAATGACCTGGCTGAAGACAAACATGACAAAGATCGTTCCTGAAAACCTGAGGTGGAGGAACAGCAGCACCAGACGGAGTAGGGCAACTATTGGCATAGTGTCCCTTCTGGTCACATTTGAAGCAGGTAATGGAGGAAAGATCAATAGGGTGTCTCTGGGAAGGAGCAGATGCTGAAGATCCCAAGCCCGCATGCTTGATCCAATTCTTCTTCTGCTGGTGGAAGTTGGGCTTTCTCTTCTTGGAATTTGCAGAGAAAGATTGTGAGACATGAGCACCAGAAGCAGCAGGACCCTTGGAAGTAGGGTTCTCATAGCGAATAGCCATATCCATGAGCTTAGTAAAAGTGCCATGAACATGTGAAATAAGACGATCGTAGAACTCTGGGCGAGCTCCAGAAATGAACTTCTCATTCTTCTTTAGCTGAGTGTCGATAAGACCAGGACCAAATTTGGAAAGTTCATTGAACTTTCGTTCATACTCTGAAAAAGTCATGGTACCCTGCTTGAGGTCCATGAATTCACGGTAAAGCTGAGATTTCCCGGCTTCGGGCATCCATTTTGCCACAAAAGCCTCCCTGGAAAGAAGATACAAACCGAACTTAAGATAGATTCAAAAGGAAAGGAAATGGGGAAAATTCAAGTTAACACAAAGGATACCTGAACTGCTCCCACGAAAGATCACCTTCGTTAGTGTGAGTCGTAACAGACTCCCACCAATCTAAGGCTGACTCTTGCAGCTGCCATGCTGCTAACTAACGCTTCTGGGCATCAGTGATCTCTAGACCAGTAAAAATTCTCTCCAAACTTCGTAGCCATTGCTGGGCTTCGATAATACTCTCTGAACCGGTGAACCTAGTGCCACCGAGCTGAGAGAATTCCTTGCAAAGAACAGTAAACCTAACGGGTGCAACAGGTGGAGGAACTGGGGCAATACCACGACCCCTACCTCTAGCATTTCCACGATTCATCCTGGAAATATCAAGAATAAATTTTAGGACAAAGTACAGAGAAGACCAAGATAAGTTAAGATAAGACACGATAAGATCACTTGGATGAATATCCTAATAACAAAGTTTCTAACAAGGTAGATACGGAAAGAAGGAAGTTTAGAAAAAAATTCTTCTTAAAACAAGAAAACTTTATATCAAAATAATCCTTGAAAAAATCATTTTAAAATCATTTTATACTTTGAAAATACGTTCACTCACAAAGAAATGATTCTGAGTTTGATTTTACTCATTCTAGGGTATTTCTACCCTATCTCTAATGAGTTTTTACTCCATAGGCTAAGGTTTGCCTAAAACCAAAGCTCTGATACCAAATGTAATGACCCGGTATTTTAGACCATTCAAATCGACAATAATCCACACATGTCAGACTTGAATAATGCAAAATAATAGATTGTAATAAAATTTGGAGCAAATAAAATCATTCACAGAATCACAGACACAGAAATATCAGAATAACTCGCAGCGGAATTTAAAAGTAACCATAATGGTTCATGAAGCCACTAAAATACATAGTCTCAAAACAAGTACAGTTTGAATAACCACAGAAAATCCCAAGTAAATTTGTCTCAATTACATAATCCAAAATAAAAGATTGAATAGCAAAACAGATAGCAGCTTGATAAAGATGATCTTCAGTAGTCCAAGCTCCGGAAGATGAAGTCCAACTGATACTCAGGCTGACCCGAGCGTAAAATAAAACATAAACACTCGAGTCAGGATAAACATACTTATACAATGTAAACCAACTCAAGTGAACTGTAGTAAAAGTACAAGTAACTTAGAAGATGCTTGGGACCGCCCATCCTCTAAGGATCCGTTAAAATATCAACTATGTAGTAATATTCGCTATTATAATAGTGTCTAAATAAGTAAAGTATAATCATATCGGAAAATAGCGTTAAGGGGATGGAGAACCTTAACGCGGCCGGATCTTAAAATCATAATCGTAATAAAGCTCGATATGGTAGGTGACACGGCACAGCTAGGCAATGCCAGGGTAGATATACCAATTACGCACACGGACTGATGGATACGCATAGCAGCCACTACCGTTCCACCTCGAACAACATTTCCAAATCGGAGGATGGCCATCTAATCAAATCACAAGTAAGAGTATAATATCGAAGAAATGTGTCCGAGAAGAGGTGCTACCTCACTGGTCCGAGATCGCTCCACCTTATGCCAACTCACGGGAGTTGGGTCCACGTAATATACCTTAAGAACGTCGCCACCATCCTACTTCATTCTGGAATCTCCACCGCGTACACGGTTGTCAAAGTGGTTTTCGGTATCACAGAGAGTATGTCCATATCCGATCCCGGTCTCTTTGCCAACCAATCGTTATTATAACCCGTGGTTATAGATTTAAACAATTTATCAAATATACTTCAAATTAAACCATTTAAAACAAAGTCATTATTCTTTTAAATTAAATATTAAATTCCCAAAATTTAACCTTTTCGGAGCTCATTTATTCACTTAAAACAATAGCGTTAAAAATTTCAGCTTTCATGGCATTTAAAAAAGTGCGGCGGTAAGTTATATTTGAAAACAATTTTATTCAACAAGAACAACATTTATAACTGCTATAACAGTTCAGTTTTAAACAAAAATCATATTTCAGCCTACTGCAGTCCTTAACAAGTGCTACAGTAGTCCTTTTATTAGTTCAGGTTCAATTTTAGTTTCTGCTACAACAACACTTACCAAGTGCTATCATAGCATAAGTTCATTTTAGTCTTTTGGTTCATTTATATAACCACAGCACTTAACAAGTGCTATAGATTCCACTTAGTTCAGAATTAGTTCACTTAATTTAAACCATTTAAATTTATAAAAGTCATAAATTTTCACATTTACAATGTTCATTTAAACCCTTTAACTTATTTTTCTAAAGAGAAATTTTACGAATAAAAACCAAAGTTCACTTATTAAATTCATTTCAACATTTAAACTTAAACTCCATTTTCCACTATTTGAAAACTAAATTTTCATTTCAATTTAATTAACTTAAGTTTCCATCTTTTCTTTTAGTCAAAATTTCAATTTAAGTTTCATTTTAAAATCAATATTTTTCCATTTATTTATATTTATCACATAGAAAAATCATTTCTATTCTAAATAAATCATTTAAAAATTCGATTTAAATCAATTTAATATTATTACAATATTTAAAACGTTTAAAGGTATCCAGAAAAAAATACAGAAAAATAACCACGGGTCTGTATAATATTTTCTAGCCTAAGTCAAGTGGTACGGATACTATATCATTTCAATCCGTAGTTTACAAAGAAAAATCCGAGTTTTATCATTTCAAACCCGCAATCCCAAGTAAATAAAATTTAATTGAAAATCGTTCAGGCCTATCATTTCAGCCCATAACGATCTTCCCTTATTCTAAAGTCCGTTCGGGTATGTATCATTTCAACCCATAGTGATTCTATTCTACAGGGAACTTGCAGTGTGATTTAACAGAATAGAATAATAGTAAATAAGAATAAAATATAGCAGATGATATGTTATGCAGTTTTAACAATTCTAACATCAACTATAAATAAATCACAAGTAATTATAACATCATTTATTTATTTATTTATTTCTACACATTCAGTTGCGGTCGTTTTACAATCATATAAGTATGAATATTCGTGTGAGATTTACTCACCTCTACGGAGCTGGAGATTCGATACAGAAAGGAAATACGATGTCTATCGGAAGCACGTGGATAGTACGATCAGTTGTTAGCGGATGCGCCAACTAGATTCAAACCAAAAGCATAATAAATAATCAAATCTAAGATTGCACGAATAACGAATTTTCAAATGAAGCAAACAAACGAAAAAGAAACAAGTTGAAAATCGAAAACAATAGCACGACCACCTTTAAAATATAGATTATAACTTTAAATTTGCAAAGTGACAAAAACATTTTTTTTTCCTCTTTTTTTTTCGAACAAAGACAGGGTGGCATATATACTTTCAAAAAGTGACAAAACACTTTACTTCAAACATAGAGTGATAAAACATAATTGTTCATTTTCAGGTCCAAGTACAAGGCTCGGTTGGCTATCCAACAAAATGAAAATGCAAAAGGTGACCAACAATTTTCCTCATTTCTTTTTTTTTCTGTTTTCAAATACAGGGCAGAGGAAAACAATATAGACAAAAATATTATATACAAAGGCTCGGTCGGGTACGATGGAGTAGGCATGGGGTTAGAGAGGTGAAGGCATGGCGTGGTGCTGACGTGGGTTAGGGCTGCTCACGGTGGATCTGGCATGGGTTAGAGGAGTGGAATCTCGGTCTGGGTTCGGTGGTGTCTGACGAAGGGGTTGGGTGGTGGGCTGGCATGGAGGCGGTGGTGGGTTCTCGTGGTGATGGGCAGGTCACGGCCTGGGTGGAGGAGCTGGGGTAGGGTGGTTGGCACGGTCTGGTGGAGGAACGTAGGGTTGCCTGGGTGGAGGCATGGGGTTGCCTGGGTGGAGGTTGTGGCTGGGCTGGCATGGGTTGGAGGCGACGTGGCTGGTCTCGGTCGGGGTTTGTGGTGACGTGGGGTGGTGGAAGCGTAAAGTGGATGGTTGGTCTCGGCATGGGCTCAGTGGTGATCTGTCACGGGGTCAGTGGTGGCAGCGGTTCGGTCTGGAGGAGTTGGAGGCGACGTGGTGGTCCGGATCTGGGGTTGGTCTGGTGGAGACTCGGTGGTGACGTGGTCTAGATCTGGCCTGGGTTCGGTGATGGTCTGGTGGTGAATGGCATGTACGGTGGCAGGCAATATGAGCAGGGGACAAACAAAAAACAAAAAAACAATGAAGGGAAAAGATGCGGCCATACCTTGGTCACGAAATCTCAATTGAAAGCTGAAGTGAAAAATAAAATTTTTGGTCTGGAAACTTTTTGTGAACGTGTAATAAAATATACCACTGCTCACTTGATTTAAGAGAGAGAAGGCAGTAAAAGTTTTGAACGGTAGGCTATAAAGGCAATTAAATTGGAGAAACGTATGGAAGGCAAAGGAAGAAGTAATCTTCCCGTGCACGATTTTAGGCTAGACTTTGGCAAGATTTTTGAAATTTTCAAACTGAAAATATACAGCTGAACTTGTACTGTTAACGCAAGAAAAATCAATGGACAAAGAAAAAGGCAAGGGAAATTATAACGAAATGCCCAAAGTAACGTACCACTTTATGATTTGTTTCTTTTATTAAAATAAAATTGAAAATGCTAACGGTTTCTTTAAATAAAATAACGTATCATTTTAAACCAAAATTAAATAGCTATTACCATAATAAAAAAAAATTGTTAAATATAAGTTAAGAACGGATGTAAATATACGTAACGAATGTAAAGTTTAAATTTCCCGTTTCACACAAATTATTACACTTTTAATTTAAATCAATATTTCAAAATGTTTATTTTTAAATAAAAATTTGTTAAAAAAATTTGGGTTGTCACAATTTCAATCCGCAATTTACATATTTACGAGTATATATATCTTTTCAACCCGCAATCCCAAAATTTCAAATTCAGTGAAAATCGCTTGGGTTTATCATTTCAACCCATAACGATTTTCCCTTATTCTATAAAATTGTTCGAGTATGTATCATTTCAACAAACAGGGAATCCTAATTTAACAGGGAACTTGCAGAGTGAGAACAAATATGATAAAACATAACACATCAATTACAGGCATATATCATCAGTGATAAATAAAATAAAATATAAACAACAGGATATGGTGTCATATCTCACAGGTGAACAGTTACAGATAATAGCATATCATATATAGCAATTATAAAATTAACAATTCAACTTAGCAGCATATTTCAATTGTCATTTCAAATGAAATGAACTTTAATAAATACAAGAATGTTAATCGTGAGTGATCGCTCACCTTTCGAGGCTAGAGATGAACGAGAATGAGATGAGTTACGAATCCAAGCACGAATTCCAAAGAAAAGCAAGATTGGCACGAATTCGATGGGCAGTACTAATAAATAGGAATTGATGAGAACAAATTAAATTAGCTTGATATAAGCTGAACAAAATATATGTTATAATTTTTCTCTAAAACCAATTCTTAAAACATATATTTAAAATAAGATATATATATAATTTCAAATCAATCTTTTAACTTTAACAAAAATAAAATTTATATATATATTTAGAACCCAAACTCATGTGAATTCGTGTATATATAACTATGTATATATATACTTATATATACCTATTATATTATAAAGTCAATACAGACTTATTATATTACAGTATATAAATAACTCAACAGGTCATAGGAAAGCTAATCTAACTTTAAATAGTCTACCTTTTTTTATATGGAATTTTCAAAGTCAATATGTTTCCAAAATAAGAACGGAGACACAAATATATGTAGACTCAATTGTACGTGAACAAAAATATAATTTGACATATAAACCAGCGCATGAACTTACGTATATATATATATACATAAAAACTCAATACTGAAACTACTAGGTGTAATATTTATATATATATGAAATATATACATATGTTTCAAAAAAATCGAAACCCCTATATATAATATAATTAAAGTCAATATTTATACAACCTGAAAAATATATTTTTATGTATACTATACACAATCATTACTCAAAGCCAATACTTATGTATACAAATACATATACTATCACTCGAATAACACTACTACAGGCAAAATATTTTTATACTATATGCAATATATATATAAACACGTTAACTGACATATATATATATATAAACTAATATAAGCTTATACACATCTATAAACGAACAGATTCTGTATATATAAACTGATATAAGCCTTTATATTATAACTAACCGATCAAAATGTATAAACTAATATATATAAAACTATCTTTATAAAATTCGAAAATCAATATATAATAACAGATATATATTACCTAATATAAATAAAGTGGAGGCTGCATTAGGTTCATGCGAGGTTAGCTTATGGCCTGGCGTCGGGTGATGATGGGTCATGCTCGGCAGAGCTTCTTGGTGGAGTAGCGGGAGAGTAGGCGGAGGTTGTGGGGACGAAGCGGTTGCTCTCTAGGCGAGAAGAGAAGGAGGGGAGAGGCACTAAGGCCTGGGTGGCGGAGCACGATGACGTGGGTGATGGGTTCGAAGGTTGTGGAGGTGGGTTTGCTCGGGGTAGGCGGCGGGTGGCTTCGACCGGTGGGGTGAGGCTGTTTAATGGCCGGCAAAGAGGGAGTGGTGCGTGGTTTCTTGGGTCTCGGAGATGAAGGGCCACGGTCACGAAAATATGTACAAAGCTTCTGGAAACATATTTTTTATATTATATTTTCTTTTATTTGCTTTCTCTAGATGATAGGAGGAAGAAAAAGGAGAGGGGAAGAAATAGATCTGGAGGAAGGAGCCTAAATGAGGGATGAATGGTTTCAACTACACAACTTATATATATTTTATTAACTGACAGAGCGAAGCATACGAAGAAAGATTTTTGAAATGAATTGTACCGACAATTAAAAGCAAACAGTGGGAAATAAAAAAATCAACTGTTGAATTCAAGAGATATAAATGTTACAAACATTAGTGGCTATTTATATCCAGCCGTTTGAAATTTGAATGGACATGGAATATCCAAGTTCAAAAATGGGTGCCGATACGGTTAACCGTCTTCACGGATTTCACCGCGTACCGGACTCCGAAATGCACAAATGAATATACTACGGAGATCAGCACGACGAGACGATCAGAATGGTACACAGATATCAGGGACACGATTATCCTACCAAAAGTCGATATTTCGCTGCTACACTACTGCAAATTCATCGAAAATAAGATAAACGGGGCTAGAGAAGTCCAAATTTGAAGAAACGTATTTTGACGTCTTACTCAGAAAATGATAAACAAATTATTGTATAAAAATATTCGGTTTGAAAATATTTTATTATCATCATGTATTAACTGATTTAAATTTAAATAAAATTACACAATAAAATAAACTTCCATATTTTCTGATGAAAATTTTCCATTTACTATGTTTATATAGACGTATTACAAATATCAAATTTTTATTTCCAAATTTTATTATTTAAAATTTCACAAAAATTCAGTTAAATTACGTTATTAAAACCATTAAAATTTACGGGTCGTTACAGTGGTTGTTTCTCTAAAGGTACTTAAACTTTCGGCTGCATTGCTAGGGTGATTCATGGTGCACCGATAAATCATGTCCGTTACCTGGCTGAGAACTATCTTGTTGGATTAAGACAAAGTGTGATTATACAATTTTGGATTAGGAGCTACTTAGGATAGAAAATTTGTAGTTAAGTCCATGCATTCATTTAGTTGCATTAGTTCATGCATATTTAGAAAAAATTTCAAAATCCAAAACTAAAAAAACTGTAAATATTCTTTAACTTAGTTTTTAAATCCTTTCCTTTGAAATTTTTCAATCAAAATCTAAAATCCAAAAAAAAATTTGAGTTTTTTTCTTTAAAAAAAACATATAAGCAAAAGAAAAAAAAATCAAATTTCCCTTTTGAAAAGTAAATTCCTTTTGGTAAATAGTTTTCCTTTATAAAAAATCCAAAAAAAAACATTTTGAAAATGTCCGAATTTTCTTACTCACATGAATTTTACAATAGTTGTGAAAATCAATATAATCCATATAGTTTCACACCAAATTCTTATGGATATTTTAATGACAAATATTGTACAAACAATTTGAATTTTGAACAACAAATATTTTAAAATGATGACCAACCCTCAACTCTTGAAAATAGCATTGAAACGATTTTGTATTTACTTGAACTCTCTACACAAAATGATCAACGGATAAATGATTTGTGTAATCCATATTTGTGCAATAACCCAAGCCAAGGATTTCAAAGTAATCAAAATTTGAATTCACTTCAAAATCCAAATGGTTTCGATTATAACCCATGCCTATTAAATTTCGAACTCCAAAATGAATTTCAAAATCAAAACGAAAATGGAAACAATTGTTTAAATGATTTTGGCAATGGGAATTGTTTCAATCATGGTGAAATTTTTCTCAACAATTTTAAATTGAAAATTCTCAAATTAATAATTACAAATTTGATTTTGTTGAGCAAATGGACAAAATACACAAAGATCACACGAATTTATTGTTTGAAACATATATGAAACAATGTGAGAAACTAAATCAAAACCCAACGATTGACGAGTCAAGTGATAATCCTCCTTTTACCAAAATTGACGATTTTCAAATAACAACTTTTGAAATTGAACATGACAATCTTAATGAAGTTGTTAAAAATATAGTAATTGAGTTAGATTTCAATTCTTTTGAGAGTGTGAAACCAAATTTAATATTCGATCCTCCTTTTTTCGATTTTGAAAAATTGAATCCAACAACTTTAGATTTTGAAATTGATACAAACAATGAAGTTGTTAATAATCTAACAAAGGAAGATGAATTTAGTGAACACAAATTTTTTGGACTTTTCGAAAATGAGTCGTTTAATTCCAAATGGGAAGATTTAATTCACCATTTCGATTTTGAAATCAATAATTCTAAAGAAGTTTTCAATGATAAGCTTGACTTTCAAATTGGTGAAAATAAACTTAAACTTCAACCAATTATTCTATCTACCCCAAAAATCATTCAAAACAAAACAACTCATGCGATTTTTAATAAAAATGACATTCGTTTTTTCAAATCAACATTCATCTTTGAAATCTTTTACGGTTTGGTTTTCCGAGCTTTAGCTGTGTCTCTCATACTTGACGAGACAAATGAATTGGTCTTTGGAAGGGCGTTTTATTTACTCTTTGACGATATACTTTCTTATGTCGTGTAAATAATAACCTTTTCATTTTCATGTAAATATATGTCATATTTTTATTTTATTTTTCTCCATTCACTTGGGTTGACTGTGGGGACATAGTCAAAATCAAGTGTGGGAAGAGTCTCATCTTCATTTTTTATTTTTCATTATTTATTTTTTGCATTTTCTTTCCAAAACTTAAAAAAAATTAAAGAAAAGAACCCAAAAACAAATTTTCCTTTTTTTAGCATTTTGATTTATTTTTGGAGAAACACTTAAGATAAGCATAGGTTTTGGTTATTAAATTGAATTTTTGAAAAATTATTTGTCTCGACAAAAATAAAAATAAAGTTTGATTACAAGTAACTATGGTTTAACTAGTATATAGGAAGATTCATGGGTGATAATTATGAGGTATATCCTAATTGTAATCTTTGTTTTAAAAGTGGTTAATTTAAAAGTAAAGGCTATAATATTTTTGATCTTCTAAGTTAAGTGGTGCTAAGATGACGTTGTAAAACTCTCTCTTCTAAAAAAATATAAAAAAAATAAAATTTTTGGTTTTTGTGAAAATAAGAAACACCTAGAGTCATGTCTTCACACGCAAGTGTGTCCACTCGCCATGCTCTGTACCCTTTTCACGTAAGCCCAAAACACAGTGCATGATCGGTATGTCTGGCCTCAGTTTATCCGAGTTACGTGTATGTATACAAAAATTCTTTTATTAATAATGCCTACGGTCGACAGGTGTATATACTTGTGTGTACACTCGCCACGCTCTGTATTCCCCTCACATAAGCCCACAAGGCAGTTCATGGGTATTTTTGTTTAAACCAAAATTTAAATTATTTTTAAACCATCATTTATTCATCTTCATTTAGGGGAAAAATGGTCATTTTTGTGTGTTAATTAATTTGAGAAAATTCACTTGCACATTTTATTTTTATTTGTAGGATAATTGGATGGAAATTAGAAGATGCTTCATGTATTCATGCATGCACGCAAGAGAAGGAAGCAAATGAATATGGAAATAAATTATTTCATGCAACATGGAGGACCCCACCTACCCACTTATCATGATGTAAAATTAGGAGCTAATGCACATGTTAGTAGAGATTAAAGTTACATGCACATGTAATGGTGGATTATGCTCATGCTAATGACAACTTGGAGGCCACACTTCTTCAAGGGTATTTTGGGCAGTCCCAAAAATATGATTAGGGTTTCAAAACATGTATAAATACCCCTTTGTTTCATGTAATAAGCTCTTAGCCTCCTCTTTAGTTAGTTTAGTTTGAGGCTCAAAAATAAACAAAAACTCTCTTTTCTTTTTAATGGTTTCTTAGTTTTTTCATGTAATTTTCTTAATGCAATTTTAATTCAAGTTCTTTTCTTGTTTATTTCTTCTTATGTTAGTAGTGTAGATCTTTTTATTTATGCAAGTAGATTAGTTTTTATTTTATTTTAATTAGCTCTCTTCTTACTTAGCTTGCATTTTCCTCTTATTTTTGTTTCAGGTTAATCTACATTTGTTGAAATGATAACAAATATGAGAAGCTAAACCCCTTCAATTTAGGGGTAATGAAGCTCTCTTAATCATGTAGATTCAACATAATTTTCTGATTAATGTTCTCTTTTTGTGCTTAATGGAAAGTTGCATGTTGATGTAAGTTTATTAATGAATTTGATAGTCTATGATGTTAATCACATATAGGTTATTCTTACTCAAATAAACACAATTTACATCATCATCCAACTAATTGATTTTGGTAATGTAAGTGGATTTAGAATCAAAATTTGATGGTTTATGTTACTAATTCAATAGTAAATAAGCCATGCTTAAAATATATTTTATTTTTAATTTCATTGTCCTTTTCATGAGAGTTGATAAGTGGGTTTGGAGGGTATGCTAAAGTTTGATGGTTTATGTTGGGCTAATTAATAGCACAAATAGGCCATACTTAGGATAAACATATCAACTAAATTCACTAATGACCAAAAGAGAGATCATAATTTCATTTTGTTGATTTATGTGATCATGAGAAGGAAATTACCTCTAAATTGCTTTCTACTCTCATATTTTTTATCCACTTTTATTTTTTGTTAGTTTCTATAAATTTTTAGCTAATCACAACTTCAATTCTTGGTTTAATTTGATTGAATATAAATTTTAAAATCAATACAATTCCCTACGGATCGACCCGTACTCGCCATGTACTAACATTGTACGTCGTTCGCTTGCGGTTAAATTTTATTACAATTTTTCGGCTATTTTTCTAATCCGATAGAAAATTGGCCGTTAAACAAGTTTTTAATTTTTTTAATAATTATTTTTATAAGAATAAATATTGAATAAAATAATATAAAATATATATTTAAAATAAATTTTAAATTGTTTACTAAATATACATATTAGTAATAATTTTAAGACAGTTATACATACATACATACATACACACACAGATATATATATATATTTATATATATATATATTTATATAAACAAATAGGAATAATTTAGTCATTTCCATTTTTGAATATCATGGGATATATGTTGACATATCCCCTAGCCATATGTCGACATACCCACTCAAATTCAGAATTTGAATTTCCATTTCAAATTCAAAATTTGAAATTCTCTCTGCCTTTTCACCAACCCCAATGTCCTGAAAAGGTGTCTCATAACCAGGGAACATGTCCATTGATTCTCTATTTAATTATACTATCTCCATCCATTATTTCACTCTCATTTTCAAAATTCAAAAATTCATTAACTCTCTTATTTCTTCAAACTATTCTTCAATGGCTTCCTCTAGCAACACTCCATCAACCATGAGGCTTTCTAAGAAAACAAAAGGCTATCTATTTCATGAAAAAGAAGCCATACAAGCCTATATGGAATATATGTCTTTCGGAAAAGTCTCTCCTGGACGATTCGCCATTTTCGAGGACTTTCCTACTTATAATCTTTATAATCTTTGTGTGCAAAATAGAAATCTTGGTTTAATTAATGCTTTCCAAAATGATTTCGTATGTTTTCAAAATTTAGTAAAAATGTTTTATGCAAATTTGAAAGGAAAGTTTTATGAAGGGTATGAAAGAAAAGTTTGGAGTAGTGTCAAAAGCACTCAAATTGTTTTAAATTGTGAAATTTCAGGTAACATCACTACAAGAAAGTATGTTATTAATAACGCCATTCAATAACGCCTTATTCTAAAGCGTTATTGATTACATTTAATTATTTATTTTTCTTACTTGGTATGTTCTCTTCTGCATTGAAGTAACGCATACTCGGTTCTTTACACATGTAACGCCTCAAAACAAAATTACCCCTCCCAAAATTTTCATTTCCCTCTCAAAACACTTAATCGTTCTCGTCTTCTTCCTAAAGTCCTAAATTTTCGTCTCCCTCCTCATCACTCGCCATCGCTCTTAAGCTGTCGAGCAATAATAAGAAGGAGAAAGCGAACAGCTTCGATGAGGCTGTAGCGAGAAAGGCGGCCGTAGCGGTTAGTAACGTTCATGGTCAGGTGTTTGCGTTCGGGCAGCACCCGCTTCCCCGGCCCGTGTCGTCGCCGTTGCCTTCGGTGCTGCGGGAAGTTTCGGCTGCGGGTTCGGTATCTGCGTCCGAGTCCAGTGTTAGTTCTTCTGGTTCTGATGAGACTCCTGATCTTACCTTTTATAGGTGATCATTCTTACTATTCTGTTTTTTATAATTTAGGGTTTTGGGTTATTTGGTAAACTGTTAAAATTTTGGGGTTAGCAAGTTGTTCCGATGAGCAGTAGATAGTTTATGGTTAAGAAGTGCATGATTTGTGTATCCTTTATATGTAGCCTGTAGGTTGTTAGTCCTGACTGTTTACATTTTGCAATCAAATAAATAGGCATCATTCTTACTGTAATGTCTTTCACACTTCTCTAAAAATGTCTGCTTTAATAAATCAATAGGCATTTGTTTCTCTAAAACTGAAAATGGTATAATGTGACTTTGTGAGTCAAAACATGGACAGCCTAACCAATATCAAGACACGCTAATAATAGTGAGTTTCACCAGAGTTTCTATTCAAAAGTTTCTCTATTATTTGTTTGTTCTGTTGTATTTTTAACATAACCATACAATTTAGAAGAACATTGAAGCAACCATATAAACATAAACTACTTAGAGTCTAGTCTATGATTGTAAATTGCTTCAAGTAATCTATGGACATATTTGACAGATGCAATATATCCAATTCTATCTGAAACTGAATTCATATGTGGCTAAAAAAATATTAAAGCTATGCTTCAAAAAAGAATGGACTGGTCTAACCTGCTTTTTTTATATCATGAAAATAAAGTAAGAATGACCAAATTCAAAATTATTAATAGCATACTGTTATAATGACGTTGAATGTAATGAATAATGTGTAATGAAGCTTTCATTATGATGAAGTAATAATTTTTAGTAATAGTTTGATTACTGATCCAAGCCTTTTATTTAATTGTAGTTTACAAATTTACAATTTATAGTCTTACAATCAGTACTATTATTGATCGTAATTACTAAATATATACAAGATTACCCCTTTGACAATATTGCTTCATGTGTTCAAGTTTAACATTTATCATTTTAAATTGATTGGTAATCTCAATATTTTTTTTCGGTTTGCGACATCTTTATTTATTATGTTTCAAGTTTTCCTGTTTGGAGTCTGATATAAAACCTGTTTCTTAGTTACTGGAAAGAGACACCCTTCACATAAAATGGCTGCCATTAACTAATTTTTCCATGAAATGCATTAATATTGAATGTTATCATGGCTCAGCTACTTTGGATCACAGCCTATAGTGGCTTGTGTTTAGCTACCAATTTTTTCTCAAATAGCTATGTATGGTCAATATTATATTAATAATTAGCATAGCAACACTCTTACATTCAAAAAGGGTTTTAACAGTATTGTAAGAACACTAATATTATGCTTCACAGATACAGACACCTCCGAAGGAGGGAGTAAAAGGCACGTCTTTGGATTTCTACACTGCTGGGTTTGTTCCCGGTTCAACTGTTTACTTCTCGTATGATAAAGAAAAAGGTTAGCCAAAAACGTGATGCTTTTTCATTTTTATTTTTTTAATGCGTTAGTTATTGCTGAACTGATTAAAAATTGGTTTGATTCCATCTAGTGTAATATTTATCAATATTTGATTATCCTATGACATAATGACAAATTTATTTGTTTATGCCGTTAATTATTTACAGCTTTGAATTTGGATGATGCTCCCTACCTTCGAGAAGATATCCTTTCCTTAAATTTGTATATTAATTTTTTGAGCATTAAACTTTTTAAACCACTATAAAATATAGCTTCAAACTGCACTAATATGACACTCTAACACACTGTGTAGATACATCCTTCTCCCATACCAAAAAATTCTTCGTAGTTTCTGATGGAGGGGACAGTTTGTGCATATAGTCCGTATAAACTTTGTCAACATTAATTTTACTATCCCACTATAATCACAGTAATGCAAACTGATAAAAATGATCTGGTTTTATTGTTTGCTGTAGAGAGAGAAAACGGGCAGATGTGTGCCATGAAGGAGGTCAAGGTTATTTTAGATGATTCAAATTCAAAAGAATGTCTCAGGCAATTAAACCAGGTAAGTTATTTTGTTATCTTGGGGGTGCGATATTGGATTTTCATGTCCAAAATTGAAAGTCTTGTTTGATTGACATACTTTATGCAATTTTTACGCAGGAAATAACATTGCTTAGTCAGCTATCACATCCGAATATTGTGCAATACCATGGCAGCGAATTGGTAACTTTTGAACCAACTAAAATCAGATTACACAAATTACATGCTTCCATCAGTCATCAGTGAATTGTGTTTTATTCCGGAGTCTAGCTACCTAACTGTTATTTGTTTCACTTGGATCATGATGATTTTAGCATTGTCTTCTATAAAAGTGCATAGGTTCTTGATACCATTTTTAGAATGTCACTGAGACCAACATATTCATGGGATGCTCAGTCTCCCTATGAGATGATTGTTTCATTGATTCATTCTCATCCTTCTAGGAAAAATATCAAGTAACGGGATTGATTCAGTTACACCTTTCCAATGGAAAATGGATTCAGTTCATTTGTCTATAGGCTAGTTCCAAAGGAAAATTAAATCGTCTAACCAATCACAAATTTCTTGATACAGGCCGATGACACACTGTCAGTGTACCTTGAATACGTTTCAGGTGGATCCATTCACAAATTACTTTAGGATTATGGTCCTTTTGGGGAGCCTGTAATACGTAGTTATGTTAGGCAAATACTTTCAGGACTTGCATATTTACATGGGAGAAATACCGTACATAGGTATTACATTGTTTCCATTGAGGTTACATAAAAAAAGGTTAATATTGTTCCTCAAGTTAACGTTCATGAGTGATTTTTGCAGGGATATTAAAGGTGCAAACATACTTGTTGACCCTAATGGTGAAGTTAAGCTTGCTGATTTTGGCATGGCCAAACATGTAAGCTGTCTCTTTTATTATTTTGCAAGGATAATTTGGATATTTTTTATACTTCTGAGAAAATATATCATCACCTTTTATTGTTTAATTACAACTCAATAACAACCTTTACCATATGATATCTCACTATAACATCCTTTAACAATTTAGCCAAACTCCGCATTATGACATAGGCATTTAGGCATTTAGTGCCATTACTACTACCTGTCCAGCTGTGCTCATTGCTATGTTGCAAGCCCAATTTAGAAGACTTGGTAATAATGTGTGTAAAAGTTAAAATGTTATGGCGTCTATGAATCCATAATTCGAAGTAAAATGACTTACACATGGTTATGAATCATGGTCTAAAAATTTAAACTTTGTCTCTTGATAATCAAAATAGTGCTATTCAAACATTATATTGGAAAAATAAATAGTTATATTTTGTACACTCAATTCATTTGATATAGTAAAAAAGATCTACAAAATTTTAGACTTATATGTAAATTAAATGTAGTCAAAATATGATTAGTTAATTAATTTATGAATAAATCAGGAAAAAGACATTTTGGGTTTTGTTAATTATATGTATGTATATATGTATGTATATACACATATATTAGTTATGAGTTTAAGTTGAGATTATAGGTGAATTCTAATCAAGTTTATTGTTTTTGGTGCAATGTTTTGCCATTCGGATATATAGTGGTGTCTAATGTAATCTATAGAAGTTTGCTTTTCCTTATCAACAAAAGGATCTTGACGAGACATGCGTAAAGTGTCTTCCTGATCCATATTTTGATCTAGTAATTGAGCTTGGAAGTCAGGCCCACTAATTTTCTCATTTGATTTGTCTCATGTTTTGCTCCAAAGGTTGGATGTTAATTTCTGTTTCAATATTCTAGTTACTTTGACTTTGTCCTAATGATACGAGCTGCCTTGTATATTTGTTTGCATTTTATCATTTTAACCTTAATTTCCTTTTACCAATGAATGCACTTTCAGGAGATGGCGCTGTCTAATATGAAAATGATAAAATATGTTTTCTGGTTAGATTTGTCGATCTAAAGTTACATAAAGATTAAATAAGATAAACTAATGAATCGTATTAAAAAAGAAATAATACCTTTCTAAGGGGAACCAAAATGAGAAGGCCAACAAAACTGGTAACAAAAAGAAAAGCAGTCATCCAACCAATCGCAGGCTCCTTGTAGCCGGCTAATCGATTAGCTCCTGTACTCGCTCCTCCTGCTAGCTCATACGTCTTCTTATTCAACCCCAGTAGGTACGATCCAAATCCACCTGATACACATATCACATACGCGTGTTCAAACAAATTATACGATTTAGATCCAAATTACACACATATATGCATGTATATATAAACATACCTCCAACTGCAATACTGTAGCAAGCAACAGCACAAGTCTGAACAACAGTATTCTCTTGCCTGGTAAAAGGCTTTGAAACGACACCACACTTATGAAGCAGCTTGGTCCACGTCTTCAAAACAACGTAAGCAACAAGAGCGGCAGACACGTTAAGAGTGGGCACAAGCCCCGTAGTCAAATTAAGCTTCATCACTACCACACTGTACATTGTCCCGATCACCAAACTCGTAGCTAATCCCCGTATCGTTAGTTGATCTTTTAATTATTATGTTGCAAAATTAACACATGGTTACTTTGTCTGTCTTCACCTCATAAACTTTGAACTTAGGTAATGCTATAATATCGATGCACTTTTAGCAGCAGAATAACACTTCTATAATAAGATTGATTTCTTGGTACTGAGTTTCTTATGTATATGTAGAATAACTCACATGGGGAATGGCATACCTGAAGAATTGCTTGCTCAAATGTTTGGAAGTGAAGAAAATCAAACAGATGAAGATGTAAGTCTTCTTATATGTAGAAAACTTCTCAAGCTCATGAATGGAGACGTCAGATACCTTAAAGAAGCTGATAAGTCGTCTTTCACGGTCACTTTGGAGCTCGCTTCTTCCTCTGTAGCTGGTAGCAGAAGCCGTAGATCTTATTAAGTGTTGTAGTTGCATTGATGTTTTTCAGTTTCCAGTGTGTTATGTTTCGCGTTCTGTTTCTATGGTATTATTTTAGAAGTTCTGTATTGTTAACATTTAAGTTATGTTCACGTTTGAAATTTATGGTTATGTTGTTGTTTCATTTGTGTGACCGTTACAATACTGTTTTGATATTCTTGATATAGTTCTCGCATTTTTGGTTTAGAAATCTTGAAATCTGGGCACAATCGGTTCATTGTCCATACTTTCTTTTTCATTTTCTACATGACTATAATGAGCTATTGAATAAATATTTTATAGCGGCAAAATGGTGTTATAAAGATTTTCAGTTCCGTTGAGATTTATCTGTATTATAGCGGCTATAATGAGCTATTGAATTAACATACCATAGCGGCGAATTTGCGTTATAAAACTAAGCTCAACCATAGCGGCATATTTTGTGTTATAAATATTCAATAGTTTTTTTATAACATGTCGATATACAGCGCTTATCAAACCGCTATGGTTGTGATTAATAGCGTCTATATGCCGCTATAAAAGACACTTTTTATTGTAGTGCATTTTCGGATGCAAATATAGTGGAATGGACCTTTCAAATTTTAAAATTGATATTCAAAATCGTGAAGTTTTTCATGATATTTTTGAAAGTGATGGTGATTTTGAGTTCGAAAACAAAAGTTTGCCTCCTAAAGAAAGAATTTTAAGTCTTCTTTTGCAACAATGCTTAACTTCGAGGATGTGAAATTATAATAACCCGACTCCAAAAAATTTCAAAGCACCTTTTGTCATTTATGGTCATTACGACATAAATTGGTCACAAGTTATTTTGGATGAATTCTTTCCTAAGGATCTCTCTAGGCATGAGAACACACTCGTTCAAGGTGTGTATCTTACTAGAGTATTCACATATTTTAGCGTTGACCTAAAAGGAGAGAAAATCATTCCTTGAAAACTTTTTGACAAGGCCGACATCTCTCTCATGCAAATTTCACTCATATTCGAGCCTTATGAAACACTTGCTAAAAAGGAACAAAGATTGGCTTAGGAAGAGGAGCATGAAACAAGAGAAGAGGAGGAAGAGGAAGAAATGAAATTGGAGGAGGAGGAAGAACAAGAAGAGGAGGAAGATAATTCTTTGGAAAGTATTGAAATGCCATCTCATCCATCCAACAAAGATCTTCTCAAAAATCAAGAGAAGATTGTTACAACTAAAAAAAGCATAAGAGATCATTTTCTAAGAAATTCACTTCTCTTTCCAACAAAGTAGACAAGTAATTTGGAAAGATCATTCAAAAGATTAGTGAAAAAGCTTCATCTTCATCTTCACCTACTTTTTCCTGGTTGTATTTTCTTTTGATTTTCTAGTTTTTATTTTGAAATATCTTAGTTTTAATCCATGTATCTTTATGTTTATCTTTGAAATTCCATGTACTCGTCTATTATCATCAATGAAATCATGTTCCTTGATGTTATATAGTGTTATTAGTCTTTGGAAATCTATAAAAGTATAATAGTTTAGGCTAAATACAAAATATAACAAGATAATTGTTTTTGCAAAAATTGACACATATGTTGGCATATGTGTACCCTATATGTTGACATGAAATGGGCATAAAACAAAAAAAATTTAAAATATAACTACCAAACACCTACTCATCTCAAATGAATTCTCACCCCTATATAAACCTATTCACTCCAGAAAAACATCATTCCTATTATCTTTATTCTCCCTTTTCATTTATAAACTTATCTTTTCAATAATGGCTTCTCATACCATAAATTGTGTGAAAATCTTGAACAAACTCTACAATCATTCAAGAATATCCTTACTTTATCCTTATAAATCAAAGACACTTAGAATTGAGTCAGATGCAGATGATAAAAGAACAAGAAAAGCATATTGATGCAATTCGATGGATGATTTCTTCCCTTATCAAAGACAAACCAATCAAAAATCCTGGTTGTGCCATCAACAAAGAAGATAAAGATTGAAATTTCATCAAAGTGGATCCAATTTCGGTTCCGATGGTTGTGTAGAAGTTCCTAGGGAAGTCTAAGATTGATTGGTTAGTCTTAATATATAAAAGTGTATATATATATATATGACTAATATAAATTTGTACATTGAATATATTACAAATATGGATTAGTGTGTATAAACTTATTGGATTGGATTGATTTGTTTGAATTGATTGATTTGTATTGAATTTGATTTGGATTAACAATATGCATATAATGGATTTGTGTGATTAATAAAATTGGGTTATATTATTATTACTTCCTATTTACATATCACTCTTGCACATATCATATAGTACCTTAGTTGGGGGGATATTTTATTGTAGTTTTGTTAATGACAAAGGGAGAGAAATATATAAATTATCCAGGCATAGATTAAGGTATATCTGGATATAGATTAAGGAGTTTTTTAACTCAGGAGGAGTTATATCATATTTTACAAACATGGTTATCATCATCCAAAAAGGGGAGATTCTTAGTAACTTAGGATTAGTTTTGATGACAATAACCATATGACATCATATAAAGTATAGATACTAATGTTTTTATGAAGTTATATATAGTATATAGTGCAAGATATTTGACATATGTTGATTAAGAAGACTATACAGTATCAAGAGCAGATTCAAGAGGCTGATATAGAGATTCAAGATTTAGAGATTGAACACCACGAGTACTAAAGATTCAAGATATCCAAATAAGTTATAGAGTCATAGATTATTGTTAAAACCCTAATAGCACTTTTTTGACCTCTCTCTTCATTTTTCAAAAAGGTTTTAAAACCTATTCTCTGATTTTAAATTTTTAAATATTTTGAATTAAAAAAATGATTTTAAAGAATCCCAATTTTCAAAAAGATCTTTCAAAATGGCCTTCAAATGATTTCTAACTTTTAGTTTTATTTACAAGATTATTATATTTTGAGTAATTAAGTATATTTAAATATACTTTTAAATCTATTATACTTTGTTATATTTTCAGTTTTATGTTTTCTAAATGTTTATAAGTATATTCTAGAATTTATTATAACTTTGATTTTAAATATATATGCCTTATAATTTATATTTGTTATTTTCAAAAAGGGAATTCATACTTAAATCCTTTATATATTTAAAAATATTTCAAAATAATTATACAAAGTTTTCTTAAGTTTTGATATGATTAAAATATGTATAACCTATGTTTAGATGATTGTACAAAGTTCTCAAATATTTTACAAAGCTTTATATTTTCAAAACAATTTTTGTAAAGTGTTTTTCAAAAATACACAGGGTATGTCGACATATCCCAATAGTGTATGTTGGTGTGATGACCCACCTTTTCGACTCTTGAAAATTGACACTAATACATCCTCGATATTCACGTGCCACAAATTTATGTGCCGGAAAGGCAGATTGGTCAAGGGTAGAAAGAAAATTACACCGAACAGAGAAGAAAACAGAATCTCACACGAATGGAATAATAATGTATTATTAACCACAAAATCTTTTACAGTGGAAAATTTTAAATACAATATTAGAGTCGAACCTAGATTCAACCTAGACAGTTATAAATCCTTTGTCCTTACAAATGCTTTAAAACAACAAAACAAATGCAGCGGAAAAATAGAATACGTCCATACGTTGATGAAGGTCTCCAGCTCTCCTCTGGAAACTCCAAGCATCTTTAGCTAAACCTGAAACTACTTGGATCTGACCTGAGTATTAAAAATACTAGGATCGGGCTTGATAAACCAGCGTGAGAAAACTCGAATTATCAGTGTATATAACAGTCAAACTGATGCCAATCAAAACCTTTGAAAAGAAGGGTATCTTGTAAGACCATGCCGCACATAAACGCAGATAGGTTTTTATCTTACAATAACCAAAATAATTTATACCAAAACAAATTTTATATTATCATTAATGACATTGGTTTGAAAACACTTTTCAAATAAATATATACACAAAGTAGGTATCAATACCCGGATAATGTCAAACGATGTATATGATGTCAAGGGGGTAGCTGAAATGTTTGCAAAGCATTATAGCTATTTTGGGAATACAACCAAAACCATAAAGCTCGTATTGGAATTTGATTTCCAACATGATAGGGAACTAGTGGCCATTTCCTCCGATGCGAAATCCATGCACAACATCCTTGTCTCCAGTGAATATTCACTTTTCTCAAGCAAGCCTCCGTACTACATTGTTACACTACTATGGAACAACATATTTCGGTGGCTTTGCTCTTTCTCAGTCGAGTCTTCAATACCCGTCCGTTTAAACTATTGAGGGTCCAGGTGTACGTTTAAACTCTATATCAAGTACCACCAAACAAATGTACGTTTGTAGAGATCAATGTACGTGGTTTTAGAAATGTAGTATCAGACACTCATCCATACAATTTGTCCAGGTGAAGACAAACCGAAGGCACTCCTCCTATTACTTCCTGTTTCTGAATCACCCCCTAGGATTAGTAGCGAGTAGTCCTTGCAAATCGAATATTTTCAAAACGAAGGCACTACTGCCACCATATATATATATATATGATATGGGTATTAACAAAGAGGTTACTGGCAAGCAACCCTACATCATGAAGATCTTCGTCCATAAATCATTGTCTTTAACATGTCTTCACTTTCGAACTCGTATATTGGTTCAAAGTGGTTTTTCGATAGGAATTACCCAAATCCGACCCCGGTTTCTCCAAGCCAATTATCTATAAAAAGATGTCAAGTATATAGGTTATTGTTAAATAACATCCAATCAATTTATCTTTTTTATCAAATCAAATATCTTTCGGAGATACATTCTTTTAAACTATTCCTTTATCTTTTAAGAGTATATGGAATCATTAAGCCTTATTTATTAAATTCTCTGGTTGGTTAAACCTTTTTAATCTTGGAATAATTCGAAATCATTTCACCTTTTACTTAGGAAAACATTTCCAAATCATTTATTTAAATCTCAACAAAGATTTCTTGTTTTCAAATCATAACTTTTAAAAGGGTCAAAAATAATGTTGTTTAAGACATCATTTACTGTAAACCCAAATCAATTAGTATTGTGTAGAAAAGGATCCTTAGAGATTAGACTAATTATACTCAATACCAATTTCCGTGTTCAACCTGTACTATTTGTCGAATAACGGTGAAATCATCTTTTAAATTCACACAGATAGTACGAGTTCCCCCCTTTTTTTTTCTGAATTTGATATAGAGTTTAACTAGGGTGTTCTCTATACCACCAAAATCATATTTTAAAATCTTGTTTAACTTCTGAAAAACTCCAAATCTCTTTTCTTTTAACTTAAGAAAATGCTGTCCGAGTAGATCAAATTAACTATCCCCTCCGTCGGGCCAGTTCGGATAGCTAGAGCGGAACCAAGACACTGGTTGTCCAAGCTCAGGTCTAAAGACTATCTCTCTGTCACCCATAAGGCAGTCAAGTTATTTGATTAACTCTAAATCCTTTATATGATCTTTTTTTAGAGATGATTTTCATTTACTTAACGCTATTCCAAATATTGTTTACAACAATTTTCCTTTAACCAATTTAATTTAAACTCCTTTAAAAGAATTATATAACTTTCAAATCACTTTCCAAAATACTTAATTATTAAATCGAAAAGTTACTAAAAGATTGGGGAAGAATAATTAGGTCAAAACCATGATTTTCAGAAGTTACCAAGAACCGTCGCAAAAACTGACGCGAACGGTGTTTTTAAAGCTTCTTATATCCAAATGCCTTTTCCATTTCAAATAAGTCTATTTTTATAACTCAAATGCCTTTTAAAACATTTTAATATATTTATGGAATTTATTTCATATTTTTAGAGAATTTAAAAATATCCCTTTTTAAAGAATTTACCCCTTTGTTTTCGGAATTGCCAAAACGCGATGTTATTGAAAACTTGATTTGAACATATCTCAAACTCTACTAAATGAAATCTCGACATTTCTTCTTTATTTGAAAACTGTACCCCTAATAGTTCGAAAAATTATTATTTCAAAGAATTCCAATTTATAATCCACCATAAACATTCGTTTAACTTTTCAGATCGCGAAATTGCGAACTGCCTAAACTCGATGGCTTATTTTTACCACTTTAGTCAAATTTTATGAAATTTATCCGAAACACTTTTAAATTGTTTTAAAATCACAATAAATTATTTTAAACCATTTTAAACTATTTTCGGACAATTTTTCATATTAAAACTCATATTCACTTTTATTCAATATTATAATATTATATTATTATAATATTCAATTTAATATTTTTTTGTTTGAAAATCCATTTATAAAATTCTCATATAATATCTTATACGAAATTTCAAATTCTCATTTTCCATATCAAATATTGTAATTTATTTTTTCAGAACAAATCAAAACTCCTCTTTTTAAATAAATTTCAAAGTGATATCTTTTCTATTTAAAACCATCCAATAACTTTTCCTTTTAAATTCAACACCTTAAAGAGGCATACTAATCACACACACATATTAACAAGTATTTATTTTTCCATGAATTAACTATGGTTAATTAATTAACCATTTCTATTTTGGATAATTATTATTTTCCCATTATTGGTTATATTTATCACAACCAAGTTATCAACCATATAATCAACCAATTTTAAAACATTCATATAAATCATCCAAGATATTAAATGGTCATATTATCATAAAATAATTAGAGATGTTATTTGTAACACTATACACCTCTTAGTATACACAAAAAAGGCAAACTAAAAAATATGGTGTGTTGTAGGTATAACTAAAACTTACAGAGACTAAGATTCACAAGGCAAAATAAATAAAACAGCGGAAACATTTAAAACAAATACTTATTAAAAATCAGACTTCATAAATACTTCATAAAACCAAATATGTCTCAAAATACCAAATATCCATGTCTAGTGAAAAACATTATCTTAGTCAAAACATCAGAGTACATAAAATAACTATCCCTCTCAAAGAAAAGTACCAGTACATTACATGAAACAAAAACTGAAAAAGAAGAAGTAGAATACATGAAGAAAATCTCCGCAGCTGAAATCTTCTAGAGTCCAAAATCTACTGTCCCTACCTCTGCTAGCCTATGGGGGGAAAAGGGGGAAAATAGAGGAGTGGGTCAGACTAAAAGTCTGGTGAATGAAAGTAATTACTAATATTCTTAAGCAAGGTAAAGATAATAGACTTTGCAACAGTTCTAGTATAAAAGGAAATAAAGGAAAAGATAAAGTTGGAATAAAATACGGTTTAACTGTTTGCTTTGCTTAGATAGTTCGATTAGATTGTTTGCCCTTGTCTTAGATAACTGCTTTGATTAGGCTGAATTCCTGATCCTACTTTAATTAGGCTGAAGTCGTAATTCTACCCTTTAATCGGCCTTCTATCTCTACTATGCCTATTGCGAACTAGACCCATCCTGTGGGTCCCTACGCAAAAGACACCTACTTAGCGCTTGGCCCTAGCCTCACCTGTACTATTGTGAGACTACCTGTGTCTGACTGAAGGGAATGCTGTTGGTACGGGTCCTAACAAACAAAATCTAGTTGCGCCCTTTGTCCAAATCCCATGATTTGAGCTTCTATTTATTGACCTCTTATTTACCACTACTCCAGCATAAGCGTGCCCTAGTCTCACCTAATCTATTATGAGACTTGACTGAAAAAGGGAATGTTGTTGGTACGGGTCTTACTACTATCTTTGCTTATTAACTTAGTGTAAGTTTTAAAATAAGCCTCTTCTATTACTTCTGTCATGCTTGCTTATTAACTTAAATATAAGTTCTAAAATAAGCCTTTTCTGTTATCTCTAATTATAACATGTGTGTTATAATTCTGCTTATTAACTTAAACCAAGGTCTATGTATAAAAATAAGCTACTTCTGCTATTTCTTCTATTTTCTCCTTTTAGTTATAATTACATGTTATAACTATGCTTGCAAATATCCTAAATTTGCCTATTTCAGTCTAAGTCCAATTTATTACAGTCTTTCTTATTTTACATCTCATTTTCTGTAAATTCAGTGTTCTTATATTTTAGTCCATATTAACGAATTATTTTCTTCTATTTATTCCATTCGCGTAAAAAGGGAATTAAAAAGAAACTGACATTTACAGAAGATATCCCAATGTGGAAGAGATGTAAACAAAATGTAAATAACTGTAAATACCGTAAATAACTGTAAATAATTGGAAAAGCTATAATTAACAGTAAATACTTGCAAATAACTGAAATAGAATAGCTAAAAGAAAATAGGCTGGAAAATAAGTCTAAAATAAACTGTAAATAAACTTGCATAAAGGTTATCCCAAAATTGTAGAAATACTACAACTATTGGAAACCCTATTATTTTAAATTACTTAAAAATCTAAAATAATTACTTAAACACTCACTTGTGGTCCTTAGCACTTTCCTTTGGCCTTCCCGGATCCACTGGAAGTGTGTAAAATATTTTAATTAAAAAGATCTTCTACTCGGAAAAATATTCCTTTTAGGGTCCAGCCTCAAGCAATGAACCCAGATGGAGAAAATTTGAATGAGAAAAATAGCTAGGCCCAGGGTCTTATTTATAGTGTCACTTGTGGATCTCAGACCATTGGATTTGGAGATTAAATCTGGTGCAATCACGTCATAGGCTCGATGAAAACCGTCGGATGGAAGCACGAACGCACAGGATCGATCAGAATTGGAAAAACACTTCATCTATTAACCTGGACGAATCCACGTCAAAGAAATGGGGCGGGTCGACCAGGAAAAAGTGAGGGTCGACCCAAGTGTTGACCTGGCTTCATTCTGGGTCAACCTAACCCATTTACATATATTTTTATTGTTCGTTTTGTTCAATTCTTGTTTCTAGCGTATCTTCTTCATATTAACTCGGATTTTGACAATCTATATATGAAAATTGATCAAAAAATCACCACGGACACAATGGTGCAACTCCTGTGGTCCAATTCTGAAAATTTCAAAAACTTATTTTATTATTTAATTAATTCGTTAATTATTTATTATAGCTTAAATTTTCGGGTTGTTACATTTGGCTTCTTTTTCTGTGATGGCCAATAGTTGAGCTCATCCTTTGTAAGTAAATAGATTTTCTCAATTGATGTTGTTAAGTTGCACTCCTTTGGAAGTCTAGACTTGAAGCTTGATTCTTACGGATGGCCTCTTGACTTTTTATTCCTTGGCTCGTGTTTTCATGCCCCTCAATTGCTTTTCTTTTTAGAACTCTTTGTACATCTTGTGTAGGAAGTGTTCTCTTTACAATTGGTTGTTGCCATTTATTTGCAAAGACATTGTCATTAGCCATTATTTCTTTCTCAAAGATTGCGCCTTTTGAATAATGTTGAATGGTTATTCTCATTTGATTAAAGACATTGTCACTTCCATTTGTCCTCTTTCCGAGTGCAAAGATAGGGGTAGGACCAACATGAAAAGGATTTAAACTCCATTTCTCAAGATCATAAAAGTATGCTTTTTTCTTGTTTATAATTCTTCGAGCTTCGAGCCTTTATCTCTTTTCTCATCTTGATTGGAGTTCTTGATAATTGTTTGGGGGAACATTGACAAATGTGGTTCAAAATACCATTGTTCAGATCTCTTAATTCTTGTAGCCATGATTTACCAATGCAGATAAACTTGAAGTGGAATTGACTTAAGTAAGGTTAGAGATTAGCAGTGTTGGCGTTGTATCCAAGTCGGAGGTTCGAGCCCTCCGTCTAGCGCCAAAAATGTTAACAAGGTTTCTTGTTAACACCCCAAAGTAATGTTAATGAAGATGGATAATCTTTTGTATGAGTGGTGAGTGTGAATCCCTTAGGAATCGCCTTCCAATTTGGCCTTATTATTTAATATTCTTCAAGTCATACCTTTCGACGACGTCAAAAGGTATGGTCTTTGGATGAAGTACCCTTTCGATCCAATTGAGTTTGAGTGAAATCTCCTTTGAAAGCCCTCCTTTCATTTAGATTGAAATTCCTTGAGTTAAGTCCTTTTAAAGTAGGTTTCGCTCTTGTCGAAAGCTATGGGAACGACTTCCTTTGGATTAAGTTTGTAAGTCTAGGTTTTTGTGTTCAGAGAATAGGTTTCGACCTTGCCGAAAGCTTTAAATCACAGAGTTGATGGCTTCGAAAGGTTACAAAAGTTGTTTGAGCCTGAAGAGGTGTCGACCTTGTCGATAGGTTCCTTTTGATGGGGTTAAACCTAAAACACAAAGGTTAATCCAACAAGAGCATTAGTAAACAGTAAAGAGATCGGCAATGTACAAGGCTTCCCTGTTTCCATTCAAAGAGATTTTATTTCATTAAATTCCCAAATCCACAATCTCAAATTAGGGTTACAATACTTTGTTAAAGAAAATACAAGTTTGGAATGAGAGAAATCGGATCCCCAAAACGTGACCCCTTGGGTCTTAGTTATAGATGCAGGTGGCCTCCCTTCCGCGCCCTTACTTTTGACAATGTCGGAAGGTCCTCCTTTTATATGCTGTTGTGAACCTTTTGACCTGGTCGAAAGCTATTCCTCCTTTCGACGTTGTCGAAAGGTGTTCCTTTGTATGTTGTTTGAACCTTTTGACCTGGTCGAAAGCTATACCTCCTTTCGACGTTGTCGAAATGTGTTCTTTTCGATGTTGTCGAAGGCTATGCTTCCCTTCGATGCTGTCAAAGGCTATGTTCCCCTTCAATATTGTTGAAGGCTACGTTCCCCTTCAATGTTGTCAAAGGCTACATTCCCTTTCCATGTTGTCTAAGGTTATGCTTCCTTTCGACGTTATCGAAAGGTGTCCTTGTTCTTCTTGTCATGCTCTAGCAGCTTCTTCATTTTCTCCTAACCTTTCGACCTTGTCGAATGCCATGCCTCCTTTCGACATTGTTGAAAGGTCTTTTATTATTCTTCCGTCTTTGTTGTTTTCTAAGTATTGCTTTCTTCATAGCACATTCGACATTGTCGAAAGGTGTCCTGGATGGATCTTTGACCGGTTTGAAAGGCTTACTATAGCTTTCGAAGGGGTTGCTAGTACTTGCTTCAACTTCTTCACCTTCTTCGAAAGGTCTTGAAGATGTTAAGCTTTGATGGCAGCATCCCTTCGACTCCTTCGAAAGGTTTAGTCTGAAATCTTCTTTTCTTGGTCTTTGTTTAAGGTCCTTTCGACTTAGTTGAAAGGTGGATTTTTTGGTGTAACAGTCAGAATTCCAATATCATCCATATTCAAATCCGTCGGTCCATAAACAAATCCTTAGTTCAATAATAACATTTATTATGAACCATCCTACTCTAGCTAGATATTTTGACTTAGAGTTGACTACAATTGATTGTGATACTAACCTTGTACAAATGAGACCATGAATTCGCTATTGAATAGTGTTTCACTTCCAATGCTTCAACTTAGACCAAACTATAGTCATTCAATGGACACCATGCCACGATTTAACTATAATCAAAGTGGAGTTTCCATATGGAAGTTCAATAGTATTCTTAAATCAAGAGAACTGTGTAATATCGACACTTCGAGATTTCCTGTTTGACCTAGTAGTTATTAACCAACAAGCTACTCTCAGATGAGTCATTCCATAATCACCCATAGTCCAATGGAGTGATGATAAGGAAAAGGATGATTGTACCTAAGAGGTAGGGGATAAGATTAGGAATATCTATCCCGAGTAGTTTTAAACGTATACGATTTTAAGAGTGTGTTATGTTTTTTCATTGCATGAACTAGTAGTAGCATAAGTAAATCTTGTGTTTATGGTATTATTATGTATTAGTAGATGCATTACTACATTATTACCGATGACTAATGGTTTTACATTAGTATGATACTAATGTAACTATTGTACTTGTGTGTACTTTATATGACAATGTTGAACCAAAAATTGGCACAACACCCCAAATAGAATTATAATGACTAGATCTAAGTAGAATCGATAAGAAAACAGTAAATACACATGGAATTTTATAGTGGTTCGATCCATGGACTGCATATACTTTATTTTTATTAAAGATCGATTGTCACTAGTACAAGAGTTTTGCAATTTGATTTTCGATCTCTAAATGAGAATGGTGTCTAGAGAGTAGAGGATGAAGAAAATAGAGGCCAAAAGTCCTTTTATTGTTGCTTTCTATTTATAGGAGAATTGCTCATTAGAGTCGCAAGATTATGAAAGGCTAGTTAAACATCTAGATCCATGAGAATAGGGAGGAAGATGAAGTCTGCTCGTTGCACAAATCATGTTGGTACACAGATGATTTACCATGTGGAAATTTGCAGCCTTTCCTTTAGTTCATCTTGCGTCTTCAAGTCTTTAAGCTTCAAGCACTTTTCATCTACAAATTCTACTCGGTACTAAGATGACCTTCTTCATCTGGTACTCATCCTTTTATGCAGAATTTTGGAGTTGTTCAACTACTTCTTCAAATATGGGTCCCGAGACAACCACTTTAGCCATCCATTCTTTGACCGTAGGATAAGAGTTCAAAATAGTAAAATCCAAACAGCTCGGTACCAGCTTGAATTCTTGTCGGTACTGACCTCTTTCGCCTTTCACATTTGGACCACAAAGTCCTCAAAGTCATTTCCATTATCATTCCACTCTTTCCCCCAAGTCTTAGAACCATTTCGTTTTTGTCCCAACGTCAAGATTCACTTGAAAGCTGTTTGGTTCAAAAGTTGGATAACACTTGCCCCTCGAAGTATGCATCTGTTGAAAATGACGCATGATTTGAATTAAAACAAGCGGTATATAGTCCTCTGCACAAGTTCGTTGGTCATCCAAGACTCGCTTTGAAGTGTTGTCTCTATTCCAAGAGCATCCGTTTGATCACTTCATGTAGTTGACACACCACTCTCCACCCTAAGGTCTAGATCTACATCACTCTGAAGGTCATTCCATGCTTTGGCCAAGTGAGAATTCCTTCCCTTCTCTTTTTTCTGTTGTTAATCATATCGGTAGTACTTCATGTTGGTACTGATATGAATATTTTTCATTAGCTGCCATTATAAGTATTTTGGACATAGGATTACCCACTTTTCACTTCCTTTTTTACTTGGCCCTGAATTTTTTTCCTTGGGGTTTCAGGTCTTCTTTGTACCAAAATTGGGCACAACACTCTTCGAATGTGATTGAAGAGATTAAAGTGAAGAAATTTAATGGAAAAAGAGGCTAATCTAACAATCACACCAATAAAAACATGTAGAAATAGAAAAGGATAAGAAATTATAGTGATTCGGCGTTGTAGCCTACGTCCACTTTGAATGTTTTATTGTTTATTGATGATTGACAACTGATTACAACAGTACAACACTCTAAGATTTGAATTACAATGGAGTTACGGTAGCGTAACAACGTAGCAGTGTCAAAAGTCCTTTTGCTGTAGGCGTAGGTGTGCTATTTATAGGTGTAGGTCTGAAATATCTGCCCCCAAACTCAGAATACCTCTTCTCACTCGTGGGTGGGCCCACCAGATTGATCTATGGTCATTTGGGATCGATTTGGATCGATCCCCATCTCTTTCGTATCAATCAATATTGTGTCCATTTAGGCTGCGATCGATCGTAGGCATTCTTGAGGTGATAAGTAAGCTTGTGTGAAAATTTCATAGCATTTGGACCTATAGATTTTAAGTTATGATCAATCCAAGATTGGATTTGTAGGTTGGCCGAGGCATGCCTATCGATCCATGCGTATCGATGCTTCTTCGTATCGATCGACCTTGTATCGATGACGTGGAGCAGCAATCACATGGAGATCCGAGTTTAGTGCTAGAAGACCGCTTCCCTTGGTTGACCATGCCTTTCGTATCGATCTAGTGTTAAGTCATTCGTATTGATGGTAGGTGGTCCCCTTTGTATCGATGCTTGGACGTGCTTTTGTATCAATGCATGTATGTTGCTTTCTTCGTATCGATCGATGGCTGTTGGTTTCATACCGATGCCTGATTGATCGATATGAAGTGGATGGAAGGGGACCGATATGAAGTTGGCAGCAGTTGATCAGATGGATATGAAGGGCATGGATGTGGAGTTGATGGATATGAAAGTAAGGGATACGAAGGCGATGGATACGAAACAAACGTGCTTCCCATGAAACTTGGACGATCCATAACTTGAGCATACAAACTCCGATTGACCCGAAATTTGGTATGTTGCCTTCTATATTTTTGTTTTTCATACCATGTTAATTGTAGCTCGATCTGGATGCGGACCAAATTTGCTAGTATCCATAGTGGACCTGTGAATAACCGATCTTTGGGACGGATTGTCTTTAGTTTCTAGTCAATTCCTTGGTGTCACGGCCTTGCCAAAAGATGGGATCACATTTGCCCCCCAAAGTACGTCCTGTGTGAACATGATGTGCTTTGAAAAGTTGCAATCTTCACTTTAAAAACGTTCTATCCGATTCAATGAATAGTTGTTGTTTTTTCGTTAAGAGATGTGACCTTTGATTGATTTCCAGTAATATAAATGTTGAATTGTTGACTTCCAATGATCGTGTAGTGTTTTGTTGTAACTGAAGGTCGAGTGCTAGCAATTTGTTGTTCACTGTTTTGATTGTCATTGGGTAAGCATTCAATTCCTGTCAATTTTGATAATCAAATGTTTGTTTGTCAAACATGCACGTACGTTAACCCGACTCATGTTCACATTTGCACGTTCACGGGTCATTGTCAAGTTCTTTTGTTCTTGTTTGGATCGAGTTTCGTATCGATCCTCTCCTGGACCGATGTGAAATTCGAGTTGTAACAACGATTGATGGTTGTTTTAGGCCACTCCTTCGTATCGATCCTCTCCTGGATCGATTTGAGATGTTGGAATGCGTGCTTCGTATCAATGGCTATCAATACGAAATGGATAGTCCTTGGACATGCTTCGTATCGATGGATACGAGGTTTTGGGCCTTCGAGCTGATGGATACGAAATAGGCATTTCGTATCGATGGAGTTGAGTGGCTCTAACATGATCTTGTAGTGACTTTCGTATCGAGGGTCATCGATACGTGATGGTATGATCTTGGAGTAATTGTTTCGTATCGATGGATACGAAGTAAAGGGCTGTCCATCGATGGTTCCAAAGTGTTAGACTATGGATCACTCTGGGCTGATGGTTACAAATCAATGTCTTCATATCAATGTAAGTGATCATTCCAGGTTTGTTTGTACGACATCTTTCGTATCGATAAAGTTTTGACCGCTTCAATCGGTTTTTGCTACTGGGATACGAAATGTTTTTTTTGGATACAAAACTATATAAAAAGGTTTAGGACCTAGAAAAATTTCTCACTTGCTTTCGCCTTTACCAAGCACGAGAAAATAAACTACATAAGTTTTCGCCTCCGAAACACTCAGTTTTTAATCCTTAATCCAATTCATTCGAACTAGGTAATTGATCGATCAAAACCACTTTAAAATGATGAGACTCAAGTCTTAATCCCATTTTGTTCAAAGTAATGGTCATTTCCGGCGTCGTCGATGCCAGAACATGGACGGAGTGAGGCCATGGAGCTTTTTAATGGTGTTTTGACAACTTGAGGAAGAAGGAGCCATCGATCGAGGCGATGGAGCCATTCATATTGATACGATATGGATGGCAGCTTCTTTGTGCCAATCTGAAAGGTGGGAGTTCATATCGATATGGAATAATCGATACGAAGTTGCTTGCCTTAGATCGTTATGAAGTGGAGCGGTCTGGAGTGATCGATATGAAGCCAAGGCTTCGGGATCGATACAAAGAGTATCGATCTGGAACGATCGATACAAAGTCACAACTCTGGACCGATACGAAACCTAAACTCTGGGACCGATACGAAGGTAGACTTTGGAGAAACGATCCAAGTTGAACTTTGATGGATACGAATTAGCGACCTTTTGCATACTCGAACACTCGACTCCGACGAGCTTTAGCCTTGCATAACTGGACTTGACCATTGAACTACATATTTGACTATCCTTCGAAACTTGTCGAAAGAACTGTAATTTGATAAACATAATGAGCTTTAACTTGGATCTTTTTTCGAAGTCAAGATGGCATGGTTGGGACAGTCAGCGATGACGGTCACTCCGGTTAAGTCTCGAAGTCTTATCGTTTTACCACCTTTCAAACTTGTAGAAATTTAAAGTATTATGTAGCACTGCACTACAAAACATGATGATGCACTTCACACCAGGAGGAACACGGGTTTATTGCCATCCAATGATGATTTTTACTGAGTTTAATAGCTATGGATCCTGGAAGCTCCGAGCCGTAGGATATTCAGAGTCACCACTTCCCATTATAGAAATACCAGAAATCGCGGCTGATGTAGCAAGTCCTGCTCCGGACGAACTACTGGGTGCAGTGTTGGTTCTAAACTCGGAGGATTCTGTTCGTTCTAAAATCTCCGAAGACATGTTAGGCAGGATTTGCCTTAAGCACGGATTATCTCTAAATGATGTTTTGTCACCGGGGCTGGAAGACAGAGCCCACAATCCCCTAGAGGGTTATACTGCTTGCAATAGGTTCATGTGCGTAGCCGGAAAGTTGCCTCCGTTCATTCAATTTATCCGGGATGTGCTGCTCTTTTTAAAGATTACTCCGTCTCAATTGCATCCGAACGGATACACTCTTCTCAACTGCTTATACATGATCTTCATGGAGCATCTTTTCTGGCCCCCGACGGTTGAGGAAATCAGATATCTATTTAACGTCAAAAGTCATGGGGTCAACCCTTCATTCACCTTCTCAGAAGCCGTCTGAAACTGCCAAGTAGTGGCGGGCTCTTGGAGTAAATTAAGCTACTTTAAAACCGAATGGTTCTTCGTTCGATGCCCACCAGGGTTTGGCAGACCATGGTTAGTAAGACGTAAGTGCTATAACTTCTTCGTCAATTAACTGGATAATATAAGTTGATGATAATACTTCACTTCTTTTGCAGCTTCGATTCCGTGGCCCGAAGGAGCGCAATTTAAGGAGATAGTAAGGATTCTTCAATCGGTGCCGGCTGGGTTTAGAGAAATCGATGAAGTCCTTACCGATGAAAACTTAATTGCCGTGGGGCTCATAGATAGAGTACAAAGAATTGGATTAACATGAGTTCCCAAAGTGGCTTCGGTGAGGCAAGGAGGAAGAAGAACTCCCGGTATTGTAATCACCGAACACGATGATGACGAGAGTTGGCCAACTGGGGATGAGCCCACAGTTGCACCTTCGCATAGTCTTCGATTATCGAAAAGAAAAGGCAAAGCTCTTTCCCATAAATCTCAAAGGCGTAAAACTGTTGTGGTATCTCTACCTACTGCAACTGCTATAAGTCGGGAGACTTCTCCTTCGCAAATGGAGAGTTCTTTGAAAGGAATGGAGGATATCCTTATTCTCGATGATTTGACTTCATTCCAAGATTTTGGATTAGAGGGACTTCACTCTCCATCGCAAACCGATGTAGGCTTAAGTGTTTTAGATGTAAGGGAGCCAACTCCTGCGAGCAAGGCCACCACAATCGGTTGGTTATGGGGTTTGCACATGCATACACATATTTCACAGCATCACACAACTTCTAATCACATGTTTTCTAGTTTCAGGAGATAACTAATTCTGCTTCTCTTTTTATTTTATAGACACGATAGTGAGGCGGAGGTCCATGCTTGATTGTCTTCGCTCCAAACGCCATTCTTCCAGCTCTCACTCTGAATCTTATAGGCGCGAATCTGAAAGAGATTACGACCACGGCCATCACTCAAGCTAGGAGCGTGAGCGTTATGAAAGGGAGAGGGAGAGGCTACATCATTATAAGCGTCGAACCTGGTCGCGATCGCCTCCACCTAAAGGTTCATCAAAACCCTCCGGCTCCAGCAGACAACCCTCTGAGACTTCCCACTAAATAGTGCCTCCTTGTTACCCAATGACTTGTCTTGGTTACGAGATGCTAATTATTGACCTAAATGCCTCGTTCGGCCTGAATACGGTTTGGCATACGCATGTGGCTCGGTATGGATACGGTTCGGCATACGCATATGGCTCGGCTTAGATATCGTTCGGCTTGGGCGTGCGGCTCCGCTTGGATGTCGTTTGGCTTCAAGGGGAGGGTCAACACTTGACTTTTAGTAAGGGCGTCGTCGTTCGGTACGTATGTCGCTCGGCAAGCCCACAACTCAACAAGGGCGCTCGGCATACTTTGCTCGGCAAGCCCACAACTCAACAAGGGCGCTCGACATACTCCGCTCGGCAAACCCACAACTCAACAAGGGCGCTCGACATACTCCGCTCGGCAAGCCCACAACTCAACAAGGGCGCTCGGCATACTTCACTCGGCAAGCCCACAACTCAACAAGAGCGGTCAGCAAGACTCCCCTCTATGTCAACTAACTACTTGCTTCGGTTCTCTTGATGGTTTACTTCGGGTCACTCGATGATCGACCAGACAATTCTTGACCGGCTTTCCTTGCTCGGCATGACTCATTCGGCAGGCCCGGCTCGGTACGCAGGAGTCATCTGCTGTGGGCCGAGATACCTTGTTGCTTGGCCCGTGAAGGAAGTCCAGCCTATCTTCGCCTATAAATAGAAGGGCAGGGGCATAGTGAAAGGGACCTCTTTTGGGAGAACACTAGGGAGACTCCACCATTTTCAAGACTCATTCTTTTTCAAGGAGAACTTGTATTCAAGTTGCTGGTGTACGGATTGTATCTGTATTCAATTATTGAAAAAGTAATAAAGATGAAACTCAAAGTGGACGTAGGCAGTTACGCCGAACCACTTTAAATCTGGTGTTCTAGTTTCTGCAGTTAATTTTGCATATTTTCCTCTATTTCAATTTTCTATCTTCATTAATCTCTCTACACAAAACTCTCTTTGGGTGTTAGTGACCAATTTTGGTGCTTTCACTGAGAGCTCATTCTCAGGTTACTAGGATCTACTTTGCAGCTACTGGATTGAAGAAATCCCCCGAAGGAGATCCAAGTCATTCACAGGAAGTCCATTGATTCTACTCAGAGTTTCTACCAATAACTCTACAATGGGAAGACCATGTACTAGATCAGCCTCCCACAACGCGAATGTCAACGAGACTGCCAGCGTCCAGCAAATGGACCCAACAATCAACAAGCCAATCTTGGCGCGGGGACCATGGCTGCCCAAAACCAAATGGAAGCTGTCACCAGGACAGATTTCAACGAGCTGATGAGAGAACTCATGGAAAGCAGAAGACAGCTTAACGAGCAAATTCAATCCAACGCCAACCTCATGACTCATCTTACTCAACAATAGCATCAGAATGCTGGAGGAAGTCCCGCTTCCTACTCTTCATCCGATAGCTCTGCTTCATCTGATGAACCTCCCAGGCGTAGACACTGTAGAACAGAAACAACGCAAGCAGGTGCTGCTGGTCGATCAACCAGGGATGGTCCGGGTTCCCTACCGAGAGCAATGGCCCCTCACTTACACCAAGAAAATCATACTCAAGCTGGAACGGGAAACTTAGGATCTGAAATACAAGTGGAAGCTGGACAGCCGGCACACCAAGGTCCTAATGATGCTGGTCTCCAGGATACACACTTGGTAGATCGCCAACAGAGGAGACACCGGCCGGAACGGCCCCACAGGACAGACACCAACCTGTCATCTTCCATACAAACCCCAGACCTATCAGCTATGGTCAGACAGCTGATGAGAGAATCAAGGCTTATCAATGATGATTGGGGGATATCTAGGAGTCATACTCCATTCATAGATGTTATCTTACAGGCCGAGTACCCCAGGAAGTTTAACATGCCGACTATTCCGGCCTACGAAGGAAAGACTGATCCCCGACAGCATGTGATGAGATATAAATGGATGATGGACTCAGCTAGAGCGAACGTTGCAACCAAGTGTAGATGTTTCCCAATAACTTTATCTGGGATCGCTACCATGTGGTTCACCCGACTTACTCCGTGGACTACATACAACTTTGATGAGTTAGCAACGAAATTTGTGGAACAATTCAGGATTCATGCCACTCATCCCAAGGACGTGATGTCCTTGTCCAGTGTGATTCAGGCTCCAGGGGAGTCGTTGAAAGATTACTTACAAAGGTTCCATGTTGCCGCAACTGAAGTTAGCAACCCCAACGACCATGCTATTTTAATGGCCGTGATGCGAGGGGTAAATCCGGATTCAGAATTTGGAGATTGGCTAGCGGGAAAGCCTTCGACTACACTAGAACGTTTTTATTCAAAGGCACACCAATTTATAAGAAGGGAGGAAGCTAGGTGGACAAGGCGAGACAACGCACCTGTACCTAGCAAGGAGACAGTGCAGAGCAACATTGCTGTAAAACAATCTCGTGATAACTCCGGAAAAGTACAAGTCAATGTCCAAAACAAGCCTGAACAATCTAAATGATCTGGTGGGGGAAATCCTAGAAAGAAGAGGGAAGCCTGAAAGTGGAAACTAAGGATCCCAACTTACAACGAATACACTCCTCTGAATGCATCTCTTGAGAATATTTACTTGTCGACTTGTAATACTTTCCGATATCGAAAGCCACGACCAAAAGAGTCCACCGAAGAGCAAAAGCGGACTGGGAAGTATTGCAGCTTCCACAAGACTTACGGGCACAATACCGAGGAGTGTAGGCACCTCCATGATGCGATTGAAAAGCTGATTTAACAAAAGAAGTTGCAGGAGTTCGTTAAGAATCTGCAGGAAGGCGGACATGGGGCATCCAACCCTAATCGCGGGCAGGCTCCACACCGACCTGAGGAACCAGCTTGGACCGTAGGAAGACTTATCATAAATATGATAGTCGAAGGGCCTCACCTGGTAGACAAGAGTTGGCAAGAGATGGAGCATTATGCTTGTTCCCTGAAGCACGCAGATTTCGAGTGTTGTTCAAACACGGAAGACAGTACCCCGGCTAAGCAGCAACGAATGTTGACGGATGATATAGTGTTTAGAAGTAGAGATGCCAATCAGGTGGAGGCACCTACCATTGACCCGATGATCATCTCGGCCACTATCGGGCCAGCATTTGTGAGAAGGATACTGATTGACTATGGAAGTTCTGTTAATATAATCTTCAAAAAGGCATATGATCAGATGAAGATGGAAACAAAGGACCTGAAACCATCCAAAGCCCGTATTCATGGCTTTAATGGTGCGGCTATCGACGCGGTGGGATTTGTGCAACTGCCAATTGAACTTAGGGAAGGTGAACGTAGGAGGGTGCGGATCCTACCGTTCGTAGTTTTGGATGTCGACTCCCCGTATAATGTGTTCTTGGGCCGACCGGCCCTGGCAGAGTTTAGGGCAGCTTTGGCCCCATGGTGTTTAACTTTGAAATTTCTAACAGAAAGTGGAGTTGGTGTAGTGCATGATGATCAAGCGACTGGTCGTGCATGTTATGTGGCTGAGCTGAGAGAAACTCAGCGAAGAGAAAAAGGAAAGGTTGTGGACAGCTCCGTCCGCATCCAAGTTGCAAAAGATTGACAAGTAGTGCCCGAGCCTTGTCTCGGGCAACATGGTCGGATCTGTAGAGACATAGATCCAAGAGATGACGATGAGGAACCCAAGGAGGCAAAAGCAGCACCGGCTAAACTGACAACTAACATTCCAGTCAGCCATGATGACCCATCGCGAGTACTTAAGATTGGATCACAACTTGACCCCTCAATGATCGAGGATCTTACTGATTTCCTCCAAGGGAATCTGGATGTTTTCGCTTGGACACATTCTGATATGTGCGGGATTTCTCCCACTGTTGCGAGTCATATGTTGAACATAGACCCAAAATACGTGCCAATAAAGCAAAAAAGGAGAGGGATGGACCTGGAGAGGTCCGCCGCTCTCAAAGAGGAGGTGGACGAACTCAAAGCCAATAGGTTCGTCCGCGACGCCCTCTATCCTGAATGGGTATCTTACCCCGTGCTAGTGAGAAAAGCAAACGGGAAATGTAGGACCTATGTTGATTACTCGGACTTGAACAAGGCATGCCCTAAGGATAGTTTCCTTTCACGCAGAATTGACCAGCTGGTCGATTCAACTGCTGGGCACGAGTTGTTGTCATTTATGGACGCGTACTCGGGATACAATCAAATCCCGATGCACATCCCAAATCAGGAACACACTAGTTTTGTCATGAACGTTGGACTGTACTGTTACGTAGTGATGCCTTTCGGATTGAAAAATGTGGGAGCAACCTATCAACGTCTGGTGAATCGGATGTTTAAAGACCAAATCAGTAGGACGATGGAAGTCTATGTGGATGACATGCTCTTGAAGTCACGACAGTCAAACGACCACATTCGAGACTTGGCAGAAATGTTCAATATACTCAGGTATTATGGAATGAAAATTAACCCACTGAAGTGCTCCTTTGGTGTCGCATCGGGAAAGTTTTTGGGTTTTATTGTCAATGAACGAGGAATTGAAGCTAACCCAGAAAAGATTCAAGCTATTCGAGACATTTGAGTACCCAGAACTATAAAGCAAGTTCAAAGCCTGAACGGAAAAGTGGCCACGCTGAGTCGATTCATATCCAGAGCGACTGACAAGTGCATTCCTTTCTTCGATGTAATAAAGAAAGGGAAGAGAAACTTTGAATGGACGCCCAACTACGAGGACGCATTTCGAGCTCTGGTAAGACATCTAGAAAGTCCTCCGATGCTGTCGAAGCCTATAGACCACGAAGTATTATATGTATACTTGGTCGTATCTCAACATGCCATCAGTACGGCTTTGGTTCGCGAGGAGGACCGAGTTCAAAAGCCGGTGTACTATGTTAGTAAACGTTTAACGGGGGCAGAAAGAAATTATCCTAAAATTGAGAAGCTATCTTACTGCTTGGTGATTGAATCACGCAAGCTTCGTCCGTACTTTCAAGCACACTCGATCAGTGTTTATACCGATCAACCTCTACGACAGGTGCTCCAGCGACCAAAAACCTCTGGAAGGTTGCTAAAGTGGAACATCGAGTTAAGTCAATTCGATATTACCTACCTGCCGCGGAGAGCTATCCAAGGAAAGGCGTTAGCAGACTTTATTGCAGAATTCACAATACCTGTCGAGCAAAGTAATGATGGCATTACTCCTCCCGTTCGATGGAAGTTATACACCGATGGGGCGTTAAATGACCGTTGTTCCATAGCCGGTGTTATTCTTGTGACTCCCGAAAACCGATCAATTTGTTATGCTTTGAAGCTTGATTTCCCAGCTATGAATAATGAAGCAGAGTATGAAGCATTGCTCACTGGCTTAAAACTTGTCAGAGAGCTCGGGATAAAAACAATTGAAATTTTTTGTGACTCTCAATTGGTGGTGTACCAAGTGCGGGGAGATTATCAAGCAAAGGGAAAAAGGCTTGCTCCATACCTCGCTCGGGTTCAAGGACTTTTGGCAGACCTAGAATATTATGATATTTTGCATGTCCCGCGTAAACAAAACAAGGAAGCCGATTCATTAGCAAAATTCGCAAGTACTGGCGATGCACAACAGATGGGCTTGGTTTCTGTTGAAGTTTTGCAATTTCCAAGTATAAACGAGATGGAAATAGACTTTTTGCTAGAAGCAGAGATTGAAAAGGAGTCATGGATAACCCCATCCAAGCAGTACCTCTTACACAGAGCTTTGCCTGAAAAGAGGAACGAAAGACGACAAGTCATTCGCAAAGCTTCAAGATATGTGATGTAGGACAGAATAATGTATCGAAAAGGGTTCTCGGTTCCATTACTTCGTTGCATTGCCCACGACGAGATAAAACGGGTCTTGAAAGAGGTCCATGAGGGCGAAATAGCGACCATACTAGGGGGCATACACTGGCAAATAAGATCCTCCGCTATGGATACTATTGGCCCACTGTAAATCGGGATGCTGCAGACTACGTAAGAAAATGCGACAAATGTCAAAAGTTTGTGAAAATCCCGAGAGCTCTGCCAGCGGAACTCACACAAATGGTTAGTCCCTGGCCATTTGCGATTTGGGGGATCAATATAATCGGTTCCTTACCAATTTCCAAAGGTGGAGCAAAATATGCAATTGTTGCAGTCGATTACTTTACTAAATGGGCGGAAGCGGAGCCTCTAGCCACGATCACCACCAAAAAAGTGATTAATTTCATTATACGAAACATTATATGTCGTTTTGGCCTCCTATGGACTATCATCACAGACAATGGAACTCAATTTGAAAGTAGAGAGTTCAAAGAATTTTGCCAAAAGTATCACATTGAGAAAAGATTTTCGGCGGTCGCTTACCCTAAAGCGAATGGACAAGTGGAAGCCGTAAATAAAATAATCAAGTTAATATTAAAGAAGCGATTGGAGAAGGCTAGAGGCAAGTGGGTGGATGAGCTTCCGACGACGCTCTAGGCTTACAGAACCACCCACAAGTCCGCGACTGGCCATACTTGACAGGGACGCGGAAGATGATCTTAAGGCTATTTAACACTAGAGGGGGGTGAATAGTGTTTTAAGAATTTCTTTAAAACTTCTTTAATTTAAATTGATTTAACTAACTTAATGCAAATACACAATCACAGATCAAATCACAGAATCACAAACAGATGCAAATATAAATAAAAAGCAAGTAAAGGAAAGAACACACCAGGAATTTTATACTGGTTCGGTGTTACCCTACATCCAGTCCCGCACAACTCGTACGGCTTTCTATTCAATAATAATCTAGATTACAATCCCTCGATTCCAAGGCGACGAGGTACACCCTCCAGATTCTCAGGTCTCTGGGTAGAACCACTTGATTCACAGGACACAAGTTCACCCGATCGATTTCCAAGGACACGATCACACCTTTATAACCCTAAACAAGTTTCTTTGAGTACAAATGTATCTATAACTCTGATAAGCACTGAGATTTTTGAAGAGAGTGGCAGAGAATCAAACTAGAGATATTCTGGTTTGATTCACTTAAGATTTCGGCAGAATATGGATAGGATGATTAGAAAATAAGATAAGAGAATAAAGAGGAGAGAAAATAAAGAAAGTAGTTACTGGAAAACGCTCATAACAGTCTCTATTTATAGAGAATGAATGGATGTGTCCATTCGAAGAGATTTAAACGAATAGACACTTCTTTTGAAAACAACCTTTGCTATAACGGGAAGCATGTTGACATGACAAGTAAAGAGGATGTCGACATGGTCTAGTAAAAATGATGATTTGCTTTTCTTTGAAAATGATGATTTAAAACATATGCAACTTTATTCAAATGGACTCTTTGTATTTGTATAAGGTATTTAGAAGTAGAAATACTTATGAATATATATATATGTATATATACTAAAATATATTTTAAAATCAAGGTAAATAAACTAAAGTAAATATAATATTAAAATAGATTTTGAGGCTAAAATATCAAGGACAATTTTGAAATCAAAATATAACAAAATGATAAATATGATTTTGAGGCTAAAACATTTTTGGAAATACGAACGAAGGTTTTTCTTTTGAAAAGGAATATTTGAAAATCATTTTATCAAACAAGAGATAATTTTGAATCAAAATTAGTGGATAACAAAATAGGGCTACTATCCGTTCCACTAGATATTTCGTGAGTTCCATCTCACTAGGGTTCCATCCCTTTAACAAGAACGAAGTGGATTCCATTCCACGAGTAAATTGGATAAAAAAGAATGATAGTGCTTTCAAGGAGTTTTAACAAATATCTAACCTAACTATATTATTTGTCTTGAACTCTTGAATATCTTGAATCTCATGAGTCTTCAATCTTGAACTCTTGATCTTTGTCTTCTTTACTGTACAGTCTTCTTTTGTTGATACCTGCATATAGATTTCCTGCACATATATATTTTATAACACTTCTATAGTTGTTGTCATCAAAACCTACTATCCTATGGACTAACATTCTCCCCCTTTTTGATGATGACAACCTTTGTTTATAAAATATTTATATTCTCCTTATAACTCCCCCTAAATCTAATAACTCCCCCTTAATCTATGCCTAACTAACCTATTTTATACTGACTAACCTATTTTATACTTCTCCCCCTTTGTCATCAACAAAAAAATGACATTAACTCCCCCTAAATCTATGATATTTAATGATAGTGTTATCATTAATAATACTGAAACTAGATATAACAATGCTAAATATTGTATACTCAGAATGATATATATGAGTAATATAAGAATGAGAATAATACGTGTAACCACAGATTATTTTATTCATTTCAATATTACTATATACATGACTATTTAAACTTATAAACACATAAATTACTAAAACAAGAAAATAAACAACTCAACGGTTGTTTTTGATGATGGGAGACTTGTGGACAGGATAATTTGGGTAATGGAAACAGAAATTTCCATGTTGTTCCACAATGTTCCCATAAGCATCAAAACAGACTTCCCCTACACATACTGCTTCATCATCAGTTTCTTCCTCCATTGGTTCTTCCTCTTCTTCTTCGTCTTCGTCTTCTTCTCCTTCTTCATTTGCTTCTATGTTAGAAGAATCTTCAATTACAATTGGATTGGCATGATTATCCATGAGGAATTTTTGAAGATTCCTCAGAATTTTCCCTTGTTTCTCTTGCTCTCTTGCCATTCTCAATTGTTGAACTTGCATTTCAGTTAACATCTGCAGCGAATCATCAACTTTCTCCTCTATTTTGATGACACGAGCAAGTATGGAGTTTTGGAAAGGGCCTTGTGAAGGAAAAGGGAAAGGAACCGGTGAAATTTGATTAGGATTGGATGTGGAAGCCATGGATTTGATGTTTATAGAAAGTAGTATGAAGAAATAATGATTGGAGGGAAGAGAAACTCGGAATGGGTGAATTAAATAACCACCCATTCAAAATTTAGAGGGAAAAACGAATTGACATTTTTACCGTTTCATGTCGACATGACGCATGAATACTATGTCGACATGGTGTTGTAAAATGCTATGGTTAAGAAATCATTCATATATACCCTATGTATACTACTATACTATATACTATATTTCAGAAAGAGAACATATACCTAATTCTCTTCTTAACTTGGTGAAGACAGGTTCTCCTAAAGGTTTGGTTAAAATATCAGCTATTTGATTTTCAGAATTAACGAAATCAAGAGAAATTTTCTCTTTATTTACGTTATCTCTTAGAAAATGGTGTCTAATGTCAATATGTTTAGTTCGGGCATGGAGAGTTGGGTTTTTGGACAAACTAATGGCACTAGTGTTATCACAGAAAATTGGAGATTTTGTGATAGATATACCAAAATCATTCAAGGTTTGTTGCATATACAAAACTTGAGAACAAGCTAAAGCAGCAGAAACATACTCTGCTTCAGTTGTTGATAGGGAAACAGTATTCTGCTTTTTACTGAACCAGGAAATTAAGGAATGACCTAGAAAGTGACAAGTTCCACTTGTACTCTTTCGGTCTGACTTACACCCAGCATAGTCAGCATCACAGTAGGAAACTAATTCAAATGAATCATTCTTAGGGTAGAACAATCCATAATCAAAGGTGTGTTTAACATATCGAATGATACGTTTCACAGCTTTTAGATGAGTTTCCTTGGGTTGAGATTGATATCTTGCACAGAGACAGACACTGTTCATGATATCTGGTCTACTAGCAGTTATATAGAGAAGTGATCCAATCATTCCTCTATACAAGGTTTGATCTACGTCTTTGGATAGATCATCCTTACTTAACGCTATATTGGTTGCCATGGGAGTTGGTTTTCCACTCACATTGGTCAAGCCAAATTTACTAACTCACTCTCTCGCATACTTCTCTTGACTGATAAAGATACCATTATCTAATTGTTTGATTTGTAATCCTAGGAAAAAGTTAAGTTCACCCATATGACTCATCTCAAACTCTTTTGTCATAATGTCAGAAAATTCTTTGTTCATATCAGAATTGGTTGATCCAAATATAATATCATCTACGTACACTTGTACAAGTTGAATATCGTTTTTATTTCTTTTAATAAAAAGTGTGTTATCTACCTTACCTATTTCAAAATCAGATTGCAAAAGATAAGACCTAAGTCTATCATACCAAGCTCTAGGAGCTTGTTTTAGACCATACAGGGCTTTCTTTAATTTAAAAACATGATTTGGAAATTTTGTATCTTCAAAGAGTGGAGGTTGTTCAACATAAACTTCCTATTTTACAAAACCATTTAGAAAGGCACTCTTGACATCCATTTGAAAAAGTTTGAAATTATTGAAATTAGCGAAAGCAAGCAGAATTCTAATAGCTTCTAATCTTGCTACGGGTGCAAAGGTTTCGTCATAATCTATACCTTCTTCTTGACAATAACCTTGTGCAACGAGTCGAGCCTTATTTCTAACGACCTCACCTAATTCATTTAATTTATTTTTATATACCCATTTGGTGCCTATAATGGATTTATCCTCAGGTCTAGGAACAAGTTCCCAAACATCATTTCTGGTGAATTGATTCAATTCTTCTTGCATAGCAAGAATCCATGAATCATCAGTTGATGCTTCCTTTGGATTTTTAGGTTCTATTGAGGATATAAAAGCAACATGACTCATACTGTTTAATTGATTCCTAGTTTTAACAACAGATTGCATATCTCCTAGAATATTTTCTACAGGGTGATCTTTTAAAAGTCTAATCTTTTTATTTGGATGAAAAGCTTCATTTGTAGCATCTACAGATTCATGATTAGAAATAACTAAGTCATCCTCATCATTAGTCTGATCAACTTCTTTGAAATTTTCATCAAAGGAAACATGTAAAGTTTCTTCAATAGTGTTTGTTCTTAGATTAAAAACTCTATAAGCTTTACTCCTGTTAGAATATCCGATAAAGATTCCTTTGTCGGATTTAGGATCAAACTTATCTAAATTATCTTTTGTATTTAAGATAAAACATTTACTTCCAAAAATTCTGAAATAAGATACCTTAGGTTTCTTATTGAAAAGAAGTTCATAAGGTGTTTTATTGGTTAGAGGTCTAATTAGAATCCTATTCAAAATATAACAGGCTGTTGCAACTGCTTCAGCCCAAAAATGTTTTGGTAATTTACTATCAGAAAGTAGAGTTCTAGCACACTCTTGAATCGTCCTATTCTTACGCTCAACTACTCCGTTTTGTTGTGGAGTTCTTGGAAACGAAAAATTGTGAGTAATTCCCTTCTGATTACAGAATTCCTCAAACTTCTCATTTTCAAATTCACCACCGTGATCACTACGAATAGTGATGATCTTGGAAGAAAGTTGGTTTTGAACTCTTTTTGAAAAACTTTTAAAATAATCAAAAGTATCACTTTTATGTTTCAGAAAGATTGTCCATGTATATCTGGAATAATCATCCACAATTACAAAGACATATTTACTATGGTTGATTGATTGAATCTGAGATGGACCAAATAAATCTAGGTGAAGTAACTCAAGAGGTTTTGAAGTAGAAATCATATCTTTAAGTTTAAAGGAACTTTTTCTAAGTTTTCCTAATTGACATGCATCACATATACTATCTACTTTAAATTGCATCTTAGGGAGGCCTCTTACTAGATCAAGTTTGGATAGTCTAGATAAGAGTTTAAAATTCAAATGTCCAAATCTCTTATGCCAAGTCCAAGGGTCACTTGTATTGGCCAAAAGACATAGATTATCATTTGAAATTTTCATACTGAGAATATAGATATTCTTTTTCCTAACTCCCTCAAAGATAATATTAGATTTATTATCTTCGATGTGACACTTGTCTTTTTCAAATTTAATCCTATATCCTTTATCACATAACTGACTAATACTAAGTAGATTATGTTGTAGATTTTTAACTAACAAAACATTTGAAATAATAGGAGTTTTAGAATTACCTACATTGCCGATGCCAACTACATAACCTTTTGAATTATCCCCAAAATTAACCAATCCTCCATCCTTGTAAATAATGTCATTGAGAATCTCTGGATTTCCTGTCATATGTCTTGAACATCCACTATCAAGTATCCACTTGTTTTTCCTTATTTGCACAACTTGTCCATTGTGAATAGGTTCATTTGTCGCCATGAAGCAAGATTCTTGCACAGTGAGCAACTTTTGTAGATTACCTGATTCTATATAACTATCATGCATCAATTTATGAGACCACAATGATTTGATCATTAAAAAATTATTTTTAGGAAACATTTCAAACTTAGCCATGAACTTTTCAAAAATCAGATTATGAATACTTTGAAAAACTTGCTCTGATACCAAATGACAGGGACGCGGAAGATGATCTTAAGGCTATTTAACACTAGAGGGGGGGGTGAATAGTGTTTTAAGAATTTCTTTAAAACTTCTTTAATTTAAATTGATTTAACTAACTTAATGCAAATACACAATCACAGATCAAATCACAGAATCACAAACAGATGCAAATATAAATAAAAAGCAAGTAAAAGAAAGAACACACCAGGAATTTTATACTGGTTCGGTGTTACCCTACATCCAGTCCCGCACAACTCGTACGGCTTTCTATTCAATAATAATCTAGATTACAATCCCTCGATTCCAAGGCGACGAGGTACACCCTCCAGATTCTCAGGTCTCTGGGTAGAACCACTTGATTCACAGGACACAAGTTCACCCGATCGATTTCCAAGGACACGATCACACCTTTATAACCCTAAACAAGTTTCTTTGAGTACAAATGTATCTATAACTCTGATAAGCACTGAGATTCTTTGAAGAGAGTGGCAGAGAATCAAACTAGAGATATTCTGGTTTGATTCACTTAAGATTTCGGCAGAATATGGATAGGATGATTAGAAAATAAGATAAGAGAATAAAGAGGAGAGAAAATAAAGAAAGTAGTTACTGGAAAACGTTCATAACAGTCTCTATTTATAGAGAATGAATGGATGTGTCCATTCGAAGAGATTTAAACGAATAGACACTTCTTTTGAAAACAACCTTTGCTATAACGGGAAGCAATGTCGACATGACAAGTAAAGAGGATGTCGACATGGTCTAGTAAAAATGATGATTTGCTTTTCTTTGAAAATGATGATTTAAAACATATGCAACTTTATTCAAATGGACTCTTTGTATTTGTATAAGGTATTTAGAAGTAGAAATACTTATGAATATATATATGTATATATACTAAAATATATTTTAAAATCAAGGTAAATAAACTAAAGTAAATATAATATTAAAATAGATTTTGAGGCTAAAATATCAAGGACAATTTTGAAATCAAAATATAACAAAATGATAAATATGATTTTGAGGCTAAAACATTTTTGGAAATACGAACGAAGGTTTTTCTTTTGAAAAGGAATATTTGAAAATCATTTTATGAAACAAGAGATAATTTTGAAAATCATTTTGAATCAAAATTAGTGGATAACAAAATAGGGCTACTATCCGTTCCACTAGATATTTCGTGAGTTCCATCTCACTAGGGTTCCATCCCTTTAACAAGAACGAAGTGGATTCCATTCCACGAGTAAATTGGATAAAAAAGAATGATAGTGCTTTCAAGGAGTTTTAACAAATATCTAACCTAACTATATTATTTGTCTTGAACTCTTGAATATCTTGAATCTCATGAGTCTTCAATCTTGAACTCTTGATCTTTGTCTTCTTTACTGTACAGTCTTCTTTTGTTGATACCTGCATATAGATTTCCTGCACATATATATTTTATAACACTTCTATAGTTGTTGTCATCAAAACCTACTATCCTATGGACTAACAATACTCCATTCTCCTTGGCATACGACACCGAAGTTGTGATACCCATGGAGCTTGAAGTTCCTTCTCATCGGGTAACTTATTATGATCCCAAGACGAATCAGAATCTCCTATTGGAATCATTGGACTTTGTTGACGAAAAGCATGAAGAAGCTGATTTAATAGCAGCTGCACATAGGCACCGAGTTGCTCGATATTATAATGAAAAAGTTCGGCCGAGAATTTTTAATATGGGTGATCTCATTTTGAAATGGGTTTTTCCGACTCCATCACATCTGAATCCCACATGGGAAGGTCCATATGTCATCGAACGGAGGCTTGGGGAAGGAACTTTCAAGCTAGCGACCGTAGATGGCATGACACTTCCTCGCGCATGGAATAGCGAGCATTTGCGTCATTATTACACCTAGTATGTTTTCTTTCGCATTGTAGTTGCAAATATTTTCAGTGTATGTCCGTTTTTTAGTTTTTGACATGTAATAGGAAAATTCAGTTAGTTTCCATCTATTATGATCAATAAAGGCTTGAAGCCGTCTTTTCTATAAACTATTGATGTTTCCGTATGATACAATCCTGTGACAAAAATTAAATTACATTGCTTTGTTTGGCATATGAACGCACACCCAAAATGAAAAATCTCTAAGTCCCCAGAGTGCGGACTAGAGTACTCTGAGTCCCCAGAGTGCGGACTAGAGTACTCTGAGTCCCCAGAGTGCGGACTAGAGTATAAACGACTTGAAAAAATCTCTAAGTCCCTAGAGTGCGGACTAGAGTACTCTGAGTCCCCAGAGTGCGGACTAGAGTATAAACGACTTGAAAAAATCTCTAAGTCCCCAGAGTGCGGATTAGAGTACTCTGAGTCCCCAGAGTGCGGACTAGAGTATAAACGACTTGAAAAAATCTCTAAGTCCCCAGAGTGCGGACTAGAGTGCTCTGAGCCCCAGAGTGCGGACTAGAGTATAAACGACTTGAAAAAATCTCTAAGTCCCCAGAGTGCGAACTAGAGTACTCTGAGTCCCCAGAGTGCGAACTAGATTATAAACGACTTGAAAAAATCTCTAAGTCCCCAGAGTGCGGACTAGAGTATAAACGACTTGAAAAAATCTCTGAGTCCCCAGAGTGCGGACTAGAGTACTCTGAGTTCCCATAGTGCGGACTAGAGTACTCTGAGTCCCCAGAGTGCGGACTAGAGTGTAAATGACTTGAAAAAATATCTAAGCCTCCAGAGTGCGGACTAGAGTACTCTGAGTCCCTAGAGTGCAGACTAGAGTATAAACGACTTGAAAAAATCTCTAAGTCCCCATAGCACGAACTAGAGTACTCTGAGTCCCCAGAGTGCGGACTAGACTACTCTGAGTCCTCAGAGTGCGGACTAAGATTGAAGCGTTTCAGAAAACTCCGAGTCATGTGGAAGTGAACAAATACTTGCCTAACCCACATGACTTTGGATTTCAAACACAAGGCGGATGGTGAAGCCAATCATCGAATATCATCAAAAGAACAAAAAATTTAATCACTATCCCAAAAGAGAATTCCACTACAATTCCTCCTAAACTCGGAACTAGAAATCTATTAACATCGACTACGAAAATAAATAGAAATAATTACATGATCCGGGTAGCTACTTCTTCGACTTCTTCCCCTTCTTCAGTTTCTCTAAAGATTCCTCCCCCATGCGTTTTTTCTTGGACATTTTGCTCGCTAGAGAAGGGGTGTCAAAGGAAGGAGGAACTTCTAACGGCCTAGTCCCACCTGGAAGAATAATCTTCAAAGGCCTGTTCAGTGGGTCATCGAGTTCTACCACTTGAAGCTCGGCCTTAATTTCGGTTTTCTTTCTCCCCTCTTCAATGACCTGTTCCTTCATCCTCAGCTTTGAAGTGTGTCTAGAGGTGCCAGTAATTTTAACTTCGTAATGTTCCTCGATAGGCGACGGATTGTCGGATTTGTCTTCATTAAACGCCTCAATCACTTGAGCGTCGGGTCCGGGAGTCTCTTCCGCTTGAGTTGTTTCTCCCGTCTTCTCCTCCTTCTCCATGGTGGCATCGCTCCTTGGAGTAGGTACGGGATCAGGATGACCTATGCGGAGTCATAAGAAACAAATGTTAGAATACATTTATCACTCACTGAAAGCGAGAACCCTTTGAACTTTGAAGGAAAAGTTATGTACCAGTCTCTGGTTGACTCTCAACTGTTCGGGGAAATTCGCCTTCTGGGATAGGAGATAGAATGTGAATATTAAGTCCAGGATCCTCTAGATCATAGCCAATATGTTGCTTGAAGGGGTCAAGTGGTGGACGGCCGGATGGTAGAGTACGGGGAGGGACCGAAGACTCGGTTCCGGATGGACCGGCAATGGCATCTTTTCCTTTTGATAAAGGGGAGTCTCTGCTGTAAAGAGCCTTCGCTGCAGACAAGTTCGAAGGCTCATTCCCCCGAAGAAATTCCTTAACTAAAGCATCTTCGTCAATCTCTTCCGTTCCCAACTCCACCTTTTTTATTTCGATTAAAGTATCCCATGATTTGGCCAAAGATTCGAGGTAACCCTCGCCAAGAAATGTTAAGTCGCGATGCATGAGGACTCGAGCATTATATTCAGCTATGAGCGGATCGAACATGCACTTAATTTCCACCCCACCAGCCTCGGTAGCTGCCTCAAGGCGAGAATCGACTCCCGATAGTGCTATTCTTTTACCCTCCTCGCGGGCTTCATCTTTCAGTGCTTCGACCTTGGAGAGTTCGTCATCGAGCTTTGTTTTCAGGAGTTGCGTAGCAACAATTTCGTCGTAATATCGTTGCGACTCCTCTTGAGTAGCAACCTTTTCTTCTTTCTCTTTGAGAAGTAACTCTTCCAACTCTTTGATTCATTGAGCGAACGCGTCTCTCTCCTTTTGAACGGAGTCTTTCTCTAAAGATAAAGCGCAACAGCGTTGGACCGCTTCATCGATCTCCTTTTTGTGTGTGGCCTCCAGGCGACTGACTGCCTCTACAATATCTTTAGCGTTCTTCTGGGCGGCCTCAAGTTGAGATTTATGCGTGGAAAGCTCTTTATCCTGGGCCCTAATGATGTCTTTGTCATGGATGGCCTCGAGCTTCAGACGATTGATTTCATGTTGGCGTTCCATAGAAACTTCAGAAACTTTTTCTACCAAGTGAACAAATGCGTCGTGTTGGACATAAACATCATTGGTGCAAGCAAGGGCACTCGGTTTAACATTCCCCGGAATAGGATGGATGGTTGGAAGAAATTTTAATCCATCAAAACATATTTTTGGGAATGTCGCTTTAAGCTCGACAAGTTTCTCCGCTATCGATGGATCAGGTGTAGGAGTAGAGGAGGTTTGCTTTGTCGAAACTATGGACTTCTTATGAACCTCCCGAGACTGCCTAGTACTTGAGGAACCCGAGTGTTGGTCGCGAGGAGTTTCAAATTGTGGTCCCCTTTGACTTGATTTCTCCCTGCCTTGTTCCAATGGAGGTGGGGGATCGTTGGAGTACGATGAGTGACTGTGAATTTTCCTTCGATAAGACGAATATCGAGAGCGATAATCTCTATCGCTATCGTCACCTCTATCTCGACGTTTGCCATATCCAGAGTCTCGGCCGGAAGAATGGAAAATGGAAGAGCCGCGAAGGCGGTCGAATCCATGTGAGCGTCCCATATCACCTGCGCAGAAGTTAAGTGATGACAAGTTAGCAAAAATGGCACGACGGTTGAAGTTTAAGTGCAAGGTGAAGTGCGAGTGTTCGTGTGTGTCCTAGTGTTTTCCCCCAACGGACCAGTTTCTTTAGCTCTACTTATCAGAGTTTTTTCTCCTTAGTGATGGGCTTGAGCGCCTTCACTGCCTCTCGCCGACGAATGAAGTTTTATGGCTTTCGGGTCGTCGAAACCGTAGTTGAGCAAATCATCGGGAATTGTAAAGTCAGACAAGCCTTTCAACGAACTCTCTAAGTGTTGTGGAGACGGCTCTTTCTCGGTCGGGGTAATTGTGACTTTCGAAGTTCTGCCCACTACCGTCTTCCTCAACTTGTAAGTTAGTTTCTTTTTTCCTTTTGAAGGGGGAGGTGGTTCATCGGTGCTATGTGCTTCAAGTGCTGGTTCTGGAGTAGGACTTAAGCCCTCACCTGGAGCTTCAGCTTCTTTTATTTCTCCTTCCTCGGATACATCGGGAGCCTCTCTTGTTGAAGGCACCGAAGGCCCAGCTTGCTTTTTGCCATTATCCAAGGCAAGTCCGGTTGTGGTGGTACTGTGAGGAAGACTTATCCGGCGACCTTCCGCCAACAATCCAAAACTCGAGAGCGATTCATTGGAAATGATGGATCTGATGTCCCGGTCTTCCGTTGGAACAGTTCGGATAGCCTCGACGGCCTCGGAGTACCCGGAGCCTTCAGGACGTGGGCTGATACCTGTAAAAGTCGAGAAAGGGTTTAGGAAAAATGCACTTTCTTCTGCATACAAGTATTGATCCAGAAAAGAAACTTACTCCCTTCTAGCCATCTCCTCGCAAAGCCAGTGGGACAACGCACATAAAACCATTCTTGCTTGTATTTGGCGAATTTGCTCCATGCCCCCGTAAGGATTTGACACTTGTTATGTGGCTCAAGGAATACGAAAAATGGGCTGTTGGACCGTCTCTTGATGTGATAAATGTAGCGGATATCGCCGGGAGTAGGGAGCCTAAATAGAATGCTCATGAAAAGAATGCGCGTGCCATATATGAATGCATGACTGTTGGGATGTAACTGTGTTGGGGAGATCTCAATGTATTGCAACACATCGCGGAGGAAAGAGTTGAATGGTAGCATGCTACCAACCCAGCACATAAATTTGTTGCAGGCAGTATATCCGGCTTGGGGCAGGTAGGGACGATCTTGCCCTGATGGGACCAGTACATCGTAAAAAGGAATTCCATGTATCGAGCATAGTCGGCAGAGGGCGCTTTCATTAATTCTCGAAGCTTGACAATCGACCGGATTGTCTAGAAAGATCGCTGCATCTAGGGCATCGGGAGCCAGGTCAATAGATGCGATCGTGGGACTCCAAATATCTTGTACAAGAGTTGTCGATGGATTTGAAGTTCCAACCACTTCCTATTGAGAACTCGGTACGGGTTTATCTGAAACTGTTGCGGAGCTCGACTTTTTAGACATCTTCAATGAATGTTGAATTTGATTAAACACCTGTTTGTACCAAAATTGGGCACAACACTCTTCAGAAGTATCTGAAGAGATAAAAAATGAAGAAATTAAATGGAAAAGGAGGATTATCTAACAAACACTTCAAAAACAGATATGGAAACACGCAGAAACATAGAAATTTAGAGTGGTTCGGCGTATTGCCTACGTCCACTATGAAATTAATGATTTTACTGATATTTCTTTGATGATTACAACGGATTACAATGGCTAACAGCAGATTACAGTAGTGAAATTCGAGTATAGCAGCAGTCTTGAAGTGCAAAAGTGTTTTCGGTAGAGTCTGGACGTCAAAGAGCTCCAAAGATCCCTCTTCTGTAGGCTCTGGTGCTCTATTTATAGGCGTAGGAGGCAAAAATCTCGCTCAGTTCTCGAGAGACTTCTTCTGGCACGTGGGTGGGCCCACGCGATCGATCCCATGAAGTTTCGGCTCGATCCGTGATCGATAAGAACGAATTTCATATCGATTAGGATTTGACCCAATCGAGTCGAAACTTGGCATGAGCCTTCCTTAGGTCGTACGTAAGCTCTTGCGAAAATTTCATAGCATTTGGACTTGTGGATTGTGAGTTATGATCGATGCAAGATTGTGCTTTTATGAAGGCTGAAGCGTTCGAACCGATGCCTTCGAATCGATTACTTCGAATCGATAATGGGCACGTGCTCAGGAGATGATGTGGCGAGTGATTTTTGAATCGATCCGCTCTTGGCGCCGAGTCAACCGAGCTGTCCCCATATTTTCGCCTAGTTCGTATCGATGCTGCTGCCTTGTTCGCATTGATGAAGGATGCACAGTTCGTATCGATGAAAGTTCCTTAGTTCGTATCGATCGTTATGCTTTGTTTGTATCGATTGGTTTCGCTTTATTCGCATCGATTGTGTATGCTATGCTTCGCATCGGTGGGAGGTGTGCATTTCGTATCGATCGGTGATCGATCGATACAAAGTGAGTTTAAGAATGAACGATGCGAAATAGACGCCCATGCTACTTGCCGATGGATACGAAGTAGGAGTTTTCGGATGGATACGAAGTGGACTCTGTTTGATCGATACGAATCAGAGATAGACTGATCGATGCGAAGTGGTACGAAAAGGATGGATATGAAACATGTGGACTTGGATCGATGCGAAGCAAACTCACCTGTTGCCGATCGATTCGAAACTATGTGTAGTCGATGGATTCAAGACAAATCGATACGACAAAGGAGTTCCTATGGTTGCTTGATGGACACGAAGATGGCACCTGTCGATCGATACGAAATAGAGTTGATTTTCCTTAGTTTGTATCTATCGTATCTTGAGCATATGAACTCCGATTGACTTGAAACTCGGAACGTTGGCTTTTATAGCTTTGTTTGTCATGTCATATCAATTGTAGCTTGATCTGGACTCGGACAAAATTCATCGATATCCATAGTGAACCTGTGCTTATCCGACACTCGAGATGAGCGATCCTTGTTTTCAGTCAATTCCTTGATATCTCGGCCTTACCAAAAGGCGGGATAACAACACCTGTTTGAACTATACTTGAAAGACAATCAATATTAGACATAACGACAAAAGTGTTCCCCCCGTTTGGTGTGTGGACTAGTGCAATTGTTCGAGTATGAGCATAAAAGAATTAAAAGTCATGAAGCTGGTAAAATAAAGTTAAGCTTTGAACTGTCATCTTCGAAGACCGTCATCGCTGACCGTCTCCGATAGCTTGTCGTATGATGGTTTCAATTTTAAACTCGGCATTGGCACTGTATGTTGAAGGCAATTGTTTGTTTTAATCGAGTTAAACTGAGAATTGTAGTTGTTGAACTGGGAAGTTATCAGTCTGAATTAGTTTGATATGCTTGTTTGCTTAAGTCCTTGTCCTTATTTTTTGTCATATGATTAGACATGAGAGGTAAGTGAATTCGGCATGGGTTATGTTCAAGTTTGAATGATTTCGACTGTCGTTGCCCACTTCAAGGCTCAATGCCGAGCGACACTCGACACACACGGTCTAGATGCCGCTCGGCCTAAGTCCATCGCTCGGCATTTTAGTTTCAAATGCCTTCGCTCGGCATTCTCTGGTTCGACCGCCTAGGCCAGATACACTGACCCACTCTTTCAACACCAGCTTACTTACTTCCTACTTCACTAACACCACTCTCACAAGAACGCAACACCGTCCTGCTTTCTTCCTACCTCCCTAACGTCACTCTCGCATAAAGACTACCGAGCCACTTACTTCGTAGTTGACCGTTCTCCACTCAAAGTACAAGTGCCAAACGGCCACACTCATTTCCTCTTTGTTCCTTGATTACCGAACGACCTCGAACAACAGTCCAGTTCCAGTTCAACATCCTAACTCCAACGCCCAGTGATCCAGCAGAAACCTACAACTTGGAAACAGCCGGAGTCCTTTTCCCTTCTCCTCTCCATTCCACCAGCCTTGAAATCGACTAAAGACATGCTAAGTTCTAGCCCTAAGACGTGTCCAAACCTTGATTCGTCTTCCTCATCTACACGCCTCCTACTGTCCACAGTCTAAAGAAAATTCGTGAATTCGAATCTCGTACTATACTTCCTAGTTTGAAAGAACATTCGAACGAGAGATTCTTACCTAAGAGAATGGTTGAAGCTTAGGGATCTGATAGGCTTGAGATTGAAAGTCGTTTAGGCTCAATCTAGGGAGGAGCTGTAGAGAGAGCTTGCTAGATTCAAGGTAGGAAAGGAAGATTAGAGAGGTAGCCGAAGTTCGAGGGAAGGAAAGTTGCAAGTTTCTGTAGAGTCAGGGTGAAAGTAAAGAAAAAGAAAAATAGAGAAGTGTTGGCTCTTATATAGGAAGAAGGGGAGGTGAACAGGCATCAACCAGTGGGTCAGTTAAGATATCTTAGTGGTTCGGTAAGCAATCGTGCCGAGCGACACTGAACATGCCTTAGCATGTGGCTCGATATCTGCATGCTGAACGGCCCTAAGGGGCCAGGAGAACAACCATATTTTGACCCTCATTGTTTACGTTCGACTTTTGAAAGAAGGGCCTGCATGCAATTCAAAGCGTATCATGATTGACTCTCACGATACGCTTTGGGGGGAAAATGTTACCCAATGACTTGCCTTGGGTACGAGATGCTAATTATTGACCTAAATGCCTCGTTCGGCCTGAATACGGTTCGGCATACGCATGTGGCTCGGTTTAGATACGGTTCGGCATACGCATATGGCTCGGCTTGGATATCGTTCAGCTTGGGCGTGCGGCTCCGCTTGGATGTCGTTCGGCTTGAAGGGGAGGGTCAACACTTGACTTTTAGTAAGGGTGTCATCGTTCGGTACGTATGTCACTCGACATACTTCGCTCGGCAAGCCCACAACTCAACAAGGGCGCTCGACATACTTCGCTCGGCAAGCCCACAACTAAACAAGGGCGCTCGGCATACTACGCTCGGCAAGCCCACAACTCAACAAGGGCGCTCGGCATACTCTGCTCGGCAAGCCCACAACTCAACAAGGGCACTCGACATACTTCACTCGACAAGCCCACAACTTAACAAGGGCGTTCAACATGACTCCCCTCTGTGTCAACTCACTACTTGCTTCGGTTCTCTTGATGGTTTACTTAGGGTCACTCGATGATCGACCAAACAATTCTCGACCGACATTCCTCGCTCGTCATGACTCGTTCGGCAGGCCCGGCTCGGTACGCAGGAGTTATCTGTTGTGGGCCGAGATACCTTGTTGCTTGGCCCGTGAAGGAAGTCCAGCCTATCTTCGCCTATAAATAGAAGGGCAGGGGCACAGTGAAAGGGACCTTTTTTGGGAGAACACTAGGGAGACTCTGCCATTTTCAAGACTCATTCTTTTTCAAGGAGAACTTGTATTCAAGTTGTTGGTGTACGGATTGTATCTGTATTCAATTATTGAAAAAGTAATAAAGATTAAACTCAAAGTGGACGTAGGCAGTTACGCCGAACCACCATAAATCCGGTGTTCTAGTTTCTGCAGTTAATTTTGCATATTTTCCTCTATTTCAATTTTCTATCTTCATTAATCTCTCTACATAAAATCTCTTTGGGTGTTAGTGACCAATTTTGGTGGTAACACTCCTCATACTTCAAAGTCTGGCGAACAATGACGAGGGACTGGGGCGGAAGCTCCCATCGTTACAGAACCGGCCGCTATAGAACCCACTGGAGAGGGAGCCATTCGGATTGCTAAGCTAAAGCAAGACTTCCCAAATATCTGCTTTGATGGCTTCCACTTTCCTCCGAACTTGAAATGGATTCCCAATGACTTAGAAAAACTGGTACATGACTACGTGCATGATGTCTACGGCCAGTACCGGGAGTGGGTCAAAATTGCAGAAATGACTTTGACGGTAGCTTTCGAATGAGCCAAGATAATTGAGAAAATGGAGACCGATCTCGCTCAAAAAAATCAAATAATATAAGTGCTCAATAATGAAGCCGAGTCTTCATGGAAATCAAAAAATGGATGCTGACAAGAGAGCCGAAGAGGATAAACAGTTCATGGAAAAATGTGACGGTCTAATATGGACTTGGTTCAAGAAATAGGCCAACGGAATACCCTTGTCATGGAGGAGAGAGATGCTGCCGTGAAAGAGCTCAAGGAGCTAAAGGCAAAACTTGCCAAGGCCATTAAGGAAAAGTATAAGGCCAACAAATCCGCTCAAGAAGCGTGCGAACAGACGGTGGAGCTTAAGGATGAAAGGGATGCGGCAAATTTAAAGGCTCAGGAAGCCGAGGCCAGGATTGAGAATGAAATTAAAGCGGTGGAGACCAGGATGGAGAATGAATTCGTAGATCTCTTGTCATATACAACGTCAACGTTTTAAGAAACCACAATCTGACCTGGCTTGATGAAGATTATCCTTTTCAATTGTACAAGGCTTAGAGCCGTCCGGTGGAGGACAAGAAGGTGACTCGCAACACTACAACCATCGACGAATTCGAACGGGAAAATCAAATACTTGTCGGAGATGAGCCGAAAGTCCTCCACGACACCATCGTTGCTCTCGAAAAGGAAAAGCTTGCTGCTATGTATCCAGACACTGGAGAAGGATCTGGAGTTGAACATCATGAAGTAGGCTCCGAAGCGCTTTAAGTTTCTCAATATGAGCCTACTTCTTCTATTGATCTTCCAGCTGTTTCGAGATACGACCCTAACCAGCCGCACTTATCTTTGGTAACTAAGCGTGGTTCGGAAGGCATGTCGGCTCAACCGGGGAGCCAAACTGAGGAAGGTATTCAGAACACATCTCCTATTCACTCGAACGTAGGAGCACTGTTAGAAGACATTACTAATATTTTCTCCTATCTTCATTCAGCCTTAGATTCTGCATCACTTGATCCTCCTGCAACTCAAGGAATGCATCACGAGCAGGAGGCACTAATAACTGAAGCTACAACTATAACGGTCGCCGCATCGGCTGGGGAGATGCACGAAAGCAGTTGCGCTTTTGATGAATAAATGATGGAAGCACTCCTCGACCATCAAAGCGACCCGATCATCGAAATGCCTTTTGTCATTGATGAAGATGTTGTTATTACGAGCTCCTCGGGCCCTGACTAGTAATATGCCAATGGGGATTTGCGCAGATCGGGCTGAGGAGATAATGGTGGAAATTAAAGACGAGATAGAGCAAGCCAAGCAAGCAAGTAGTGTTGGTGGTGGCATGGCGGGTCACGGCCCGGTCCCTATGCTTGTCATTTCTCCTAGTCACACAATCATTGATACATGCGCTCCTTCATCTTCTAACATCGAGAGTACCACCATTCCTCCAGTTTCACACACGGACAACATTCCAATCCCTGTGAGTTCTGAGGAAGAGATTGCTCTAGTTCCCCCGGCCGGAGACAAACCGGCTAAAGCAGGCCGTGGAAGTAAAGGCTCGAAGAGAGGACTGGGTGGCAGTACAAGTGGGTCTATGCCAAAGAAGAGCAAGAAGGATAAAAAATCAGAGGCGTAGACTTGCACTTTTGCTTTTCTTTTTGTACATAGCTGGAATAGGATTTTCTTTTGCTTTTTGTAGGCCGTGTATAGATGCGGGTTTGGCCCTTGCGTATAGGAATTCTTCGAATAAGTTTTTATACTTATCTTGTTTTTCAAAGAATAGTAGAAATAAAACTTCATTTTGTTTTTTCAGCATAACTCTGTGTTTATTTGTTTAAGTATTTCAGCACTCGCATTTCCATTCAATGTACTTGTGAGGCTTTAGTTTTTTAGTCGAACTTGAGTCCGGTCGCTAAGTCCTGAAGTCATGGATTCGAGTTATAATCAAACGTCAAGTCTGTCCCAACGGTGCGCCGTTTCGATTAGCAGCTAATACTTGAGTTATGCCCCAGTCTTGGTGATAAATTGAAGTAGTTGGTCGGCAGTTGTCTTCCGCCTTTGCTAGTTTTAATTTAACTAAGTCGGAACAAAGTTAAAGTAAAACGAGTTCGAGTGGTCGGATCACACTCGTTCGGTATTCGAAATTATGTCCACACTCCAGGGACATAAGTTATTTTATAGGCAGCCAGTCACAGCCGTTTAACGCTTGGAATCATATCTACACTCCGGGGACATGAGTTAATTTACGAACGGTCAATCACACCCGTTTGGTGTTCATACTCCAGTTCGCACTCTCGAGGCTAGAGTTAGTCGATGGATGGTCAGTCACACCCATTTGGTGGTTACACTCCAGTTCGCACTCCGAAAATCTAAAGTTGGTTGATGGGTGGTCAGTCACACCCATTTGGTGTTTATACTCCAGTCCACACTCTCGGGACCAGAGTTAGTTGATGGGTGGTAACTCACACCCATCTGGTGTTTATACTCCAGTCCACGCTCTAGGGACCAGAGTTAGTTGGTGGATGGTCGATCATACCCGTTAATGTTTATACTCTAGTTAGCACTATAGGAATCTGGAGTCTGTCGACACACGATCAATCACATCTGTTTAAGTATTAGGATCTCGTTTGCACTCCGAGAACAAGGAGTTGATCAGGGTTATGGACGGTCAGATCACATCCACCTTGAGTTAGCAAGCGAGTCGTAGATGGACGGGTCCATCCTCTTCGAGCTTGGATTGAATGAGGGCGAAGTCATGAGAGGACGGATCCACCCTCTTTGAGCCCATGTTTTGGAGTTTGTACTCCAGCTCTCACTCTGGGAGCTGGAGTTTGTTAGAGGAATGTCGTGTTTCAATCCATTTTACTTTATTGTTGGCGAGTGACCGGTCAGATCGCAGTCACTCCCCATTTGAATAAGTCCCACCTTGAGATGGAACTTAGCTCTTCGTACATCGTGACGGTCGCACGATGCATTTCATAAATTGTTTATCTGGCTTGATGAGTCTGCATTGCTGAAATAAGAAAGTACGGCAAAGTCAGTTGCCTTATTATAAGTTCGAATTCAAAAAATGCATAAATATCAAAGGAAAAACAGACTAAAGGAATAAAAGCCAGTTATGTGTAATAGCGACGGAGACTCTCGCTGTTCCATGCTCTTGGTAAAGTAAGGCCATCAACGGTTGGTAGTTTGAATGTGTCGTCTCCAAGTCACCGCTCAATGACATACGGTCCTTCTGATGCAGCCCAGAATGATACCCAAATTGGTGAAGTTTTAAGTCGCAAACGACCTAGCGACTTACGAGCTAACGAGCTAAGTGCAACCCAAAATGATACCCAGATTGGTGAAGTGTTAGGTCGCGAACGACCTAGCGACTTACGAGCTAACGAGCTAAGAGCTTCTTTAGGTCGCGAACAACCTAAAGCACATACCGCTTCTTTAAGTCGCGAATGACCTAAGTCACATGCCGCTTCAGTAGGTCGCGAACGACCTAACAATAAGTCGCTAATTCTCGAAGGTCGCTCGTTCTTAGGTCGCTGGGAAGATAGGTCGCTGGATGTTAAGTCGTTGGAAGGTAGGTCGCGTGAAGGGTCCTGAAGCTGGGTTGAATTTTTGTTGCCATTACTCTTTAGGTCGCTCGAGCGAGCTAACGACCTAATGCCGCATATGTACTATGACTTAAGTCGCCTGGAGCTTAGGTCGTGTGTGTTGTCTGTTAGGTCGCTAAGTGCATGTACTAGGTCGTTTCTGTGATGTAACGTGTTTATTGTTGATCTGTTAGGTCGTTGACGACCAATGTTAGGTCGATGAAGGCTTGTAATGTGTTGTAACTATTTTGTTTTAGGTCGTCTACTTTTAAGTCGTAAGTCGTGATGTTTAGGTCGTGAACGACCTATGTGTTGTACAAATTTCTGTTGAGTGAGTTGTAAGCCTATAAATAGGCGGGTTGTGACATTTGTAAGAGTTAGTTGATTTTGAAATAAACTTTGTTTTGTAAGCTTTGTGCTTTCATTAAATTGGTAGTTGAGTGTGATCTCCTATCTCCTCTTTCGGCATTCGAGTGCGCTCGGATCAACGATCGTAGAAGCCAATTCACGGTATCAAGTGCGCTTGATCAACGTCTGAAGAATTGCAGATCTTCTTTCACGGTATCGTGCGCGATCAACGTGATGAAGATAGCTAGAATTTGGTATCTTCGGATCAACGAATTTGGGCCATTCAGTATTCTTTATTCCATCAATTGCTACTTTCATAGAATCATACATTTTGTTATTCCGCTGCTGCATCATTTGGTATCAAAGCTAGACTTAGCCAATCATAGCTAAGCCGAGTCTTGGAGCCAATATTCTATCGAAGAGTTCAAGTCGTGGCCGAGAAGTTTGAAGTTGAAGATCGTGCATCATTTGGTATCTTTTGATTTGTACAAGTCGAGAATTGAAGTGTTTGTGACATTTCAAATCATGCCGCCGAGAAGAGCTAATCGCCATCAGAACGTAGAAGCTTTGTATAGAAGAGAAGAAGCTGATGAGATGGAGCAAAGAATTAATGAAAACTTTAGTGAGAAGCTTAATGAAGGGATTGGTCGATTAGAGAAGATGATGTTGGAGATGAATCAAAATCAGAGAAGGGTTTCACCTGAATCTAATCATGGAGGAAGTAGAGTTTCACCACGTTCAAATCGAGAGAGAAGTAATGATAATGATCATAGAAGTGTGAGCCGAGACAGTTATAGGAATGTTGATGATCGAGATCGTGATAGGAATACGAATGATCGTGATCGGTGGAATGCTGGTAGAAGGGATGTTGGTGGAAGAAACGAAGGTAATAGAGATGTTGGTGGTCAGGATCGACATCGATATACATCAGATTATGAAGAGGAGTTGGATGGTGGTAGTGTTCATGGACGAGGTCAAGGAAGAAATCAATCGGAGTATGATCACAAGTGGGAGTCTGGGATGAAAACTGAAATACCGGAATTCAAGGGGGGTATGCAAGCCGAGGAATTTCTTGATTGGCTAGCTTATGTTGAGGAAATTTTTGACTTCAAAGAGGTTCCGGAGAATCGTAAAGTAAAGTTGGTTGCTACTAGGTTGAGGGGGAGAGCTATGGCATGGTGGCAGCAAATTAAACTAACACGGGAGAGAATGGGGAAGTCAAAGATTGAATCTTGGGATAAGATGAAGAAGTTGATGAAAGCTACGTTTTTTCCGTATAACTATCAATCTCTTATGTATCAACGATTGCAGAATCTGAGACAGGGAACGAAATCTGTGAACTATTATGCGGATGAGTTCTATCAGCTAATTGCAAGGAATGACATCATGGAGACGGAGGAGCAGTTGACATCTAGATTTGTTGGAGGGTTGAGAATGCAGATACAAGACATGGTGAATATGTTTGATCCCAGATCTGTGGCAGAAGCACATCAAAAAGCTATCGCTTGGGAGAAGCAAGGAAGGAGAGGTGGTGATGTGTTTACAAATTTCAACAATCCAATGAAAGGGGATAGTAGCAATGTGAATGTTTCGAAGGTTGTTGCGAAACCGGTTGTTAATGAAGTTGCTAAGACCAGAATCAATAGTGCTATCAAATGTTTCAATTGTCAGGAGATGGGTCATAAAAGCAATGAATGTACGAAGCCAAAGAAGCGAACGATGATTGCTGAGGAAGAGGAAGATGAGGTAGAAGCTGACTGTTCTAATTCACTACATGATGAGGAGGAAGAGAATGTGTCGGGAGATGAAGGGTATTCATTGATGATGAAAAGGTCGTGTTTAACACCAAAACAGGAGGAGGAAACTAGCTGGTTGAGGAGTAACATCTTTCAATCAACATGCACTATCTTGGGAAGGGTTTGCAAGTTTGTCATCGATGCGGGAAGCTGTGATAATATCTCTACAGAAGCTGTGAAGAAGTTATCATTGGAGACAGAGAAGCATCCAAAACCTTACAAGTTAGCTTGGTTGAGGAAAGGTGGGGAGGTGAAAGTTGGAAGAAGGGCTTGTGTTAATTTTCAATTGGGAAGAAATACAAAGATGAAATTTGGTGTGATGTTGTGGACATGGACGTATGTCATCTGTTGCTGGGGAGACCGTGGCAGTATGATAGGGCTGTGCAACATGATGGACGTACTAACAGTTACAGTTTCATGTTTGAGGGTACAAAGATTACTTTAATTCCTAAAAAGCGACAACACGAAGAAAACAAGTTTGAGGAGATTGAAGAGTTGAAAACTTTGTTATCATTGAAGGAGTTTGTTAAGGAGGTAGAAGAGGAGCCTGAAGTATTCTTGTTGATTGGACGCGAGAGTCATGAAGTGGTTGAAATTCCTGAAGAAGTAAAGCCAGGGCTGGGAGAATTTGACGATGTATTTCCTGAGGAGTTACCAACGGAGTTACCGCCGTTGAGAGACATACAACATCAAATTGATCTTGTTCCAGGAGCTGTGTGACCTCATAAACCGCATTACAGAATGAGTCCAAAGGAACACGAGGAGTTGAGAAGGCAAGTGGAAGAATTGCTTGAACATGGGCGTGTACAGGAAAGTTTAAGTCCTTGTGCGGTGCCAGCTTTGTTAGTACCAAAGAAGGATGGAACATGGAGGATGTGCACTGATAGTCGGGCCCTGAACAAGATTACAGTGAGATACAGATTTCCGATGCCAAGGCTTGATGATTTGTTGGATCAGTTGAGCGGGGCTACTATCTTTTCGAAAATTGATTTGAAGAGTGGTTATCATCAAATTCGAATCAGACCAGGGGACGAATGGAAGACAACATTCAAGACGAGAGAAGGGTTGTACGAATGGCTGGTTATGCCGTTTGGTCTTTCGAATGCACCGAGTACATTTATGCGGGTGATGAATCAGATTTTTAGACCATTCATTGGGAAGTTTGTGGTGGTGTATTTTGATGATATACTGATATATAGTAGAAGCGTTGAAGAGCATTTGCAACATCTGAGAGAACTGTTGATGATACTGCGACAGGAACAATTTTATGCTGCAACAAAGAAATGCTTGTTCATGACGCAGAGTGTTTTATTTTTGGGATATATCATATCGGGAGGAGGTATACATATGGATCGGAATAAAGTTGAAGCAATCAGAAATTGGCCACAACCTAGGACGATAATCGAAGTTAGAAGATTTCATGGGTTAGCATCATTCTACCGAAGGTCATTCCACACTTCAGTAGCGTGATGGCACCAGTGACTGATTGTATGAAGGGGAAACAATTTTTATGGTCAGAGGAAGCAGGGGTTGCTTTTGAGCGGATCAAGGAGCTTTTGACGACAGCTCCAATCCTAGTTTTGCCAGATTTTCAGTTGTTGTTTGAGTTACATACTGATGCATCTAAAGTTGGGATTGGAGGGGTGTTGAGTCAGAAAGGACGTCCTATTGCATATTTCAGTGAGAAGCTATCGAGAGCAAAGATGAGATATAATACTTATGATGTGGAATTTTATGCTATTGTGCAAGCTGTGAAACATTGGAGGCATTATTTGTTTCATAAAGAATTTGTTTTATATACTGATCATGAGGCGTTGAAGCATATGCAGGGACAGGACAAGATTGCAGCTAAGCATGCTTCGTGGATTGCATACTTACAACAATTTACATTTGTGGTAAAGCATAAATCGGGAATTACGAACAGAGTGGCAGATGCATTGAGTCGAAGAAATCATTTGTTGACTACAATGAAGGTTGAAGTAACAGGGTTTGATGTGTTGCCAGAATTATTTGTTGATGATCCTTACTTTGCAAAGTTTGTAGATGAAGTCAAAGAGGGAAAGACGGATGATTATGTGATGGTGGATGGTTTTCTTTTTAAGGGAAATCGATTGTGCATACCAGAGTGCAGCTTACGTATGAAGATTGTAAAGGAGTTGCATGAGGAAGGTCATGTGGGCCGAGATCGTACTTTGCAATTGATTTCTCAATCTTATTATTGGCCTTCGTTGAAACGGGAAGTTGGGAGGTTTGTGGAGAGATGTCATATTTGCCAAATTTCCAAAGGGACAGCGACGAATGCGGGATTGTATATGCCGTTACCCGTGCCGGTTAGACCATGGGTTGATATCAATATGGATTTTGTTTTGGGATTACCAAGAACTCAGAGGGGAAATGATTCGATATATGTTGTAGTGAACAGGTTTTCAACGATGGCACATTTCATCGCTTGTAAGAAGACAGCTGATGCTGTCCGTGTTGCTGAGTTATTCTTTAAAGAGGTGTATCGTTTACATGGTTTACCAGATTCCATTGTTTCTGATCGGGATACCAGATTTCTAAGTCATTTTTGGCTGAGTTTGTGGAAGATGGTGGGAACAAAGCTAAATTTCAGCAGTGCTTACCATCCACAGTCCGATGGTCGGGCTGAAGTTGTTAACAGATCTTTGGGAAATTTGTTGCGGTGCCTGGTGAAAGATATTCTGAAGAGTTGGGATATGAAGTTATGTCAAGCAGAGTTTTCTCATAATCATGCTATAAACCAGAGTACGGGTTTCAGTCCATTTCAGATAGTGTATTCAAGCTTACCGAAGGGACCGTTGGATTTGACGATAGTACCACAACCAAAGGGAACCGTTAAACGGGCTGTTGATTTTGTTGATAGACTGGCAGAATGTCATAAAATCGTTCAGGAACGTTTTGAGAAAGCAAATGAAAAGTATAAACGATCTGCGGATTTGAAACAAAGGAGCGTTGAATTTAATGAAGGAGATTTAGTATAGCTATACTAACGAAAGATCGTTTTCCAGTGGGAACATATAATAAACTTAAAGCTCGAAAGATTGGTCCTGTAACGATCGTGAAACGGATCAATGAAAATGCTTATAGGTTGAAGCTGCCAGAGGATATATACACTTCAGACGTGTTTAATGTTAAACATCTTATACCATATCATGGGGATGAGTTTGTTGTGAAAGTGGAGGGCGCAAATTCGAGGATGAATTTTTCCCAACCAGGGGAGGATGATGCAGCCCAGAATGATACCCAGATTGGTGAAGTGTTAAGTCGCAAACGACCTAGCGACTTACGAGCTAACGAGCTAAGTGCAGCCCAGAATGATACCTAGATTGGTGAAGTGTTAGGTCGCGAATGACCTAGCGACTTACGAGCTAACGATCTAAGAGCTTCTTTAGGTCGCGAACAACCTAAAGCACATACCGCTTCTTTAAGTCGTGAACGACCTAAGTCACATGCCGCTTCAGTAGGTCGCGAACGACCTAACAATAAGTCGCTAATTCTCGAAGGTCGCTTATTCTTAGGTCGCTGGGAAGATAGGTCGCTGGATGTTAAGTCGTTGGAAGGTAGGTCGCATGAAGGGTCCTGAAGCTGGGTTGAATTTTTGTTGCCATTACTCTTTAGGTCGCTCGAGCGAGCTAACGACCTAATGCCGCATATGTACTATGACTTAAGTCGCCTGGAGCTTAGGTCGCGTGTGTTGTCTGTTAGGTCGCTAAGTGCATGTACTAGGTCGTTTCTGTGATGTAACGTGTTTGTTGTTGATCTGTTAGGTCGTTGACAACCTATGTTAGGTCGGTGAAGGCTTGTAATGTGTTGTAACTATTTTGTTTTAGGTCATCTACTTTTAAGTCGTAAGTCGTGATGTTTAGGTCGTGAACGACCTATGTGTTGTACAAATTTCTGTTGAGTGAGTTGTAAGCCTATAAATAGGCGGGTTGTGACATTTGTAAGAGTTAGTTGATTTTGAAATAAACTTTGTTTTGTAAGCTTTGTGCTTTCATTAAATTGGTAGTTGAGTGTGATCTCCTATCTCCTCTTTCGGCATTCGAGTGCGCTCGGATCAACGATCGTAGAAGCCAATTCACGGTATCAAGTGCGCTTGATCAACGTCTGAAGAATTGCAGATCTTCTTTCACGGTATCGTGCGCGATCAACGTGACGAAGATAGCTATAATTTGGTATCTTCGGATCAACGAATTTGGGCCATTCAGTATTCTTCATTCCATCGATTGCTACTTTCACAGAATCATACATTTTGTTATTCCGCTGCTGCATCACCTTCCCATGTCGATTTCATGTGTGAAGGGACCGGATAAATTCTCTTGACTATAAGATCGCCAACATCGAAGGTTCTGGGTAGGACCTTAGTGTTGTATAACCGGGCGACTCGACTGCGGTGTGTAGCTGCCGTCAAATCAGCCTCTTCACTCTTCTCATCCAATAAATCCAAAGATTCTGCATGTAAGATGGCGTTCTTCTTTGGATCATAATAGGTCACTCGGTGAGAAGGTACTTCTAATTCAACTGGAATAACAATTTCGGAGCCGTAGGAAAATGCAAACGGAGTGTGGGCGGTCGCGGACTTGTGGGTAGTTCGATATGCCCATAGGGCCATGGGAAGCTCATTGACCCACTTGCCTCCAGCCTTCTCTAGTTGTTTCTTTAGAATGGACTTGATAACTTTGTTGACTGCTTCGACTTGCCCATTCTCTTGAGAGTGAGCTACTGCTGAGAACATCTAGATGCGGTAGCATTGACAGAAATCTTTGAACTCGACATTGTCTAATTGGGTCCCGTTATCAGTTACAATCGTGTGTGTGAGGCAAAAACGACAGATGATGTTGCGCACAACAAAGTTGAATACTTTCTTCGTCGTGATAGTAGCAAATGGATCGGCTTCCGCCCATTTGGTAAAGTAATCGACTGCAACGATGGCGTACTTCGCACCACCCTTGGCTAAAGGTAAAGACCCTACTATATCAATGCCCCATGTGGCAAACAGCCATGGACTAACCATCTACGTGATTTCGGTAGGCGGGGCTCTTGGAATCCTAGCATGCTTCTGGCATCTATCGCATCTCTTGGCATAAGACAATGCGTCTCGATTCACGGTTGGTCAGTAATATCCATATCTGAGTATCTTTTTTGCAAGGGCTTACCCCCAAGTGTAGTCGCCACACTCTCCCTCGTGCACGTCGTGTAACACTCGTTTGATTTCGTCGTGGACGATACACCAAAGTAAAGGAACAGAATACCCTCTCCTATACAGGACTCCATTCTGGATAATAAATCATGAAGCTTTTCAGAGAATCTACCTTTTCTCGCTTCTATGCTCGGGTAAAGCTCCATGCTCAAGATAGTCTTTGAATGGAGTCATCCACGACTCCTTCTCGGGCGTTGCCTCGTGCACCCAGTTTGTTTCTAATTGATCGATACTCGGAGCGGTAAGTGTCTCGACGGGTTCGAGTCCCATCTGTTGTGCTTCGCCAGTGCTGGCCAGCTTTGCTAAAGAATCAGCTTTCTGATTGTGCTCTCCGGGTATACAATGAACAGTATAATAGTTGAACTGATTCAACACTTCTTGAACCCGAGTAAGGTAGGTAGCCAATCTTCGGTCTCTGGCTTGGTACTCTCCTCAAACCTGGCATACGACTAATCGTGAATCACAGTAAATTTCCACAGCAATAATTCCCAAGTCTCTGGCAAGCCTAAGTCCAGCAAGTAAAGCTTTGTACTCGGCTTCGTTGTTAGTTGCACGGAAGTCAAACTTTAAAGCATAGCATATAGATCGGCCTTCTGGGGTTTCGAGTACCACTCCAGCGCTTGAGCAACGATCGTTTGATGCACCATCGGTGTATAGCTTCCATATATGCTTAGGAGATTCACTGGCTTCGGGCAAGTCTTCTGGTATGGTGAATTCGGTTATGAAGTCCGCCAGAACTTGTCCTTGGATGGCTCGCCTTGGTGTATAAGTGATATCAAATTAACTCAACTCGATATTCCACTTGAGCAATCTACCAGACGTCTCAGGTCGCGTCTCAGGTCGTGTAAATATCTGTCGTAATGGTTGGTCGGTGTAGACTGTGATCGGGTGAGCCTGGAAATATGAACAGAGCTTTCTCGAGGATATGACTTGAAAATAAGCTAGCTTTTCCAACTTCGGGTAGTTTCTTTCTGCCCTTGTCAACCTTTTGCTGATATAATAGAACGGTCGTTGGATCTGATCCTCTTCTCGAATTAGCGCAGCACTGATCGCGTTTGCTGAAACTGCCATATAGATGTATAATCTCACGTGATCAACCGGCATCGACAAAATGGGAAGTGTCACCAAATGTTGAACAAGTGCTTGGAATGCACCTTCACACTCCTCTGTCCATTCGAAGTTCCGCTTTCCTTTTCTGATCAGATCAAAGAAAGGGATGCACTTGTCTATGAATCTGGAAATAAATCTGCTTAAGGCCGCCACTTCCCATTGAGGATTTGTACTTGCTTTATGGTTCTGGGAGTTATGAGATTCCGAATCACCCAGATTTTCTCAGGATTGGCTTCAATTCCTCGAGCATTGACAATGAATCCAAAAAACTTTCCCAATGCCACTCCGAAATAGCACTTCAACGGATTAAGCTTCATTCTATACTGTCGGAGTATATTAAACATAGTTTCTAAATCACTGACATGGTTGATGGCAGTCGCGATTTTACGAGCATGTCATCCACGTATACTTCCATGGTCTTTCCGATCTACTTAGCGAACATTCGATTCACGAGCCTTTGATAAGTTGCCCCAGCGTTCTTAAGCCCAAACGACATTACTTTGTAACAATAGAGTCCCAAATCAATGACGAAGCTAGTATGCTCCTGCTCGGGAAGGTGCATTGGGATTTGATTATAGCCAGAATACGTGTCCATAAAAGATAAGAGCTCGTGTCCGGCACATAAAAGATCAATTCTGGGAAGTGGAAAACTGTCTTTGGGGCATGCTCAGTTTAAATCTGAGTAGTCCACACATGTTCGCCATTACCCATTCGATTTCTTGACAAGCACTGGATTTGATACCCACTCCGGGTAGAATGCATCGCGAATAAACCCATTCGACTTGAGTTTGTTTACTTCTTCCTTCAGGGCGGTAGATCTCTCTGGATCCATACCGCGCCTTCTTTGTTTGACCGGGGCATGCCAAGGTCAATATTTAATACATGGCTCGTGATGTCCGGTGAGATCCCACACATGTCTGTGTGAGTCCAAGCAAACACATCAAGGTTTGCCCGAAGAAAATCAACCAATTCCCGTCTCATCTGGTGGCTAAATTGAGATCCAACCTTTACTATTCTGGAATCGTCGTCATCGTAGATTGGAACGTCAATCATCAACTCTGCCGGGGAAGCCTGGGAGTCTTTGACTTCCTACTCATCATTATTATCTCGGGGATCAAGATCTTTAAGGAACTGGTTGTGGCGCCCGGGCCTAGGCCCAGGCGTTAGCTGTCAATTCTCTGAAAAACGGACATAGAGAGATTCCTCTACGCCTTTGCCTTTCTCCTTGCGCTGCGCATCTCGCAGCTCAGCAACATAACAGGCGCGTCCAACCGCCTGATCACCATGTACTACTCCAACCTCGTTATCAGTGGGGAACTTCAGAGTCAAACACCATGGGGCAATTGCTGCCCTGAATTCTACGAGGGCCGATCGGCCCAAGAAAGCATTATATGGGGAATGAATGTCTAACACAACAAACTGCAACATCCGGACCCTCTGGCGGTCTCCAATACCTAACCCAACTGGCAACTCCACCATCCCAGCTGGTATAGTTGTGCTTCCGTTAAAACCATGTATACATGATTGACACGGTTTTAGATCTTTTGCTTCCATCCTCATTTGGTCGTAAGCTCGCTTAAAAAGAATGTTCACAGAGCTTCCACTGTCGACCAAGATCCTCTTCATCCAAGCAGAACCTATCTGGGCTGAAATGACTAACGGATCGATAGTAGGGGCCTCGACTCTATCAACATTTCGGTTTTTAAAAACGATGTCGTTTGTCAACGTTCTTTGTTGTTTTGCCGGGGCCCCATCATCAGAATTATTACAACACTCAAAGTCCATATGCCTAATCGAACTGGCATATTAGTCCATTTCCTTCCAGCTCCGATTAACTGGATGAGGACCACCACTCACTATGTTTATTACCAATCTCCTGCTAGTACGCGCGGGTTCTTCGGGCTTAGCTTGGCCTTGACCTTGATTCGGGTTAGAAGGGCCCGCACCTCCATCCTGTGGAGCCCGAACAAACTGTTCCAACTTCCTTTCTCTAATCAATTTCTTGATGATGTCTTGCAAATGACGGCACTCATTAGTATTATGGCCGTAACAATCGTGGAATCTACCAAATTTACCGGTTTGAATTTGTTTCTTAGATGATTGTTTCGGAGCTGGCTGCTTATACTATCTAGTATTACAAGTCTGCAAATAAACATTTTCTAGCGATGTGTTTAAAGGGGTACATCGGCCGAACATGGGAGCTCTGGGTCTCGATCCACGAATTAGGTCTCTTTTCTTCCCCTTACCTCCATTGCCCTTCTGTTGACCATGCTTGTTCTGTATGTTCAATCGTACTTTGCTGGAATTCTCACTGGTCTGTTTCACAGCAACATTACTCCGAATGCCTTCAACACTGGGCCTCGCATCGTCCTGCTTCCTAAATCGTCTAGCATCTTCTCTTCTCAAAAACTGGGCTGCCTTAGAATAGAAACGATCCAACGAAGTGGGGGGGTTTCCCAGCCAACCAATTCCCAAAATCGGAATCGGGATCGATCCCTTTAGTTAATGCCATCAAAACAGAATTATCATTGGGGTTGCTGACCTCGGCACATGCAGCATGAAACCTTTCCAGATAACGTCTAAGAGTCTCTCCCCGAGCTTGAGTGACATTGGACAAGGTGTTGACATTCTTTGGCCTTGACACATGTATACGGAACTGTTCGACAAACTTTGTAGCCAGCTGATCGAAACTTGAAATGGATCTGGGTGGTAGACGAGTGAACCACATAGTTTCAATACCTCCCAAGGAAATGTGGGAAACTCCTGCACTTAACCGCGTCGTCAGCTAGAGCGGCGTTCATGAGCCATTCGTACTTTAATATATGCTAGTTAGGGTCCGAACTTCCTTCGTACATGGGCAAGGTAGGCATCCTAAATCGATGAGGTGGCTCAACATAAAGGATGTCGTTGGTGAACGGAGTATGACTTCGAGAGATTCCCCAATCGTCATTAGTAAGACCTTGACTTTCTCAGATCATTTAGTGAATCATGGTTGGAATTTCAAGCACCTGGACATTCGGGGACAAGGCATGGTCGGTTTCCATGTTGCGGGGATGGTAAGGGCGCTGTCAATGGTCCAATCCTTGCCTCCTTGGCTCCCGGTCTTCGGAAATGTAGGGTTCATGAGCATGGATGTGTTGACGAAGGGCTGGATCTAGCTAGTTCTGGATCTAAACTCCCAGATCTATAGCGGCAGCAGCTGCATGGTCATGGATGGTGTGATAAGGAAGCGCCCTCCTCGAGAGGAGGGTCCAGCTTGGTGCCTTATAGAAGGACCAACCCCGGCTTGTCCGAGATTCACAACACGCTGATGCCTGGAGGCTTCTGCATAATTTCCATCTAGCCGACGACATGTAGATCTGTGGTTGAAGTCAGATGAAGCCGAGCTTTTAGTCAAGGAATGTGAGACATGATCCCTCCTAGATCTCCTTCGCCTTTCCTCGTTTAGCTGGTTCGCGAGCTCCATGTTGGCACGAATCTGTTGAGTGATCACTTGACGGCTCTGAGTAAGTTCTTGCATGAGGATCTAGAACTCCTCTCTAGTCACAGGACCTTGTGGATCTAAAGCTCCAGTTGATGTCTGGCCTGCGGTAGTCAGCTGCATAGGATTTTGCCTATCCCTTCCTTCTGGATCTGTAGCATTTGAAGCAGTTCTGGTAGTATGCACCATGGTTGATGTAGCTTTTTCCTAAATCCTGAGTAATCTGAGTAGAATGGAAGGAACCACAAGAAGACAGATCTGGATCTCCTCCTTAGATTTTAGCAATCCAACAATGGCAGTAGATCCAATGAATCAAAGAAAAACAGAGTTTTCTTGGTGAAAGCACCAAAGTATTTGTACCAAAATTGGGCACAACACTCTTCGGATGTGATTGAAGAGATTAAAGTGAAGAAATTAAATGGAAAAAGAGGCTAATCTAACAATCACACCAATAAAAGCATGCAGACATAGAAAAGGACAAGAAATTATAGTGGTTTGGCATTATAGCCTACATCCACTTTGAATGTTTTGCTGTTTATTGATGATTGACAACTGATTACAATAATAAAACACTCTAAGACTCGAATTACAATGGAGTTGCGGCAGAGTAACGACGTAGCAGAGTCAAAATTCCTTTTTCTATAGACGTAGGGGGTGCTATTTATAGGTGTAGGTCTGAAATTTCTACCCCTAAACTCGAAATAACTCTTCTCACTCATGGGTGGGCCCACCAGATCGATCTGGGGTCATTTGGGATCGATTTGGATTGATCCCCATCTCTTTCGTATTGATTAATATTGTGTCCATTTGGGATGCAATCGATCGTAGGCATTCTTAAGGTGATAGGTAAGCTCCTGTGAAAATTTATAGCATTTGAACTTGTATATTTTGAGTTATGATCGATCCAAGATTGAATTTGTAGGTTGGCTGAGGCATGCATATCGATCCATGTGTATCAATGCTTCTTCGTATCGATCTTGTATCGATGACGTGGAGCGGCAATCACATGGAGATCTGAGTTTAGTGCTAGAAGACCGCTTCCCTTGGTTGACCATGCCTTTCATATCCATCTAGTGTCAAGTCATTCGTATCGATGGTAGGTGGTCCCCTTTGTATCGATGCTTGGACGTGCTTTCGTATCGATGCATGTATGTTGGTTTCTTCATATCGATCGATGGCTGTTGGTTTCGTACCGATGCCTGATTGATCGATACAAAGTGGATGGAAGGGGATCGATACGAAGTTGGCAGTAGTTGATCAGATGGATACGAAGGGGATGGATGTGGAGTTGATGCATACGAAAGTAAGGGATACGAAGGCGATGGATACGAAACAAACGTGCTTCCCATGAAACTTGAATGATCCATAACTTGGCATACGAACTCCGATTGACCCAAAATTTGGAATGTTGTGTTTCATAGCTTTGTTTATCGTACGATGTTAATTGTAGCTCGATCCGGATGCGGACCAAATTTGTCAGTATCCATAGTGGACCTGTGAATAACTGATCTTCAGGACGGATTGTCTTTAGTTTCTAGTCAAGTCCATGTTATCACGGCCTTGCCAAAAGGCGAGATAACAGGTCTCAAACCACTAATCGAGCACTACAATTCCAAGCTCAGGCCACCGACTACTCCTCCAAAGCAATCGTCGCCACCAGCTCAGACGAACTCCATTGTCGACCCCGTAGTCAATCCAATCACCACCCAAGGCAATTTGGTCACGAATTCTCTCATCCTTCGATTTCTCACTTTGAATCTTGATTGAAGAAAGGTGATCTTAAGCCTTAACACTACCATGGCTTCCACATGTAATGTTTGGTGTTCAATTACAACAATGTTTCTAAAACAATAGCCAAAGAGTGCTTGCGGCACCTTTTTGTGGTCGATTACCATTTACCCTTGGTTTAATGCCGCTATTGCGAAGCTAAGGTTGCCCTAGAGAACAACCTGAGCCACACTCGAAGTTAGAACCACAAGCCCTTGAATTCTCGTTCGGTTCACTTCTACTCGGTGTTGGCTCTGTATTGACACCACTCTTGCTTTGGGCTTCTCATGACTTGCCTTGACTTTGCAATAGCCTTAAATCTTTACATATTCAAAATGTATGGACATGTCCTACTAAGGTTTGCTTAATCAAAAATTATCTTCTAAACTTCGGTGAGATGGTTCTAAAGAACGATTACATCGAATGCACTCTGACATCCGAATGGGTTGTATAAGACAATAGTCCAAGTCACCATAGTCCTATGCTCCTACAAAGAAAGCTCTGCATCAGTGTAGACAATGGTTTCATTATCATTCGTTATATGATAATGGATAAGATCCGACACACGGTTTCATCGTGTAATGGAACTCGTTTTTCTAGCACGAGCAGGTTATCTACACAGAGTGTCCTGTACACTGTGCTATGGACACAGGACATAAACTACATACAATGACACTTCACATTGCCCGGTTGACATTTAAAATCCGATTGGTCAACGTGCGTCGATATTTGTTGGATTCTGCACATTGGTCACATGAGTGCATATTAAAATAAAATTCTTAAAGTATAACATACCTAACTACGTTCGCTATCAAGCTTTCAGTTCGAAATGACTCACCATTCAAAGGTTTCTCCAAACCCTCAACTCCTCCTAAAGTCGGCTCTTCTACCGCCAGACTTTTACGTCTACTCCAACTGGAGTGAGACGGTCAACCACAACTGAACTTTAGCGATAATTTATTCCAATGGCACCCCTCCGGAACTGGCCTCCTCTATTGAATAAACACATGGACTAAAGATCATGAACGATCCTATAGATCAAACACCATCTATATTGATTGCTGAATCAATCTGAATAATCTGCCTTGGTCACGGAATCCCAGAGAGTGACGTTTTATTACCAAGAGTTGATCAACAAGCACACAACACTCCTCAAGGATATACTACCTACAACATACATACATAAATATATACATACATAGATATATATGCCTATGTGGAGCCATCCTACCTTTCAATGGCTTCCTTCAATTATCTCTACAAGGGATAGGGCTAGCTCTAACTCAAGTGCATTCCAATGGATATACCCATCTTAATTCCTTATATATTCTATTAATGATGCAACTACAACGACCACCAACCTTCATGGAACTGACAAATCTTCTAAGTTTCAAGAAGAGAACTGACTCGCCCTCTTTATTAATCATCGAAGGGTGGTATCGCTGCAGAGTTATCTACGTGCTTCATAATAATCATTCTTACTATAAGAATGAATATTTTTTCACTCGGTGCCCCATTGGTTTCAACAGGCTCTACTTGTCCAAATGTATGGCTTCTTCCTTAGTCTCCTTTCTACAGTTCGATTCTATTCATCCAAGTACATAACTACATTTATGTTCTCTTCATAGATGTTCCTGATTGAAATACCAGAAATGCGCATTCCAGCACCTTGGAAACTCTGAAAAAGCTAAAGCCTAGCATCGCACCATCACCTATTTACTCAAAAACAAGAGGCTTCACTAGTGTGGCCTCCTTTATTTAAATATATATGTTGTTCCTCTTCTACTTCCTTCTAAGAAGTCTTAGGTTACTACTGAGTCTTCTACCCCCACTCATGAATCAGATGATGATAATCAAGGGCATGTTGAAGACTAGAGCGGCGAGATAAACGTCAACAAAGGAGAAGATAGAGTGGTGAAAGAAAATGTGACCACCATAACAGAAGAGGGAAGATGAGAGAAAGGAGAAGGAACATATGAATGAAGTGGAAGGAAGGAAGAGAGGAGAAGGAGGAGAAGAGAGAGGAGAGGAAGGAGAAGAAGAGGATGAGGAAGGCAATGAGGATGATGACGAAGACAACGATTTCGATCTAAGGGACAATAAATTGTATGAAGAAACATCTTCGGAAGGCGGTACAATTCTTACGCTACATCATCCAAAGCAGCTAATAATCAAGTCTTTACAAAAAGTGCCCGATCCTTATTTGGCGCTAGTCGTAGAAGCTACTCCCATAACGAGCTCCTTGAAGAATATTTTTGGCTTCTTAAGCGATTTGGATATCCTAATCAAGAGCATCTTCAACGAGAGTCCAGGAGAATTCAATTTTCATTTGGGGATCTCTTAGCTAAGGGAGATGAAACCCCATCTTTAAAAACCACCAAGCATGGTCCATAGAATACTTAGGGCAATATCAGTACTTCACAAACCTCTAGGATCACAAACACCGACACTCTGCTCTCCTTTTCAATTTAGTGCATTATTTTTTATATTCCTTTTTCTTCATTTTCAGGTCTATTGGCAAGAGATTACATGGACTATCTTCGTTCGGGCATCAGTCAATGTTGCTCCTCCACCCCGGGTCCTGATTCATAACACCTGGGCACATACTAGGAGACCGAAGAGGGAAGGAGAATAAGAAAGGAGAGAGAATACCGGGAGGATGCAGAGAGAAGGAGGAAACGCCAAATGGAGGAGAAAGAGAACCATGACCTTAGGAAGAAACCACGCAATTCTCACGGCCGCCTAAGGTCTTTTTCTGGCTTGTCTCGACAATGTAATTAACCTCCAACTTTCCCACGCCAAATTTTATCATCTTTGCCTCTAGCCACCACCATGTTAACTCCAAACAAATCCAAAGAGATCTCAGGCTATACTGCTCCTCCGCCACCCTCTCCAGGCCAATACACTACTATCGGCACTAGAACGTAGGCCGCTTTACCTACCAATTGTTTAACTAGGGTGATGTTTGATTGTAATGTCAAAGGTATCTCCCTTGAGAGCTCCAATTGTAGGATCGAAGATATGAATGAAATGGTTGACCAATATTTCGAATGGAAGAAGCTCGTCAAAGCCCTCTCTGATGTTAGATTAATCAAGCAGAAACCCATTCGCTCGAGAGTGAGAGGAGATCCCATGATAATATTGTGGAGGGTTACAAATCTGAGCTGGAACTAATCACAAAACAAAGGTACGATGCTCTTCAATCTGCCTAGCATGCCAAGGATCTAAATGAAGAGCTGCCAACCACATGTACTCAAGCTCTCAACATCATTAACGGCCAAATCAAAAAACCTTATCAAGAGAGTAGCTGTAGAGTTAGGGGTATGCCCTAGGGGAAATTATGTAATTTGTTACATATATCTAACTCGTTGAACAATCTTGTTCACAATAAAGGTGTTTCTTTCTATTATATACTTGATATAATGTGGTTATATTAATTAATTAGTTTAATTAAAAGTATATTTAATAGAAAATCCATAAATGGTATATTTTGTGATAGTAGTTACAAAGTGTTGTAACCGTGAGTAATTTATCACAATAAAACAAATATACCATTTTAAATGTTCCTAGTCAAGGTGCATCGAGACTGGATATCGGTGTATCCGTTGAGACTAGAGTATGTAAGGCTCTCCAAATGTTGGACAGTGTATTACTCATGACTGCTGGGAGCACCAAAGGGTTACGTACTGATAGCTATTGGATAACTATAGAACGACTCACTCGAATAGTTTTCTGTTGGTTAATATAACTAAGGTCAAATAGAAAATATCGATGTGACTGATTTACACAGTTCTCTCGACTTGATAATACTGTGGATCTTCAATATGAAAGCTCCACTTTGATTATTGTCAAATCATGGCATGGCATTCCATCGAGTGACTATAGTTGGGTCAAGTGGAAGTACTGGAAGTGAAGCACTATTCAAGAGAAGATTCGTCTCCTTGGTTATATGGCGTTAATATCATGGTCAACTCAAGTTAACTCAAAGTCAAAGTCTCTGGTCAGAGCACTTTGGTTAATAATAATTGTTGTTATTGAACCAAGGACTTTGTGTTTGGACTATAAAGTTGATTGTGGATGATATTGGATTTTTGACCATTACCAAATTCCATAAATCCAAAGTGATATAATTTTGACGAAGAGAATTGGTGTAAATAATTGTCACTATTCGGTACCGCTTATAATATGTAAAATTGGATTTTACCAAAAGATGTGTAAGCGATGAATTCAGCTAAAATGTCATATCACATGCTAAGTGACGTGTGAACGTTAATTTTTGAATTGTTCAATATTAATCGCTGACTGAATTTACACCTTTGAGTCACACAACCGTAACGATAAATTCTCCAAAAAACCACATGATTTGATTAATTTATAAAAAGTTGTAAATTAATTAAATCAATTAGTATTTGAGAAATATTAATTATTATTTATTTTATTTGATGTTTGGGAGTTATTTGTAATTATTTGAAGGCATTTATAAAAGTTATATTCGCGCGCATTGATATATGATATCATTGTAATTAAATAAAAGATAATTACATATGTTAATTTATGGAATCTTTTGTCATTTGATGGCACGTAATATTCCGCCATACCATGTAAAGAAATAGGAGTAAAAAGAGAAAGTTAATCAAGAGAATTAATTAGAGAAGTTTTAATTAAAGAATGGGAAAGGTTTCCTTCTTTTAGATAAAACATATTCTCTAATTCATTCTGTACGTACAATTGAGTTTCTCATTTTTCATTCTTCTTTCTGTAACTTTCTGGTTCTCTCCTTCTCTAATGGCTGAAAATATGAGATCTTCCATGGCTTCAATTATTCCTAAAATCAAATACAAATAAAATCAATTATGAAAAGTGGTTTATTTCACTTAATCCTTGCAACATCTAGAGGCTGATTTCTGAATCTAGGAGATTTGATTCATATTTCAAGGTATGATTCATTGGCTACATCTAGAGGAAAAATTCAATGTTTCAACGTGTACTTCAGGGCTTTGGAATTAAGGTATGATCTTTTTATTCTAATAATTTTTAATATAATGTTTTAATGAACAAAATTGAATATCTTAATTTATATGTGTATAATATTATCTCATTTGATTTGAAAATGGTTTATGTATTTAAAATTGTTTATTATATGAATTTATTGGTTTTTTATTTAGATAAACCAAAACTGAAACTCGTATATGATTAGACAATATTTTAATTTTAGATTATGTCTAAACATTCAAATCAAAACGTAATTTTTTTAATTTGAATGTTTACATGTTCTTATTGTTTGCATTTTTACTGTAATAGAAACTTACATATGATTAAATGATGTTTTAATAATAAATTGATTACAAGTAATTTCTAATTTTGTTACCCTATTTGACATCACAATTATCCTTCTTTAACTATTCAAAGGATTTTAACATATTGCTTAGTTCAGTATGTATCACCTTTTGTTTTATAATTATTTATTCATATAGGTTGAATCTCCTTAGATTTGTAAGTTTATTTGTTCTTATTATCTGCATCTTTTTGTAATTGAAACCCACACATGATTAAAGGATGTTTGGACAATAAATTGATTACAATAAATTTATAAATTTGTTACCCAATTTGACATGACTAATATCTTTCTTTAAGTATTCAAAGGATTGTTAATATATTGCTCAGTTTAGTGTGTTTCACTTTTGTTTAAAAAAATATATTCAGATAGGTTGAAGCTATTTAGATTTGGAAGTTTATTTGTTCTTATTATCTGCATTTTATTGTAATTGAAACCCACACATGATTAAAGGATGTTTTAATAATAAAAATATAAATTTGTTTCCCTATATGACATGACTAATACTTTTTAAGTATTAAAAGGATTGTTAATATATTGCTCAGTTTAGTATGTTTCACTTTTGTAAAAAAAAATTATATAGGTTGAATCTCTTGATTTAATTGTATACATATATATTTTGTTAACTAATTTAAGTTTATATAAGTTCATAAATACATCAGAAAAATTAAATGTTATATGGTTTATTTTGAATTTATTAAGAAGTTTTGGGTTAATCTTTAAATAGAAATAATTATATATATATATGTACATATAAAACTTAATGTTTATATTTCAAATTGTATAGTTTAAAGCTTTATTAATATCAAACAATTTTAAACGAGGCAGTAATTTTTGCATATGAATTGTTTTTGGCTATTTCTAATCTTATGTCATAATGATTCATTGATTGCAAATTGAATGCTGCATAAATCAAGTTTGTTAAAAAGGGGAAGATGAATCATTCATCTTGGACATCTTTTATTTCTTTCCTTCTTGTCCCTTATGTGATTTGTAACAACCCTAGTTTTGGAGATTACCTGTATATTTACAGGTAATCTCCAAAACCAGGGTTGTTACATGATTGCCTTTAACTTATTCTTATTTATTAATATACATCATTATCAATTGATCATACTTGCCTTATGTTTAAATATTCTGTCACACAATTAAGGAATGAATATATTTGATATATTCAAACCTTATTTTTATATTCCACTCTTTATTGTTTTAGAATCAAATTAATAAAACAAAATATGGTATTAAATAAAATAATGATTTTATTTAAAAGAAATTTAAATAAGATCTAAATACATTTAGACTTCATGGGCCCGCTTAATGATCCAAAATGGTAATTTTTTTGAAATTCATCCATTACTACTACTACGGGCTGGCCCAGTTCATTCAGTGGCGTCCTGATCAAACAAGTTAAAGCCATGGAAATGGCACTTCAGGTCATGGATAAAGAGCTTAAAATACTTCAGGTAGAAGCTGACAAGCTTAAGGTTGATCTGAAAGCTAAATAGACTCCAAAACCCAAGCTCAGATTGATTTTGCAATAGCCGAAGTTGAAATCAAAGGGCTAAAAGAGCAGCTCAGAAGATGTAACGAGGAAATGAATGCCAACCTCCTACAATTCTTTGCAAATGTCATTAAGGACAATAACCTGAAATGGTTATGGGATAACTACCCTGTTATGCTTGCTGATGCTTGGGAGGAAATTCTCCAACAATCAACCGAGGCCCAAGAAGGCCCGATTGAAGACGAGCTAAAAGCAAGGTTCCTAGATGAGGAAGATGTACTAGCCCTTGAGAAAGGAAAGGTCATCCTGATTAAGGAGAGGATGACTGTAGGAAAACCGCCAGTAAGGCTCCTGCCAATCCTAGTGCATTGGGGATAGAGTTAGGGGTATGCCCTAGGGGTAATTATGTAATTTATATATACATATATATATCTAACTTTATAGCTAATCTTGTTCGAAATAAAAGGTGTTTCCTTTCTGTTACATACTTGATATAATGTGTTATATTAAATTAATTTAGCTAATAGTATATTTAATAGAAAATCCATAAATGTTATGTTATATGGTGGTAGTTATAATGTGTTGTAATCATGAGTAATTTATCATAATAAAATGAGCATACCGTTCTAAATATTCGTAGTCAAGATGTATCAAGACTATATGTCGATACATCCATTGAGACTAGAGTACGTAACACTCTCCAGATGTTAGGTAGTGTATTACTCATGGCTGTTGGGGGCACCAAGAGATTATGTACTGGTAGTTATTAGATAATATGGAATGACTTATTCAATATTTTTCTATTGGTTAATAGAACTAGGTTCAAATAGAAAATATCGACGTGACAGTTTTACACAACTCTCTTAACTTGAGAATACTATCAAGCTTTAATGTGGAAACTCCACTTTGAGTATAGTTAAATCATGGCACGACATCATCGAACGACTATAGTTGGGTCATGTGGAAGCATTGGAAGTGAGACACTATTCAAGAGAGAATTCGTCTCCTCAATTATATGGGGTTAGTATCACAGTCAACTGAAGTCAATTCAAAGTCAAAGTCTCCGGTCAGAGCAGTTTAGTTTATAATAATAATTATTATTGAACTAAGGACGGAATATAAAGTTGAATATGGACGATATTGGAATTTTGACCACTACCAAATTCCATAAGTCTTAATGTGATATAGTTTTAATGAAGAGAATTGGTATATAAATGTCACTGCTAGTTAAAGCTTAAGTAAAATTAGATTTTATCAAAGCTATGTAAGCGATAAATTAGGTCATAAAATCACACCACATACTAAGTGATGTGTGAACGCTAATATTTGAATTGTCCGATATTAATCGTTGACCGAATTTACACTAAGAGTCACACAACCGAAATGTTTAATACTCCTATTATCACCTGATTTAATTAATTATAATAATTATAAATTAATTAATATTTATGAAATATTAGTTATAAAATTTTATTTAAGTTGTATTGATCAATATTAAATACTATGTACATAAAAGTTATAGATACATGTATCTATATGTGATATCGGGCTTGAACCGATTTTGAGGTCCATATAGGAGCCTAGAGTGGCCGACCATATAACGAAGAAGTAGGGTGGAATCTTGATTTAAAAAAGGTGATTTGATAACAGCAAAAGGTGGATCAAGATCCCTTTTCATTGCTTAGGATCTTGCATATATATATTCATTTCTAAACCATACTTTACTTTCTTTAAATCCTCCTTAGACCTAATTTGACCAACCCCTATTCCATCCCTCCTCCTCATTTTTAAGCTTCCAAAAAAAAATTTAAATCAAATTCAAGGATCAATGGTTGTAGTACTTAGATTGGTAGCTCTATTTAAAGGTTTGGATACTAATTCAAGAAGTGATCGGATTCAACATTACAAGGTGTTACTTGCAGGCGATAGAAAGGTAACAATATTATTTATATTCATTTGTATTTATATATATCAGTTATCTTGTTATTATATTGCCTTTAGTTATATGTATACTATCACAAGTCCATATACGTTAGTGTCATCAACATTGGATGTATATGTTTGTTTATCTATGTGTTGATTAATTTTATTTTAAATACTTTATATATATGTATATTCGTATATCTTTATTCAACAATAGAAATTTTTTAATTTTTTATTGTAGTTTTCAAAAATAATAATGCAATAATACTTTATACAAGTTTGATTATAAAATACATACATACATACATATATATATATATATATTATATTTTTAATATACATAAAATTTTATCAGTGCACATAGTATGATTTCAAACTAAATTTTTTAAGCAACATATGTGTATATAAATATTTATACTATATATATAATTCATTTATACATAAAAGCTAAGTTTTACAATATTTACATCAATAATGATATATACATAATATAAAGATATTTATTTAATATTTGTACATGTTTTAAATTGCTTATATATATATAAATTTATTTAAATGATTTCCGTGCAGAATCATTTAAATGAATAAATAAAAATCAATTTTTAAACCGTAAAATTAAAAAATTATTATTATTTAGGTTGAATATATATGTATGTTTAATATGTATGTATATTATTTCCTAATATTAATTTAATATGTGTTTATATGATAATGTGTGTTTGTATATATTTATTTAAAATAAAATTAATAATCTTTTCAGATATATATATTTAAAATTAATATACTAATTTAAATTTAAATTTTTGGATATTTACTATGTAGATCTAGATCTAGGATCTAGCATTTGAACTTTAAATTTCAATTTGCATTTATAGTTGTTTATATTAGATTTCAATCACTATATTTATATAATAATGTTAACTATTTATATATATACATACATATACACACACACATAAACATATATATTTTATGAATATTATTTTATAATATACACACACACACTTGTATATATTTACATATTAGATGGCACATATGTATATAGAGGGGCTAATATGTCTGTTGTAGTGTAAATCCCAACATCTATACATAAGCACGTTAAACCATGCACATCTTTTATGTTGCACGTGCACAGACACATATATATGTGTATATGATACACATATTATACCATATATTAATTATAACATTAGTATAATAATACTTCATTATAAATTAAATAAAAAATTGATTTTATTTAAAATAATTTTTGATAAGATATAAATGAATTTAGACTACATAGGCCCAATAAGATCCAAATGGAATAAAAATTGAAATTTACTAGTTCACTCCACTGCGTGCTGGCCTAGTTCCAACAATGGTATCAGAGCCAAATAGCCAATGCGATTTAAATAAGCAGTATTAGGTCTAACCTATTAAAGTCTATCTATATAGTAGAATGTTTAGAAAAGTAGTATTTAAGGTTGAGTTTTGATAATCAAGTACTATATCGTACTTGGTTACTGGCCTGGCCTTAAAGAATGAGGTAAGCCTAAAGGTTATCCCCAATATAGAGGCCCAAATTGATTTGGGTATCGGGCTAATTTCCAATATATATTTTGAAATCAAAATAAAAATTTAAATTTAAAAGGTTAAATTTAAAATGAAATAAAATAATATTTTAAATTTGAAACATTAAATCTGAAATAAGTAATGATTTTATGAATGGTATAAAATAACTTTCAAAATTATTTTTAAAATAAAATAATTATTTTTGAAAATTATTAATAATTAATAAATTAAAAAACATATATATATATAACATTATCTTAAGATGTTAAGATAATATATATTATTTTTGAAATTAATTATAATTAACTAAAATTATTTTATTAAATATATTAATTAAATGTTAAAATATATGATATATATATGTATAACTATAAATGTTATAATGCACATATTTAATTTAAAATGTTTAAAATGAATAAAACAAAATTACTTAAAATGTTAATTAATTAAACTAGCAAAATGAGGTTTAATAGTAAAATTAATATAAAATTAATATATATGTTTATTAAATTATAAAATGTTATATGATAATTAATCTTATATAATATGAATGTATAATAAAAAGTGGAACATCAATAAACTCGGTTAGGCTTAAGGAATAAATACATACATATAATACGTATACCGTGATTTCAGATGTGTTTGACATTTGAATAACGAGGGTATTTCATAAGAAATACATTACTCCATAAGTCGATATCACCAATTAAATATATGAATGATAATGAATCTTTAATATAAATATTGTTCTCTACCATTTATACATTAATAGAATATTTACATACTCCTTACTTATTGAGCTCTCCTCAAGTTAGGGATGTTATGTGTGGTACTATTAATATATAGAATATACAAGATAAGATACATGCACGTATTTGTAGAGCTTTCCTCAAGGTATATGCATTATATTTAGACGTCGTGAAATGGTAGGTATAAGTGAACAATATCTCTTATTTGTTGAGCTTACCTTAGGTAAAGTTGAGATTAGATAAAGACCACAAGGTTAAGAGTTGTATCAAATACAACTGATAAGGTGTTATCCATCGTATGCGTGCCTATGATTTGTTGAGCTTTCCTCAAGGTCAGAATCTCAAGGCATATGAGTCTTAACACCCATTAGAGAGACCAAAGGTTTTCTATGTTTCTTATAGGGTTTTCTATGTTAGAAAGATGAAATGGTAACATTTAACATTTCTAATATTGTAAGAACATTTGATATCTATAAATTAAACTAATCTACATGATAAATTTTTGCACTAAATATAATTGATAAAATGTTTATCAATTAAAATATACAAATGAACCGAATTAATATTGATGAATAGAAATATAAATATACTTACCATCAAATTTTTGCATCTTGACTCATTCAAGTGCTTGGTACTACAACTACTAAATACGTTCATAACTTTGTATTTACATGTCTACTTGCACGAGACTGTGATGTGTGTACATGAGTTTTGAACTTTAAAAACAATACAAGCGTATGAATATTTATTCCATATCCAATCACACATCACTATTATATGGTGAATGATCATAGATCGTAATGTACAAAAACCTCGATGAAATTATTTTATTTGAAATGAGCAAATAAACCATAGTAAGAGATCGTGTATTCAAAATGATTGATTAAAATAAAGAGTTTGTTGTGTTAAATGTAACACTGGACCAAGAGCTCTAAATAGAACTAAGAATTTGTTCACTGAAATGTTAGTTTGATCAGTTTATGTAAAATGCAACTTATTCGATATCCTTAAATATTAGGATGACCGGATGCATTTTTCAAAAGAGTATGTTATGATCATGTAGTAAGGGTTTCTTTTGAATGGTTAAATCATTTAGAAAGAAAAATGAACGTATAAGAGTGGATGTAGCTTAAGGTACAGCTGAGATGAAGAGAGTGAATGGTCACTTCTGCTTTGTAAAGAAACATTGGAAACAAAAATTGTAAAATAATAATAGGTACTTAAAACAGAATAAAAATGTGATTTCTTTTCCAAAATGTACTTTCAAATAGAAAAATTATTTTCTATGAGATTTATTTCTTTGAGTTCAAGATATTTGACATGAAAATTCTCGACTGAAAATTGGTTACAGCAGATGGAACAAATGGCCTATATTAAGTATGTGAATGGAGCTCCATATTTCGTAAGCTATTATAGTAATGGCAAAAATAGTGAGAGCATTCCATATAGCGCCTATTTGTCTCATTGAGTTACAAAATTTATTTTCGTAAAACATACCGAACATTATATATGGGATGATAAATGTTTTCTGTGTTGACTAAAATATAGACATAGTTTTGTCTCAATGTGAATATTATGAATATTCTTTATAAAATAAAACTATTATAGTGGTTGGAAAATGCAAAATTATCTGAATTTATTTGCAATTATTTTGATATTATAGACTAAGCCACAACTTTAAGAAATAATTCTTTGATTATATTATTATGATTCATATAGTACTAGTAAATTATGTCTCAAACAATTAAGGGCAAAGCATCCATTCAGTAGAAGCATCATGAGAGTTGATGAACTCCACCAATTGATATATATATATAGATGTATGCAATCGAAAGTTTATTAATTCCAAAATGGTTCCACATGCGTCATTATAATCACCGATGAATTATCACAAACATAAACATGTGTATTTGATACACATGTGGTATGTTAATGATGAGTTCATAGAATATAAAATGGAAATAAACAAAATAACGAATAGTAGAAAATAAAAATAATTCGATCTGATCGAACTGGTAAGCATATTGGAAAGAGTGCCGAATGTACCTAGAAATGAATAAAGATTTAATCTCAAAATTCGCTCCTACTAATGATGCATAATGATGTATCGATAAAGAGTGATCAAACTTTATTGAATAAAGTATGATAAATAGCGAGTAAAGTTGAGTTAACTTCTTTCTACAAAGTCATGTATTTAAGAGTAGTATAGAAGGTTAAAATTAACTTCATCTAAAGAATAGTTTACAAAATCATACAAGATAAGAGTTTATAAGAAACCCCAACAAATCCTAGGCCAAGGAGTTAGCAAGTTATGCAAGTTGAAAGACCATACGTAAATGATTATACATGGGGGATCCTGTATGGATCACCTCAAAAGGAATTTGGGAACCCTCATCATTAGATGACTAACTTATGTTTTTAATATAAGTATCGTAAACTAAAACCAAATAATTTTTATACATCCAAGGCAATTCATAAACTGTTTATGAATACTTATTCCGTTGCACTAAGAAACAGCTGTTGTTTCAAGAAATACTAACTTCATAGCGAAGGAATTTCTTTAAGAAATTATTGGTAGTAAAATAGATTTGGATATGACCAAAAATGTTACCCGTGATGACACGAATACAATGCATTAGAGTGTCTGATAAGTATTCTCACACATTAAGGATGAACTATGAGTTCCTTATCAATATCGAGAATGGATAATCCTCAGTTGTCAATTAAACTATTAAGAGTATTGACTCTGCCATATGGTAAGATGCACAAATCTGAAAGAATTCAAAATACGTTATCAAAATATGATTTTGATAGTTGTACTCGAAGGGATATGATCCATTGGCCGCAAATGAGTCTTCAAGGGAAAGACAAATGCAGTTGAAATATAGTAAGCAATATTGATATGAATAACATTGCAAAATTTAATTGTTGAAATTGTCGTAATAGATTCGTCGTTCAATGTACTAAAGTTGATTCAGATTTTATTCACAAAATTATCGCTTGGTATGGCGTTGTGTTTTGATATATTTGTTAAAACTGGAAAATTCTAAATAATGTTTTAGATTAGACTGTTTGCACATAACAACCAAAGTATCTCAAAGTTAGTGGGAACGATATTGAGTTTGTAGGTTTTCAGATATAGTCTAAGAACGAATACGAAAGTATAGTTTCACATGCATGAAAGTTGAACAAAAGTTTTGATAGAAATATCAAATAGTTTGATTTTTTGTCAAAATATAGGGGAAACGTGTGTCCTTAAGATAGAACCACTAAAAGGTACATAACTATTTTAGACTATAAGTGAACAACATAATTGCTAACGATATACTTGTTAAATTCAGTAATAGTTTAGTTGTTTATTACTCGATATTGAATTTGTAAATTATATATTTTATAACAAGTATAAAGAATGTTGGGAATGTCCCAAATGATATGCAAACACCTTATTAAAATGTTTGGTATAGAAAATGTAAGATGGTTTCTTTACGTATTACAGTAGGAATTACCATAAATGATGTATTGTCTACAATATCGTACTTTTCTTATGTATTTGATGCATGAAGCAAATATCAAACTCAAATTAAGATCAATAATGGTAATCTAGAGTGCTCTTGAGTTTTTACAAAATACTAGAGAATTGTTTGCAGAAACAATGAACTTCTTATAACGGTGTGTTCAGAATCGAACTTCACAAGTGCTACCGAATATAATACGTCAAATCAAATTCATTTTCAAACCTTAATTAAGAAGCTTAAAGTTGGAAATATTCCAAATGAAACATTATGGCTAATTCAATGGAAAGGCTAAGTACGTCGTCTTGAATAGCACCACAATAAAAGCAATGTATATATATAAATGCACAAATTTATAACTGAGCTAGGGGTGATTCCAAGTATTGTGAATACTACATTATTGCTATATGATAATAATGTAATGAAAAGAGCTCCTTAAGAGTTGAAAAACATACTTCGACTAGTTCCATATGAGAAATGTAGTTTATCAACAACAAAGAGAATTGATTGACATAGTGGATAATTAAAAAAACATAGCAGATCCATTCATGAAGAGTCTAACTCGATCAGTTCTCATCAAACTATTCGAAGGGATGGGATAGAAATTCCATAAATTATGTAAGTGGGAGAATGATAGAGTTAAGGGTATGCCTATGGGCAATTATGTAATTGTTACATTATCTAACTCGATAACCAATGTTGTTCGAAATAAAATGTGTTTTCTTTCTATTATATATTTGAATAATGTGTTATATTAATTAATTAATTAAATTAAAAGTATATTTAATAGAAACTCTATAAATGGTATGTTTTGTGATAGTAGTTACAATGTGTTGTAATCATGAATGATTTATCATAATAAAATAAACATACCATTTCAAATATTCCTATCCATGTTGTATCAAGATTGGATATCGATATATCCATTAAGACTAGAGTACGTAACACTCTCCAAATGTTGGGCAGTTATTACTCATGGTTATTGGGGACACCAAATGGTTATGTACCGATAGTTATTGGATAACTATGGACTGACTCGCTTGATAGTTTTCTATTGGTCAATATAACTAAGGTCAAATAGAAAATATCAATGTGACAATATTATAAAATTCCCTCAACTTGAGAATACCATCAAGCTTAAATGTGGAAACTCCACTTTGATTATAGTTAAATAGTGGCATGGCATCATCGAATGATTATAGTTGGGTCGAGTGGTCGCATTGGAAGTGAGACACTGTTCAAGAGAGAATTCGTCTTCTTATTTATATAGGGTTATTATCATGGTCAACTGAAGTCAAATCAAAGTCAAAGTCTCTGGTTAGAGCAGTTCTGTTAATAACTATTGTTATTATTAAACCGAGGACTTTGTGTTTGGATTATAAAGTTGAATATGGATGATTTTGGAATTTTGGTCATTACCAAATTCCACGAGTCCTAATGTGATATAATTTCGACGAAAAAAACTGGTATAAATAATTATCACTACCGGATAATACTTAAGCAAGTAAAGTTGGATTTTACCATAGTTATTAAGCGATAAATTTTGTCATAACATCACATCACCTGCTAAGTGATGCGTGAACATTACTATTTGAATTGTTCGATATTAATCGCTGACCGAATTTACACCTAAAAGTCACACAACAGAAATCTTGAATACTCCTATTATCACTTGATTTATTTAATTATGAATATTATAAATTAATTAAATTAATTTGTATTTACAAAATATTAAATATTAAATTTTATTTAATTTGTGTTGATCGGTATTAAATAGTGTGTATATAATAGTTATAAACACACGTAACGATACATTATTGTTTGTACCAAAAATGGGCACAACACTCTTCGGGAGTTATTTGAAGAGATAAAGTGAAGATTATAAATGTAAAACAGAGGTTATCTAACAAAAACTCCAACAAATAGGAATGTAAAATGCACAGACAAGCAATTTAGAGTGGTTCGGCGTATAGCCTACGTCCACTATGAAGTTTTGATTATTTTATTAGTTCTCCTTCAACGATTACAAGCGATTACAGCGAACAACAGCGGATTACAGAATAGAATTCGAAATTAACAGCAAAGATATGATGCAAATCTCAATCCGGCAGAGTCTGGACGCTTCAGAGAAAAAAGATCCCCTTTCTGTTGGTTCTGGGGATCTATTTATAGGCGTTGGAAGCTCAGATCTCGCTCAAACTTCGGGAGACTTGGTATGGCACGTGAGGGGACCCACTCGACCGTTTCCAGAAAGTTTGGCCTCGATCTGTGATCGATACGAATCCATTTCGTATCGATCAAGATGACGTCCAATTAAGCTGAAATTTGGTGGAGACCTGCTTCAGTGTGTACGCAAGCTCTCCTGGAAATTTCATTGGATTTGGATCATTGGTTTGCGAGATATCGTCGATACGAAATGTGAATTCTCGTAGGCTGTCCGGTTCGTCTCCATGAATTCGACTCCATCCGTTCGCCTTGCTGGCTGCACGTGCTCTTGAAGTGATGTGGCGCACGCGCTTCGTCTCGATCCGGTCTTTGCGCCGTATTGACTGCTTCGACTCCATATACTTCACCTCATTTGGTTCGATGAATGGCATGTCATCCCAGTTTATTGACTCGTTGAACATGAAGTGGTCGTCGACTGATGGTTGCGATACACGTCACCTGTTGATGGATACGAGTCTATATCGATGCGAACTCGATGGGTTCGAATGAAGGAGATCCGATGGATGCAAAGCAGACGTTGGCTGATGGATACGAAGCGCTTCAACAGCTGATGTGTACGAAGTCCATCGATACGAGCTCGATGGATTCGAAGCTAACCGAGTCGAACCTGGGTACTTCGATGGATTCGAAGCTGATTGGTACGAACCTTGATTGATCCGAACTAGGGCTTCGGTGATGGATACGAAACCACCCAGAGTGATGGATACGAAATCTCCCAAAGTGATGGATACGAAATCTGGGCCCTTCCCTTCAATTCGAATCATTCATATCCTGAGTGTATGAACCTGGATTGGCTTGAAACTTGGAACGTTGGCTTCCTTTGTTCTACTAGTCACGTCTCATCAATTGTAGCTTGATTTGGACTTGGACAAGATTCATCGATATCCACGATAAGCGATATTTGGAATCCAATCAATTCTTTGGTGTCCTGGCCTTGCCAAAAGGCGGGATAACAATTATATCATGTTGGGGTGGACTTCTCATTCAAAAAGAGTTGGGTTGGTATATGAGCAAAAGATGGATCTATATCCCCTTTTCACTCCTTAGGATCTTGCATATATATTCATTTCTAAACCCTACTTTACTTTACTTTCTTTTGCTCCTCCTTAGACCTGATTTGGCCGACCCCTATTTCAGACCCCTCTCATTTTCAAGGTTCCAAATTGATATACACGTAAATGTGCATATTTTTACCACCATATTTAATCTATTTAAATTAAATAAATGATCATATTGGGTATTTTAACTTGTTTAAACCAAAATTCAAATTATTTCAAATCGTCACATATTCATCTTCATCCAGGGGCAAAATGGTCATTTTTGTGCATATATTAATTTTCTAAAATTTAATTGAAAATTTCTATGTTATTTTTTAGGAATTTAAATTCAAATACAAGTGGCTTCATGAAGATATATGCATGCACAAGAGTGAATACAAAGGAATGGAGACGGAAATAATTCATTTCATGAATCATGGAGGACCCCACTTACCAACCTACCTTAATGTACACTTAGGAGCTAATGCACATGCTAAAAGGCCATTAAATCTTCATGCACACTTAATGGATGATTATTGGATGCTAATGATTACTTGGCCACCACACTTCCTAAGAGGGTATTTTGGGCATTCCTCAAAAATATGGATTAGGGTTTCATACATGTATAAATACCCCTTATCTTCATGTATTCAGCTCTCTCTTCCCTTAGGCACTCTTCCTTTAGGCTCTCTTCTCTTAGTTTAGATCAAAAATAAAATGAGAGCTCTCTTTCTTTTCATGGCTACTTAGCCATTTCTTTTATGTAATTTTTTATGCAATTTTAATTCAAGTCTTTTCTTGTTATTTACTTTTATGCAAGTAGTGTAGATCTTCTTTTATTTTATGCAAGTAGAATAGCTCTTCCTTTACTTTGCTTTCATCTTCTTCTTTTTTGTGTTTCATGTTGCATGCTACTTGTGTTGATATGAACACAAATGAAAGGCTAATCCCTTCAATTTAGGGGTAATGAAGCCTCTAATCACGTAACTTTAACATTTTGACAATTATGGCTCTCTTTTTGTGCTTAATGAGAATGCATAAAGTGGTTTAACTTGTTTTTTTGCTTTGAATTTGATAGCCTATATTGTTGACACCAAATAGGCTATGCTTAAACAATCACAAAACACAAATTGCCTCTTCATCTAAATATGATTATGGTAAAGAAGTGAATGTTGAAATTAAAATTTGATGGCTTATATTTCTAATTAATAATTAACAGGCCACGCTTAAAATAGATCTTGCTTTCAACTTTGTTGTCATATTTCATGAGATTTAAAAGTGTATTAGTGGTTGTGTTATAGTTTGATGGTTTATATTGGGCTAATTAATAGCACAAATATGTCATACTTATGATAAACACAACAATTAATTTCACTAATGACCAAAAGAGAGATCATAATTTCATATTTGGTTGAACTATATGATCTAGAGAGTGGAATTATCTTTAAATTGTCTTTCTACTCCCATATTTTTATCACTTTCTTTTTGTCATTTTTCTTACATTTTATAGCTAATCACTCTCAACTTTGGTTTAATTTGATTGAATAGAGATTTAAAATCTAACATTTCCCTGTGGATCGACCCGTACTCACTACGTACTATGATAGTATGCCGTGCGGTTGCGGTAAATTTAAATTTAAATTCGTTTAGCTAATTTTATAACTCGATAGAATTTAGCCTACGAACAAGTTTTTGGCGCCGTTGCTGGGGGATTGCTTTGATTTTAGTTTTCAATTCTTCGAATTATTTTCGTTTGAGTTTATTGTGTGTGTTTGTTTGCATTTAATTTTTTTTATGTGTTTGTGTGTGATTTTGATTTGTGCATCTCTTGTTTTCTAGTTTCCTTTGCATTTGCATTTCTATTTAAAAAAAAACATCCGCAATTTCCAAAAAAACAAAGAAAATTTATATCATTTAATTTACATATACAATTTTCATACATTTCAAACTGCTGCACATTTCATTGTGCAAGTTACAAGTTACAAGTTTTTGAAACTCAGACAATTCAAACTGCTGCACATTTCATTGTACAACTTCACTGTGCTTCATTTTCACTTCTACTGTTATAAGCAGTGCATAATCACTGCCTTCACCACTTCCATCTCAATTACCTACTCGCTGTCTAAACAATCCACACTTCCCCATACTTCATTGCTCATAACATCATTTCTCACAAGTCATCTACAAACAACACTTAACTGTGCACAACCATCTCAGTTACAAACATCAGACTGCTACAACCAGTGCACAACCACCTCTGTCCCTTCAACAACACAACCACTTCACATAACCAATTCAAACTCCTCAACACAACTGCTCTATCAAATATCACAACTTCACCTCCTTACTGCTTCGACCATCACTGTAAGTCATCACTACAACAATTCTCCCCCTACACTTTTTTGCCATTTTTGTGCACAAGTTCTCAACACGTTCACCATTTCTATGCACATCACAGCAACATAAACTCACCAAACTTCCAGATTACCAGACCCAAACCTTGTAATCCGAACTCCACCACAAAACCAAGCATTCAACCACTTCCGCCACTTCGTATTTCATTCAACAACAGTCTACACCAGTCATTCACTTACCATCCCCTCCCCATATCATATCATTCATATCATTCACTTACCCAGTCATTCAAACGGCTTCAAACTGCTTCACTTACCAGTCATATACAAGCTACTGTCAACTCTCCATTCACAGCAAATTCCTTGCGACAACATTCACAAACTCCCAACTCTCCACAACTCTATGCTGCAACATTCACAGCAAATAGAACATCACATACAAGACAACATACCTCACCACTACCTCACTAATCAAACTGACCATCCCACATACATCATCCAAACTCCAACCATACGGCCCACAACCAGAGTCACTGTAAATACAAACATCACAACTGCCCATACACATATCATTGCCATTGTCTCATTCAAACAGCACTCACCATTTCATCACCATACAGTCCACCGACCAACTACCAGAATTCCAGAACAACCGCATTCCCAAAACTCCACCAACAATCTTCGCCTTCACCCAATTCCATCACTATTACTATCCTCCACTTCGCCCCACCGACTTCCAAACCACCCTCCTTTACACTTGCACTGTCTTCACATCTGTTAGTCCATGAGATGATGAGATGATGGTTTTGATGACAACAACCTTAGAATAGATTATAAAATATAAATACTAACATTACAAGTTTAGATATATATGTATATGCAGGATCTAACCATGCAGGTAACAAGAATGAAGACTGTACAGTATAGAGATTCAAGATATAGAGAAAGAAGACTCATGAGTATCAAGAATTTCAAGAGTTCAAGATTCCAAGATAAGTTATATAGTTAGGAATATTGTTTAAACTCATAGAAAGGCACTGACATCTTAATATCTATTTTATTCTAGGAATGGAATCCACTTCGTGCTCGTTAAAGGGATGGAACCCTAAGTAGGATGGAACCTACGAAAATCTAGTGGGACATTGTTTTGTATACACTAATTTTAATTCAAATGATTTTACAAAATTATCTTGTTTTCAAAATGATTTCAAAACTTTCCTTTTAAAAGATTCAAAACTCTCTATCCTGATTTTAAATAATTTTAGCCTCAAAAACATCTTTATTTTCAAAGTCAAAATTACTCCTGATTTTAAACTATCTTTTCAAATTATTTATACTTTGATTTAAATTATAGTTAAATAATATGTATATATTGGTCTCTATATTTACTTATGTATTTTAACTATAGTTAAGTATATTTATAAAGTTTAAAATAATTTTAATATAAGATAGAGGTTATTTTCAAAGAAAATCAAAACACCAAAAATCCCTTTGGGATGTCGACATGTCCAAGTACCCCATGTCGACATAGTGTCAGTTGGTTTCAAAATTCAAATTTCAAAAGAAGTGTCTATTCGCCATAACTCTTCATGAATGGTCATGGCTGTTGCTCTTCTATAAATAGGGGTAAGTTTCAACGAATTTTTAATCACTTTTTTCTGGTTTTCACTCCTCTTCTTCTTCCACATTTCTTAATACAAAATCATACCTTTACTCTGCCGAAATCAACATCGAATCATACTCGATTACTTCTAGTGTGATTCTCCATCACTATCTCTACAAGATCCAAGTGCTAATCTGAGTTATAGACTTTTTGTAATCAATCGAGCGAGAGAAGGTGTGATTGTAGCCCTGGAAATCAATTGGGTGAACTTATTGCCCCGGAAATCAAGTATCTCTACCCAGAGGATTGTTATTCTGGAGGGTGTACCTCGTAGCCTTAAAACCGAGGGTTGTAATTGTTGAATTGGTTTTGAAAGGAAATCCGTACTTAGTTATGCGGGACTGGATGTAGGGTAACTCCGAACCAGTATAAAATTCGGTGTGTTCTTTCCTTTACTGCTTTTACTTTATATTTGCATCTATGTTTGATTCTGTGTTCATATCTGTGTTTGATTAGTGCATACATTGTTAATAAATTAAGATAAACTCAAAAAGATTAACAATTTTCTTAAAACACTATTCACCCCCCCTTTAGTGTTAATTCTAGCCTTAAGATCCTTAATCCGCATTTCTCACATTTGGTATCAGAGTTTTGTTTTCAAAAATTTCATAATCTGAATTTTGAAAAGTTTTAAAATGGCTATTTTTGAAAAATCTGTTAAAACTAGTTTAGAATTGTTTAAATCATCATTGTTCCATGAGTCTGCATATGAATATTATTCAAATTCTAGTTGTCTACCAAAATTTTATAATGTGCAGGAAAGATGCTTTATGAGTATTAAGGAATCAATCCACAATGGACAATCTGTGTAGATCAAAAGGAATAAGTGGATACTTGATAGTGGATGCTCTAGACACATGACTGGTAATCCGGATATGCTAAATAATATTATATACAAAGACGGAGGACTAGTTAACTTTGGAGACAACTCGAAAGGATACATGATTGGCATCGGCAATGTCGGTAACTCTGAAACTCCTATTATTACTAATGTTTTGCTAGTTAAGAATCTGAAACACAATCTGCTAAGTATAAGTCAACTATGTGATAAAGGATATAAAATTAAATTTGAAAAAGATAAATGTCATATTGAAGATAATAACTCAACCATAATTTTTGAGGGAACTAGGAAAAAGAATATTTATATTCTTAGTATGAAAGTTTCAAATGATAACCTATGTCTTCTGGCAAATACAAGTGACCCTTGGATTTGGCATAAGAGATTTGGACATTTGAATTTCAAACTCTTATCTAGACTGTCAAAACATGATCTAGTAAGAGGTCTCCCTAAAATGAATTTTAAAGTAGATAGTTTATGTGATGCATGTCAATTAGGAAAGCTTAGAAAAAGTTCCTTTAAATTAAAAGATATGATTTCAACTTCAAAACCCCTTGAGTTACTTCATCTTGATTTATTTGGTCCATCTCAAATTCAGTCAATAAATCATAGTAAATATGTTTTTGTAATTGTAGATGATTATTCTAGATTTAAATGGGCAATATTTTTGAAACATAAAAGTAATACTTTTGAATGTTTTAAGAACTTTACAAAAAGGATTCAAAATCAATTATCTTTAAAAATTATAACTATTTGTAGTGATCACGGTGGTGAATTTGAAAATGAAAAGTTTGAGGAATTCTACAATAAGAAGGGAATAAATCACAATTTCTCATTTCCAAGAACTCCATAACAAAACGGAGTAGAACGTAAAAATAGAACGATACAAGAGTATGCGAGAACTATGCTTTCAGATAGTAATTTACCAAAACACTTTTGGGCAGAAGCTGTTGCTACCACCTGTTATATTTTGAATAGAATTTTAATTAGACCTTTAACTGATAAGACACCTTATGAACTTCTTCATGGAAAGAAACCTAAGGTATCATACTTCAGAATTTTTGGAAGTAAATGCTTTATTTTAAATACAAAAGATAATTTGGATAAATTTGATCCTAAATCCGACAAAGGAATCTTTATCGGATATTCTAATAGAAGTAAAGCTTATAGAGTTTTTAATTTAAGATCTAACACCATCGAAGAAATAATGCATGTTTCGTTTAATGAAAATTTAAAAGATTTTGAAATTACAAATGATGAAGAAGATTCAATTACTCAAAATCAGGAATCAACCAAAATTAATAATGAAATTAATCATCCTAACAAAAGGATTAAACTTTTAAAAGATCATCCTATTGAAAATATAATAGGAGATATGCAATCTATTGTTACAACTAGAAATCAACTAAGTAAAATGAGTAATGTAGCATTTATATCATCTATTGAACCCAAAAATCCTAAAGAAGCATCAACTGATGATTCATGGATTTTGGCTATGCAAGGAGAATTAAATCAATTCACTAGAAATGAAGTTTGGGAACTTGTTCCTAGACCTGAAGATAAAACTATAATTGGAACTAAATGGGTTTATAAAAATAAAATGAATGAACAAGGTGAGGTCGTTAGAAATAAAGCACGATTAGTCGCCCAAGGTTATTGTCAAGAAGAAGGTATAGATTGTAACGAAACCTTTGCTCCTGTAGCAAGATTAGAAGCTATTAGGAATCTACTTGCTTTCGCAAATCATAATAATTTCAAATTATTTCAAATGGATGTTAAAAGTGCTTTTTTAAATGGTTTTTTAAAAGAAGAAGTATATGTTGAACAACCACCACTTTTTGAAGATGAAAATTTACCAAACCATGTGTACAAACTTAAGAAAGCTTTATATGGTCTAAAATAAGCTCCTAGAGCCTGGTATGATAGACTAAGATCTTATTTATTACAATCAAATTTTGAAATTGGTAAAATAGATAATACTCTTTTTATTAAAAGAAATAAAAATGATATTCAACTAGTTCAAGTATGCGTAGATGATATCATTTTTGGTTCAACTAACTTCGAAATGAATAAAGAATTTTCTGAAATAATGACAAAAGAGTTTGAGATGAGTCATATGGGTGAATTAAACTTCTTTTTAGGATTGCAAATAAAACAGTTAGATAATGGTATTTTTATTAGTCAAGAAAAATATGCTAAAGAACTAGTTAATAAATTTGGTTTGACTACTACGAGTGGAAAACCTACTCCCATGGCAGCCAATGAATATCTAAGTAAAGAAGATTTCTCGAAAGATGTAGATCAAAAGTTGTATAGAGGAATGATCGGATCATTGCTCTATATCACTGCTAGTAGACCTGATATCATGCATAGTGTATGTCCCTGTGCAAGATATCAATCTCAACCTAAAGAAACTCACTTAAAAGCTGTAAAACGTATCATAAGATATATTAAACACACCTCTGATTATGGCTTATTTTATCCTAAAAATGATTCATTTGATTTAATATCATACTGTGATGCTGACTATATTGGATGTAAATCAGACCGAAAAAGTACAAGTGGAACTTGTCACTTTTTGGGACATTCTCTGGTTTCCTGGTTTAGTAAAAAGCAAAATACAGTTTCTCTATTAACAATTGAAGCAGAGTATATTTCTGCTACTTTGGCTTTTTCTCAAGTAATATATATGCAACAAACCTTAAGAGATTTTGGATTAAATATCTCAAAATCGCCAATTTATTGTGATAATACTAGTGCAATAAATTTATCTAAAAATCCTACTCATCATGCTCGAACTAAACATATTGATATTCGACATCATTTTCTTAGAGATAATATAACTAAAGAAGTAATTACTCTCGAATATATAAATTCTGAGAATCAAATCGCTGATATCTTAACAAAATCCTTAAATGAATCAATATTTACTAAATTAAGAAGAGAATTAGGTATTTGTTCTATAACTGAAATATAAAATATAAATAACAAGTATAATTAATAATTAATATAAAAATAAATCATAGAGTTAAATATAAGGACCATGTCGACATCCCCTAGGAAGACATGTCGACATGTAATGTTTTTATTTTTTTAAAATTTTCCCACCAAATTTCAAAAATTCAGTTATATATTCTTCTCTATTTCGAATTCTTATTCATTCTCTCTATTTTCTCTTCATTTTCTATTCTGAAATATATAAAATAATGGCATCTTCCTCTAAATCAAACATAAAATCAACTTTCTTATTCCCCTCTCCTACTTCTGGTCCATTCCAATGCACTACTCTCGCACGTGTAACTAAATTGGAGGAGTCTATGAAGGGTACTTGTTTGTACCAAAAATGGGCACAACACTCTTCGGAAGTTTTTGAAGAGATAAAAGTGAAGAATGAAAATTAAAACTGTGGATTATCTAACAAAAACTCCAAATAACAGAAAGTAAATTGCAAAGACAAGCGATTTAGAGTGGTTCGGCGTTTTGCCTACGTCCACTATGAAGTTTGATGATTTTATTGCTCGATACTTGAAGATTACAATTCTTTATACTGTAATACAACTGAATTTATATGCTAAGTCTCAATCTAAAGCAGCGACGGTGTTCTGGAGTAAATCTGGCAGAATCTGGGCTCTCTTCAATACTTAGAATTATCCGACCCCTTTTCTGAATGACTAGGGGCTCTATTTATAGGTGTAGGAGGCTGATATTTCGCCTAAAATGAGGGGAGACCAGTTCTGGTACGTCAGGGGGCCCACATGGCTGAAATCTGGAGATCCGGGCCCACCTTGGGATCGATTCGACCCTTGGTTCGAATCGATCAAGAAATCATCCAATCGAGCTGAAATTTGGCGTGGACATTCTTCATTATGTGCTTAAGCTTCTGTGAAAATTTCATGGCATTTGGACTTGTAGAACTTGAGTTATGATCGATTCAAGATTGCACTTTCGTGTTCTTTGTCCTATGGATTCGTTCGAATCGATATGGTTCGAATCCATAGGGTCGAATCCAGGCTTCTGTACGTTAAGGCGATGACGTGGTACGCGTGCTTCGGGTCATTCCTCCCTTTTCTCCGAGTTTTCTGGGTCATACCCCTGGTTTTAGTTGTGTGGACTTGGGGGTTTCGAAGGTGCTGGATTCGAAGATGTGTTTCCTTCGAATCGATTGAACCAGCGATAGTTCGAATCGATTAAGGTATGCCATTATCGATCGATTCGAATTTGCTTCGTCAGGGTGGATTCGAAGACAGTTATGAAGTGGAGTCAAAGTCCCTTCACCTGAATGGATTCGAAGGTACTGGGGTCGAAGGTTGGCCTCCTTCGAATCGATGATGTTGGTGCTTAGGAATGGAGTCGGAGCTCCTCTGCCTGCATGGATTCGAAGGATCCTTCCTTCGATGGATTCGAACTGGAGCTTGGTGCTAATGGATTCGAAGCGAGGCCTCGAGGATGGAGTCGAAGTTCTTAGACAAAACAGTTATGGCATGGAGTCGAGGCTTATTCAATTGCATGGATTCGAAGGAAGGGATGCTCAATGGATTCGAACTATCGGGTTCGCTTGATGGAGTCGAAGCAATTCTCCTTTGATCGATTCGAACTTAGCCTTTTCCTCATGGATTCGAGGCAATGCTTTTCTGATGGATTCGAACATAGGCTTCGCCTATGGATTCGAACTAAGGATGGTCTACTCCATTTTTTGTCGACGATATCTCGAGCATACGAACTCGGATTGACTTGAAACTTGGATCGTTGGTTCCCACGGCTTTGCTTGACGTGACTTATCAATTGTAGCCCGATCCGGACTCGAACAAATTTCGTCGACATCCATAGCGATCCTTGCGCGTAACCGATTTTCGAGACGATCCGTCACCGGTCTCTAGTCAAGTCCTTGGTGTCACGGCCTTGCCAAAAGGCGGGATAACATTTTCTCCCCAAAGTACATCTTGTGTAAACATGACGTGCTTTGACAAGCTGTAGTCTCTGACTGGACGGCTATGACATGCTTTACCGAAAGTTGCATTATGTATCGCAGTAATCGACCGTCGTATAATTGTGATTGGCTGTTAGGTTTTTGAGTCATGATGAGATGAATATTTGATCCCTGTAAATGACAAAGGTTAAACACTAGTCAAACATATGTGCATATATGTACCACTTTGGCTTTGGTGAACGTTGCATGTTTGCAAGTTGTTGCCAGTTTGGTTTGTTATCGAATTCTGCATCGATCCTCTCCTGAATCGATTTGAGATTCGAGTTTAATCAGTGCATTAATGATTATTTATGACTATCCCTCGGTATCGATCCTCTCCTGAACCGTTGTACAAGGTAGTCAAGCAATAATTTTATATTCGAAGCAATGCTTTTACTCCCATTCGATCGTTTTCGATGGATTCGAGAAGGTTACTCGAATTGATACTCTTCGTTGTGCTACAAGTCGATAGTTTTGAAGTTGGCAGTCCAAATCGATGGGGCACAGCGACTTTGATTCATCTTCGGTTAACTGCCTCGATCCGATGGAACTTCGAAACGATGGTTTTCGGGTGGATTCGAAGCTTGGATGGATTTGTAATTGAGGGATTCGAACTTGGCTGTTCGAATCGATGGAGTCGAACGTCCCCCTGACCCTTCTGATGCCGTGCTTCGAATCGATGCTATGGATTTGAAGGAAAAGCCTCGAAGTTGTCTGGTGTAGATATTTGAGTCCGAATCGACGAAGTCATCTGGTCAGCTTCGAATCGATGGATGCCTTGCAGTGATCGATTCGAAGATACTCATTCGAATCGATGAGGTGGACCCGTTATTTCCGGTTGCGCTCGACCGGGAGACGAATCGTCTCGTTTCCCCTATATATACCGGGGTCCTGTTCATTTTTAACTTTTTACTTTTACTGTTTCCTTGCCTTCTTCTTCGTATCGACCTCTCCAAGGCCAGGACAAATGTGCTTCCCTCGAAACGATCGATCCCCTTCACGTTTTCATTCGTAGTAAAATCAGGTACTCAAGGGATCGATTCGAGAGGAGACAAATAGAACTTAGAAATTTTTGCATTGATTCAGTCTTTCCTTCTGAAAATTTCGAGGAGTGATGAGATCTGAACGAAGTGGGTCGACTCGATGGAATCGTGGAGTGAAACCTTTAGAGTTATATCGACCAGAGTGTCGTCTTCCGTTGCTTCGCATCGATCCAGGCACGAGTCATTCGAATCGATTTTGAATGCATAGCTTCGAATCGATGGTTTTAAGAGAAAAAAGGAAAGAAAGCTTGTGGCAATCGATTCGAAGTAGCGATACTCCGATCGATTCGAAGGATCTCAGTTTTGATCGATTCGAAGGACCTCAGTTTTGATCGATTCGAAGGATCTCAGTTTTGATCGATTCGAAGAGTTCCTCTATCCCAATGTTGCATCGAGTCGAACCATATGGATTCGAAGCACCTGGAACCGAACTTCATCGATTCGACCCGCATCGATTCGCGCCGATGGATTCGAACGTCTTTGTCCTAGGAGACCATTACTTTTTGACTTGCTCCATCATATGAACTACGACCAGTTTCAAGTTAATCTCTGATGAACTTAATGAACTTTAGCATACTTGACTCCGACGAGCTTCGGCCTTGCACAATCGAACTTGACTGAAAGACTTGAACTTGAATTTCCTTTGAAGCTCGTCGATGGAACTATGACTCAACCAATAATACAACTGATTTATACTTGAAGTTGGTTCGTAGCGTTTGGATGGTGTGGAAGTGACGGTGAGCGATGACGGTCATTTTCATTCTCAAATTCCCAAGTTATGTTGTACGGACATCTTGCTTCAATCTGTTAAATTTGTTTAAGTAATGCACAGCACTTGCACTGCACGACACTTTCATACACACTACACTGGGGCATGCACGGGCTGTTTACGAACTTAACGTTGCTTTCTGATGAGTTAGTTAATTATGGAATCTTCGAGCTCCCAACAACAAGAGGTACAGAGCTCAACTCCTCCGGTGCTTGAGATTCCCGATATTCCTGCCGATGTAATCGATCCAGCTCCAGATGAATTGCCAGAGGCTATATTTATTGAGGATCCTGTTGATTCGGTTCAATCTAACATCTCTGAATCCTTGTTGGGCCGAATATGCTTGAAGCATAACATATCTCTAGGTGACGTATTATTGCCCAGTGCCACTAATAGACCGCACAATCCGCCCGAAGGATATACAGCATTCTATCGCCATGCTTGCGCGGCGGAACTCTCCCTCCTTTCAACCAATATATCAGAGGGATGTTATCCTACCTAGGAATTGCTCCCTTGCAACTTCATCCCAACGGGCACGCATTGCTGAACAGTGCCTTTGTCATATTTATGGACTGTCTCTTCTGCCCGCCAAGGCCCGCCGAGATCAGACACATATTTAACTTCAAGAGTAGGGGTGATAGCCCGTCTTTTACATTTCTGGAGGCAGTTAGGAATTTCCAAGTTGTAGTGGGAGCTTGGACCCGACTGAGTTATTTCAAGAACGAGTGGTTCTATGTTCGGTGCCCTCCGGGTTTCGCTAGGTGATGGTTGTCTAGACGTAAGCGCCTTAACCTGTTTTCTTGACCAATAGCTCTTTGGTATTAAAATTGACACTTCATTCCCTTTACAGCCATTATCTCTAGACCCGATGGAGGGCGTTTCAAGGGTATCGTCCGAAGTCTTCAAGAAGTTCCAAGCGAGTTGAGACATATTGACTCGGTGAGTCGGTGCTAAACGATTACAACTTAAGAATTCTTGGTTTGATCGACATCAATCAAAGTATAGTCGTCGAGGGATTGGCAAAGCCCGCCTCCAGGAAGGAAGATAAGAAGAAAACCAAGAAGAGAAAGGCGAAGAAGTCACTCGAAATCAGAATAATCGAGGCGAGTGACGAAGAAAGAACCCATACGGATTCGGAGCCAATGGCTGACCTCTCGGGAAACATGGAGGAGTCGGGAGGAAGACGGAAAGGCAAGGCCGCCGTTTCCAAAAAACTTAAGTCTAAGGGGTGGAAATCTGTGGATGTGTCTCCTCCCATTTCCGGAGTTATGATTTCTGAGGCCGCCCCTTCTCATTCGAGAGACATTTTCAAAGGGCTTGACGATATTCCCATCCCAGATTATATATCGATTTCTCATAATCCTGGGTTGGAGGAATTTCAAGATGTCCTAAACATGAACGAGCCCTTTCCTTTAAGTGCGGTCAACACTTCCGGTCGGTTTGGGGGTTTACACATTTACACACACTTCCACAGCACTTCATGACTTTTGCATAGTAAACATTGCTTTATGGGATCCTAATCCGTAATTCTTTTTTTTATCGCAGGTGAGATGTCAGGACGTGGCTCTACTCTGGATAGGCTTCGGAATGTGCGCCAATCTTCTCCATTTTACGATTCCCGCAGGAGAGAGACAGATAGGGATCATGGGCGAAGCTATTCAAGTCAAGAACGTTATGATAGAGACAGATATTACTCGCGTGGCCGTTCTGGCTATGATTATTCCGACAGAGACCGGGGATACCAGTACCGACCCCGATCTCGCTCTCCTCCGCCTCCCAGGGCCCCAGTAGACCTCCCAGGGCCTTCTCATCAGCAGCAGCTGCCTTCTCAATCTTCTCGGCCGGATGCTCAGCGGCTAAGAATGGAACCGACAACAGCCGCCATAATAGAACAAGCTCCGGCTGAGTTGACAAGCGAGGGAGATGCTAAACTCGCCCAAATGAAAAATGACTACCCTGAAATTTGCATGGATGGCTATGTCTTCCGTCCTAACTTTAAAAGAATTCCTTCGGACGCTGAGACCACTGCTCATAGTTATATCCGCGACTTCTACGCTCAGTATAAGGAGTGGTACAAGGCAGCCGTGAAGGCTTCTAGAGTAGCTTTTGACCGGGCGAAGATTATTGCTGAACGTGATGCTGACATTGTTAAACAGAAACGCATCATTCAGGTTCTTCAATCTGAAGTGGAGACGTCCCGGAAGTCAGAACTTGAAACACTTCAGAAACATGAAGATGTCGTGGCCAAACTGGCGAGGATGCAGCAGGAACACTGCGCCACGGTAGAAGAGATGGGCCACCGCAACACCACCATTGCAGCTGAGCGAGACCTAGCCGTTAAAGAGCTGAACGAGCTCAAGGCCAAATTTACTGAAATGGTGAAGGAGAAGGACGACGCAAACGCCGCTGCTCAAGAGGCTTGCGACCAAGCAGTATCTCTCAGAGCCGAACTTGCTGCGGCGGCGGTCAAGGCTAAGTCTGCGGAAGCAGAAATTCAGGAAAAGATTTTGGAGGAGAGGTCCAGGCTAGATTCTGAGTTTGATGATCTCTTAGTCACGTACAACGCTAATATGCTGGAACACAGGAATCTAGCGTGGCTGGGAGATGACTCCATGATCTTGTACAATGCCTGGACCCGGCTAGTGGATGAAAAGAGAGCAGCGCATCCAGATGAAACACTTGACGACTTTGAGTTGGAGATGCGTTTGCTCACCGAAGATGAGAGGAAGGTCCTTCATGAGGCGGCGATTTCTGTGGCGAAAGAAAAGCTTGGCGTTCAATCTCTAGAGACAGGCGAAGGCTCGGGGACCACGCATCACGAGGCAAGTGTTGGAGCTGTAATTCCAACATTGCCCGAAACCACTGGTGCGGTAGATCCCCAGTCTGTTCCTGCATATAATCCTGACCAACCATTATTATCTTCCGCCGATGATTCCGCCCACGTTTCGGTCCAGCCTAAGGAAGGTATTTGAACGCTTCTCGTAGTTTAGTTGTGAAGAACTTTAAGCAACACATTTGGCTAACAATCTTCGTTTTGTCGCATTTCAGTGACTGAAGTCGTTGTTTCTGCGCCTCTTGCTCTATCAGTTCCACATCAAACACAAGGGGTTGTTTTTACTGAAGCCATCACAACTTCTAACTTGATCGGCGAAGAGGGAGATGCAAATATGTTTTCTTTCAGTGCTCAAATGATTGAGGAGCTTCTCAATGAACCCATCGATCCCTCTGTCAACCCGTCCGATGCTGTGAGTGGGGCTGCTCCGGCCGTTAGTTCGTCTATGCCAGCTATTGGCACATCCGATGCGGCCCAAGTATCCCGCGAGGACGACATTATTGCTGAGATTGATGCCGAGATGGTAGCAGGGAATGCTGGTATGAATCCGCCCGGGCCTGCCCCGTTAATGGTGATTTCACCGGGCGGTACTATAGTGATTGAAATTGCTCCTGTCCCTCCTCCTGCTACTACTCCTATGCCTCCAGCTCGACCTCCTAGAAGAATTTCCATCGCCTCCAGTTCTGAGGAAGACGTTGATATTATATCGCTGCCGGAGGGCAAGCCTGAAAAGAGTAAGCGGTCGAGGAGAAAGTCAGGCAGCGGATCTGGTGGAACTAACCCGAAGAAGAAGATAAGGAAGAAGAAAGATTGAACTCTTTCTTTAAATCTTTGTTGCGTAGGGTAGCATTTTGTTGATTTTTCTATAGCCGTGTACAGATGTGGATTCGGCTCCCACTAGCAGAATTTTCTTTAAACACTTTGTAATCAGATTCTTTTTGTTGATAGTGGAAATGAAAATTTATTCCCTTTCTGTCTTCAACTTGTTGTGTGTTATGGTTCTGCCCCCAATATTGGGGATAAGTGTGGAGTTGACGTATGTTTATACTCCGTCTCGCGCTCTGGGGGTATGGAGTTGAGTAAATGTTTACACTCTGTCTCGCACTCTGGGAGTACGGAGTTGAATGAATGTTTATACTCCGCCTCGCGCTCTGAGAGTACGGAGTTAGGAAAATGTTTGTACCCAGCTCGCGCTCTCGGAGTACTCTGGGATTTTGTAAATATTTATACTCCGCCTCGCACTCTGGGAGTACGGAGTTAGGAAAATGTTTATACTCCGCCTCGCACTCTGGGAGTACAGAGTTAAGTTAAATGTTTATACTCCGCCTTGCACTCTGGGAGTACGGAGTTGGGAAAATGTTTATACTCCACCTCGCACTCTGGGAGTACGGAGTTGGGAAAAATGTTTATACTCTGCCTCGCACTCTGGGAGTACGGAGTTAAGTAAAATGTTTATACTCCGCCTCGCACTCTGGGAGTACGGAGTTAAGTGAAGGGTTGTCGTGTATCAACCCATTTCTTGGCCTGATGTGATGGCTTGCCCCCGGGCTCGGGTTTCATTTAGTGAGTGGTTGATTGCTTCACAGCCACTCCCTACTTGAATAAATTCCACTGTGTGATGGAATTTAGCTCTTCGTGCATCGTGATGTTGTACATTGTATTTAATGAATCACAGCTCTGGCTCGATGAGATGGCATTTTATTGCTGAAATAAGAAAATATGGCAAATCAGTTGCCTTATTACAAATTCTAATTTCGAAATGCAAAAGTATATTGCTGAATAAAAAACATAATGAAATAAATAAAGCCCGTCATATGTAGTAGCGACGGAGACTCTCGCTGTTCCAGGCTCTTGGTAAAACTAGACCGTCCACGGTTGAAAGTTTGAATGTGCCATCCCCAAGTCTTTGTGTAATCACGTACGGTCCTTCCCAATTTGGTTTCATGTGTGAAGGAACTGGGTAGATTCTCTTGAGGACAAGATCACCGAGTTCAAAGGTTCGGGGTCGAACTTTGGTGTTATATAACCGGGCGACCCGACTTCGGTATGCGGCCGCTCTCAAATCAGCTTCTTCCCGTTTCTCGTCCAAAAGATCCAAAGATTCAACGAGTAATATAGCATTTGTTTTTGGATCGTAATAAGTTACGCGGTGAGAAAATACTTCTGTCTCAACTGGAATAACGGCCTCTGAGCCATAGGATAAGGAAAATGGGGTGTGTCCAGTTGCGGTCTTGTGAGTTGTTCGATAAGCCCATAATGCCATAGGAAGTTCATCGACCCATTTGCCCCTAGCCTTTTCCAGTCGTTTCTTTAAGATGGATTTGATAACTTTGTTAACAGCTTCGACCTGACCGTTTGCTTGTGGATGTGCGACTGCAGAGAACTTTTTATGAATATGAAATCGTTGGCAGAAATTCTTGAACTCCGAACTTTCGAATTGGGTCCCATTATCGGTGATGATGGTATGCGGGAGTCCAAATCGACAAATGATATTGCGGACTACAAAGTTTATTACTTTCTTCGACGTAATCGTTGCGAGAGCTTCGGCCTCGGCCCATTTCGTGAAGTAGTCAACTGCGACGATGGCATACTTTGCACCACCTCTTGCCAGAGGTAAAGCGCCAATGATATCGATACCCCACATAGCGAACGGCCAGGGACTGACCATTTGAGTTATCTCGGTAGGTGGGGCTCTTGGAATTCGAGCGTGTTTCTGGCACTTGTCGCACTTTCTGGCATAATTGGCTACATCTCGGTTCACTGTCGGCCAGTAATATCCATATCGGAGTATTTTCTTAGCAAGCGCTTGTCCACCGGTGTGATCGCCACATTCTCCTTCGTGCACGTCATGTAACACTCGTTTGACTTCGTCGTGAGCGATACACCGGAGGAGTGGAACAGAATAACCTTTTCTATACATGATCCCGTCCTGAATGATGAACCGCGAAGCTTTTCGTAGAACTTGCCTTTTCTCATTTCGGTGCTCAGGGAATATCCCATTCTCAATATAATTTCGATACGGAGTCATCCATGATTCTCTGCTGGGAGAGGTTTCCAACACATCATTAGTTTTTATTTGATCGATGCTTGGGAGAGACAAAGTTTCAACCGGGACAAGTCCCATTTGTTGTGCTTCACCTGTGCTGGCCAACTTTGCCAATGAATCGGCCTTTTGATTGCGATCTCGTGGTATATAGTAAATGGCATAATAATCAAACTGATTCAGTGCTTCCTGGACTCGGGCTAGATAAGCAGCTAACCTTCGATCTCTTGCTTGGTATTCTCCCCGTACCTGGCACACAACCAACTGTGAATCACAATAAATTTATATAGCGATAATTCTCAGATCTCTGGCAAGCTTTAACCCAGTCAATAGAGCTTCATATTCGGCTTCATTGTTGGTTGCGTGAAAATCAAACTTCAAAGCATAGCATATGGATCGACCTTCTGGGGTTTCTAGTACAACACCAGCGCCCGAACACCGATCGTTTGATGCACCGTCTGTATAAAGTTTCCAGACATATTCAGGAGATTCGCTAGTTTCGGGTAAGTCGTCTGGAACAGTAAATTCAGCTATGAAGTCAGCCAGGACTTACCCTTGAATGGCTCTCCGCGGAGCATAAGTAACATCAAATTGACTCAGTTCGATATTCCATTTGAGTAACCTTCTAGACGTCTCAGGCCGCGTGAGGACCTGTCGTAACGGCTGATCGGTATGCACAGTAAGCGGATGAGCTTGGAAATAAGGACGAAGCTTTCTTGAGGCAATGACCAAGCAATAAGCCAGTTTCTCCAACCTGGGGTAATTTCTTTCAGCTCCGGTCAATCGTTTACTAACATAGTAGACCGGTTTCTGCACTCGATCCTCTTCTCGGACCAGAGCCGCACTGATCGCGTGCTCTGATACAGCCAGATAAAGGTATAATTGTTCGTGATCAATCGGTTTTGACAAGATCGGTGGTGTAGAGAGATGCTGAACCAGCGATCGGAATGCGCCTTCACATTCCGTGGTCCATTCAAAGTTTCGTTTTCCCTTCCGAATTAGATCAAAGAAAGGAATGCATTTATCAGTGGATTTTGAAATGAACCTGCTTAGCGCTTCTACCTTCCCGTTGAGACTCTGGACTTGCTTTATGGTCCTTGGAGTTTGCAAATTCCTTATTGCCCAGATCTTTTCAGGATTTGCTTCTATCCCACGAGCGTTGACGATGAAACCGAGGAACTTTCCGGATGCAATGCCAAAGTGGCACTTCAACGGGTTAAGCTTCATTCCATATTCACGTAGGATGCGGAACATTGAATCTAAATCCCTGACGTGATCTGTGGAAAATCGGGACTTAACTAACATGTCATCCACATAAACTTCCATGGTCTTCCCGATCTGGTCAGCGAACATTCGATTAACCAAGCGTTGGTAAGTCGCTCCGGCATTCTTTAAACCAAAAGGCATGACTCTGTAACAGTAGAGTCCCAGGTCGGTCACGAAACTGGTATGTTCTTGATCGGGTAGATGCATAGGTATTTGATTATAACCGGAATAAGCATACATAAAGGATAACAATTCATGGCCTGCAGTTGAGTCTACGAGTTGGTCAATTCGAGGAAGTGGAAAACTATCTTTTGGACAAGCTTTGTTTAAGTCGGAGTAGTCGACACAAGTTCTCCATTTCCCATTCGGTTTTCGAACCATTACCGGATTTGACACCCACTCCGGGTATAGAGCATCTCGGATGAAACCATTTGATTGCAACTTGTCAATTTCTTCTTTAAGGGCGGCAGATCTCTCTGGATCCATACCACGCCTCTTTTGCTTGACCGGAACATGCCGCGGATCAATATTCAAGGAGTGACTTGCAATGTTCGGTGATATTCCGCACATGTCGGAGTGCGTCCAGGCAAGGACATCGAGATTTGCTTGAAGAAATTCAACCAATTCCTGTTGTATCTGTTTTCCCAGTTGAGATCCAACTTTTAGTACTTTTGAGTCGTCATCCTCACTGACCGGGACGTCCACAGTCAGTTCGGCTGGAGACGCTTGATTCTCTTTGACTTCATCTTTATCTTCGTTATCTCTAGGGTCAAGATCTTTAAGGAATTGGTAGTGGTGCCCGGGCCAGGGCCCGGGCGCTAGTTGTCAATTATCAGTAAGACGGATGCAGAGAGATTCCTCTACACCCTTTCCTTTCTCCTTCTTCTGTGCTTCACGCAACTCAGCAACATAACAGGCTCTTCCTGCTGCCTGATCTCCTTGAACGATTCCTATACCATGGTCAGTTGGGAATTTTAAAGTCAAACACCACGGGGCAATGGCTGCCCTGAATTCAGCAAGGGCTGGTCGACCCAGGAATGCATTGTACGGTGAAGCGATGTCAAGAACAACGAATTGCAACAGTCGGACTCTCCTGCGTTCTCCAATCCCCAGTTCCACTGGTAGTTCCACTATCCCAGTGGGTATTGTTGCACTCCCATTGAAGTCGTGAACTCGAGATTGGCAGGGTTTCAAGTCTTTTGCTTCCATCTTCATTAAATCATAAGCTCATTTGAACAGAATGTTTACAGAACTTCCACTATCAACCAGGATCCTCTTCATCCAAGCAGGACCAACCTAGGCAGATATGACCAGTGGGTCAATTGTTGGGGCTTCGATTTTGTCAGCATCTCTGCTTCTAAATATGATGTCGTCAGACATCGTCTTTTGTTGCTTAGCCGGGGTTCCATCCTCACAATTACTGCAGCATTCGAAGCTCGCATGCCTGATAGAGCTTGCATACGACTCCATTTCCCTCCAGCTCCTGTCTGCTGGATGAGGACCACCACTTATGGTATTGATAACTAGCCTCCCGCCTGTACGAGCAGGTTCCACTTGTCTTTCTTGGTCTTGCGCACGGTTTGGGTTTGATGGGCCCGCACCACCAGACTGCGGTGCCCGCACGAATTGATCTAACTTTCTCTCCCTGATCAACTTTTCTATGAGATCCTACAAATGACGACAGTCATTAGTATTATGGCCATAACTCTCATGAAACCTACAAAACTTTCCTGTCTGAATCTGCCTCTCTGATGACCGCTTCGGAGCGGGTTTCTTATACTGTTCAGTGTTGCAAGTTTGTAGGTACACATTTTCCAGCGATGTGTTTAATGGTGTATAACTTTCGAACATTGGAGCCCTACGCCGTGGGCTTGGATTCGGATCTCTCTTCTTATTTTGACCATTGCTACCTCTTGGCTGAGTTTGTTTGTTCTGTATGTTTAACTGAACTTTTCTGGAATTGTCACCGGACTGTTTAACTGCTACATTGCTTTGTATTCCCTCATTTCCGGGTTTCGCATCGTCCTGCTTCCTAGACTGTTTCGCGTCCTCTTGCCATAAGAATTGAGCGGCTTTGGAGTAGAAACGGTCCAACGATGCGGGTGGCTTTCCGGCTAACCAGTTTCCAAATTCAGAATCGGGATCAATTCCCTTTGTCAAGGCCATTAAAATTGAGTTGTCGTTGGGATTACTAATTTCCACACATGCCGCATGGAATCTCTCCAAGTAACGCCTTAGTGTTTCCCCACGAGCTTGGGTAACACTGGACAGGGTGTTAACATCTTTGGGTCTGGCGACATGCATGCGAAATTGTTCAACAAATTTCTTAGCCAATTGGTCAAATGAAGAGATAGATCTTGGAGGTAATCTTGTAAACCACATTATTGCAATTCCTCCCAGTGAGATGGGGAAACTTCGATATTTCACTGCATCATCGGCCCTTGCGGCGCTCATTGACCATTCATATTTCAATATGTGCTGATTGGGATTAGAATTTCCTTCGTACATAGGGAGAGTTGGCATTCTGAATCGCCGAGGAGGTTCAGCGTATAGTATCTCGTCCGTGAAAGGAGTATGACTCCGAGAAATCCCCCAATCGTCGTTGGTAAGACCTTGGCTTTCGTGGATCATCTGACGTATCATAGTCGAGATGTCCGGCATTGCTACATTTTGAGCATGCTGAGCTAAGGTGTGGTCGGGTTCCACAGTGCGAGTTTGGACCGGGCGTTGTCGACGGTCCAAGTTTCGCCTCCTTGGCTCAGCATCTTTCGGGCCGTATGGTTCAGAAGTACGTCCCTGCTGTTGATTGCTTGAATCTGGAAGATGTCGGGTATCAACCCTTGTTTCTACTGTGGCAGCTGTGACATGATTGTCCGTAGTATATTGTGGAGTACGACCACCTCGTGCTGATGGCCCAGCCTGGAAGCTGGTTGACGGTCCTACTCTCAACTGTCCGAGAGTTAGGGCGGGTTGATATCCAGCAGCTTGAGCATGACTTCCGTCCAATCGGGGACGGGTAGATCTATGATGATAGTCAGATGAGGCAGAACTCTCAGTGGATGAGCGGGAAACATCATCCCTTCTGGACCTCCTACGGCCCTGGCGGTTCAGTTGGTTTGTCAATTCAATATTAGCACGCAACTGTTCGGCCAATTGTTTCCGACTCTGAGTCAACTCTTGAAGCAACACCTGGAACTCTTGTCTAGTGACTGCCCCAGACGGATCTGAGTGGGCAGTGTTGTCTTGGTTGGATGGCTGCTGTTGAGAAGGATTCTGTCCATCCCTACCTTCTTGTCCAGCAGCTGTAGAAGTGGTTCTCGTGCTAACCATTTTGAATGATGAATCCTTTTCCTAGACTTTATGCAAATCTGAATAGAATGGAAGGATGATGAATTAGAGATCTGGATCTTCCTCTTGGATTTGTGCAATCCGGTATCGATGGTAGATCCAAGGAGCAGGAGAAAAAAGCTGGTTTTTTCTCAGTGAAAGCACCAAAGTGTTTGTACCAAAAATGGGCACAACACTCTTCGGAAGTTTTTGAAGAGATAAAAGTGAAGAATGAAAATTAAAACTGTGGATTATCTAACAAAAACTCCAAATAACAGAAAGTAAATTGCAAAGACAAGCGATTTAGAGTGGTTCGGCGTTTTGCCTACGTCCACTATGAAGTTTGATGATTTTATTGCTCGATACTTGAAGATTACAATTCTTTATACTGTAATACAACTGAATTTATATGCTAAGTCTCAATCTAAAGCAGCGGCGGTGTTCTGGAGTAAATCTGGCAGAATCTGGGCTCTCTTCAATACTTAGAATTATCCGACCCCTTTTCTGAATGACTAGGGGCTCTATTTATAGGTGTAGGAGGCTGATATTTCGCCTAAAATGAGGGGAGACCAGTTCTGGTACGTCAGGGAGCCCACATGGCCGAAATCTGAAGATCTGGGCCCACCTTGGGATCGATTCGACCCTTGGTTCGAATCGATCAAGAAATCATCCAATCGAGCTGAAATTTGGCGTGGACATTCTTCATCATGTGCTTAAGCTTCTGTGAAAATTTCATGGCATTTGGACTTGTAGAACTTGAGTTATGATCGATTCAAGATTGCACTTTCGTGTTCTTCGTCCTATGGATTCGTTCGAATCGATATGGTTCGAATCCATAGGGTCGAATCCAGGCTTCTGTACGTTAAGGCGATGACGTGGTACGCGTACTTCGGGTCATTCCTCCCTTTTCTCCGAGTTTTCTGGGTCATACCCCTGGTTTTAGTTGTGTGGACTTGGGGGTTTCGAAGGTGCTGGATTCGAAGATGTGTTTCCTTCGAATCGATTGAACCAGCGATAGTTCGAATCGATTAAGGTATGCCATTATCGATCGATTCGAATTTGCTTCGTCAGGGTGGATTCGAAGACAGTTATGAAGTGGAGTCAAAGTCCCTTCACCTGAATGGATTCGAAGGTACTGGGGTCGAAGGTTGGCCTCCTTCGAATCGATGATGTTGGTGCTTTGGAATGGAGTCGGAGCTCCTCTGCCTGCATGGATTCAAAGGATCCTTCCTTCGATGGATTCGAACTGGAGCTTGGTGCTGATGGATTCGAAGCGAGGCCTCGAGGATGGAGTCGAAGTTCTTCGACAAAACAGTTATGGCATGGAGTCGAGGCTTATTCAATTGCATGGATTCGAAGGAAGGAATGCTCAATGGATTCGAACTATCGGTTTCGCTTGATGGAGTCGAAGCAATTCTCCTTTGATCGATTCGAACTTAGCCTTTTCCTCATGGATTCGAGGCAATGCTTTTCTGATGGATTCGAACATAGGCTTCGCCTATGGATTCGAACTAAGGATGGTCTACTCCATTTTTTGTCGACGATATCTCGAGCATACGAACTCGGATTGACTTGAAACTTGGATCGTTGGTTCCCACGGCTTTGCTTGACGTGACTTATCAATTGTAGCCCGATCCGGACTCGAACAAATTTCGTCGACATCCATAGCGATCCTTGCGCGTAACCGATTTTCGAGACGATCCGTCACTGGTCTCTAGTCAAGTCCTTGGTGTCACGGCCTTGCCAAAAGGCGGGATAACAGTACTCTTCAGATGTTGACTGAAATTCAAGTGACTCAACTTTGTATGGCGAAAGAACAAGAGAGGCAAGGCAAGATTCTTAGGAATTTACAAAAAATCCTAATGGATAACCAGGCCAACCCTATCATAATCGATAAAGACTCTTCACTCAATCAAGAACATGAGGTCAGCGACGAAGAAGAAGAAGAACCAATGGAAGAAGCACATGAGGAGGATAATGACCAGGTAGTATGCGTTGGAGAAGTGTGTTTCGACAAAAATGGGAATCTTGTTGAACAACATGGAAATTTCTGTTTCCACTATCCAAACTGTTCAATTCACAAATCTCCTATGTTCAGAAACACACATTAGTTTCTTCTCCTTCTTTCCGTTGTTATTTATGTTTATATGTTCTTTAAAACGCAAATGTAAATACAACCATACTCGTAATAAATAAACTTGTGTTCTTATATGTGTTAGTATTATTGTGAATTCTTAGTTAGGATAGTAAATAGTTTAGGATTATATTTTAGTTAAGTATTGATTATGTATGATAACACTATCATTATAATCACAAGTAATGTAGTCTTAGTTTCAGGGGGAGTTATTTAGAGTTATTTAGAGTTATATAGAGTTATATGGTTTTTGTTAATGACAAAGGGGGAGAAGTATAAAATAGGATAGTTAGGCATAGATTAAGGGGGAGTTATTAGAAGTATTAAGATAAAAGGAATATTTTATAAACAAAGGTTATCATCATCAAAAAGGGGGAGATTGTTAGCCCATGAGATGATGAGATGATGGTTTTGATGACAACAACCTTAGAATAGATTATAAAATATAAATACTAACATTACAAGTTTAGATATATATATGTATATGCAGGATCTAACCATGCAGGTATCAAGAATGAAGACTGTACAGTATAGAGATTCAAGATATAGAGATAGAAGACTCATGAGTATCAAGAATTTCAAGAGTTTAAGATTCCAAGATAAGTTATATAGTTAGGAATATTGTTAAAACTCATAGAAAGGCACTGACATCTTAATATCTATTTTATTCGTGGAATGGAATCCACTTCGTGCTCGTTAAAGGGATGGAACCCTAAGTAGGATGGAACCTACGAAAATCTAGTAGGACATTGTTTTGTATCCACTAATTTTAATTCAAATGATTTTACAAAATTATCTTGTTTTCAAAATGATTTCAAAACTTTCCTTTTAAAAGATTCAAACTCTCTATCCTGATTTTAAATAATTTTAGCCTAAAAACATCTTTATTTTCAGAGTCAAAATTACTCCTGATTTTAAACTATCTTTTCAAATAATATATTTAACTTTTAAATTATTTATACTTTGATTTAAATTATAGTTAAATAATATGTATATATTGGTCTTTATATTTACTTATGTATTTTAACTATAGTTAAGTATATTTATAAAGTTTAAAATAATTTTAATATAAGATAGAGGTTATTTTCAAAGAAAATCAAAACACCAAAAATCCCTTTGGGATGTCGACATGCCCAAGTACCCCATGTCGACATAGTGTCAGTTGGTTTCAAAATTCAAATTTCAAAAGAAGTGTCTATTCGCCATAAATCTTCATGAATGGTCATGGCTGTTGCTCTTCTATAAATAGGGGTCAGTTTCAACGAATTTTTAATCACTTTTTTCTGGTTTTCACTCCTTTTCTTCTTCCACATTTCTTAATACAAAATCATACCTTTACTCTGCCGAAATCAACATCGAATCATACTCGATTACTTCTAGTGTGATTCTCCATCACTATCTCTACAAGATCCAAGTGCTAATCTGAGTTATAGACTTTTTGTAATTTATCGAGCGAGAGAAGGTGTGATTGTAGCCCTGGAAATCAATTGGGTGAACTTATTGCCCCGGAAATCAAGTATCTCTACCCAGAGGATTGTTATTCTGGAGGGTGTACCTCGTAGCCTTAAAACCGAGGGTTGTAATTGTTGAATTGGTTTTGAAAGGAAATCCGTACTTAGTTATGCGGGACTGGATGTAGGGTAACTCCGAACCAGTATAAAATTCGGTGTGTTCTTTCCTTTACTGCTTTTACTTTATATTTGCATCTATGTTTGATTCTGTGTTCATATCTGTGTCTGATTAGTGCATACATTGTTAACAAATTAAGATAAACTCAAAAAGATTAACAAATTTCTTAAAACACTATTCACCCCCTCTAGTGTTAATTCTAGCCTTAAGATCCTTAATCCGCATTTCTCACAACATCGACTTCACAACTTCCACCATCTTCACCGCCAAGCAACTGCCTCTTCAATTGACTGCAAACACTCCACTGCTACCAGTTTTACACTCCATAACACATCCACCCAGCTCCAGTCAACCATCAATAACCACCGAGTTCATCACGACCTCTGAACCATCAACAATACAATTCAACTCTGCCACTTCACCCGAAGCCTACATCACCACTGCGACCCCAAATTGCAACCTCGACTTTAATAATCTCCGCAACCGAAATTTGAAATCCCTCCACTTCAAACCCATTTGCGACCTCGAATCGCTTCACGCAAATTACCATCGCAGTCGAAGTCGAAGTCGATTCCACTCAGTTGCCATAAACTTGCTACCATCTTCTCAAATCGACCACAACCTCTCTCGCCTGGCGAATCGCCACCTACAACTACAACTTCGACTTCAGATTAGCCTCTGATTGTTTTGTCAATTTCGTTAAATTTTTTTTAGAGAAAGGGAAGTAATTTTTGAGGTTGTTCGATTTGCAGTATTATTCTGTTATGGGCCAAGCATATCTATTTTATTTTGTTTGTTTTTGTGTGTGAACCATTGAAAAAGAATTGGGCCGTTGTGGCTGTTGGGCTATTTGTAGTTGAAATATTTTTAATTTATTTTAGATTAAATTCATTAAAAAAAAGAGTTGTTTTAAGTTTTAAGTGAATTTGGTTTTTGCAAGTAAATTTGATTTCAATTGTTTTGAGTTTCTCCCTTGGTCTAAATTTAAAATAATAATAATTTTATATATCTGGGTTTTTTTTAATTTCCAAGGTTTTGCTCAATTGGTTTTGCTTAATTTTTTTTAGTTTAGTTTTGTTTTACCCTTTAAAAAATACAATTAGATTTAAATTCGTTTTCCTTAGTTTTAAATTGTTTTGTTTTAATTTGTTTTGAAGTTCCATCCTTATATTTCAAAAAAAATAAAAAAAATAAACTGTATATATTGTTTTTATTTTCAAGTTGCCAAAGCAGATAGGAAGAGTTGCTTTCTTCGCTTAGCTTGCCAAAAAAAATGCTTGCTTGCTGTTTGTACCAAAATTGGGCACAACACTCTTCGGAAGTCTTTGAAGAGATAAAGTGAAGAAATTAAATGAAAAAAGAGGAATTATCTAACAAAAACTCCAAATTTCAGAAATAAGAATAATTAAAGTGCAAGGAGACACAAGGATTTAGAGTGGTTCGGCGTATAGCCTACGTCCACTATGAAGTAGTTTGTTTTATTGATCTTCCTTTGATGTTTACAAGTGAATACAATGAATTACAAGAGTTAGCTATTATTCGCAGCAGTGAATCTTGTTGGTAGCAGCAGCCACAGTGTTCAGATCTGGATCTGGCAGAGTCCGGGCGTTGGAGATCTCAAAGAGGAAGAAGAACCCCTTTTTTGTTGGCTTTGGGGGTCTATTTATAGGTGTAGGAGGCTGATATTTCGCTCAGATCTCGGGAAACCCTCTCTGGCACATGACCAGGCCCGTACGCCCAAGCCCACGAAGTTTCGGTCCGATCCATGATTGACACGAGCTGATTTCGACTCGCTCAAGATTTCATCCAATGGAGTCGAAATTTGGCGTGGACACTCTCTAGCATGCACGTAGTCTTCTGTGAAACTTTCATAGCATTTGGACTTGTAGATTGGGAGATATGATCGATACGAAATAGAGTTTTCGGTGGGCTGTTTCCTTCGGCTCGCTTCCATTTCGACTCTCTTCCGTTCGACTCGATGACGTGGCACTTGATTCTTACTCTGTCCTGGATGTTGCTTCGAGCGAGTCGAAGTGAGTACTTGGTCGAGCGAGTCGAAGACAGAATTGGTCGAGCGAGTCGAAATGGGACGTTCTGGGAGGTTCGAGCAGTGGAGTCGAAGTTGATGGAGTCGAACCAGTTGTCTGAGCAGAGCGAGTCGAAGTGTGCACTCTTGATGGCTTTAAACCAGAGCGAGTCGAAAAGAGCAGCTCTGAAGGATGTGGATCGAGTCGAACCTGATCGACTCGAGATTGGCCTCTGAGCGAAGCGAGTCGAAGATGTCGCTTCTGGGCACTGTGTAGCGAGTCGAAGTTGGCTTCAAACTGAATGTTGGGAAGTGAGTCGAAGGAGTGAGTCGATTGGTAGTTGATCTCCATCCAACCTTGCATCGTTCTTAACTTGAGCATATGAACTCGGATTGACTTGAGATTTGAAACATTGGTTCTCTTGGCTTAGCTTGCCATGTCCTACCAATTTTGGCTTGATCCACACTCGGATAAAATTCATCGATATCCGTGGTGAGCTCATGTATAACTGATCTCTGGGATGGACTGTTTACTGGTTACTAGTTAATTCTTTGGTATTACGGCCTTGCCAAAAGGTGGGATAACATATGCCCCCCAAAGTACGTCTTGTGAAAACATGATGTGTTTTGAAGTGCTGCAGTCTTTACTCTGAATAGTTATCGTCCTTTCGATAAGAGTTGTAATCTTTGACCGTCCTTCTTGATAATGCAATCTGTTGACTGTCAACTGTTGTGCCCTATATTGTTGCAGCTATTTGTTGTATGCTAGTGGTTACCCGTTTGATGTTAATCTTACTCCCACTGACGTTTGTACGTTCTCGAGCCGTCATCAGTTTATTGTTTTTGAATTCCATACCGATCCTCTCCTGAACCGATGTGAAATCCGTTGTAACAATGCTTGATGGTTGTTTTGAATGTCCTATCATAACGATCCTCTCCTGAATCGTTGTGAAGGATTGAAACATCGAAGAGAGTTTCCATTGGATTTGTGGACGCGAAGTAAGTATGTCGAGTTGATGACGGACTCGAACTGAGCGAGTCGAAGTGAAGCGAGTCGATGTAGACTCCCTATGGAGTCGAACTGGCCATTCGACTCGGTCTTGGGTTCGAATCGCAGGGAAGCGAGTCGAAACATACAGGAGGCAGTAGAGCGAGTCGAGACATTCATAGATTGAGCGAGTCGAAGTGACGTCTTTTATGGCTGTATGAGGGAGTCGAACTAGTCAGGAGGATGGAGTCGAAGGAGCGATACGAAAAGGAGCTCCGCATCAGTGCACTGAAGAGGGAGTCGAAGCACGCGCTCGACCCTACTGGAATTCGAATCGGTTATTCCTCTTGTTTTTGACTCCATGTAAATACTCCATACTTAGCCTTTTTTTTGGTTTTTACCTTTCATCTCTACCTGCCTTCGTAACGCTTAGAAACTCGAGCAAAAGGAACAAACGCCCTCGCCTTCGAATAGATTTGCATCTTCATCTACTCGAATCAACTAACAAACTGAGGTAATCCATCGAATGGAAACATCTCGTAAACGAGGAGATTCGATTTCTAACATTAAATCGATCAGATTCGTGATCGATTGAAGAGTTCCTGGCCTTAGCTTCATGTCGATCTGGAGTAGTGGATTCGAGAGGATGAGGCGGAGGCCTTCGTGTCGATCAATGGTGGAGCTTCGCATCGAGTCGAACGCTTCGAGTCTGTTGATTGGTACGAAGGGGCTGTGCCTGATCGACTCGAAATGGTGGCTTTCGATCGAGTCGAAGTAGCCGCTTTGGACCGAGTCGAAATTCATGACTTCGAGCGAGTCGAATTGGTAGCTCTGAACCGAGTCGAAATGCATGACTTTGGGCGAGTCGAATTGGTCGCTCTGAACCGAGTCGAAATGCATGGCTTTTGGATGGAGTCGAAGGGGATGGCTCTTGGAACGAGTCGAACTCGCACTCCATCCTTATGATCGTGTATAACTCAAACGCATATGCTTATAATTCATCGATGTGAGCCTGGCTCTCATGAGCAATACAAATTTGATCAAAAACTTTAAACTTTTCACATATTCGAACAACTACCCCCGACGAGCTTCATATTGGCATACTTGGACTTAATCGTTTCACTGTATATCTGACTTCCTATCGAAGCTCGTCAATGAAACTGCAACTTATAAAAACAACATCATACTTTGACTTGGAGTGATAGTTAATAACTGAATGGCGCGGCTGTGACGGTCAGCGATGACGGTCCTTCTGGCCGAGCTCCGAAGTCTCGCTCGTTATACGTTTTCCTTAATCCGGTCTATCTTCTCGAATAATATACAGCACTGCACTGCACAACACGCTCACACACTTTACACTGGGGGATGCACAAGCGTTATTTGTCAGTTTAACAATGATTTTTTATAAGCTAGCTGGTTATGGATCCTTCAAGTTCTCAGCAGCTGGAATTTCCAAGTTCTGCTCCTCCAACTATTGAGATACCGTTTATAGAGGCCGAAGTTATTGAGATAGCTCCGGACGAGCGTCACGGGGCTCGGTTTATTTGTACTCCACCCGATTCGGTGCCGTCGGGTATTTCTGAAGACATGTTGGGTCGGATCTGCTTAAGGCACGGTTTGTCGCTTGACGACGTGCTACTTCCTAAACCGAAGGACAGACCACATTATCCCCCGGAAGGGTATACTGCCTTCAACCGTCATGCGTGCACGGCGGGGATACTTCCTCCCTTTAATGTCTATATAAGGGAGACATTATCATTTCTTGGTATAGCTCCGTCCCAGCAACATCCCAACGGGTACGCCCTGTTAAACAGCACCTTCATCCTGTTCATGGAGATCCTCTTTCGACCGCCGAAGCCGATCGAGATCAGATATTTATTCAACGTTAAAAGCTGTGGGGATAGCCCCTCTTTTACCTTTCTGGAGGCGGTCAGAAGCTGTCACATTGTGCTGGGTTCCTGGGGGAGGCTAAGTTATTACAAATCCGAATGGTTCTACGTTCAGTGCCCCCTTGGATTTGCTAGGCGATTGTTGGACAGACGTAAGTGTCGCCATCCCCCATGATTTACTGAGATGTTAGTGACCGACTCCAAGAACTGACATACTTTTCCTTTCTTACAGCCGCAATCTCTCGCCCCGATGGTGCGTACTTCAGAGAGCTTGTTCGGATTCTTCAAGCGTTTCCGGGCAAAGAGAGGCACGTAGACTTAGTCTTGACCGATAGGAATTTGAGGGCTGTCGGGCTGATAGAAAGAACACAGAGCATACACCTGGATGTGATACATAGGGTGCCTCGAAGAAGCGCGTGAAACGCGTGAAGCGCAAAGCGCCTGCAGTTGGGATCACCGAAAAAGTTGATCCAGAAAGAACGCCCACCGACACTGAGATCCTGGCCGTGCCTCCTTCCGATGTTCATGATTTCGGAGGAAAAAGAAAAGGCAAGGCCGCTGCTTACAAATGCCCTAAATCAAAGAGATTTAAATCCGTGGTCGTGTCTTTACCTTCCCAGGGGATTAGAATTTCAGAGGCTCCTCCCCCGCAAGTGGAGAGTCCTTTTGCCGGGCTTGATGATATTCTGATCCCGGATTTTGTGTCGTCTCCTCACGATGCCGGGATGGAAGGGCTTGATAGTGCTTTTGAACCGAGCGGGTCGCTTGCTATGGGTGCAGCCGACATTTCTGGTTGGTCGGGGGATTGCACATGCATACACATCACTACACTTCATGATCCACAACTGTACTTCATCCAACTTAGGAAGTCGCTAACTCTTTCTTTGCTTCTTATTTTCATGTACCATGTCCGGGAGAGGATCAATGTTGAACAGTCTTCGTTCAGCCAGAAAGGCTTCTGGTTACTATGATTATCGCAGGAGGGATTCTGATAGGGATCGTGATCGCGAGCACTCTAGTCAGGATAGGTATGGGCGTGACAGGGATAGAGAATACCGACGCCGGTCTAGATCACGCTCTCCTCCTCCCAGGCTTCCCTCTCCTCCTCCCGTTCAAACTTCACATCCACCGGAGCCTCCTCGTCACAGGCCTTCTTCTCACACTTCCAGATCTGAGACTCATCTCCAAAGAGTCGAGACTACATCTTCCGTGGTTACAGAGCAGGCCCCCGCTGATCCCACTGGAGAAGGGGCCCTTAAGTTGGCTCAAATGAAGAAGGATTTTCCTAATATTTGCTTGGACGGTTATGTTTTCCCTCCCCACTTGAAGAGAATTCCATCTTCGGTAGAAGGCACGATGCATGACTTTGTCCACGACATCTATACCCAATATCGAGAGTGGGCGAAGGCTGCTGAAAAAGCTTCCAAAGCAGCCTTCGAGCGGGCTAAAGAGATCGAGAAGATGGAGACCGAGCTTGCAAAAAGGGATTGCATTATTCAGGTACTCTCTGCTGAGTCCGAGTCTTCTCGGAAATCTGAGATTGAGGCCATTAAGAAGGCTGATGAAGCGAAGGCGGAGATGGAGAGGTTGGGGCAGACACACATTGCCCTGGTGGAGGAGATGGGACACCGGAATACCAAAGTTATCGCCGAGCGGGATGCGGCGGTCAAGGAGCTTAATGAACTGAAAGCCAAATTTGTCGGCTTGGTCAAAGAAAAGGATGACGCGAACAACGCAGCCCAGGAGGCGTGCAATCAGGCTGTTCTGCTTAAGGGAAAACGGGATGCGGCGGTGGCCAAAGCTCAGAAAGTGGAGACTGAGGTCGAGGAAAGGGTGAAATTGGCCGAGTCCAGGCTAGAGGTCGATATTGAAGACCTCCTCGTCGTCTATAATGCTAACGTGCTGAGGCACAGGGGTCTGGCCTGGCTCGATGATTATTCGACGCATCTCCACAGTGCTTGGGGCCAACTGGTCGAAGAAGACAAAGAGGCACACTCGGGTGAATCTGTGGATGAATTCGAGCTCGAGAATCGCCTGTTAACTGATGACGAAAAGAAGATTCTCCATGATTCAATGATCTCTTATGAGAAGGAGAGGTTCGGCACCTAGCACTTAGAGATAGGAGAGGGCTCCGGGGTTGGACATCATGATGCAAGTATTGACATTCCGATGTCAACCTAGCCTGAATCTTTGCATGCGGCTGACCCTCAAGCTGTTCCTTCCTATAATCCGGATCAACCGCGGATGTCTCCGACTGCAGCACCAGTGACTGAAGCCGTCCCGTCGCTTACAGGCCAAACTGAGGAAGGTACTCCGAACATTCTACATGTCTTTCATGAGTCGAAGTCTTCAATCGAGTTTAAGTTCTAACAATTTTTTCATTCTTTGTCCAGTGATTGTCGTTGCGCCGCACATGCCTCTTGCTACTCAAGGACCGTATCAGACGCAGGAGGCTATCGTGACCGAGGCAACCACTGTGAGCACAGCTGCCCCGATTGATGATATGCAGGGGGGTTCGATCGTGTTCAATGAGCAGCTGATGGATGAACTTTTTCGCTGCCATGACAATCCTCGTGCTGACTTGCCATCTGTTATGAGCAGAACTGATCCTGCTGCAAGCTCTTCACTACCGACTGCTGATGCCCCCAGTGGGGCTCAAGAAGTGACCGAAGAGGAGATGTTTGCCCAGATAGACGCTGAACTGGCTGCAGCTGGTTATGGCGGCAGCTTTGGAAGTGTGATGGCAGCATCGGAACTTGCCCCGCTCGGAATGATGTCTCCTGGTGGTTCTGTCTTTCTCACCAGCCTGCCCATTCCACCGTCTGCAATTAATCCCGTTCCTCCGACTCCGCCCGTAGGAAGCATTCTCATTCACACGCGCTCGGAGGAGGACGTCGACATAATGCCATTGCCAGAAGACCAACCGCCGAAAGGCACAGGCTTGAAGAGGAAAATTGGCGATGGCTCAAGCGGGTCCACGCTGAAGAGGAAGCCAAGGAAGAAGAGAGACTAGGCACAATCGTCTGACGTATTTTGATTTTTTTTTTTGCGTTTTGTTAGCCGTGTATAGATGCGGGTTCGGCTAGTAGGAATTTTTTGGAAACTTGTACACGAACGTCTTCTATAATCAATAGAAATGAAACTTTTCCTTTTTTGTCATTGTGTATTTGTCTAAGTGTTTCAGTGTCCGAAATGCGCTTGTGAAGTTTCAGGTTCCAAACCAAGTTTGTTATAGTTTGCCAAGTTCGGAGGTTGTGGACATGGCTTGTGACTGAGAAGCGAGTTGAATTCTGACGCCGCATCGCTTCAATCAATGGTTGATGCTTGAGTTCTGCCCCTCAATTTTGGGGATGAGCAGTAGACTGTCAGTCGACGATCGCTTCTTACTTATAACATGCTGAGCCTTGTGCCACCGAATGGACGTTTGAGTCAAGTGGAGATTGAGTAATGCATCCATACTTGTTTGATTGTCGACAATCATTTCCGCATTCCGGGGATCCTCATTTGTTTACTAGCGAATGGTCATGCTGGCTTGAGTTTCAATCACATGCCCGCCGTCTGGGGACTTGGGATTGGTTTTTGTACTTCGACTCGTGCTCCGGGAGTTTGGAGTTGACACTTATACTTCGATCCATGTTTTGGGAACTTTGAAGTTGGTGTTAAGGCTCCGTTCTGCATTTTGGGAATCCGGAGTTGTCATATATGCTTCGACTTGCCCTCGGGAAATTCGGGACTAATGTTTATACTCCGACTCGCGCTCTGGGAGTTCGGAGTTAGATGTTTATACTCCACTTCGCACTCTGGGAATATGGAGTTGAATGTTTATACTCCGGTTCGCGCTTTGGGAATTCGGAGTTGGATGTTTATACTCCACTTCGCACTCCGGGAATATGGAGTTGAATGTTTATACTCCGGTTCGCGCTTTGGGAATTCGGAGTTTGATGTTTATGCTCCATTTCGCACTCCGGGAATATGGAGTTGGATGTTTATACTCCGGTTCGCGCTTTGGGAATTCAGAGTTGGATGTTTATACTCCACTTCGCACTCCGGGAATATGGAGTTGAATGTTTATACTCCGGTTCACGCTTTGGGAATTCGGAGTTGGATGTTTATACTCACTTCGCACTCCGGGAATATGGACTTGAATGTTTATACTCCGGTTCGTGCTTTGGGAATTCGGAGTTGGATGTTTATACTCCACTTTGCACTCCGGGAATATGGAGTTGAATGTTTATACTCCGGTTTGCGCTTTGGGAATACAGAGTTGGACGTTTATACTCCGACTCGCGCTCTAGGAGTTCGGAGTTGAGGAAGGATTGTCGTGTACTAATCCCTTTTTTGACTTTGATGTGATGGCTTGCCCCTGAGCTCGGGTTTCACTTAGGGAGTGATTGGTTGCACCGCAGCCACTCTCTATTTGAATAGATCCCACCGTATGATGAGAATTAGCTCTCCGTGCATAGTGATGGTCATATGAAGTATTTCAAGTAAATCACAGCTATGGCTCGAATAGGTTGCATTTTATTGCTGAAATAAGAAAGTGTGGCAAAGTCATTTGCCTTATTACAAGTTCTAACTTCGAAATGCATAAACAAATTGCAGAAAAGGAAAGTAAACTAAATGGATAAAGATAGCCTGTCAGGTGTAATAGCGGCGAAGGCTCTCGCTGTTCCAAGCTCTTGGCAGGGTAAGACCGTCGATGGTCGATAACTTGAATGTGCCATCTCCGAGCCTTCGTTCAATAACATACGGTCCTTCCCATGTTGGCTTCATATGTGAAGGAACCGGATAGACTCTTTTTAAGACAAGATCGCCTAACTCGAAGGTTCACGGACGGACCTTGGCATTGTACAATCGGGCGACCCGACTTCGATGCGCAGCTGCCCTCAAGTCAGCTTCCTCACGCTTCTCATCTAGTAGATCGAGAGATTCAGCAAGTAATATAGCATTCGTCTTTGGATCATAGTATGTCACGCGATGGGAAGGTACTTCTAGCTCGACTAGAATAACGACCTCTGAACCGTAGGAAAGAGAGAACGGAGTGTGGCCGGTCGCGGTCTTGTGGGTTGTTCGGTAAGCCTATAGAGCCATAGGAAGTTCATCGACCCATTTGCCCCCGACCTTTTCCAGTCGTTTCTTCAGGATTGATTTTATAACCTTATTAACTGCTTCGACCTGTCCGTTTGCTTGAGGGTGTGCAACTGCGGAGAATTTCTTTTGGATGTGAAATCGTTTACAGAAATCTTTGAATTCAGCGCTGTCGAATTGGGTTCCGTTGTCTGTAATTATGGTGTGTAGGAGACCGAATCGACAGATGATGTTACGAACCACAAAGTTGATTACTTTCTTCATTGTAATGGTAGCGAGAGCTTCGGCTTCATCCCACTTTGTAAAGTAATCAACTGCGACGATGGCATACTTCGCTCCACTTTTTGCCAAAGGTAGAGCACCGATGATGTCGATGCCCCACATTGCGAACGACCATGGGCTGACCATTTGCGTTATCTCAGTAGGAGGAGCTCTAGGAATTCGGGCATATTTCTGGCACCTATCACATTTCTTCGCATATTCCAACGCATCACGATTCACGGTAGGCCAGTAATATCCGTAGTGGAGTATTTTCTTGGCAAGTGTTTGTCCCCCAGTGTGATCGCCACATTCTTCTTCATGCACATCGCGTAGCACTTTTATGATTTCATCGTGAGCGATACATCGGAGTAGGGGGACTGAGTACCCCCTTCTGTACATGAGTCCATTCTGGATGGTAAACCTTGATGCCTTTCGAAGGACTTGTCTTTTTTCACTCCTGCGCTCCGGTAGGATTCCGTGCTCAATGTAATCTCTGAGTGGAGTCATCCATGAATCCCTTTCGGGGACGGATTCACATACCCGGTTTATTTCTGCTCAGTCGATACTTGGGGAAGATAGCGTTTCTACGGGTATGAGTCCCATTTGTTGAGCTTCGCCTGTGCTGGCTAACTTCGCCAACGAATCTGCCTTTTGGTTGCGTTCTCGAGGTATACTGAATATGGCGTAGTAATCAAAATGGTCTAGTACTTCCTTAACTTGCGCTAAATAAGCAGCCAACCTTCGATCTCTTGCTTGATACTCTCCTCGTACTTGGCACACAACCAATTGTGAATCACAATAAATTTCCACTGCGATAATCCTCAAATCTCTAGCAAGTTTCAAGCCGGCTAGGAGGGCTTCATATTCAGCTTCATTATTAGTCGCATGGAAATCGAACTTTAAGGCATAACATATGGATCGACCCTCGGGAGTTTCAAGCACAATACCGGCGCCTGAACACCGGTCGTTTGATGCTCCGTCAGTATAAAGTTTCCAGACGTACTCGGGGGATTTACTGGCTTCGGGCAAGTCCTCTGGGATGGTAAATTCAGCTATGAAATCGGCTAGGACTTGTCCTTGTATGGTCCGTCTCAGAGCGTAAGTAAGGTCAAACTGGCTCAGTTCGATGTTCCACTTGAGTAACCTTCCAGACGTCTCAGGCCGCGAGAGGACCTGTCGTAACGGCTGGTCGGTGTAAACAATAATGGAATGTGCCTGGAAGTATGGTCAGAGTTTTCTTGATGCAATGACAAGGCAGTAAGCCAACTTTTCCAGCTTCGGATAATTTCTTTCAGCCCCAGTCAATCGTTTGCTGACATAGTATACGGGCCTCTGTATCTTGTCTTCTTCTCGGATTAACGCAGCGCTGATAGCATTTTCTGATATTGCTAGATATATGAACAGCTTCTCATGATCAATAGGCTTTGACAGTATCGGTGGTGTAGACAGATGTTGGACTAGTGCTTGAAAAGCGCCCTCACACTATGTGGTCCATTCAAAGTTTTGTTTCCCTTTTCGAATCAGATCAAAGAAGGGAATGCACTTGTCAGTGGATTTTGAAATGAACCTGCTCAATGCTGCTACCTTTCCATTGAGACTCTGGACTTGTTTATAGTTTTAGGAGTTTCAAGATTTCTGATTGCCCAAATCTTTTCGGGATTGGCTTCGATTCCCCGGGCGTTGACGATGAACCCAAGGAACTTTCCGGATGCAACTCCAAAGTGACATTTCAGTGGGTTGAGCTTCATCTTGTATTCCCAAAGTATGTTGAACATAGTTTCCAGGTCTTTTACATGGTCGGTGGAGAGTCGTGACTTCACAAGCATGTCATCTACATATACTTCCATTGTTTTCCCGATTTGATTAGCGAACATCCGATTGACCAACCGTTGGTAAGTAGCTCCGACGTTCTTGAGTCCGAACGGCATAACCTTGTAACAGTAAAGTTCCAGATTGGTCACGAAGCTAGTGTGTTCTTGATCGGGTAAATGCATCAGTATTTGATTGTAGCCTGAATACGCGTCCATGAAGGATAAGAGTTCATGTCCAGCCGTCGAATCCACTAGCTGATCAATCCTAGGAAGCGGGAAACTATCTTTGGGGCATGCTTTATTCAGATCAGAATAGTCTACACATGTTCTCCACTTCCCATTTGGCTTTCGGACGAGCACGGGATTTGACACCCATTCGGGATATAGCGCATCTCGAATGAATCCGTTCGCTTCAAGCTTTTCTACTTCCTCTTTAAGGGCGGCAGATCTCTCTGGATCCATACCGCACCTTTTTTGTTTGACCGGGACATGCCGCAGGTCAATGTTCAGAGTGTGGCTCGTGATGTCCGGCGAGATCCCACACATATCGGAATGGGTCCAGGCAAATACGTCAAGATTTGCCCACAAAAATTCAACCAATTCCTCTTGAGTTTGCTGGCTTAGCTGAGATCCAATCTTTATTATTTTCGAATTGTCGTTATTGTCAATTGGGACATCAATCGTCAGTTCGGCTGGGGATGCTTGACTTTCTCTGGGTTCTCCTTCGTCTTCAGTTTCTCTCGGGTCAAGGTCCTTGAGGAATTGGCTGGGGTGCCCGGGCCTGGGCCCGGGCGTTAATTGTCAATTGTCGGTGAAACAGACGCAGAGAGACTCCTCTACGTCCTTTCCCTTCTCCTTCCACTGTGCCTCCCGTAGCTCAGCAACATAGCAGGCTCTAATAGTGGCCTGATCTCCGTGAACGATTCCTATTCCATGATCAGTGGAAAATTTCAAGGTCAAACACCATGGGGCAATGGCTATTCTGAATTCAGCGAGGGCTGGTCGGCCCAAGAAAGCATTGTAAGGGGAGTCTATGTCCAGAACGATGAATTGCAACATTCGTACTCTCCGACGTTCTCCTACTCCCAACTCCACTGGCAGTTCCACCATCCCAGTGGGAATTATGGCACTTCCGTTGAAACCATGGACTCGAGACTGACAAGGCTTCAAGTCTGCGGCTTCCATCTTCATTTGATCATAAGTTCGCGTGAACAAAATTTTCACAGAGCTTCCACTGTCAACTAAGATCCTTTTTATCCAAGCGGGACCTACTTGTGCAGAGATGACCAGTGGGTCGATAGTGGGAGCTTCGATTTTATTTGCGTCCCTGCTTCTGAACACGATGTCATCCGTCATCGTTCTCTGTTGCTTGGCCGGAGCCCCCTCATCAAAACTACTGCAACACTCGAAGTCCGCATGCCTGATAGAACTGGCATACGACTCCATTTCCTTCCAGCTTCGATCTGCCGGGTGAGGACCACCGCTTATTGTGTTAATAACCAACCTCCCGTCTGCACGAGCAGGTTCTTCCTGTCTTTCCTGATTCGGCGTGCGATTCTGATTTGATAGGCCCGCACCTCCGGATTGCGGTGCCCGTACATACTGATCCAACTTCTGCTCTCGTATCAGTTTTTCAATGAGGTCTTGTAAGTGACGCACTCATTGGTGTTGTGGCCATAACTCTCATGGAATCTACAGAACTTTCCTGTTTGGATTTGTCTTTCAGTTGGTGGTTTCGGGGCAGGCTTCTTATACTGCATGGTATTGCAGGTCTGCAAGTACACATTTTCCAACAATGTGTTCAATGGAGTGTAGTTTTCGTACATGGAAGCACTACGTCGCGGTCCACGATCCTGATCGCGTTTTCTGTTCTGATTTCTATTGTCCCTCTGCTGATTCTGTTTATTTTGGACGTTCAACCGAACTTTTCCAGAACTATCTCCGGACTATTTAACAGCGACGTTACTCTGGATACCTTCGATGTCGGGTCCTGCGTCATCCTGCTTCCTAAACTGTCTCGCATCCTCCCTTCTCAGAAATTAGGCTGCCTTGGAATAGAAATGGTCCAATGACGCAGGTGGTTTCCCAGCTAACCAACTTCCTAACTTGGAATCAGCATCAATTCCCTTAGTCAGAGCCATCAGGATAGAGTTATTGTTGGGATTGCTTATTTTTGCACACGCAGCATGGAATCGCTCCAAGTAACGTCTAAGCGTTTCTCCGGGAGCTTGCATAACACTAGACAGAGTGTTAACGTCCTTCGGCCTCGCCACATGCATACAGAATTGTTCGACAAACTTAGTGGCCATCTGGTCAAAGTTAGAGATGGATCGCGGTGGCAAATGAGTGAACCACATGGTAGCGATGCCTCCCAGGGAAATGGGGAAACTACGGCACTTTACTGCATCATCAACTCTAGCAGCATTCATCAGCCATTCGTATTTCAGGACGTGTTGATTAGGGTCAGAATTCCCTTCATAAACTGGCAAAGATGGCATCCTGAAGTGCCGAGGTGGTTCAGAATTTAAAACATCATCGGTGAAAGGGGTATGACTTCGGGAGATTCCCCAGTCGTCATTAGATAGACCCTAACTTTCATGGATCATTTGGCGAATCATCGCTGGTATATCTGTCGTTTGGACACTCAGAGCATGTTGTGCCAAGGTGTGGTCGGGTTCCACAGCGCGAGTCTGGACCGGACGCGGTCGACGGTCCGTGCCTCGCCTCCTTGGTTCAACATCCTCTGGGACATAAGGTTCAGGAGTCTGCTCCCGTCGGTTATGTTGAGGATCAGCTTGGTTCCTAGCGTCACCTCCTCGCCCAGCAGTGGTGGTAGTAGAAATGTTGCTGGTAACATGATAAGGAGCAGCTCCTCCCCGAGTTGAAGGTTCTGTGCGGAGGCTAACGGATGGTCCAGCTCTCGGTTGCCCAAGGTTCGAAGCAGGTTGGTGTCCCAAGGCCTGGGTGTAGCTTCCACCCAACCGTGGACGTGTGGATCTAGTTTGGCCATCGGAGGAGGCTGAGCTCTCTGTGGAAGAGTGAGAACCTTGGTCTCTTCTAGATCTCCTTCACCTTTGGCGATTTAACTGGTTAGTCAACTCCGTGTTGGCGCGTAGTTGCTCCGCTAGCTGCTGTCGAATTTGGGTCAACTCCTGAAGCAATGTCTGGAATTCTTGTCTAGTGATTGGACCTGATGGATCTGAAGGTCCTGCAGCATTTTGGTTGGATGGAGGTGATTGCATGGGGTTTTGTCGGTCCCGTGCTCCTTGATCAGCGGCTGCAGAGGTGGTACGTGTGCTCACCATAATGAATTGATGAAGTCCTTTCCTAGATCTGATTGCAAATCTGAGTAGAATGGAAGGGCTTCGAAGTTCTAGATCTGGATCTTCTTCTTAGATTTATGCAATCCAATATAGATAGGAGATCCAAAGAGTGGGAGAAAAATTAGGTTTTCTCAGTGAAAGCACCAAAGTGTTTGTACCAAAATTGGGCACAACACTCTTCGGAAGTCTTTGAAGAGATAAAGTGAAGAAATTAAATGAAAAAAGAGGAATTATCTAACAAAAACTCCAAATTTCAGAAATAAGAATAATTAAAGTGCAAGGAGACACAAGTATTTAGAGTGGTTCGGCGTATAGCCTACGTCCACTATGAAGTAGTTTGTTTTATTGATCTTCCTTTGATGTTTACAAGTGAATACAATGAATTACAAGAGTTAGCTATTATTTGACATAGTGAATCTTGTTGGTAGCAGCAGCCACAGAGTTCAGATCTGGATCTGGCGGCCGGGCGTTGGAGATCTCAAAGAGGAAGAAGAACCCCTTTTTTGTTGGCTTTGGGGGTCTATTTATAGGTGTAGGAGGCTGATATTTCGCTCAGATCTCGGGAGACCCTCTCTAGCACGTGACCAGGCCCGTACGCCCAAGCCCACGAAGTTTCGGTCCGATCCGTGATTGACACGAGCTGATTTCGACTCGCTCAAGATTTCATCCAATGGAGTCGAAATTTGGCGTGGACACTCTTTAGCATGCACGTAGTCTTCTGTGAAAATTTCATAGCATTTGGACTTGTAGATTGGGAGATATGATCGATATGAAATAGAGTTTTCGGTGGGCTGTTTCCTTCGACTCGCTTCCATTTCGACTCCCTTCCGTTCGACTCGATGACGTGGCACTTGATTCTTACTCTGTCCTGGATGTTGCTACGAGCAAGTCGAAGTGAGTACTTGGTCGAGCGAGTCGAAGAAAGAATTGGTCGAGCGAGTCGAAATGGGACGTTCTGGGAGGTTCGAGCAGTGGAGTCGAAGTTGATGGAGTCGAACCAGTTGTCTGAACGGAGCGAGTCGAAGTGTGCACTCTTGATGGCTTTAAACCAGAGCGAGTCGAAAAGAGCAGCTCTGAAGGATGTGGATCGAGTCGAACCTGATCGACTCGAGATTGGCCTCTGAGCAAAGCGAGTCGAAGACGTCACTCCTGGGCACTGTGTAGCGAGTCGAAGTTGGCTTCAAACTGAACGTTGGGAAGCGAGTCGAAGGAGCGAGTCGAAGGAGCGAGTCGAAGGAGCGAGTCGATTCGTAGTTGATCTCCATCCAACCTTGCATCGTTCATAACTTGAGCATATGAACTCGGATTGACTTGAGATTTTAAACGTTGGTTCTCTTGGCTTAGCTTGCCATGTCCTATCAATTTTGGCTCGATCCGGACTCGGACAAAATTCATCGATATCCGTGGTGAGCCCATGTATAACTGATCTCTGGGACGGACCGTTTACTGGTTACTAGTCAATTCTTTGGTATTACGGCCTTGCCAAAAGGCGGGATAACACTTGCTTATAAAACTTTTTTGTTGCTTTTAACCTCTATTTATTGTTTTTATTTGCCTTGCATTGTTGGTGCTTGCATTTGCATTTAAAAAAAGTTCAAAGGAAAAAAGAAGAAAAAAAACAAAAATCCATTCGTAGTTGCATTGTTAATACACGTTTAATTTCAGTTTTGCATTTCATCCTAGATTTTGATTGATAAAAACGGTTAGACATCAATAATACTTAATTGTATATTGACAAATTGTCTTCCTTGAACAATTTAATTTCTCGGTGTCTAGGCTATGGCAGAGCAATAACCATTTATAAATATTACGGTGATTCATATATATTATAGTGGTTGTTTCTCTAAAGGTACTTAAACCTTCGGCTGCATTGCTACGGTGATTTGTGGTGCACCGATAAATCCTGTCCGTTACCTGGCTGGGAACTATCTTGTTGATTTAAGACAAAGTGTGATTATACAATTTTGGGTTAGGAGCTACATAGGATATATAATCTGTAATTAACCCTTGCATTCATTTAGTTGCATTAGTTAATGCATATTTAAAAAAATATATCAAACCTTTTCAAAAACCAAAATAAAATTGAAAATTCAAAAAAAACAAAAAATCAATTTTCCTTTTGAAAGATAAATTCTTTTTGTAAATATTTTTCCTTTATAAAAAAACAAAAAACATTCTTGAAAATGTCTGAATTTCCATATTAACTTGAATTTATGATAGTTGTGAGAATCAATATAATCCATTTAATTTCACTTCAAATTCTTATGGATATTTCAACAACTATTGTATAAACAATTCGAATTTTGAACCCACAAAATTTTCAAAATGACGAACCACCCTCGACTTTTGAAAAAAGCATCGAAACGATTTCATCGTTACTTAAACTCTCTACACAACAAAATCAAGAGATAAATGATTTGTGTAATTCATATTTGTGCAATAACTCAATTCAAAATAATCAAATTTGAATTCACTTCAAAATTCAAATGATTTTGAGTATAACCCATGCCAATTCAATTTCGATCTTCAAACTGAATTTCAAAATCGGAACGAAAATCGAAACAACTTTTCAAATAATTTTAGCAATAGGAATAATCTCGACTATGATGCAAGTGAAAATTTTTATTCTCAACAAATCCAAATCGAAAATTCTCCAGTTAATAACTATAAATTCAATTTTGCTAAGCAAATGAACGAAATTTACTATGAACACACGGATTCGTTGTTGGAAACATATATGAAACAACGTGGAAAACAAAATCAAATCCCAACGTGTGGCGATTCAAATAATAATCCATCTTTTACCACAATTGACGATTTTCAAATAATAACTTTTGAAATTGAAAACGACAATCTTATGAAGTTGTTGAAAATACAGTAATTGAGTTGGATTTCAATTCTTTTGAGGGTGAGAAACTCGATTTAAACTTCGATCTTACTGTTTTAGATTTTGAAAATTTGAATACAACAACTTTGGATTTTGAAAATTATATACGCAATGAAGTTGTTGATAATCCAACAAAGGAAGATGAATTAAACGTAAACGATTTCTTTGGACTTTTTGAAAACAAGTTAAATCACCATTTTGATTTTGAAATCAATAATTCTGAAGAATTTTTCAATGAAGAGCTTGAATTTCAATTTGGTGAAAATAAACTTGAGCTTCAACCAATTGTTTTATCGACCCTAAAAATCATTGACAATAAAACAACTCGTACGATTTTTAATAAAACGACATTCGTTTTTCCAAATCAACATTCAACTTTGAAATCTTTTAAGGTTTGGTTTTCTATGGTTAAGTTGTGTCTCGTATACTTGATGAGACAAATGAATCGGTCTTTGGAAAATCGTTTCATTTACTTTTTGATGATATACTTTCTTAACTCTTGTAAATAATAATCTTTTCGTTTTCATGTAAATATAGGTCATCCTTTTATTTTTGTTTTATTTTTCTCCTTTCACTTGGGTTGACTGTGGGGACACAGTCAAAATCAAGTGTGGGGGGATCTCATCTTCATTTTTAATTTTTCATGGTTTATTTTTACATTTTCTTTCCAAAACTTAGAAAAGAAACAAAAACAGAAAAAGATCAAAAAAAATTTTTTTAAGCGTTTTGATTTATTTTTAAAGGAACACTGTAGGATAAATATATGGTTTTGGTTTATTAAATTGAAATTTTGAAAATTTAATTGGCTTAACAAAAATAAAAATGAAGTTTGATTACAAATAGCAATGGTTTAACTAGTATATAGGAAGATTCATACGTGTTAATTATGAAATATATCCTAATTGAAAATCTTTGTTTTAAAAAGTGGGTGATTTAAAGTAAAGATATAACATTTTTTGTCTTCTAAGTTAAATGGTGCTAAGATGATAGTGGGAAACTCTCTCTTCTAAAAAACAATAAAAAACAAAAAAATTTCTTGTATATAAGTTTATATTTTTTAATAAACATCTAGAGTCATATGTTCACACTTGTGTGTTCACTCGCCATGCTCTGTACCCTTCTCACGTAAGCCCGAAAGGCAGTGCACGATCGGTATATCTAGCCTCAGTTTATCCGAGTTAGGTGTGTGTATATAAAAATTATTTTACTAATAACGCCTATAGTCAATAAGTTTTCACACTTGTGTGTTCACTTGCCACGCTCTGTATTCCCCTCACATCAGTCCGCAAGGCAGTGCATAGGTAATATATCTGGCCTCAGTTTATCTGAATTAGGCATATGTAAATATTGTTAATATCAATAAAATTTTCAAAAAAATAGAGAGAGTAAGCAAATGAAATCCAAGCACTATTTTAACTTATTTGATTTGGCTTTTTATTGAAAAGAAATGAAAAAACCACTTTGATAAACTTTGATAATCGACTAAGGATCTATTTCATAGTTACACTATGTTATCAACCGAAACAACGAGTTAAACTATAGTATATTTGCTTTGATAACTTCGTTTTTGTTGGAAATTTTGACAAGTAAAAGACCTTAAATTTCTTGATAATAACCAAAACTTAAATCTAACTTATTTATGTCAATTTAAAAGTGAATCCTTCATTGTAAATATTTTCAAAAAGTCGCATTCATCTCTTTGTAAATAAATCTTGCATTTTGTAAATATTTTTATCATGCATTTGGATTTTGTGGGTAGTATCCGCTGAAAACCCTCACAAGACAACACTCGTCCTACCGGGGACACTCAGAGGTTTAACGGCTTGTTGCATACACTTAATATAATTGTGTTTCCTACGAAAACAGATTTATCTTAGTTTTTTTCTTTATTCGAGGACGAATAAAAAGATAAGTGTGGGGATATTTGATGTGCACGTAAATGTGCATATTTTTACCACCATATTTAATCTATTTAAATTAAATAAATGATCATATTGGGTATTTTAACTTGTTTAAATCAAAATTTAAATTATTTCAAATCGTCACATATTCATCTTCATCCAGGGGCAAAATGGTCATTTTTGTGCATATATTAATTTTCTAAAATTTAATTGAAAATTTCTATGTTATTTTGTAGGAATTTAAATTCAAATACAAGTGGCTTGAAGATATATGCATGCACAAGAGTGAATACAAAGGAATGGAGATGGAAATATTTCATTTCATGAATCATGGAGGACCCCACTTACCCACCTACCTTAATGTACACTTAGGAGCTAATGCACATGCTAAAAGGCCATTAAATCTTCATGCACACTTAATGGATGATTATTGAATGCTAATGATTACTTGGCCACCACACTTCCTAAGTGAGTATTTTGGGCATTCCCCAAAAATATGGATTAGGGTTTCATACATGTATAAATACCCCTTATCTTCATGTAATTAGCTCTCTCTTCCCTTAGGCGCTCTTCCTTTAGGCTCTCTTCTCTTAGTTTAGATCAAAAATAAAATGATAGCTCTCTTTCTTTTCATGGCTACTTAGCCATTTCTTTTATGTAATTTTTTTATGTAATTTTTTTATGCAATTTTAATTCAAGTCTTTTCTTGTTTATTTACTTTTATGCAAGTAGTGTAGATCTTCTTTTATTTTATGCAAGTAGAATAGCTCTTCCTTTACTTTGCTTTCATCTTCTTCTTTTTTGTGTTTCATGTTGCATGCTACTTGTGTTGATATGATAACACAAATGAGAGGTTAATCCCTTCAATTTAGGGGTAATGAAGCCTCTAATCATGTAGCTTCAACATTTTGACAATTATGGCTCTCTTTTTGTGCTTAATGAGAATGCCCAAAGTGGTTTAACTTGTTGTTTTTGCTTTGAATTTGATAGTCTATATTGTTGACACCAAATAGGCTATGTTTAAACAATCACAAAACAAAAATTGCCTCTTTATATAAATATGATTATGGCAAAGAAGTGAATGTTGAAATTAAATTTTGATGGCTTATTTTTCTAATTAGTAGTTAATAGGCCACGCTTAAAATAGATTTTGCTTTCAATTTTGTTGTCATATTTCATGGGATTTAAAAGTGTATTAGTGGTTGTGTTATAGTTTGATGGTTTATATTGGGTTAATTAACAGCACAAATATGCCATACTTATGATAAACACAATAATTAATTTCACTAATGACCAAAAGAGAGATCATAATTTCATATTTGGTTGAACTATATGATCTAGGGAGTGGAATTATCTCTAAATTGTCTTTCTACTCTCATATTTTTATCACTTTCTTTTTGTCATTTTTCTTGCATTTTCTAGTTAATCACTCTCAACTTTGGTTTAATTTGATTGAATAGAGATTTAAAATCCAACATTTCCCTGTGGATTGACCCATACTCACTACGTACTACGATAGTACGCCGTGCGTTTGCGGTAAATTTTAATTTAAATTCGTTTGGCTAATTTTCTAACTCGATTGAATTTAGCCTACGAACATAAATACACAAATTAAGTCAAATTCGAAGATCGGTGGTGCATGTAACGACTCAGAATTTAATCGCTATTTAAATGAATATATAATTATATTTTAAATAATTAATAAGTAGATTTTTATTAACAAATAAAAGTAATTTAAATAATAATTAATGATGACAAAATCATTTTCAAAATTTTTTACCAAAATATATAGTTCATAAAGAAATAGAAAATGTGACCGGAAATTATTTCCCGAAATATCAGTTTTTCATTGGTTAAAAGTTATTCAAAATGTCATAACACTATGTTAAATACACATGCACACATTACAAACCACTTTAACATATTGTGTACATGTACATATGCATGTACACATTTACACACTTAAACATATTAACATATGAGATTTTATTTCATAAAAGTATATATATACATATAAAAATACACTTTTTCAACACAAGTACACAAGAGCATGGAATGCATAGTTGAAAGAGAGGGGGGTACATGCTATAGATGGAAATTAGGATGGAAGTAAGGTAGTGCATGCATGTATATATATTGAATAAAAGCACTTATATAATTTTTAATTAAATTCCTCAGCCTTTAAATACCACTACTTCTTCATATTCTCATTTTTAGAAACCTCCTCTTTACTCCAAAATTTCCTAAGAGCTTGAGCTAAAGCATCCATGGCTTCCTCTTCATAAATTTGTAAATAGAAAAAAATCACTTCCTTATGCAAAAATCACTCCTTTAATTCACAAAACCACTTCTACATCTCCTCCAACACTTTCTCTTTCAAAACTCAAGCAAACATCCACCCAAGACTACATGATTGAGCCCAAACTAGTCATGGCCGTGCCCTACAAGGCCAAGGCCGAGCCCAAACCCACTTGGCCGAGCATTTCAAGTGTTCAAGGGTCTAAAAGTTCTATTTTTGCAAGTTTCGAAAGTGTTTTCAAGTTAGCAAAAGTTCACTTTGATTTAGAAAAGTTTCAGTGAGTAAAACTTTTGTTTTGGAAAAGAAATTAACTTTATTTTGATAAACTATATGTTGTGAAAATATAGTGGTTGTTATGTTGAATTATCATTTGGTGTTGATGGTATATGACTGTATGTTTATGTTTGAACTTGGATTTGGTGATTGGTTGTTAAATTGGTATGTTTGGATATGGTTATGTGAATGATTGATTATGATATGATGGTAATGTGGTTATGAAACCAAAACTAAGTGTATGTGATGAATTGTTGTAGGTTAGCACCTTGAAAAGTCGCAAAAGACTTGAGATCCGATTTGAAAACAAAAGCCTATTTTCTAGTTTTGAATTTTGAAAATGTTTTTTTTTAGTTTTTACCTTTGTTTAAGTTTTTACCTTTGTTTAAGTTTTCAAAAACTTTTCCATTTATGTTTTCAAAGATGTGGTAGCTAGAATTAAGTGAGATTTCCACCTAGAAATCAATTCTAGCGAACTGCGCTTGTAATGATAGTCGTTATGGATGTAGTTTGGGAAATTTTGCGATTTCAAGTTTCAAAGTGTTATTTTTGGATTGTTTTTGAAATCTCATTTCAAATTAAATTAAGTAAGTCAAAAGTTTAAGTTTGTATTTATTTAATAATTTATTTAATTAATTTATTAATTAGGTTCATTATTATTTAATTAATTAATTAAGTAATTAGGTCAAGTAATTAGAGTTTAAGATAAGTAAGCTTTAAATAATTATTAATTAAGATAAAAGAAAATTAATTTTTATTTAATCAAGTTTATTTATTTTAATCAATTATTTAATTAGAGTTAATTATTATTTAATTAATGGTTAATTATCCACTTAATTAAGGTTTACTTTCTTAAATAAATGTTTTTTAATTAAAGTATAATTAAGGTTTAATTATAAATAAAATTAGGATTATAAGTGATTTAATTTTGATTTAATTAAGATTAATTAAGGTTTAATTAAGATTAATTAAGGTTTAATTAAGTTTTAAACTTATGATTTAATCAAGGGTTATTTATTTTAAAGCTTCTTTTTAAATTCTATCGGTTATTTATGTTTAACCAATTTTCTTATTTAAGTAAAATGTTTCAAAACCAAGGATCTCTTGTCTATGCTATTAAGTAGCAAAATGAATTAAAGTAGTTGTAATAAAACTTTGACTCCTTTTATTGAAAGTCAGTCGACTTGTACTTATCACAATACTACACTTCGAGAATGTGATGGATACAAGGGTGTTAATTTCGATAAGTGGGTCATGATAATCTAAGCATATGGAATGTATGTCCATATGTAAATCTTACACCGTGATAGCAGGATAGTCCACTATAAACAACTTGGCCCTTTAAAATTATCGAACGTTGGTTTGGAGAGACCGGGATCGGCTATTAGTTGTTATTCGGAAACAACTTCGAACTAACGTAAACGTTCGAATTGGAAGTAGTAAAGGAAAGGTCCAAGATGAAGACTTTGAAGTGCAAGGGCTTTTTGCTACTAACCCTGAGGGTGATTCCAAAACTGGTGTAGTGTAAATAATGTCTCCGGTTCATTCATCTCCTGAATGACTTGTCTTCGGTTCGTTCATCTCCTGAATGACTTGTATGGATGAATGTAGATATTGTGTCAACTTCTAGAAGGCAATGTTAGCATTCCAAATGACAATACTATGTTAACGGTAAATGTAGCCTCAGACCTTATCAATCGGAAATGACCAAAACTAGGTATGCAGCAAGGCTATATGGGTCGCTCCCATGAGGTTATGTCATTACCATATTTAGAATCGATATTTGACCCATTTTTTGTATGCTCTAGTATGGTTGTTGATCCCAACCATGGTGGTGATGTATTCGGTACTATTTGTTAAGTGGTAGGTCGGTTTTGTTTAGCAGGGGTACAAGATGTTCTTGTCAGATCCCAGGTGTATTTTATCTAGAGGTACACCTTCGGAACGTAGTTCCTTACCTGGTCACGTATGGAATCCATTTCCCAATAAGTGCATTCGGTCTTAGTTGTATATCTATTATGGTGGAATTTAATTAATGTAACAATTTCGGCTATGTGAATTATTTACTTGAAAACCCTAGACATTATGATAATATCACTTGATTTCTGTACAAAGTGTTTTGGTTATCGTAAGGTAAAAACCCGTCCGTGTTTATGTGCAGTGTGGTCTTACGAGATAACTTTGATTTTCAAAGTGTTTTATAAAAGTAAGAATTAAGTTGTTTCAATTTACTCACATTAGACCCATGTTTGACCCGAATTTTTATTTTCTTTTCCTAAAATTCTTAGGTACTCAAATTTGTATGAGTAGCAAAGTGATTCAGGTTTCTTACGGAAGCATTTTGAAGGAGCTAGAGCAGGTGGCTTCATCGTTAGCTAGATATTATCTTATTCCGCTGTGTTTATGTATGCCTTATGTATATTTGTACGGGCAGGTAGTTATAACTGTCCAATTGAAGTGTAATGTAAAGACTCTGATATATTATTATTATGGGAATGACTATGTAATATCCTATGTTATCTATTATATATTGTTCTGATTCATGGTGAGATTCTATAATTGTATAGTTTCTCCTTATCTTTCCTTTTCTTCTACCCTTAACGGCTCGTCTTTCGGTGCATGAAAGGCAGTCGTTACAATTTTAGTTTTAGAGCCTAGGTTATGCGAACACTTAGGCTTTGGGTTAGGGTCAACTTCGAGACTGCATACTTGTAATTTTTATTCATATATATACGTCTCTGATAGATAAATAGATCATCTTGATAGGTTTGATTAGTACCCTTCTTTCAAGATTTATCTCATCCAAGTATTCAAAGATTTATCTTACTATGCCAGGTAGTAAGACATGAGTAACAAAGGTAGACGAGGTGAGGGAGAAGGTAGCACTACAACTACAAATGGTCGAACCACAAATCCTGGAGGAGTTCGGATTACCGAAAAGGTAGCGCCAGAGTAGCCAAGAGTGAATTTCGCAACCTTATGCAAGGATTACACCAACCTAGAAGGGAAACCATTTAAAGGAACTAAGTCTATCATGGAAGTGCAAGCTTGGTTGCAATCTTGCAAGAAGATTTTTAAAAGTCTTGGTTTATCCGATGAAAAGGAAAGATTCTTAGCAGCATGGCAACTACAAGAGGGAGCAGCAGCTTGGTGGGATTCCCTTACTGCAAATGTTCTTGAAGAAGAGTTTTCGTAGGCCCGATTTAAAGAAGTTTTTGGAGACCAATTCTTTCCAACAGCAGGAAGGACAAAGATTTACCGGAACTTTTGGATTTGCAGCAAGGGGATCTGTCTGTAGCAGAGTATGAGACAAAGTTCAACGAGTTATCTTGTTTTGGGCTACAATTGATCAACACCCCATTAAAGAGGAATGAGATGTTTGTTTTAGGTATGAGGGAAGAATACCATGAGAAAATGACTGCTCATGTTAAAGGTACTTTTGTGGATCTAGTTGATATTGCTTTGAGGTATGAGGCCTTGGAAAGGAAGAAGCGTACTCCAGTAGCACCTAGTGGAAATACCAGTGGAAACGGGTCTAACAAGAGGAAGTTTAATCCAAATTGGAAGAATCAAGGAAAGGGAAAGCCCAGCGGTGGGGCTCAAGGAAATCGTTTTAAGGATTTTGTTTGCCATGAGTGTCAACAGAAGGGCCACATCGCAAAGTTTTGCAAGAATTCTGGAATGTGGCAGCAACAGCAATAGCAAAGTGGACCTATCTCCCCAATGGTCCAGAAGACTCTCTGTTTCAATTGCCATCAGCCTGAGCATATGGTAAAGGACTGCCCACTCATGAAGAAGGTGTAGCAGCCCAAGGTGTATGCCATTAAGAATGAACCATCTACTTCAACGGACGTGAAGGGGAAAGGCATCCTTGAAGGTACCTTACTGATTAATGGTATTTTTGTTCGAGCATTATTTGATACTGGTGCTTCTCATAGTTTTATCTCTTGTGAATCAGTAGGCAAATTTCGTCTTATCCCTAGTATTATAGAAAACTCTATGTGTGTATCTAACCCCACAGGTGGTGTGACCCATTTGAATATGATTTGTAAGAATGTGCCAATTTCTTACCCTTCCCATCACTTTTCTTACGACCCATATGTCTTATACTTTAAAAGATTTGACATTATTCTTAGTATAGATTAGTTATCAAAGTATAAGGCTATCTTAAAATGTAATAAGAGAACTATATCCTTAGTGACCGATATAGGGAGGAAAGCTAAGGTATCATGTAAGGAACCCAGTATTCATATGTTTAGTTTCTTGTATGCCCTGGAGGCATCCCAAGAAAATTTAGGGTCTATTAAAGTTGTTAAGAATTTTCCCGATGTATTCGAAAAAGTTAAAAGTTTATCCCCGCACTGAGAGATAGAGTTTCACATTGATTTGGTCCCTGGTGCAAGGCCTGTGGTTCAACCAAAGTGAGGGATGGCTCCGAGGGAGAGAGAGAGAGGAGTTGGTAAGTCAAACCCAGGACCTATTAAGGAGAGGATTGATTAGAGCCAGTCGTTCGAGTTGGGATATGTTATGGTGTTTGCGGCTAAGTTTGATGGATCTTTAAGGTTGTGTGTGGACTATCGGTAATTGAATAAGCTGACCATTGGGAACAAATATCCCTTACCCCGCATCGATGATCTTTTTGACCAAATTCATGGAGCTATGGTATTTTCCCAGATGGATCTAGCTACTGGATTCCATCAATTGAGGGTTGCTGAAGATAGTATACCTTTAACTACTTTTAGAGGCTTTGATTGTTTCTTTGAATGGTTGATTATGCCTTTTGGGCTAACCAATGCGCCGACATATTTCGTAGATCTCATGAACGCGGTTTCCGAGATGTCTTTAATAAGTTTGTGTCAGTTTTCATCGACGACATCCTTATCTACTTCAAATCTGAGGAGGATCATAAACATCATTTGAAAGTGGTGTTGGAGACATTGAGGAGACATGTCCTGAAGGCGAAATTTTCTAAGTGCCATTTTTGGAAATCGGAGCTAAGATTCTTAGGACATATTATGACAGGAGAAGGTATTTTAGTATACCCAGTGAAGGTGGAAGCTGTTCGGGAATGGAAGCGACCACAGACTCCTACTGAGGTTCGCAGTTTCTTAGGGTTGGCTGGATACTATAGGAGGTTTATTCAAGATTATTCCAAGATTTCCTCCCATTTGACTAAGCTGACTAAGAAGGAGGAGAAGTTTGTATGGACCCCTACGTGTGAAGAGGCATTTTTGGAATTGAAGAAGAGATTGATCGGTGCACCGGTTTTGGCTGTTCCCGATGGAAATAGTGGATTCACGGTTTACACAAATACATGTGGAGTGGGACTTGGTGCTGTTTTGATGCAGCATGATAGAGTGATTGCATATGCAAGCAAACTGTTGAAGCCTCACGAGAAGAACTATGCTACGCATGACTTGGAGTTGCTGGCTGTTGTCTTTGCATTGAAAATGTTGAGCCACTACTTGCTGGGTAAGGATCCTTATATTCCTCTTAGTTTCTTTCAAATATTTAGAGATTTTAGGAGTAAGTTTTATTTCTTTAATTAGGTAAAAAATTCAAGCTCTTCATGGATTATAAATCCTTGAAGTATCTTTTTACTACGAAGGATCTAAACCCGAGGTAGCAGAGGTAGTTGGAGTTTCTGGCGGCTTATGACTTAGATATTCTTTATACTCCAAGAAAAGCTAATGTTGTGGCAGATGCCTTGAGCAGGAATGCTATTTTGACTCTTTTGGAAGTTACCCCAACTCTCCTAGAAAGAATAGCAAGCAAGAAAAGAGAGGACAGAAGCTTAGTGGCGATCATCAGGGAGGTTGAGGAGGAGCAGTGTACAAGTTTTAAGATTGATAACCGGGGAGCTTTGAGGATGAATGGACAGACCTGTGTACCGAATGTCAACGGCCTTAGGCAGGAAGTTTTGTCGGAATACCATCGTTCTAAGTTGAGTATCCATCCAGGTGTCACAAAGATGCATAGGATATGAAGCGGATGTTTTGGTGGAAGGCAATGAAGAGAGATATCTCTGTCTTTGTTAGCAGGTGTTCGTGTTGTCAGCAAATCAAGGGTGACCATCAGAAGACAACCGGATTATTACAACCTTTGGAAATACCTAATTGGAAATGGAAAATGATATTAGTGGATTTTATCGATGGTTTGCCCAGAACCAGAAAAGGAAATGAGGGAGTATGGGTTATCGTAAATCGGCTAACGAAGAGCGCACATTTTATTCCAGTGAAACGAACGAGGACCGTTGCTTATTTAGCTGAAATTTTTAAGTTCCTGTAAGTATAGTAAGTGATCGAGACCCCATATTTACTAGTCAATTTTGGGAAGCATTGCAAACAACTCTAGGAACAAAGCTTATCTTAAGTACGGCATATCACCCCCAAACAAATGGACAGACGAAGTGGGTAAATTGGATTCTACTGGATCTCTTAAGAGTGTGTATTCTAGATTTTGATGGATCATGGGAGGATCATTTGCATCTGGTTGAGTTCTCCTATAACAATAGCTTCCAAGCAAGCATCGGGATGGCACTTATGAAGCCCTATATGGAAGACCGTGCAAGTCACCAGCATGTTGGGTTGAGAGGGGAGATAGACTAGTTCTTGGACCCGACATGATCCAAGAGGCTACAAAGAAAGTTGTAGTGATTAAGAAAAGGATGAAGGAGGCTCAAGATTGCCAAAAGAGTTATGCGAATAAGAGGCGAAGAGATTTGGAGTTTATGATTGGAGACTTTGTGTTCGTAAAGATTTCACCAATAAGAGGAGCTGTTAGATTTGGGAAAGCTGGGAAGATAGCTCCAAGAAATGTTGGACCCTTCCATATTCTTGAAAGGATCGGATCGCTTGCTTATAAGGTTGAATTGTTAGAGAGATTGGCGGCAGTTCACAATGTGTTCCACGTGTCTAATTTGAGGAAATATGTTCATGACCGATCTTTGATTGTGGAGCCATCGGTTCAAGTGGAACTAGAAGTAGAAGTGAACCTGACGGTTGTTAGGCATCCAGTTTATGTGGTGGATCAGGATGAAAAGAGATTGCGTAACAAGGTGGTGTGACTAGTTAAGATTTAGTGGAGCGAGGATCCTAGAGACTGCACTTGGGAGACGGTGGATTGTATGAAGGAAGCCTATCCCGAGTTGTTGTTAGGATAGGTAGTCGTAGGTTATACGTATAGTGTATGTTTGTTTGTTAAGGATGCTAAGTGTATGTATTTGTATGTGTTTTACGATATGAATATATGGCTTTTTGCGTAGTTTGAATTACTTCCTTGTTTGCTAATTTCGAGACGAAATTCTTTTAAGGGGGGAGAGTGTAACAACCTAGAAATTAATCGCTATTTAAATAAATATTTGGTTACATTCTAAATAATTAGTAAATTGATTTTTATTAACAAATAAAATTATTCTAAATAATAATTAATGATGATAAAATCGTTTTCAAAAATTATTTACCAAAATATATAGTTCATAGAGAAATAGAAAATGTGATCGAAAATTGTTTTCCAAAATATCGATTTTTCTTTGGTTAAATATTATTCAAAATATAGTACACTATGTTAAGCACACATGCACACATTACAAACTACTTTAACATGTTGTGTACATGTACATATGCATGTACACATTTACACACTTAAACAAATTAACATATAAGATTTTATTTAATAAAAGTATATATATACACACATATAAAAATACCTTTTTTAACAAAAGCACACAAGAGCATGGCATGAATAGTTGAAAGAGAAGGGGGTACATGCTATGGACAGAAATGAAGAGGGAAGTAAGGTAGTGCATGCATGTATAAATATTAAATAAAAGCACTTATATGATTTTAACTAAATTCCTAAGCCTATAAATACCACTACTTCTTCATATTCTCATTTTTAAAAACCTCCTCTTTAATCCAAAATTTCCTAAGAGCTTGAGCTAAAGAATCCATGGCTTCCTCTTCATAAATTTGAAAATAGAAAAAAATCACTTCCTTATGCAAAAATCACTCCTTTTATTCACAAAAGCACTTCTACATCTCCTATAACACTTTCTCTTCCAAAACTCAAGCAAACATTCACCCAAGACCACATGGCCAAGCCCAAACTAGTCATGGCCATGCCTACAAGGCCTACGCCGAGCCCAAACCCACTTTACCGAGTCCATTTCAAGTGTTCAAGGGTCCAAAAGTTTTATTTTTGCAAGTTTCGAAAGTGTTTTCAAGTTTTAGCTAAAGTTCGCTTTTATTTAGAAAAGTTTCGGTGAGTAAAACTTTTGTTTTGAAAAAGAAATTAACTTTATTTTGATAAACTATATGTTGTGAAAATATAGTGGCTGTTATGTTGAATTATCATGTTGTGTTGATGGTATATGACTGTATGTTTATGTTTGAACTTGGATTTGGTGATTGGTTGTTAAATTGATATGTTCGAATATGGTTATGTAAATGATTGGTTATGATAGGATGGTAGTGTGGTTATGAAACCAAAACCAAGTGTATGTGATGAATTGTTGTAGAGTTAGCACCATGAAAAGCCGCAAAAGACTTGAGATCCGATTTGAAAACAAAAGCTTGTTTTCTAGCTTAGAATTTTGAAAATGTTTTTTCTTAAGTTTTTACCTTTGTTTAAGTTTTCGAAAACTTTTCCATTTATGTTTTCAAAGATTTGGTAGCTAGAGTTAAGTGAGATTTCCACCTAGAAATCAATTCTAGCGAACTGCGCTTATAGCGATGGTCACTATGGATGTAGTTCGGGAAATTTCGCGATTTCAAGTTTCAAAGTGTTTTTTTTGGATTGTTTTTGAAATCTCATTTCAAAGTAAATTAAGTAAGTCAAAAGTTTAAGTTTTTAATTATTTAATAATTTATTTAATTACTTTATTAACTAGGTTAATTATTATTTAATTAATTAAGTAATTAGGTCAAGTAATTAGAGTTTAAGAAAATTATTAACTAAGTAAATTATTTTTAATTAAGTAAGTTCTAAATAATGATTACTTAATTTAAAAGAAACTTAATTTTTATTTAATCAAGTTTATTTATTTTAATTAATTATTTAGTTAGAGTTAATTATTCAATTAATTATTATTTAACTAAAGGTTAATTATCCACTCAATTAAGGTTTAATTTCTTAAATAAATGTTATTTAATTAAAGTATAATTATGGTTTAATTATAAATAAAATTAGGATTATAAATGATTTAATTTTGATTTAATTAAGATTAATTAAGGTTTAATTGAGTTTTAAACTTATGATTTAATCAAGGGTTATTTATTTTAAAGCTTTTTTTAAATTCTATCGGTTATTTATGTTTAACCAATTTTCTTGTTTAAGTAAAATGTTTTAAAACCGAGAATCTCTTGTCTATGCTATTAAGTAGCCAAATGAATTAAAGTAGTTATAATAAAACGTTGACTCATTTTATTGAAAGTAAGTCGACTTGTACTTATCACAAATACCATACTTCGGGAACGTGATGGATACGAGGGGTTAATTTCGATAAGCGGGTCATGATAATCTAAGCATATGGAACGTATGTCCATATGTAAATCTTTACACCGTGATAGTGGGATAGTCCACTATAAACAACTTGGCCCTTTAAAATTATCGAACGTTGGTTTGGAGAGACCGGGGTCGGATATTAGTTGTTATCTGAAAACCACTTCGAACTAACATAAACGTTTGAATTGGAAGTAGTAAAGGCAAGGTCCAAGATGAAGACTTTGAAGTGCAAGGGCTATTTGCAACTAACCCTAAGGGTGATTCCAAAATGGGTGTAGTGGAAATAGTGCCTTCGGTTCGTTCATTTCCTGAACGACTTGTATGGATGAATGTTGACATTGTGTCAATATCTGGAAGGCAATGTTAGCATTCCAAGTGAGAATGCTATATTAAAGGTAAACGTAGCCTTAAACCTCATCAACCAAAAATGACCAAACAGGGTATGCAGCAGGGCTATGTGGGTCGCTCCCATGAGGGTATGTCGTCACCGTATCTAGAATCGATATATGATCCTTTTTTGTATGCTCCGGTACGGTTGCTGATCCAAACCGTGGTGGTTATGTATTCGGTACTACTAGTCAAGTGGTTGGCCGGTTCTGTGTAGTAGGGGTACAAGATGTTCTTGTCAGACCCACCTTTGAAAGGTAGTTCCTTACCTGGTGATGTATGGAATCCATTTCCCAATAAATGCCTTTGGTCTTAGTTGTATATCTATTATGTTGGAATTTAATTAATGTAACAATTTCGACTATATGAATTATTTAAAAAGCCTAGAAATTATGATAATATCACTTGATTTCTATATAAGGTGCTTCGGTTACCGTAAGGTGAAAACCCATCCGTTTTTATGTGCGGCTTGGTCTTACGAGATACCTTTGATTTTCAAAGCATTGTATAAAAGTAAGAATTAAGTTGTTTGAGTTTATTCACACCAAACCCATGTCTGACCTGGATTTTTATTTTATTTTCCTAAAACTCTTGGGTACTCAAATTTGTATGAGTAGCCAAGTGATCCAGGTTTCTTACGGAAGCATTTTAAAGGAGTTGGAGCAGGTGACTTCACCGTTTGCTAGTTATTATCTTATTCCACTGTGTTTATGTATGACTTATGTATTTTTTTATGGGCAGGTAGTTATAAATGTCCAGTTGAAGTGTAATGTAAAGACTTAGATGTATTATTATTATGGGAATGACTATGTAATACCCTATGTTATCTATTATATATTGTTCTGATTCGTGGTGAGATTCTATGATTGTGTAGTTTCTCCTTATCTTTATTTTTCTTCTACCCTTAATGGCTCATCTTTCGATGCATGAAAGGCGGTCGTTACATCACAACACTTAGATTGATAGCTCTCTATCATGAGGTTTAGATACTAATTCAAGGACGGATCAGATTCAACGTTACAAGGTGTTAGTTGTGGACTATAGAAAGAAAATAGTCTAATTTATATTCATTTATATTATATATATCATTTATCTTGTCATTATGCTGCTTTTATTTATATGTATACTATCATGAATCCATATACGTTAATGCTATTAACATTGGATGCATATGTTTATTTATTCAAGTGTTGAGTAAAAGAATTTTTTTTACGTACGTACGTTCATACACACACACACACACATATATACATATATATATCATTCAGTAGTAAAATAAATTAATTTTGTTTGTTCTAATTTTCGAAAATAATAATGTAATAATATTTAAAACAAGTTTGATTATTAAATATACATACATATATAATATTTTAATATACATATAAATTTTATCAATACACATAATATGATTTCGGATTAAAAAAATTAAGCCCTTAATATATATAAATATTCATATTATATATATAGTTTAATAAAACCTAAGTTTATAATATTTACATATCTATAATATATATATATATATATGTATATATATATATGAAAATATTTATTATATAACATTTGTATATGTTTTAAATTACTTTCGAATATATATATAATATTTCATTTTCAATATATATTCACACACACATATTTAAACCATTTCAATGCAAAAATAAATAAAAACCAATTTTTAATCCATAAATTTTTTTCCAAAAAATTTGTTATTATTTAGCCGAATTTATATATAAATTTATTTATTTATTTAATCATACATTTACGTCAAAATATATTTCATACATATATATTATTATTATATATATATATATCTTAATATTAATTTAATATGGTTTTATTTGATAATTTGTGTGTGTATTTTATTTAAATTTTTTTCCAGGTTTCGAAATATACATATATAATTTATTTATTTATTTACAAATTAATATGCTAATTTTAATTTGAATTGTTAGGTATTTACTATGTTGATCTAGATCTAAGATCTAGCATTCGAATTTTAAATTTCAATTTGAATTTATGGTTATATATATTAGATTGCGATCACTATATATAATAACGTTAACTATTCATATATATACACACACACACACACATATAAACATATTTTTTACAAATATTATTTTATAATATATATATATATATTTGAAATTTATAATTTATATATATGTGTATAAATATACACATATGTATACGTTTACATATTAGATGACATGTATGTATATGGAGAGGCTAATATGCCCAGTGTGATGTAAACACAAATATTTATACACGAGCATGTTAAACCATGTACACCTTTTATGTTGCATGTGCACGTACACATATGTGTACATGATACACAGATTATACTATATATTAATCATAATATTATATTAATATAATAGTACTTCGTTATAAAATTAAATACAAAAATTGATTTTATTTAAAAATAAATTTAGACTTCATAGGCCCAATAAAATCCAAATAAAATACTTTTTTTTAAATTTACCCACTTACTCCGCTATGTGATAGACTAGTTCCAGCAGTTGGATTGAGCAAGATTATCTACTCCAAAATCTATAGAGCCTGTAATGGATGTTACACCTCTTGTGGTAGCCACTTCTAAGGCCACTCATATCGAAATTTCCATCTTCGCTGCAATGGCTATCGAAGAATCTTACATTTCTTTTCCTATTTCTCAGCCCATTCAGTCGTCTATCGAGGAAGGTGAAATTGCTAAGTCTCCGATCAATGGAGCTTCACCTAGCGAAGGTATTTCTCCCATCTCACCCATATTCGAGAAACTTCAGTTCTCGGCCGAGGTCGTCACTAATCTTTATTTCACTATCTATCAACTTATATGTCATCCCTCACTTCCTCCTCTTTCGCCACGAATCACTCAAGTGTTGGGTCCCAATGCTATCTCAACCACGTTGACCGCCGTCATTATAGAGCCAATCGTTCCAACTCCTACTCCAGCTCTGACCTTAATCCTAATCCAAAATAGGGGCATTATAAGGGTTGGATAATGTTAGCCAATCCCAGGAAGAAGACATCACTATCATAAGTGAGAAGGACCCAAGTGACCACATAACGATGGAGGAGAGGCTGAAGATCGATTATGACAAGATCAAAATCAAGCTTGAGTCGGGAACCTAGAAGCCTGCCACTAGCTCTAATAAACCAAGTTTAGTTCCCAAGCTTCCTCCCTTGATAATTAGGCCTCTGAAAGGTTGCAATGTTGGTGGTTCTTCATTATCTTCCGACCCTACCATTGACAAACATGAAGACCCCCTCAAGATGATGACTATAGGGGAAACTACACCTTCTGAGGCGAGTTCTCTTAAAAAAGAGAAGTTTGAAAAAAGGAAGTCCAAGGACGGTAAGGATTCGAAGAACCCCCAGTAAAGGATGATCCCAAGGGTAGCGGAAAGTGAGGGAAGAAGAAGTGGGCTTCCAGCTTGGTTTTTGTAAAAGCAACTTCACTACTTTCTGATGTATTTTGATTTTCCTTTCATGTAGGTCAAAATTGTGCGGGAGCGACCCCCGTAATTCTTGCACATAGAAGTGAATGTAAATAAATGATTAGTTTCTATAGAATCTTTTTCATATTTACATATATGCATTTTTATTTCATTTGTCTATTTACTACTGCATGCGTATATAATATAATTATCTGTAATGCTTGATCATTTATATTATGCATGCCTATATCAGTGCAATTCTATCACTTACTGTAGCTTCGTACATATAAGTAAATTTATATGATTTCGCAGTTATAGTTCATTGCATGGTTCTATTTATCATTGATGAAGTATTTCTATCTTGGTTGAATAAAACTTATTACCCATGTGGCTAGCTCCATGACTGACCTAGTTTGTTCTCGGTCGAGTTTCATCTGACAGTAACAAGGCTATAGTCAAAGAAGTGTTCAACTTCTTACCATTTCTTATCATTGGGAAAATAATTATGAGTGTCTATCTCTGGACACCATATTTTGGTATCACCTATCTTCGGGCATTGATCGGATTCGTTCATTGACCTTCGTCGTTTATCATTGGCCAAGCCTATCTTTTCGGGCTGTAAGTGTGGCCATAATTATGAATCATTGATCCTTATCTCTAGATGTTGATAGTTTGGATGCTTGTCTCTAAGCATCAATGTTCGACCTTTTCTATATCTAGGCATTTGATTGAGAAAACTCCCCGACCATCATCGTTTATCCTTGGTCGGGCATGTCATGTCGAGCCACAAACATGGTCGTGGAAGCCTCAATTATATATCGATTCCTATCTCCAAGGATGGGTGCTTTGAGTGCCTATCTTCGAGCATCATCTCTCGATCTCACCTGTCTTTGGATGTTGATTGAGAATATTCATTAACCTTCATCGCTTATCCTCGACTGAGCATGTCTTGCTAGGCTGCAAGCATTGTTGTGAAAGTTTCGATTGCACACTACTTCCTATCTTTGGGAACCAATACTTCGATTTCCTAACTCTAGGTAGGCATCCCTAATTAATCCTGCTTATTTCTGGGCATTAGTCAAGATCAGAGGGTTAATGGCGAATCATTCGATCAACTGTCATTTGATTATAATCCTTTGACCCAATCATAGATCAAATGAGTTGGTCGGTACCTATCTCTGGGTACTTGATTGCAGCAAAAGATTCAGCTTACAAGAACACAGTTCTATTGGTTCTAGAAGATGGCTTTATTTATGTACAAAATAAATGGAATGTCCTACCTTATTACATTGCCCTCAGTTCACTAGGGTGGCTTATTTGCAAAAAAATATAGTAAATAGATCTATATGAAATAGCATCGTAAGTGTTTGCTATTCACTCGGTCACAAGATTAAAAAGGGATCGACCCCAAGGCTAGCCGATCCCTATCCACGCAGACTCACCGAGGGATCGGCATACCGAATGTTGACCCCTCCTATTATATATAAAAATAATAATAATAAAATATATAATAATGTAATATAAAAAGAAAGAAAAGGATAGAGATGCGTGAATGATGGATATGATTGAAATAAAAAAGGAAGTAGAATAAATTGGCAGATAGCTGGAAACCAAGTGACGACCGATATTGTGAAGGATAGACTGCAAGCATAAGCATACAGAATAAAATAGCTTGGCAAAGACCAGTGGACGTCCGAATACGTCCGGGTGCCAACAACAGAAGCGTGTTTGTGAACGTGCACAGAAGAGATTTGAGGATTCAACCTTTTGAAATTAACGGAAATGGCGGTTTAGCTTGAAATGATCAAGTTTGAAGTCAAATCAGAAGAAGGAACGGTGATCAACCAGGAAGTTGGATAGACTTATTCCCTGTAGCCTGGGTTTTTCTAATTCAAAGCACGTCATGATACTCACAAGACGTACTTTTGGGGGCAAGTGTTACCCGTTGCCTTGACCCGACTACATAGGGCTGATTACGAAGGCCAGACTTGAATGCTAATGAGAAGGATGATCATGAAACAACAGCCACATGACCAAAATATAATGTCCGTACAGTTGTATCCAGCCTAGGGTAAATAGGATTAAATCAGGATGTCGGAATTATGGAGTTTAGTTTGGTTGTATAGGGATCGGCATGAACAATGCTCAAATTGGACGAGACATGGAGGGATCGATATACATTTAATATGGTGGGGGGATCAGCATAATGTATTTGGAGAATATGGTTCGGCATAGCAGGAGGAAGCAATATGGGTCGGCATAGAATGAGGTAATGGATCGGCATAAGCATGGTGGTGTGACTCATGGAGGGAACGGCAGGCCATAACTCATGAGGGATGGATCGACATAGTACATTTAGGAGATATGGATCAGCATAGTGATCGTGGCGTGGCTTGTGGATGGATTAGCGTGATACATTCATGAGAGAGGGTTTGGCATGGAATGGTTTGAACAATATGGTTCAGCATGGAATGGCCAGTGCAATATGGATCGGCATTACCTTGACCAGGGTAAGATTTGAACGAAAATATGATAAGAACTAAAGCTCTACAAGTCCAAGCACTATGATATTCGAAGCACCTTCATTATAGACCATAAGAGAGCTACCATAGGGATCGCTAGCCCAAACTCAACTCATGGAGGGATCGGTACCGATCCCTATCCATTGAGGGTTGGGCCTAGCCCTTCCTATGGTGGGCCCATATGGTGGAGGAGGTCCTGTTGCCAAAGTTTGAGTCTGATCGAAGGCCGCCTTCATCTATAAATACAAGTACATGGGGCCATTCTTGGGACTCTTACGCTGTTAGTGAAACTCTGTCATTATTGTAACTAACTTCCTCTATTCTTTTCTGATCTCTTGTTATTTCTTGCTATTTGTAATTGTAATCAAGTGAATTGAGAAGCAATAAAGAGAATATTCAAGGTGGACGTAGGCAATCAACGCTGAACAACTATAAATCTTGTTGTTTTTGCTTTATGCTGTGTTTTCTTTGATATTTTGTTATTCTCCACTGTTTTCATTTAATTTCTTCATTTATTACACTACTTAAATCGTTCTGGGTGTTTGTGGCCAATTTGGTTGCAAACATTTTGGTGCTTTCATTGAGAACGTTGATTCTTAGGCTGTTAGGATCGCCTTTGCTGCTACTAGATTGAGGAAATCCCCCGACAGAGATCTAGGTTCATCTTCAGAAGCTTACAAATACTATTCAGATTTATCAAGGTCTAAGCAAAGAATTCCAGAATGGTAAGGTGCACCAGATCTACTTCCCAGAATGTTGATGCCCATGAAACCGCTAGTGTTCAAGAAGAGGGTCCAAGCAACCAACCTACTACTGTGAATGTGGAGCCTGCTACCGTTCAGAACCCCGCTGATTACAAAACTAGAGCTTAATTCAATGACTTGATGAGATCATGAGAGAGCTGATGGAAAGTCGTGGGCAGCTAAACGAGCAAATCCAGGCTAATGCCAACTTTATGAACCAGATTGCTCAATAGCAGCGCCAAAGCGCCAGAAGGGATCTTACTTCTTACTCGGCGTCGGATAGTTCAACTTTATCAAACGAACATCATAGGCGAAGGCATCGTAGAGTTGAAGAAGAACGAGCAGGGACATCGGACCAACACTTGGCAGACCACCATGGCCTACCAAGACGGGTCAGTTTCGATCCCTCCTTAGGGGTCGGTACCAATCCCTCAACCAGGGGCACGACTCCTCAATTGCAGTTGGGGGTTCATGCTTGACTTGGATTTGGGAACTTGGACGTTGTAGTACGTTTTGATGCTGACCAACTACCTCTCCGGGATGATAATGAAGTGAATGCTCAGGATACACATCAGGAGGATGATAGGCCAAGGAGGCGTGAAATGGCCCGGAGACACCGACCAGAACATTCACGTAAGGTGGAGCACGACCACCACTTGGCGCCACCTATCCAGACACCAGATTTATCCGCAATGGTCAGACAGCTGATGAAGGAGAACCAGGGATTGACAAACGATGACTGGGGAGTTTCTAGGAGCCACGCCCCATGCACCGATAGTATTTTACATGCAGAGTATCCTAGAAGGTTTAACATGTCTATAATGCTTGCCTATGAAGGGAAAACTGACCCTAGGAAGCACATCATAAGGTATGAATGGTTGGTGGACTCAGCAAGAGCGAATGATGCTACCAAATGCAGATGCTTCCCCATAAATCTTTCTGGGATCGCCATGATGTGGTTTAAAAGGTTACCACCGTGGTCGATCTCAAGATTTGACGAGATGACAACAAGATTTGTGGAGCAGTTCCGGATTCACGGAACTCGCTCCAAAGATGTGATGTCGTTGTCCAGTGTAAGCCAGGCTCCGGGGGAATCACTGAAGGACTACTTGTAGAGATTTCATGTTGCTGCCACTGAAGTTAGTAACCCTTATGACCACGCAATACTTATGGCTGTGACATGGGGGTTGACCCCGAATCCGAGTTCGATGATTGGCTAGCTGGAAAACCGCCGGCCACTCTGGAGCCTTCTACTCAAAGGCGGCCCGGTTTATGAGAATGGAAGAGGCTAGGTTGTCTAGAAAAAGCAATGCTGCGGGGCCGAACGGAGAAGCGGTACAAAGCAACATCACAGTAAAGCAGTCTGGCGAGAATGCCGGGAAGGTTCAGGTCAATGTTCAAAACAAGTCGGATCAACAGAAAAGAAGTGGAGCAGGGAATCGTGACCGAAAGAGGGAGCCTGGAAGGCCGAGGTATAAGTTTCCTATGTATGATAGCTATACACCTTTGAATGCATCCCTGGAGAACATTTATCTGTCCACCTATAATACTTTCCAATACAAGAAGCCACGTCCGAAAGAATCGACCGAGGCATAAAAGCAAACAGGGAAGTACTGTTGATTTCTTGAATGTTATGGGCACAATATGGACGAGTGTAGGCATCTCCAAGATGCCACTGAGAAATTGATTCGGGAGAAAAAGTTGCAGTAGTTTGTGAAAAATCCACAGGATGGCGAATATGGGATGTTTGATCCCAATCGAGGGCAGGCTTCGCGCAGGGCTGAGGAGCCTGCACGGACCGGTGGAAGATTGGTAGTAAACACGATAGTTGGTGGACCGCATCCTACGGATAAAAGTTGGCAGGAAATGGAGCGCTATGCTAGTTCAATGAGACATGTGGATTTCGAATGTTGTTCGAATACGAAGGATGGAACTCCCACCAAGCAACAGTGTACAATGACAGATGCTATAGTATTCAGAAGCAGGGATGCCGGTAGAGTGGAGGCCCCTACTATTGATCCGATGGTTATCTCAGCCATGATTGGCCCTGCTCTTGTGAGAAGAATTTTGATTGATTGTAGAAGCTCTGTGAACATTATCTTTAAGAAGGTGTACGATCAAATGAGGATGGAGGTTAAGGATTTGAAACCGTCTAAAGCTCGTATACACAATTTCAATGGCATGGCTACTGAGGCAGTTGGTTATGTAGAATTGTCGGTTGAATTGGGGAAAAGTGAACGTAGGAGGATGTGGATCCTACCGTTCATTGTTTTGGATGTTGATTCACCGTACAATTTTTTTTGGGCCATCCGGCCCTGGCTGAACTCCGGGCAGCTCTTTCCCTGTGGTGTTTGATGTTGAAATTTCTGATTGATAATGGAGTAGGCGTTGTGCATGGTGATCAGGCGACTGGACGTGCCTGTTATGTAGCTGAGTTGGGAGAGGCTCAGCGAAAAGAGATGGGAAAGGGTGTGGACAAGTCTGTCTGCATCCAAGTTACTGAAGATTGACAAATGACGCCTAAGCCTTGGCTTGGGCACCACAGTCAGTTCTATAGAGATATAGATCCGAGGGATGATAAGGAGGAACCCAAGGAGACCAAGGCAGCGCCGGCTGAACTGACGATTGATATCACAGTCAGCCACGATGACCCATCGCGGGTGCTGAAGATCGGATTGCAAATCAGCCCTTCGATGATGAGAGAACTTACTGATTTCCTCTGAGCGAATCTGGATTTATTCGCTAGGACTCATTCTGACATGTGTGTGATCTCGCCTACCATCGCAAGCCATGCATTAAATATTAATCCAAAATATGTCCCAGTGAAACAGAAAAGACGGGGCATAGATCCGGAGAGATCCATCGCTCTTGATGAGGAGGTGGATAAACTTAAAGTCAATGGGTTTATTCGTGAAGCCCTTTATCCCGAATGGATATCTAACCCCGTGTTGGTGAAGAAGGCAAATGGGAAGTGGAGAACGTATATTGACTATTCGGAAGTGAACAAGGCATGCCCTAAAGATAGTTTTCCCCTGCCAAGAATCGATCAGTTAGTTGATTCAACTGCAGGGCATGAATTGTTATCGTTTATGGATGCATACTCGGGGTATAACCAAATCCCGATGCACATCCCAAATCAGGAACATACTAGTTTTGTCACGGATGTTGGGTTATACTATTACTTAGTGATGCCATTCGGATTAAAGAACGCAGGAGCGACCTATCAATGTCTGGTTAACCGAATGTTTAAGGATCAGATTGGGAGGACGATAGAAGTCTATGTGGATGATATGCTCGTGAAGTCACGACAATCAAACTATCACTTTCGAGACCTAGCGGAGATGTTCAATACCTTCGATTCTATAACATGAAAATCAATCCTTTGAAGTGCTCATTCGGTGTTGCATCGGGGAATTTCTTGGGCTTTATCATCAATGCTCGAGGAATTGAAGTTAATCTAGAAAAGGTTCAAGCCATTCGGGATATACAAGTGCCTAGAACCATTAAGCAAGTGTAGAGTTTAAACGGGAAGGTCGATGCTTTGAGTCGGTTCATCTCCAAGGCGACTGATAAATGCATTCCTTTCTTTGATTTGATAAGAAAATGGAAGAGGAAGTTTGAATGGACACAAGATTGAGAAGGCGCATTCCGAGCTTTGGTGGATCATTTAGAGAGACCCCCTATTTTGTCTAAGCCGGTAGACCATGAGGAGTTATATATTTACTTAGCTGTATCGCCACATGCCATAAGTGCCGCCTTGATTTGTAAGGAGAACCAGATTCAGAGACCGGTGTACTACGTCAGTAAGCGATTAACAGGGGCAGAAAGAAACTACCTGAAGATAGAGAAACTTGAGTACTGCTTGGTGATCGTGTCCCGCAAGCTTCGCACGTATATCTAGGCCCATCCAATTAACATGTATACCGACCAGCCGTTGCGATGGGTCCAGCAACGACCTGAGACGTCTGGATGATTACTTAAATGGAATATCGAACTCAACCAGTTCGACATTACATATCTGCCACGAAGAGCTATTCATGGATAAGGATTGGCAGACTTCATAGCGGAGTTTACGATGCAGGACGAGCCCCCAGGGAACGGAGTAATCCCTGCTGTGCGATAGAAGAAGTACACCGACGGAGCATCTAATGACCATTGTTCCGGAGCTGGAATTGTTCTCGCAACCCCTGAGAACTGGTCAATTTGTTACGCTCTAAAGCTTGATTTCCCTGCTACAAATAATGAAGCCGAATATGAAGCGTTGATCGCTGGGATAAAAATCCCAAGGGAGCTCGGTGTAAAGTCTCTTGAAATCTTTTGTGACTCACAACTAGTGGCATATCAGGTAAGGGGAGATTACCAGGCTAAGGGACAATGACTTTCCCTGTATCTTACCCGAGTTCAAGAGCTATTGGCGGATATCGAATACTATGACATTGCGCATATCCCGCGTGAGCGGAACGGAGAAGCCGATTCATTGGCAATGCTCGCGAGTACTGGTGATGCGCAACAGATGGGCTTGGTCCCAGTCAAGACATTGCACACCCCAAGTATAGGTATGATGGAAGTTGACCAAATACTGAAGATGGAGCCCAGGAGGGAATCATGGATGACTCCATTTAAAGAATACCGGTTGCATGGAATCTTGCCAGAGAAGAGAAACAAAAAGTGACAAGTCCTTCGCAAAGCTTCACGGTATATTGTGTAGGAAGGAACTATGACAACCCGGGAATCCGCACAGTTCAAACTTACTATAAACCACACGTGTCCAGCCCAAACTGAATGGAAAACCGGAACTTTATGGGAAAGAAAGAAGAAAGAAGAAGAGAAATGAAGAAGAAGAAGAAGAAGAAGAAAGAGAAACCCAAAAACAAACATAGAATCTCACAATCGCAGCGGAACAACATATAATATAATATAAATGAGCTTTATAAAAAGAGAAACTGTAATTTTTAATTTACATTCATAAATCAGAGTACACCAATCAAATCAAAATCATCAACCTGGACAGTTATAATAACCTGTCCTCACAATTGCTGGTAATTTAAACAACAATGAAGCGGAAAATAAACATATACGTGGAATATGACCTGAAGACTTCCAGCTCGCCTGCTGAAGCTCCAAAGCATCCAAATCTAAATCTGTAAATATACTCGGTCTGACCCGAGCATTGAGAGGGAAGAACGACCGGATCAGTCTGGTAAACCAGCGTGAGAAAACACATCTCAAATTTATTTTAAAGTTATAGAAACTTTTCTTTATCAAAACAAAAGTATCTCGAAAGACCACGCCGCATATAAACACGGACGGGTTTTTACCTTATGATAACCAAAACATTTCATATCAAATCATCTGATATTATACTATTGTCTAGAATACAAATAATATTCAAATAGCCAAAATTGTTACATTGGTTAAATTTGATGGCGTAATAAGTTTACAAACAAACTAGCAAGCACGTATTGGAGAATGGATTCTATACAAATGACAAGGTAAGGGACTACCTTCCGATAGTACATCCCTAGAAAAATGCACCTAGGGTCCAGATATTGAACTCTTAAACCAACACAGAACAGGCCTACCCCTTCATCTGGAAAGTACCGAATATGACATCATCCTGGTCGTTACCAACCTATCCGAGAGCTCTCATCACATACACCACATTAATTTAATACCCGAGGTCATAGCAGGAATAAATATATCTAGAAAGGTGATGACCATACCCTTAGGGGAGTGACCCACATAGCCCTGCTGCTTCTACCCTGTTTCTATCATTTCCGAGTGATGAGGCATAAGGTAACGATTACCTTTCACATAGCACATTCCACTTTGAATGCCCTATTGCTATTCCTTTGATCCTAATTGACTTTCACGAACATACAACCTCCGAGCTCGTACGTCTCAAGGAAGGGTGTTAAGCTAAGAGAAGTTGCCTTCTCCGCCACCAAACAGATGTACGTTTGTTAAAGTCAACGATGCAATCTCCGAAATGCAATGTCAGACATCCTTCCACACAAGTTGTCCAGGAACAAGACAAACCGAAGGCACTCTCCTACCACATCCTGTCGGGAATTACCCCTAGAATTAGTAGCGAGAAGTCTTTGCATATCGTATATTTTCATAACAAAGCACTACTGCCACCATATATATATGATATGGTAAATTTCACCTCAAGGGACTAGTGGAAAATAGCCCTGCATCATGAAAATCTCCATCTTTAAAATCATAATCATAAACCTGCACTTTCGAACACATACATTGGTCTGAAATGGTTCGTGGATAAATCTGACCCCGGTCTTTCCAAACCAACAACTATAAAAAGGCCAAATTTTGATAGTCGGTTATTTAACTATCAAAGCAACATAAGAGAAATCTCGATTCAAGAATGGCGTCCTCTTCCCATCCCATCCTCAAAACAACTCCTCCACCACCTCCCATCGCTTTCGTTCCCAACAAATACAAATCCTCATTCAGCTCTCTAGCCTCCTCCCACCAGCTCCCGCCCAAACCACGCTCACGCCCGTCCCCAGGTATCTGTCGTGATCCTTCCACTCATTCGCCTCCTTCTCCTGAGGCTCTTCTTCCATCCCCTCCATCCCCCCATGTTTATACCAGGAAATCTTATGCTCAAGTTGTATCGTCTACCCCACCGGTTTCGGTTAACCCCCCTCGACCCCAGCGGCGTCGACGTATTTTTCCTGATTTCATTAACGTTCACTCCACTATTAAATTTTTGAAAATTAAAAGCCGCTGCATGAGGTGTGCAGGACTTGGACACGTGGTGAGAGACTGTAGGGACTCAAAGATCTGCTATCTATGTGGTTTCTTTGGGCATGCACACTCGCACTGTCCCAAGAAATCTAATAATGACTCCTCAACCCTGAAAAAAGACTCTGCCATTCCCACTAAAGACAAAAGCCCTGTGCGCACAGAGAGGACCCCACTCCCATCACATCTCCCCAAGAAACGAAGCGCCACTCGACACTCATATCAACAACAATCACCTCGATCCCCTCCTTTATCTCATTCCAAATATCTTTCTCCCCAATCAAAACCTTCCTCCCCATAGACCTTTACAATGGCTGACTCTTCTCTCTACCTGACCGCTACAATCATAAATGGATTATGGTCCATCGAAACCCTTCACCTCACACTCTCGAGAACCTTCCATCAACAAGACTGGCCGATGTGGATCCTGTCTGATAACAGCTTCATTTTCTGCTGCCCTTCCTACTCAATCCACGAACAAGCCCTTACAATGAAAACCCTATCGAAGCCAGGGGGCTCTGTCCTCCTGCAACAATGGTCAGATCTCGAACACCAGTCTCCTACACTTGAACCTGCAACATGGGACAGGGTACGAGGATTCCCCGAATTCCTCAGATACAATGCAATTGCAGCCAGTGACGCCCTTAGTCCCATGGGTCGTTTCATCGAGTTTGATGATTGCGACTGGTCCAACTTCGACCATCGGTATCTATACGTCAAAATGCAATTCTTCAGCGGAGTTAGCACTCCGAGTTCTTTTGTTGCGCACTTGAACAATGAGGATTACCTCATTTCGGTGGAGAAATGGGCGCACGCCCACCCCACTCGAAGACCTGAAACGATGTACCTGGGCGTAGATTACGAGAAAGATTTCTGCTGCTATAATGAACCCATTCTTCCCGAGGACTCAGACGATGCCAGATTTGATGCCTTGTCCTTTGACCCTGCTATTCTCCCTCCGCTTCCTCCGACCGTCCAACCACAAGATCCAAGAGGGGTAGACCCCCAGTGCTGGGAGGCTTAGTCGGATGTACTGCGTGAAGACCCACTTATTGACCCGGACCTTTTTACACCCCTCCAGCAGCAACCCCAGCCTCAGACCTTGATTCCAGCCCCTCCAGCTCTTGTCCAGGAAGCTTCTCCATTTCCGCCGTCGCCTCCACAGAGGTCTCCCCTGATCACTCCAGCCACTGTTCGCAGAAGCTCCAGACTCAACAGAGCTGCTTCCCTCCCTGGTAGTTTTTATAAAACTGTTGTTTTTTCTTCAGCCAATAAAAGCCTCAATAAAAAAATGGCATGTTTTATGGGTGTGAGTTTGTGTGATGAACACTACACTGCCATGCAAGAACTTGAATCGGAGCGTTTGTCTCTTTCCCAATGAAAGTAATTTCATGGAACGTAAGGGGTTTGGGGGACCCGTCTAAAAGGCATGCAATCAGCCTAATTTTATCCCCTCATAAAGCAGACATACTTTTCCTACAAGAATCCAAATTGATAGACCCGCCGTAATCTTTCATTAGACACCTAGGGGGCCTACTCTAACGGGTTGGGCCCACATAAATGCTGAAGGTTCCAGAGGAGGTATCATCACTGCTTGGAACGAAGCTGTATGGTCCCACTATCATACCACTGCTCACCCATCCACATTGCATGTAACTCTGCGCCACTTACAATCTGGTACAATCTACTTTTTCACAAACATCTATGGCCCACAAAACATTCTTGAGAGAAATGAACTTTGGGCTAATTGTTTCACCTTTGCCGCCTACCTCAATGGTCCTTGGATAGTTGGAGGCGATTTCAACACCACCAAATCCGCTGAGGAGCGGAACTCCGGCTACTATTCGCAAGATTCTGACTCCTTCAACTCCTTCATTAATTCATGCTCCCTTATTGACCCTCCCATTTGCAATCGCCTTTTCACCTAGTCTAATCATAGAGCAGATTCGACCTTAGCAAAACTTGATAGATTTCTCTTCAATGTTGCATGGGATGACCTCCACCCCCTTTCCTCGGTCTCTGGCCTCGCTTCGACCATCTCGGATCATTGCCCACTCATCTTGGACACTGGATCTCTGCCCAATATTAAGCGCCCCTTCAGATTTGAGCGTCTTTAGCTCCTGGAACCGTCCTTTGAAAGTTTCATTAAACATGCCTGGTCCCAACCCACGCAAATCCAATTAGCTTCCACCAGAATTGTCTTCAAGCTCCGCTCTCTTAGGAAAATTATCCGCCCATGGGCCAGATCCGTTTGGGGGTCCCTTCGCTCGCGTATCTCTTCAACCCAAGTCGAGATCTTAGAACTCAATATTCTGGTGGAAGCTCGACCTCTTTCAAATCTTGAATTGACCCGCCTAAGAGATCTGGAATTGGAACTGGATGGGCTCGTGAAGCAGGAGGAGATAGGCTGGAAACAACATTCCAAGGCTAAATGGATTGAGGAAGGGGATAGAAACACCTCTTACTTCCACCGTCTAGCTAATGGCCGCCGCAGAACCACTTTAATTTCCGAGATTTCCCACAATAACTCTTCTTACACTGACCTCCGATCACCTTCGCCTTTTTACCAACTTCTACCCCCGCATCCTTGGCAAGCGATCCCCAGCTCTACCCGACATTGATTGGTCCCTCCTATACCCATCCCCCTCCCCCATCCCCATTGACCACCCATTCTCGAAAGAAGAGATTTGGGTCGCTTTGAAAGACATGTCCGATGACAAAGCACCCGGCCCAGACGGGTTCGGCCCACTTTTTTTCAAGCATTTATGGAACACCGTCAAAACCGACATTCTAGATCTATGTGCCAAATTCCAATCTGATCCCGCTGCCATTTCCAGACTGAACTATGCACACATCATCCTCCTCCCTAAATCCCCTGACGCTAACTCCCTCTCCGCCTTCCGTCCCATTAGTCTTCTCAACACAACCTTTAAAATCATTACAAAGGTCCTTGCCAACCGCCTCCAAGCAGCTATTGCCCCTCTGGTCGGGATTGAGCAGTCAGCTTTCATTCTCGGTAGGAACATCTTGGACTGTGTAGCCACAACTCAAGAAATCATCTCCTTTTGCCACCAAACGTCGACCCCTAGTGTCCTTTTGAAGCTTGATTTCTCTAAGGCTTTCGACTCGGTGAATTGGAATTTTATCCTCGAACTCATGAGGCATAGAGGTTTTCCTCCCAGATGGTGCAATTGGATCAATCATATTTTTTGCTCTAGCCTATCCTCTATTTCGATCAATGGTATGTCAGGGGGCCACATCAAGTCGGCTCGTGGCTTGAGGCAAGGCGATCCTCTCTCGCCCCTTAACTTCGTCTTAGTGGCAGACGTTTTCAACAAGATGATCAAGCTAGCCATATCCAACAACCTCTTCTCCGGCATTAAACTCCCTGATTCCTCTTTATCAGTCTCTAATGTGCAGTTTGCTGACGATACAATCCTATTTGCCTCACCCCAGATTGAATACATCCATGGCCTGAAAGTGGCTCTCTACTCATTCGAGCTCATTTCCGGCCTCTCCATCAATTTCAGCAAAAGCTCTGTCATTATGTTAGGCAACTCTCATCATCTTGGCCCACTCATCGCATCGATGCTTAACTGTAACCTTTCGGTCTTCCCCTTTTCCTATCTCGGTATCCCTCTACGTCCCACCAAGCTCCGTCGATCGGACTGGTCCCCACTTATCTCTAGAATAGAATCAAGACTACTGAGCTGGAAGGCTCACTCCCTCTCTACAGTCGGCCGCCTTGTCCTCATCAAATCTGTCCTTTCAGCCATCCCATCTTACTGGATGTCCTTTCACAAACTTCCCTCCTGGGTTATCATCAAAATTGACTCAATCCGTAGTACCTTCCTTTGGAACGGTGGAGGCGTCAGGAGGCTCATTAATTGGAGAACCGCCTGTTTGCATCAAAATCAGGGTGGTCTTGGTATCACTAACCTTGCTGCTTTTAACTCCGCGCTTCTATCGAAATGGCTCTGGAGACTTCTTACCCCGGGTAACTCTCTCTGGAAAGATTGGATTCTCTCGCTTCATAATCATTCCAACCACCATCTCATCCTTCACTTCCCTCTGCGTTGTAGGCCCTCTCCGTTCTGGGCGGGAGTACTCCAAACCCTTCCCCATTTCAGACCCCTTTTTCATGTGGCCATCGGAAATGGCATCAACTACGGTTTTTGGCATGATACTTGGCATAACCAACTTCCTCTCGCTAAATCCTTGCCCCATCTTTTCTCCCACTCGCGTTCCCCATCTACCTCAGTTAGGGACTGTGTCAATTCCGGTCCTGACTTCCTTTGCCCCCATCTCTCTTCTGCTCTGACACCTTTTCTGACCTCATCTCTGCATCCAGCCTTCTTCAATCTGTTCAGCTCTCCACACTACCAGATCGCATAGTCTGGGCTCCCGCTCCTGCCAAAGGTTTCTCAGTCGCCTCCTGTTACTCCCTCCTCAACAACCATGGTCACTTCTTCGCCTTCCCTAGACTTTGGAAATGCCCGCTTCCGCCGCGTATCGCCTTCTTTCTGTGGTGTCTGGCGCATGATCGAATCAACACCAAAGACAAACTCCTCCGCTTGCATATTCCGGTTGACCCGTACTGTGTCTTTTGTTCTAACCACATTGAAGATATTCCTCATCTGTTTCGGGAATGCGACTTTGCTTACTCTATCTGGGTAGCTTCTAGCGCCCACATCCTGGGCTATATCCCTGTATCACCTGTCATCTTCGATCACTGGCAATACAACTCCCCCAACCTCCACCTAGACGTCTTTATCGCCCTTTTCTGTTGGGGTTTATGGAAATAACGTAACGCACTCGTGCTTGATAAACCTAGAAGTCACTTCAAGGGTATTTGTAGACGTATAACTTCTATATTCACCTCCATTACAGGTCAAAGCTTTTCCGCTCCCTTTAGACTCCGTCTCCCTCAGAGAAGCTCTTCTCCGAATGAATCACAAGGGAGCAGCTCGGCTTTTCCCACGGGCCATCAGCCATAGCCTTAGCTGGTAGATTCTTGATGCGTTCAGAGCTCTGGCATCCATTTTGGTATTTTGTCTTGCTGTTTTGGTTTATGCTCTCGCACTATCTTGTCTTTGTTTGTGGTTTGTATGATTACTATGCTTGTGATGTGCTTGTGCTATGTGCCATCGATCAGGCCTATTGATCGAAACATTATTATTATATATATGCTATTAATCGGCTGTGTAGTGTCACGCTACACACCCGTCTCGCTCAAAAAAACTATCAAAGCAACAAACAACTTCTAGCACATAAGCAGTCACTAAGCCATTTAATTAATCTTTTATTAATTAAATCATTTTCCAAATATTTACTTAAAATTACCTTTTAAAAAGATATGTCTTCAAAACCATTTCAAATCTTTCAATATTGGAAAACATTTCCATATACTTACATCAGTATAAATATATCAACAAATCATCTCGTTTTCAACACTTAGAAAATATCTTCATATACTTAATTCATAATAAGTATTTTTACAAATCATTTAAGGAAAACTCCGTATTTTCCAAAACACGCTTTATTGGGTCAAAATGAATGTTGCGTAAACATCATTACGACAACCCAAAACATTAGTATAGGGATTCAATAAATTAATTATATATACATACAAAAATCCCGTATACTATATAAAACATTTACTTTTGGAAATCATTTACTATAACAACAGTGTTATAGTCCATGCCTTCCATAACTTCCCCAAAAATGTCTATTACAACAATAAATGTTGAAATATATGTTTTCGATACATATCACATTTTATAACATTTTCCAGACTATTAATTTCCATTTGGAATTATTACTTTCAAAACTTCGCTTTTAAAGGTTATCACTTTAAAACCACTAACTTCATCAAAAACATTGTTTTCAAAACAATCCTTTGAAAGATTGTTTTAACTTTCCAAAACTTTACTTTAAAACGATAAATTACTTTTTAAAGCAATTGCTTCATCAACAACATTACTTTCAAAACAATCTTTTGAAAGATTGTTAAACTCTTAAAACTCAAGTATATTTCCTTTATATAAAAATTCATATTTAAAACACAACATAAATCATTTCCATATTTATAAACTATGTTTATAAATTTCCTTTCTATTTTATGAAACTTTTATTTTATAAAATCACTTTACATATAAATTCTATTTATATATCCTTCTTTTATTAAACTCATTTACTATCAATTTCCATTTATAAATTTATTTCTTTATAAATCTAATTTATTTATAAAAATCCATTCATAAATCCATTTACCGAATACTTTCAAATCCACTTACAAAAATATTTATAAATTCCAATTATAAATCTATTTCTTTATTTATAAAATATCGCTTTTAAAAATCCTTTATAAAATATACAAAAATCTCTATATAAAAATATTTCACAAAAACCATATTTTTATAACGTCAAAAATAATACTTTTTATTTGCTTAAAAAAATTCCTCCTTTTAATAATTTAAAAATTATTAAAACATAAACTTCCAAAATCACTTAAAAATCATTTCAATTCAAAATCACTATTTTATAGTATTTCAAAATACTAAAAATATGGCCATAGTGCTACCATTGCCCTAAATAGCAAAACAGATACATGTCATCAAATATGGCACCCGTCACATCATATATCAGCATATATATGAATATAAAATCAAAAGTGTGAGGAATACTGTTGGATCTCTCCAACCTATAATCCTGCATCAAATACAGTATATAATCAAATAATATAAAAATCAACCGCTTCGAGGCGGGATTCATATACAAAGGGTCATCCGCTCATACATGGGAAAGTATAATGTCTCATCCGCTCTAGGGCGGGAATATATCCAAACCAACTAATACAAATAGTGTATCATCCAAACAAGCAACAATCATCATAAATAAAATTATTACCACTTATATAAAAATATCAGCAGGCCAGAGAGGTGAGTTTACTCACAAAAATTCCAGAGATCGCCTAAGCGCTCTGTTTTGAATTAAAATTGAACGGTCGTTCAATTTAACCCAAAATTCCAACTAGCTCGGAATTCGTCCAATCCAACTCCATAGCGTAGTGCTCGCTGATATGAACGCAACGCAACTTGCCACGCTCGAAATGGACCTCGTACGAGAAAGTTATGAATCATCTAACAATCGAATAATTAAAATTTGAATTAACTTAATCAAATAAAATTTTAAACTTTACTTACCATGTTTCTTCCTCATCGTTCCCAGGCCGAGACTTTTTTTCTTCGAATCGATCAATACGCATGCCAGAATGAACCGCTGCCACCTCCAACCGCCTCCGCCCATTGCCTACACCTCCCACCGCCGCGAACGCCCCACCTGCGCCCGCATACGCGCGAGAAATCACGCTGCCGAACCCATCACCTGCTCGCGGACGCAAGCTAATCTTGCTCGCCTTGGCTCGCCTATGATGATCTCCATCATTGAACTTGCTCGTGGGGACGAGCTCTACATTTCTCTAGTTGGGGTCGAACCCTGAAAGTGACCGTGGTGGCTTCGATCATTGTGGAGCGTTAGATGAAGGGCAAACAATGGTGGCTGAGGGTTGGAGAATTAGTGTTTTACAAAAATTGTGGGCTTTTGAGGTCCTTTTATAAAAAAATTCACAAAACACTATTCACGCTTTAAATTTTTAAACTCCAATCGAAGCATGCCACCTGGCATTCTATATGTTATACCCTTATTCCGAACACAATGGAACTAATATCGGGAGCCAATTCCATCATATACAGAAGATAGCTTTTCAAATTTAGTTATTTTAATTAAATTCTACGCGTTTCAAGCTCGCACGGTCAAACGATAAGTCCGATTGCTATGAAACTTGAAATCCTATAATAACTCACTATTACAGACCCAATGATACTGGTTTCATCGAAACCCGAGACAGTGCCAAAAATGACTATTTTCATACGTTAGTTAAAACAAGAAATTTCCTATTTCTATTTATTCACTTTTTAATAAATTTGAAAAGTTCACTAACTCCATTCTAATTCTAATAGAACTTAAATCAAATTTAGAAATTGTTTTCATTCACATTAAATTCAAGATTCAATTATTTAAACAATTTCAAATATTCAAATTAAACAATTTCAAATATTCAAATCAAACAATTTAATTATCAAATAAATCACTATATCTGAAATATAAGTTATTTAACTTATAAAATTTACTTTTCTATATTTAAAATCAATTAAATATTCCAAATTCAAATGACTGAAATTCTAGGTCGTTACAAGAACTATGTACAGAAAGGGGGTTTCCTTTCCCTTACTCCGCTGTATAGCCCACGGCGAGATAAAGCATGTCTTAAAAGAAGTCCATAAGGGGGAATGTGGCGATCACACTGGGGGGGGCAAACTTTAGCAAAAAAGATACTTTTTTATAGATACTACTGACCGACTATGAACCGGGATGCAGCTGATAATGTTATACGATGCGACAAATGCCAGATATATGCAAAAGTGCCAAAAGTCCAGCCGATGGAGATCACACAAATGGTCTGTCCATGGCCATTCGTTGTGTGGGGTATCGACATCGTCGGCTCTCTACCAATCTCCAAAGGTGGAACGAATTACGCGATTGTCGCGGTTGACTACTTCACCAAATGGGCCGAGGCGGAGCCGTTAGCCACGATTACAACCAAGAATGTTATTAACTTCATCGTTCGGGACATCATATTCCGTTTTGGTCTTCCACGGACTATCATGACTGACAATAGGACTCAATTCGATAGCGCCAAATCTAAAGAGTTTTGTCGAAGGTATCGTATTGAGAAGATGTTTGCGGCGGTCGCTCACCCTCACACGAATGGACAGGTCGAAGTTGTAAACAAGATTCTTAAATCTATTCTGAAAAAGCATTCGGAGAAAGCTAGAGGCAAGTGGGTGGATGAGCTTCCTACGGCGCTTTGGGCCTACAGGACCACTCACAAGTCCACGACCGGCCATACTCCACTTGCTCTTGCTTATGCAGCTGAAGCAGTTATTCCAGTAGAACTCAAAGTCCCTTCCCATCGAGTGACTTACTACGGTCCCAGAACAAACCAAAATCTCTTACTGGAGTCATTAGACTTTCTCGTTGAGAAGCGTGAGGAGGTCGATTTGGGAGCAGCTGCACATTGACATTGAATCGCCTGGTACTATAATGCAAAAGTTCGATCGAGAACCGTTGAAGTTGGTGACCTTGACCTGAAACGGGTTTTCCCGGTCCCGTTGCACATGAATCTGACATGGGAAGGACCATAAATCATTATACAGAGGCTTGGAGAAGGGACTTTCAAGCTAGCGACTGTTGATGGCGCAACACTTCCAAGAGCATGGAATAGTGAGTATTTACGGCGCTATTTCACCTAGACCATTTCTTTTATATTTCAGTACTAGTTACTTTTGATATTTGCTTTAGTGTTTGGCCTTTTTAACATGTTATAAGATGAGTTATTCTCCTCCTTTTCATATGATGAATAAAATCTTGAAGCTTCCTTTGCATAAGCTACTATTATTACATTTTACGCTAAGAATGCATTGGAACTAGTTGATGTCGATATATGTGATGTGTGAACAGATTCACGAAATTTACAGTTGATCAATCATACCAATCCCCGATGGGATCGAACAAGGCGAGCTTTGTAAGTTTGCTCGGTTGGCGATTCTCGTAGACGAATCAAAAAACGAAGCTCGCAACAAGGAACAAAGGTTGCCGACGATGAGAGCACGAAGAAATTTCTAAGTCCCCGGCTGTGGACTAGAAAATCCCAAGTCCCCGACTACGGACTAAAAAATTCTAAGTCCCCGACCGCGGACTAGAAAACTCTAAGTCCCTGACCGCGGACCAGAGTATAAACCATTCTGGCACAAACACGACCGCCCATGATGAAATTTCTAAGTCCCCAACTACGGACTAGAAAATCCCAAATTACCGACTACGGACTAAAAAATTCTAAGTCCCTGACTACGGACTAGAAAACTCTAAGTCCCTGACTGCGGCCCAAAGTATAAACCATTCGGGCGGAAACACGACTGCCCACGATGAAATTTCTAAGTCCCTGACTACGGATTAGAAAATACCAAGTCCCCGACTACGGACTAAAAAGTTCTAGGTCCCCGACCGTAGACTAGAAAACTCTAAGTCCCTGACTGCGGACCAGAGTATAAACCATTCGGACGGAAACACGACTGCTCATGACGAAATTTCTAAGTCCCCGACTGCAAACTAGAAAATCCCAAGTCCCCGACTGCGGACTAAAAAATTCTAAGTCCCCGACTACAGACTAGAAAACTCTAAGTCCTTGACTGCAGACCAGAGTACAAACCATTCAGACGGAAACACGACTGCCCATGACGAAATTTCTAAGTCCCCGACTGCAGACTAGAAAATCCCAAGTCCCCGACTTTGGACTAACAAATTATAAGTCCCCGACTGCGGACTAGAAAACTTTAAGTCTCTGACTGCGGACCAGAGTATAAACCATTCGGGTGGAAACAAGACTACCCACGACGAAATTTCTAAGTCCCTGGCTACGGACTAGAAAATCCCAAGTCCCCGACTGTGGACTAAAAAATTCTAAGTCCCCGACTGTGGACTAGAAAACTCTAAGTCCCCGACTATGGACCAGAGTATAAACCATTCGGGCGAAAACAGGACTGCCCACGACGAAATTTCTAAGTCCCCGACTGCGGACTAGAAAATTGTAAGTCCCCAGACCACAGGCTGACTTGAAGACCCAATGGGTGGATGGACGAATTTCGACTGTTCTCTATCCCACGAATTTCGGTCTCAAATCGATGGAAGAGACTCGAACTGTTAGCGGCATGACATAATCATTCATTACTGTTCTGGCTTGCATTGCTTAGGACTTAAGACGGCGTCTACAGAGAAGCTTTGAGATGGAGATAGTGAATCGTTAACGAGACTTGTGAGAATTATCACAAGTACATGAAATGGAAAGTAATCACTCTACTGCTGAAGTAATGATTCACGTGATGATTAATCAAAAAACAAAAACTTTTATTCACTATCTCAAAAAATTCGTTACAAATTATTCAAAAGTTCGGGGTCCACGCCCGTGCACCTACTACTAAGGAAAGAAACACACGTCTAACTTAACCAAACTATGCACAACCACACAAAACACTAACTATTTCTTCGACTTCTTCTCCTTCTTCGCTTTTTCAGGAGTTGAATCAGTCGAGTGTCTTTTTCGGAACCCTTTGCTGCCCTTGGTTAAGACGCTTGAAGAAGAAGGAAAAATTTCAACAGGAATTGTCCTGCCATGTGGAATAACCTACAAAGGTGCAGGAATAGGATCTTTGGCTGTGACCTCAATGGGCTCCGTTTTAACTTTATGCTTCGATCTCTCTTCCTCTTCAATCTGCTCCTTCATACTGCTTTTGGCGGTGTGCTCTGAAGCGCCCGTGATCACTACATCATACCACTCCTCACCAAGGGATGGGTCCTTAGGCTTATCCTCCTCAAGTTCATCGATGACTCGAGCATCGGGCCCTGGAATATCTGCAACAGCCGGAGCCTCGGCCACTTTCTCTTGTTGCTCCGTGGCAACATTGATCCTAGGAGTTTGCTCTGGACCGGGATGACCTGCAAAAGTTAGTTAAAGCACAGGAGTTAGTCAATGACTGTTATGTGCTGAAATAGCACATGGCTAAATTCAAGGGAATTCTATGATATACCAGCATCCGATTGGCCCTCGGTGGTCATTGGAGTGCTCTCTTCGAGAATGGGAGATAGCATTTGTGGACCGAAGCCAGGTATGTCCGGATCGTAGCCGATATGTTGCTCTATAGGCTGAGAAGACGACGTTCCGACCATCTAAGTAGGAGAAGGACCCTTGAGATCAGTTCCAGAGGACCCATTGATGTCCTCTCCTTCTTTGTTAGGGGCAGGAGCCTTAGAGAACTGAAGCTTCGCGGCGGCCAGGTCATACGGCACATTTCCTTGGAGCACTTCTTGCGAGAGTGCCTCTTCATTAAGCTCTGCCACTCCCAGCTCTTCCCTCTTGATTTTGGTGATAACCTCCCAGGCTTCGACGAGCGATTCAAGATAGCCTTGGCTTAGAAAAGTCAAGTCACGATGAAGAAGAACTTTGGCATTATATTCGGCAATGAGTGGATCGAACAAGTTCTTGATTTCTTCTCTACCGAACTCGGCTGCAGCTTCCACCCGAGAGTTGGCTTCTTCCAGCACTTCTTTTCTACCCTCTTCGTGGGCTATTTCTTTCAAGGCTTTGATCTGGGAAAGTTGTTCGTCAAGTTTTGTTTTTAAGTTTCTCGCCTCAACGATCTCCTTGCAATATCTGTACGATTCTTCCTGTGCCTCGATTTTTTCCTCCATCTCTTTGAACAATAATTTTTCAAGCTCCTCAACACGACGAGCTAAGACATCTTTCTCATTTTGTAAGGAGTCCTTCTCTAAGGCTAGAGTGCCACTGCGATGGGGAGCTGCATCCAGTTCCTTTTTGTGCGAAGTCTCCAAACGACTTACAGCCTTCGCCGTTTCTTTTGCATTCTTCAATGCCACGACAAGTTGGGCTTTATTTGTGAGAAGCTCGGCATCTTGATGTTTGATGATGTCTTTGTCGTAAATAGCCTCCAACTTGAGGCGATCAATTTCATGCTGGCGCTTGATGGAAACTTCGGTTCTCGGCTAAGTGAATGAACGCTTCATGCTGGACATACACATCATTCATACATGCTAATGAGCTCTCTTTGTCACTTCCAAGAATGAAATGTATGGATGGGAGGAACTTGAGTCCGTCAAAGAAATTTTTTGGAAAAGTAGATTTGAGTTCAGCCAACTTTTCCATCGTAGTAGGATCATGAGCGGGAACCGGCGGAAGCGAATCAGAAGTAGCAAGTGGATGCTTGCCTGAACGGTGCTTACGTGATTGACTTGAACTGGATGACCCGGAAAGTATGTCGTGAGGCGCAGCAGCTTGAGAACCCCGGCATGAGGACTTATCTCCACTATGAGCTGGAAGGTATGATTGATTGTCATGGCGAGGAGCATGTGGTTGAGACTTCCATTTAGATGAGGAAGAAGACTCTCGAGAATAGTAGTCGTTGTCTCATCCATCATCTTTGTCTCTGCGTCTTCCCGAATCAAAATCTCGACCCGAACGATAATAAGTGGAGGAGCCCCGGAGACGGTCAAAAGCGTGAGAGTGTGACAATGCACCTATAAAAGAACCAAATAGGAGCATATTAGAAGTTGTAACACGAGGAATTAATCATAGGTGTATGATGGAGTGCGAGTGTTTATGTGTGTCCTAGTGCTTCCCCCCGACAGACCAGTAACATTGGCTTTACTCATTGGAGTTGCCTCCTCTCTGTTGGAAGATTGCATGCCTTCACCGATTCTCATGGGAGAGTTGATCCCTTCGACGTCAATGTTGGAAAAGTTGTAATTAAATATATCATTTGGGATAGGAATGTCAGAGAGTCCGTTCAGCGAACTTTCCATTTGTTGGGAAGACGATTCCATTTCGATTGGGGTTATGACGAATTTTGGGTTTGTCCTGGCCTTGCTCTTTCGCAACTTGTACACCAACCTTTTTCTCCTCTTCGGGGGAGTTTGCATTTGGCTGGTCTGTGGCGCTTCGAATATCGATGCTTTCCCAGGGCCTATGCCACATCTTGAGATTCTCTTATCTCTCCCTCTTCAATGTCTTCCCGGGTTCCCTCAACTGGGGGCGCCACGGGGTCACTTGGTTCTACCCTTCTTTCGACAACAATTCTCGAAACCACTTTTCTACCGGGAAGCCCAATTTTGCGGCCATCTTCCAACATCCTAAATAATGAGAGCAGCTCATTAGTGACAAGGAGTTTGATATCCCGATCCTTAATGGCAGTGGCACGAATGGCCGCGACGGCCCTGGAATACTCGACGCCTTCAGGTCGAGGGTGGACACTTGAAAGAACTGGAGATGTTAGTATGATTAAGAAAGAAGTTGTGACTTGAATCTTTGAACTAAAGACGAAGTCAAGAGTAGCACGCATGTCCTTCCAACCATCTCCTTGCAAAGCTGAGAGGACACCGTACATAGAACCATTCATGTTTGAATAGAGAAAGATTGTTCCATGCGCCCGTTAAGACTTGGCAGTTGGGCGAGGGTTCAAGGAAGGCATATGAAGGACTCCCAGTCCGTCTTTTGAAATTATAGATGTATCTGATGTCTTCAGGAGTTGGTGGATAGAATAGGACATTCATGAAAAGAAGAAAAGTGCCATGGATAAATGTGAGGAATGCGGATTACGGATCTTAAGGCTAGAATAAACACTAGAGGGGGGTGAATAGTGTTTTTAAGAAATTACTAAATCTTTTTGAATTTATCTTAATTTGTTAAGAATGTATACACTAATCAGACACAGATATGAACTTAGAATCAAACACAGATGCAAATATAAAGTAAAAGCAGTAAAGGAAAGAACACACCGGATTTTATACTGGTTCGGAGTTACCCTACATCCAGTCCCGCAACACAAGTACGGATTTCCTTTCAAAAACAATTCTTACAAATACAACCCTCGGTTTCAAGGCTACGAGGTACACCCTCCAGAATCACAATCCTCTGGGTAGAGATACTTGATTTACCGGGCAACAAGTTCACCCAATTGATTTCCAGGGCTACAATCACACCTTCTCTCGCTCAATTGATTACAAAAAGTCTATAACTCAGATTAGCACTTGGATCTTGTAGAGATAGTGGAGAGAATCAAAACCAGAAATTATCTAGTTAGATTTGATATTGATTTCGATAGAGTAATGGTGTAATTTGTAAATAAGAAAGTGGAGAAGAAGAAGAGAAGTTAAATCAGAGAAAAAAGTGATTAAAATTCATTGAAAACACCCTTTATTTATAGTAGATCAATAGCCATGTCCATTGGTGAAGGGATGTGGCGAATAAACACTTCTTTTTAAAAAACAATTTAACTGTCACCATGTCGACAAGGGTACATGTGACCATGTCTACATGCCCTTGTATTTTTTGGTGATTTGTTTTTCTTTGAAAATAATTTCTATATTATATTATATTTATATTTAAACTTTAAAATATACTTATATATAGTTATAATACATAAATAACTATAGAGAACAATATTAAAATATATATAATAATTTTCTATACTTTTATATTTAAATCTTAAGTATAAATATATAAAACAGCTAAATATATTAATATAAGAATTATAGTTTAAAAACTTAGGATAATAATTTAAAATCAAAGATATTTAAAATTAAGGATATTTAAAACTAAGGATATTTTTGAGGCTAAAATATATTGAAAAACCAGGACAGATGATTTTGGTTTTTAAACATGAATATTTAAAATCATTTTGAAAAACAAGCTATATATTTTGAAAGTCATTTTGAAATAAAAGTAAGTGGATACAAAAAGATGTTCCACTAGATTTTTCGTAGGTTCTATCCTACTTAGGGTTCCATCCCTTTAACGAGCACGAAGTGGATTCCATTCCACGAATAAAATAGATTTTAAGATGTTAGTGCCTTTCTATGAGTTTTAACAATATTCCTAACTATATAACTTATCTTGGAAACTTGAACTCTTGAAATTCTTGATACTCATGAGTCTTGAATCTTGATATCTTCAATCTTTGATCTTGAATCTTTATACTGTACAGTTCTTCATTCTTTAGTACCTGCAAACATATCTATATATATATATCTACACAATAATGTTAGTATTATATATTTTATAATCTAATTCTAAGTAAGGTTGTTGTCATCAAAACCAACTCCTCAGGGACTAACAATCTCCCCCCTTTTGATGATGACAACCTTTGTTTATAAAATATCACTTCTATCCTAATACTTCTAATAACTCCCCCTTAATCTATGCCTAACTATCGTATTTTATACTTCTCCCCCTTTGTCATCAACAGAAAACCATATAACTCCATAATTATAATACTATATAACTCTATATAACTCCTCTTGAAACTAAGACTACATTACTTGTGATTATAATGATAGTGTTATCATACATAATCAATACTTAACTTTAAACTAAACTCTTAATAACTATTTTTCCTAACTAATAAACTATATATTCAAAAGATAAGAGAATATACGAATAAGAGAACACAATTTATTATATAATGTTATATTTACATGTGTGTAAACTATGTAAACAGATATACATGCGTTTTTAATATAAACAACTATATATACAACGATACGAACGAAAGAATGAAAGAAAGAACATTAGGGAGTATTCTCGACAATAGGAGACCTATGAATCGAACAATTTGGATAGTGGAGACAGAAGTTTCCACGTTGTTCGACAAGGTTTCCATCCTTATCAAAACATACTTCACCAACGCAACCTACGGTGTCGTCGTCTTCAACTTGCACTTCATGAACAGGTGTGTCCTCTTCTTACAAGGGTGCTTCTTCCTCTTCCATTGGCTCTTCTTCGCTGTCCTCTTGTGTATGGTCACTAGAAGACTCTTCTTCGATCAAGATCGGGTTCGCTTGGTTATCCATTAGGAACTTCTGCAAATTTCTAAGGATTCGACCTTGCTTCTCCTGTTCTTTACTCATCCGAATTTGTTTGACTTGAATCCCAATCACCATTTGCAGAATATCCTTTGTAGTATCCTCTAATTTTATCACACGAGCGTGAATGGAGCGTTGAAGAGGGCCGGGAGTAGGAGTGTGAAATGAGAAAGTCGAGTTTATGTTTGAATTTGATGGAGAAGCCATTATTTTCTTGTTTCAGAAGTTAAACCAGAAGAAAATGAGAGAGAATGAAGAGAAAGTCGAAATATGGAAGAATATATAACCAACTTTTCAAATTTTGGTGGGAATTTTAATTTTCAAAAAATACCGTTATATGTCGACATGGTGGGATATGGGGTTGTCGACAGGGGTATTTTAATTTTGGCTTCTAATTTATTTTTAATTTATTTAATTATACTTGTTATATATTTATGTTTTATATTTCAGTTATTGAACAAATACCTAATTCTCTTCTTAATTTAGTAAATATAGATTCATTTAATGGTTTTGTTAAGATATCAGCAGTTTGATTCTCAGAGTTTATATATTCGAGAGTAATTACTTCTTTAGTTATATTATCTCTAAGAAAATGATGTCGAATATCAATATGTTTAGTTCGAGCATGATGAGTAGGATTTTTAGATAAATTTATTGCACTAGTATTATCACAATAAATTGGCGATTTTGAGATATTTAATCCAAAATCTCTTAAGGTTTGTTGCATATATATTACTTGAGAACAAGCCAAAGCAGCAGAAATATACTCTGCTCCAGTTGTTGATAGAGAAACTGTATTTTTCTTTTTACTAAATCAGGAAACCAGAGAATGTCCCAAAAAGTGACAAATTACACTTGTACTTTTTCGGTCTGATTTACATCCAGCATAGTCAGCATCACAGTATGATATTAAATCAAATGAATCATTTTTAGGATAAAATAAGCCATAATCAGAGTTGTGTTTAATATATCTTATGATACGTTTTACAGCTTTTAAATGAGTTTCTTTAGGATGAGATTGATTTCTTGCACATAGACATACACTATGCATGATATCAGGTCTACTAGCAGTGATATAGAGCAATGATCTGATCATTCCTCTATACAACTTTTGATCTACATCTTTCGAGAGATCTTCTTTACTTAGATATTCATTGGTTGCTATGGGAGTAGGTTTTCCACTCGCAGTAGTCAAACCAAATTTATTAACTAGTTCTTTAACATATTTTTCTTGACTAATAAAAATACCATTATCTAACTGTTTTATTTGCAATCCTAGAAAGAAGTTTAATTCACCCATATGACTCATCTCAAACTCTTTTGTCATTATTTCAGAAAATTCTTTATTCATTTTGAAGTTAGTTGAACCAAAAATGATATCATCTACGTATACTTGAACTAGTTGAATATCATTTTTATTTCTTTTAATAAAAAAAGTATTATTTATTTACCAATTTAAAAATTTGATTGTAATAAATAAGATCTTAGTCTATCATACCAGGCTCTAGGAGCTTGTTTTAGACCATATAAAGCTTTATTAAGTTTGTACACATGGTTTGGTAATTTTTCATCTTCAAAAAGTGGTGGTTGTTCAACATATACTTCTTCTTTTACAAATCCATTTAAAAATGCACTTTTAACATCCATTTGAAATAATTTGAAATTATTATGATTTGCGAAAGCAAGTAGAATCCTAATGGCTTCTAATCTTGCTACAGGAGCAAAGGTTTCATCACAATCTATACCTTCTTCTTGACAATAACCTTGGGCGACTAATCGTGCTTTATTTCTAATGACCTCACCTTGTTCATTCATTTTATTTTTATAGACCCATTTAGTTCCAATTATAGTTTTATCTTCAGGTCTAGGAACAAGTTCTAAATCTTTATTTCTAGTTAATTGATTTAATTCTTCTTGCATAGCCAAAATCCATGAATCATCAGTTGATGCTTCTTTAGGATTTTTTGGTTCAATAGATGATATAAATGCTACATTACTCATTTTACTTAGTTGATTTCTAGTTGTAACAATAGATTGCATATCTCCTATTATATTTTCAATAGGATGATCTTTTAAAAGTTTAATCCTTTTATTAGGATGATTAATTTCATTATTAATTTCGGTTGATTCCTGATTTTGAGTAATTAAATCTTCTTCATCATTTGTAATTTCAAAATCTTTTAAATTTTCATCAAACGAAACATGCATTGTTTCTTCGATGGTGTTAGATCTTAAATTAAAAACTCTATAAGCTTTACTTCTATTAGAATATCCGATAAAGAATCCTTTGTCGGATTTAGGATCAAATTTATCCAAATTATCTTTTGTATTTAAAATAAAGCATTTACTTCCAAAAATTCTGAAGTATGATACCTTAGGTTTCTTTCCATGAATAAGTTCATAAGGTGTCTTATCAGTTAAAGGTCTAATTAAAATTCTATTCAAAATATAACAGGCGGTAGCAACAGCTTCTGCCCAAAAGTGTTTTGGTAAATTACTATCTGAAAGCATAGTTCTCTCACACTCTTGTATCGTTCTATTTTTACATTCAACTACTCTGTTTTGTTGTGGAGTTCTTGGAAATAAGAAATTGTGAGTTATTCCCTTTTTATTGCAGAATTCCTCAAACTTTTCATTTTCAAATTCACCACCGTGATCACTACGAATAGTTATAATTTTTAAAGATAATTGATTTTGAATCCTTTTTGTAAAGTTCTTAAAACATTCAAAAGTATCACTTTTATGTTTCAAAAATATTGTCCATGTAAATCTAGAATAATCATCTACAATTACAAAAACATATTTACTATGATTTATTGACTGAATTTGAGATGGACCAAATAAATCAAGATGAAGTAACTCAAGGGGTTTTGATGTTGAAATCATATCTTTTAATTTAAAGGAACTTTTTCTAAGCTTTCCTAATTGACATGCATCACATAAACTATCTACTTTAAAATTCATTTTAGGGAGGCCTCTTACTAGATCATGTTTTGACAGTCTAGATAAGAGTTTGAAATTCAAATGTCCAAATCTCTTATGCCAAATCCAAGGGCACTTGTATTTTCCAAAAGACATAGGTTATCATTTGAAACTTTCATACTAAGAATATAAATATTCTTTTTCCTAATTCCCTCAAATATTATGGTTGAGTTATTATCTTCAATATGACATTTATCTTTTTTAAATTTAATTTTATATCCTTTATCACATAGTTGACTTATACTTAGCAGATTATGTTTCAGATTCTTAACTAGTAAAACATTAGTAATAATAGTAGTTTCAGAGTTACCGACATTGCCGATGCCAATCACGTATCCTTTCGAGTTGTCTCCAAAGTTAACCAGTTCTCCGTCTTTGTATATAATATTATTCAGCATATCCGGATTACCAGTCATGTGTCTAGAGCATCCACTATCAAGTATCCACTTATTCCTTTTGATCTGCACAGATTGTCCGTTGTGGATTGATTCCTTAATACCCATAAAGCATCTTTCCGGCACATTATAAAATTTGGGTAGACAACTAGAATTTGAATAACATTCATATGCAGACTCATGGAACAATGATGATTTAAACAATTCTAAACTAGTTTTAACAGATTTTTCAAAAATAGCCATTTTAAAACTTTTCAAAATTCAGATTATGAAACTTTTGAAAACAAAGCTCTGATACCAATTGTGAGGAATGCGGATTACGGATCTTAAGGCTAGAATAAACACTAGAGGGGGTGAATAGTGTTTTTTAAGAAATTACTAAATCTTTTTGAGTTTATCTTAATTTGTTAACAATGTATGCACTAATCAGACATAGATATGAACACAGAATCAAACATAGATGCAAATATAAAGTAAAAGCAGTAAAGGAAAGAACACACCGGATTTTATACTGGTTCGGAGTTACCCTACATCCAGTCCCGCAACACAAGTACAGATTTTATTTCAAAAACAACTCTTACAAATACAACCCTCGGTTTCAAGGCTACGAGGTACACCCTCCAGAATCACAATCCTCTGGGTAGAGATACTTGATTTACCGGGCAACAAGTTCACCCAATTGATTTCCAGGGCTACAATCACACCTTCTCTCGCTCAATTGATTACAAAAAGTCTATAACACAGATTAGCACTTGGATCTTGTAGAGATAGTGGAGAGAATCAAAACCAGAAATTATCTAGTTAGATTCGATATTGATTTCGGCAGAGTAATGGTGTAATTTGTAAATAAGAAAGTGGAGAAGAAGAAGAGAAGTTAAATCAGAGAAAAAAGTGATTAAAATTCATTGAAAACACCCTTTATTTATAGTAGATCAATAGCCATGTCCATTGGTGAAGGGATGTGGCGAATAGACACTTCTTTTTAAAAAACAATTTAACTGTCACCATGTCGACAGGGGTACATGTGACCATGTCGACATGCCCTTGTATTTTTTGGTGATTTGTTTTTCTTTGAAAATAATTTCTATATTATATTATATTTATATTTAAACTTTAAAATATACTTATATATAGTTATAATACATAAATAACTACAGAGAACAATATTAAAATATATATAATAATTTTCTATACTTTTATATTTAAATCTTAAGTATAAATATATAAAACAGCTAAATATATTAATATCAGAATTATAGTTTAAAAACTTAGGGTAATAATTTAAAATCAAAGATATTTAAAATTAAGGATATTTAAAACTAAGGATATTTTTGAGGCTAAAATATATTGAAAAACCAGGACAGATGATTTTGGTTTTTAAACAGGAATATTTAAAATCATTTTGAAAAACAAGCTATATATTTTGAAAGTCATTTTGAAATAAAAGTAAGTGGATACAAAAAGATGTTCCACTAGATTTTTCGTAGGTTCCATCCTACTTAGGGCTCCATCCCTATAACGAGCACGAAGTGGATTCCATTCCACGAATAAAATAGATTTTAAGATGTTAGTGCCTTTCTATGAGTTTTAACAATATTCCTAACTATATAACTTATCTTGGAAACTTGAACTCTTGAAATTCTTGATACTCATGAGTCTTGAATCTTAATATCTTCAACCTTTGATCTTGAATCTTTATACTGTACAGTTCTTCATTCTTTAGTACCTGCAAACATATCTATATATATCTACACAATAATGTTAGTATTATATATTTTATAATCTAATTCTAAGTAAGGTTGTTGTCATCAAAACCAACTCCTCAGGGACTAACAATAAAGGCATAACTATTAGGGTGCAGTTGAGTAGAAGCGATCCCCAGGTGTCTCAACATTTCCCGAACGAAGGAGTTGAAGGGTGACACGCATCCGGCCCAGCACATGAACTTGTTGCAAGCAGTATATCCTGCTAGGGGCAAGTAAGGTCTATCTTGCCTCGATGGAACTAGAGCGTCTTCGAAAGGAATTCCATGGATGGAACATAATCGACGAAGAGCGGCTTCGTCGATTCTAGACGCTTGTGAGTCAACCAGATTGTTTAGGATGATAGCAACATCAACGATATCGGGAGCCGGGTCAGTAACTTCTGTAGGAAAGACTGGAATGTCAAAAAAGAGATTTATTTGCGGGGCAGATGCCCCTACTTTTTCTATTTTATGACTCGGAGCAGGTTTATCGGATAGGGTGGTGGAGCTTGATCTCATGGACGATTCAGAAGATATTATGGTTGAGCGCTCTGTGTAACTTGGGATATATGTCAGCTATCTTTATAGACAATCAATACTAGAAATAAAAACCAATTCCCCATGTGTTGAGTGTGAACTAGTGCAATGCAATGTGAAACAAACATAAATAGTTTGAAATCAGAGAAGCGAAAGTAAAATGTCGAAACTTGGGGATTTCGTCCTGAGAGGCCGACATCGCTGACCATCTCACTTGATGAGAAAGTTGATCGACAACCAAAGCTTTAGGACCGGATGTTGACATTCTGAATTATGAAGTCTGTTGTTCAAGTTCATTTAGCTAGTTTTTTACTTAGTTCATGTTGGGCATTGCAAAAGTTTGTTCGTTCAAGTATGTCGGTCCAAGTATGCAAGTCGCGTTATTTTAGGCCATTTTATGTTTGGACAAGGCAGTATGCAGTTAAGCGTTTAAATGACTTGAGTTAAACTGGTTTTTATAGTCAATACCGATCCTTATTTTATATACCGATCCTTATTTTATATACCGATCCCTATGCCCTAGCCACATAGTCGATCCCTACACTTCAACTCATGTAGGAACACCGATCCCTTCCCTTTAGCTTATGACTGACCCCTATGTTTCACTCTCATTACCGATCCCTTCCTTCTAACCTATATGCTGATCATGCACATTAACTAAGCCGACCCCTAAGACCAATGACTCCTACCAACCCTTCCTAAAACCATTTAATGCGCTCTAACAATCTACTGATCCCTTCATTTTAATATCCTACCGACCTCATCGAATTGACTTAAACCGATCCCTCCACTAAGTCCTCCACAATCCAACGCCAAAGCACTTCGTGGCCGAACCCTCTCTAGCTCAATGAAACCTTATTTCCCTATCTCCTTTTTCAGTCCTTTCTCCTTTTCCTCACTACGCCATAAATGACCTTCTGCAACACAAAAAAATGTTGGCTCAGGCCCGAAAAATGTTGCCATAGGTCTATGGCAACACTTTTAGGGTGATGCAATTTTTGCCGTTACCTTAGACCTCAAAGGCAACATTTTGACTATCTAAGGCAACATAAGTAATATTGTTGCAATAGAACCCTATTTGGGTCTATGGCAACACATATAGGTATCTGTAGCAACATTCCAAAATGTTGCTATAGATATTAACTTTCTGAATTTGTGGGGCCCACAATGTAGAGCATATTTGATTTTTTAATAAAAATAAATATTTATTTAATAAAATGCTATTGCACATAATTTGATATTTAAACAGTAATTTATTTAAATAAATATTTTATTTCAACATTTGAAATAGTACAAATTCCCGACTCCACTATTTTACAATTCAATGATATATAACACCGATATTTACATATACAGATATTCCTCACTACATCACTCAGTTCACTCATTACATATGCAGTTTCAATTTATACAAACACCGACACTGATAAATATATGACGAGCCGAGCCGAAGGCGAGCCGAGTGCCGAGCCGAAGGCGAGCCGAGAAGCGGGTCCGGGCGCAGCGCCGGCGGGGGTCCGGGGCATCGCAGTCCCGGCGGGGGTCCGGGGCACCGCCCGATTCATCCGATTTCGGAAGATCGAGCCTTCTTTGAAACGACGTAAAATGATGCACAAATGAACACCTCCTACGAATTTGAACACCTCCTCGATGATTGACTTTTGCAACTCTTTCGTGGCTTCTTCTGAATCATCCGACCTTTTTCCAGCCATCATTCTTAGCAAATTGTTCAGTGAAAACTGAAATAACCTTGCTTTTAGCTCTGTCTTGGTAAAAGACCTGAAACCATGATAAATAAAAATTGACATTTCATCGAACAGGTTGCGTGTTAATAAGTAATACATTACCCTTCATCGAACATGTTGCCTAATCACCTAATCACAATCGCCGGCATAACCACCCATTCCTTCCTTCCACAAAACAATAACAGCAACCTACCATTCCACCACCAACTTCCTTTCACCAATCCAAACTGCCTTAACCCAAACTCCTCCCTGCTACATTTCAATCAACAACAACCTTCTATCGATTTCATACCAACAAGCCTCTACAACAAACATCAAAACCCCTCTGCACATTCATTACTCCATTCAACCACTGCATACTTCATTATCGAAACCCCTACCAGCAAACTGCATTTTCTTCCAAACTACCATCTCACAACCAAAACATCCCAAACGCGCAACAACAAACAAAGTTCTAACCTATCACTTCATATACTTCAACCTCCATCACACCTTCATATCCAACTTCTACAAACTGCGACAACCAGATTCACCATCCAGCTAAAATCAGCCACAAACTCCTGCCCCTATCACCTAACGAACTCGAACTATTTCTGCACATAGCACAACAAATCCCTTCCTCTACAATCTGTCACAACCAATTCGCATCTCCTAACCCTATGCCTTCACCATCACAACAACCACCTACCTGCCTTCTCCAACAACCCGAACTACCCCTACACCCTAACTTCCTCACCAATCAAACTGAAAACCAACCTGTTAAAAACTCCTCTAAATTGCGAACCCACCAGCACCTCCCATATCAAATTCACCAACCGCAATTTCAGCAACCCATCCACCAGAACTACCTTAAATCACCATTGGCCTCACCTCCATCGCTTGAAATTTCAATCGCAATCACCCACTGCCGTAACCCAGTCCAATCATGACCTAACTCCAACAACAATCGCCGATTCACAAGCCGAACAGACATTTCCAGATCTCGACAACAAAACAAACGGCGCTCGACATGTAGGCAAACAGCAGCGAAATTGGAGGTGAGAACGAAATGGGAACGAAGCTTGTCTGAGATTTTAATTTGGAAGAAAAAAAAAAGAAACGAAAATATGATTTGGAAATTAGGGATTTGGAAATTGGGGGTGAGAACGAAAATGATATGAAAAGTAAAGCGGGAAAACGAAAATCTGGAGCAAATTGTAGCGGTGATCCAGTTTAACAATTGGATTAAATGTAGACCGTTGGATCGTATTCACGCGGATTGCTAATTTTATTAATTTTTTAATTTGAATACATCTATAGCAACACTATATAAAAATGTTGCATCGTGTTACACTTTTTTAGCTAGAGCAACACATTTTTATGGCTAAGGTAACACCATAAATACAACGTTGCAGTAGGACCAAAATTTTATATCTATCGCAACATTTTAGCTGGCAACACCTTGCAAAAATGTTGCAGAAGGTCATTTATGGCATAGTGCCTCCTCTTCCTTACATCTCAAATTGTCTCCCATCCTACCATGGCCTAAGAAACACCCAAATTCACCAAGACCCGAAATCATTAACACAAATAAAAGAGGGTTCATACCTATATTCTCAGGGTAAATTAAGAGATTGAGTATTTGAGCTTAGGAATCGAAGATTGAGGAGGAGTGACTGTGAGGGGATGGATTGGGTTCGTGATCGAAGTCGAGGTCTGCAATTGAAGGAATAGCGCTTGTAAAAGGGGAAGTTGTGATGGTATGGTACAGTGCGAGGCTACGCACCTCAATCCCTCTTCTTGAGATAAGCGAAGGGTAGATAAAAAGGGTTAAGTAAAATTGCAAAGTAGAAAAGTGAAGGGAAGGAGAAGTGGACGCTACGGTTATATATATACAGGCGTGTTTGGGAGGAAGAGGAACCGGTCATCCCAAGTGACTTGGTCACAAGATTAAAAAGGGATCAGCCCCAAGGCTAGCCGATCCCTATCCACACAGACTCACCGAGGGATCGGCATACAGAATGCTGACCCCTCCTATTATATATAAAAATAATAATAAAATAAATAGATAATAATGTAATATAAAAAGAAAGAAAAGGAGAGAGATGCGTGAATGATGGATATGAGTGAAATAAAAAAGGAAGTAAAAGAAATTGGCAGATAGCCGGAAACCAAGTGACAACCGATATCGTGAAGGATAGACTGCAAGCGTAATCATATAGAATAAAATAGCTTGGCAATGACCAGCGGACGTCCGAAGACATCCGAGAGCCAACAACAGAAGCGTTTATGTGAACGTGCACGGAAGAGATTTGAGGATTCAACCTTTTGAAATTAACGGAAATGGCGATTTAGCTTGAAACGATCAAGTTTGAAATCGAATCATAAGAAGGAACGGTGATCAACCCGGAAGTTGGATAGACTTATTCCTGGTAGCCTAGGTTTTTCCAATTGAAAGCACGTCATGATACTCACAAGATGTACTTTTGGGGGCAAGTGTTACCCATTGCCTTGACCCGACTACATAGGGCTGATTACAAAGGCAAGACTTGAATGCTAATGGGAAGGATGATCATGAGACAACAGCCACATGACCAAAATATAATGTTCGGGCAATTGTATCCAACCTAGGGTAAATAGGATTGATGCAGGATGTCGGAATTATGGAGTTTTGTTTGGTTGTATAGGGATCGGCATGAACATTGATCAAATTGGACGAGATATGGAGGGATCGATATACATTTAACAAGGTGGGGTGATCGGCATAATGTATTTGGGGAATATGGTTCGACATAGCAGGAGGAAGCAATATGGGTCAGCATAGAATGAGGTAATGGATCGGCATAAGCATGGTGGTGTAACTCATGGAAGGATCTGCAGGGCATAACTCATGAGGGATGGATTAACATAGTATATTCAGGAGGTATGGGTCGGCATAGTGATCGTGGCGTGGCTTGTGGATGAATCGGCGTGATACATTCATGAGAGAGGGTTCGGCATGGAATGGTTTGAACAATATGGTGCGTCATAGAATGGCCAGTGCAATATGGATCGGTATTACCTTGACCGGGGTAAGGTTCGAACTAAAATATGATAAGAACTAAAGCTCTATGAGTCCAAGCACTATGATATTCGAAGCACCTTCATTATAGACCATAAGAGAGCTACCATAGGGATCGCTAGCCCAAACTCGACTCATGGAGGGATTGGTACCGATCCTTATCCATTGAGGGTTAGGCCTAGCTCTTCCTATGGTGGGCCCATATGGTGGAGGAGGTCCTGTTGCCGAAGTTTGAGTAAGATCGGAGGCCACCTTCATCTATAAATACAGGCACAGGGCCATTCTAGGGACTCTTACGCTGTTAGTGAAACTCTGCCATTATTGTAACTAACTTCCTCCATTCTTTTCCGATCTCTTGTTATTTCTTGCTATTTGTAATTGTAATTAAGTGAATTGAGAAGCAATAAAGAGAATATTCAAGGTGGACGTAGGCAATCAACGCTGAACCACTATAAATCTTGTTATTTTTGCTTTTTGATGTGTTTTCTTTGATATTTTGTGATTCTCCTCTATTTTCATTTAATTCCTTCATTTATTCCACTACTTAAATCTGTTCTTGGGTGTTTGTGGCCAATTTGGTTGCAAACACTTAGCCTCATCCTTCATGACACACTACAGCAAGAGGGCAGAGAAACTTCTCCTACATAGCACTCCTTCTTGCATTACAAACCACGACACTCTACGAAGCAGTTTTCGTCATTCCTTACATCCATGCGGGAGAATTCCCTTTAGAAAATAGTCTTGGATTAGTATCATCCATGACTCCCATTTCTCTTTGGTCTCCAAGATTCAGTCGATATCCATCTAGTCGTTGCTCTAAGCTGATAAAATTTGATTGGAACCAATCTCATCAGCTGTGCATCCCCAGAGCTAGCTAGCTTAGCTATTGAATCTATCTTTGTGTTTTCCTCTCTGGGAATGTGCGTCATTGTGTAGTGTTCAATGTCATTCACAGTTCCAATGTTTTCATCCGGTCAGGGGCAAGTCTTGCTCTCTTAGCTTGAAATTTCATTTTTACTTGGTAGAGCACCAATTGAGAGTCACTGTATATATGCAATGTACCGACTCTCAACTCATTCATTGTCTTAAGTCCAACTATTAATGCTTCATACTCGGCTTCGTTGTTCATTGTTGTAAACTCTAGCTTCAGTGCATAGCATATCGTTCGCCGCTACGAGGCTATGAGAACCACTCCTACTCAAGAATGACGATCGTTAGAAGCTCCATCTATGTACAACTTCCATTGGGTAGATTGGATCATATCATCATCTTCTTCTCCAACCCGGACGATAAACTCGACGATGAAATCAACTAATGCTTATCCTCTTATCACCCATTTAGGATGTTAAGTTATGCCATATTGCCTCAAATTGATATCCCATTCCAATAATCTTCCTGGGGTATCGGGTCGATGTCGTACTTAAGGGCTTATTTGTTAGCACCTTTATCGGGTGAGCTTGGAAATATGGTCATAATTTTCTTGAAGCAATCACTAAGTAGTATTTCTGCTTCGGTAAAGTACTTACTGATATAGTTTACGACCCTTTGGATCTTCCTCTCCTTACAAACCAAGGTTGCATTGAATGCATGAGCAGATACTGCTAAAGAAATAAACAAATCTTCACTTCCAAAGGCTTCGATATAACCGATAGTCTCTCCATGTGCTTCAGCAACTCCTAGAAAGCATCCTAGCATTGCTTTGTCCAGACAAACTTTCACATTTCCTTTATGAGGGCATCAAATAAAGGTATACACTTATCGGTCACTTTCGAGATAAATTGGATCAACGCAGCGACCTTCCCATTCAAGCTCTGCATTTCCCTCCTCATCCTTGGGGAAGTAACATTTTTAAGTTGTTAATCTGCTCTAAATTAGCCTCAATGCCCCTCGAATTCATAATAAAACCCAGATACTTTCCCAATGCGACTCCAAAGGAACACTTCAATGGATTCAGCTTCATTACGTACCTCCACAGCACATCGAACTTTTTTGAAAGATCGTTCATAAGCATATCATCCACATACACTTCCATAGTCCACCCAATTTTATTTGCAAACTATCTATTTACCAATCGTTGGTAGGTAGCTCCAGCGTTCTTCAAATCGAACAGCATAAGTCGATAATAGTACTGGCCCAAATCGATGATGTAACTCATATGCTCTTGATCTAAAACGTGCATTACTATTTGATTGTATCAAGAATACACATCCATAAAAGGTAACTATTTGTATCCGACCATTGAGTTGATAAGTTAGTCGATTTTCGACAACAGCAAGTTGTCCTTTCGGCATCCTTTATTGAAATTCGAATAGCTGATCTATGTCCACCATTCACCATTTTCCTTCTTGACCAACATGAGATTCGATACCCATTCTAGGTATGAAGCATTGTGGATAAATCCATTTTCCTTTAACTTATCCACTTCTTCTTTCGATGTAGTGGATCGCTTCGGACCCAGAATGCATCTCTTCTACTTCACAGGAGGGGACTTTGGGTTCACATTCAATGCATAACACGCTATCTCCAAAATATTCCACACATGTTTGAATGTGTCTAGGTAAATACATCCAGGTTTTCCTAGAGAGAACCAACCAACTCCATTCTCAATTTGGCGCTTAGATGAGATCCGATCTTAAGGACCTAGTAGGATCATCTATATCGATCGGGATATAGATCGTCGGCTCTGCCGGCGCTGCCCACGCTTCCTCTGGCTCCTTCCGGGGACCTATAGACTTAAATAATTTGTTATGTCTCCTGAGCTAGGGCTTGGGAATTGGCTGTTATACATATGTAGTCTTGATGCAGAGAGCCTTCTCTTCACCCTTTCTCTTCTCTCATCGCTTCGCCTCTCTGAGCTTAGTGACATAGCATTCACAACTTGCACTTTGGTCTCCTTGAATGGCACCAACTCCATTCTCCATTGGAAACTTCATCATCAAGTACCAAGGAGTCAGTGCTATTCTAAAATTGGCAAGAGATGGTTGGCCCAAAAAGGTGTTGTACGCTGAAAATTCATCAATAATTACAAATGTTTGCATCCGCAAAATCTTGTGGTATCCTTTACTTAACTCCATAGATAGGTCAATATAGTCGAAAGCTCCTTTGCTTCTCAGGAAAAACCCCTGAATCTTATATTTACTTGGCTTGATGTCCTTTGGACTAATTTTCATCTAATCAAAAGTCTTTTAAACAAAATGCTAATCGAGCTTCCATTATCAATCGATACTCGGTGTATAGTAGCTGGCTCAACAATGGCTGAAATGACCATGGGATCAAGCGTCGGTGCTTTGATTTCGTTAGACTCTTTATCACGAAACAAAATATCATCTTTCATTATTCTCAGCTGTTTTGCTGGAGCTCCATATTTGATGGCAAAATAACTTTCCTATGGTTTGTGTTTCAATGAAGTTCTGTAACATTCTGTCTCATTCCAGCACTTTACTGCTAGATGAGGTCCTCCAGTTATCATATTTATCACAATCCTACCATCGGACCACCTGGAGCCTTCTCTGTTGGACCCAGGTCGATCACTCTAGGCAGTCTACCCCAGAAGTCTAGCATCCTTTCCCATATCCTATGGATCTCTCACGTACTATTACAACTTATTCTTTCATATTAATTCTCCAATCATATCTCCCAGGTGATGAAACTCATTGGTATTGTGTCCATGAGTGTCATGGAAGTGATAATACTTCCCATAGCATCAATCAGCTTTTATTGGCTCCCTCTGAGGCAGCTTCTTAGACCTTTTTGTTCCCAACGTAGCAAGTTATATATATTCTTCATAGTGTCATTTAGAGGAGTGTACTCCTCTGGTCTCAGATGTCTCAAACGCTTCCTGGTATCATTTCTTTTACCACCTACAACCCTCGTTTCTTTTGTTCTAACTATTATTATTATTATTTCCAACATTTATCGCAACATTATCAGCACTCTCTCTAGTTTATTTAATAGTCATATTAATTTGCACAACTTTTTTCGACAGTCCATTACTAGCCTTCCCGACAATCATATCTGCCTCTTACAAGCGCAAATATTAGTTTGCCTTCCAATAGAACTCTTCCGTGGTAGATGGTTATTTCATCTTCAACCATTTACCCAAAGTTTTTGTCCAAATGTATACCCTGGACCAATGTCATTTGCACAATATCCTATTTCGGGTTATTTACTTCCGCTACAGCAGTGTTGAATCTACTTAAAAATTCCTTCAAAGTCTTTTTAGGATCTTGATTGCTATTCTACAAGGACATTAAAATCTTCAATCGGGCAGTATGGAGCCTGAACCGCTCTATACAATTCTTCGCTAGCTCATCAAATGTTGATATGGATCTTGACGTGAGCCGGGTAAACCACTTCAAAGCCACTCCATTCAAAAAGATGGGAAAACACCTACATCTTACTACGATTGTTGCTCTGGCACCATCCATGTCCCACTCATACTTTAACATATGTTGCTTAGGATATGTTGTTCCATTATACGATGTCAATGTAGGCATTATAAACTTCCTGGGATATTCTTCTCATAAAATATTCTCTATGAATAGAGTTCTACTAGGTGCAGAACCCCACTCTTCATTCTTCCTCCATCGGCTTCACCATATCAGTAATATATTCCTTATTGGCCTGATGATCTAGAAAATGACTATCAGGAGTAGCCTTGAGTGTTTGACTCTACAAACGGTCTTGGTTCGCTTAATGAGGTCTAGGCTCTCCTAGCTTTGGGAGAACCACTTCTTTGAATCTTCTTTGATGTCGGTTGGTTCTGTGATGGTCGTTTGAGCACCTGCGTTTTGTACTTCAACATTCTGCCTAGCATCGTTACAAGTATCCTGTAAATCACCCATATTGTCTGACAAGTTGACGACATCAGGTAATACAACCCCAGGAGCACCTCATTCACCTCGGTACTGATCTGGTTCATATCGCTACCGAGTTCTCCAAGATTGGCCAATACTTGGCCACTTATTCTAGTGGTCTTCCTTGAGGCTCCAACAGTCTTTTCCTATATTTTTTGCTTCCCGTTCCTTCTGTTCTGATCAGATGCAAATGAATTATCTTCTCAAGAATATAAGGTAACACATTTCTCTGGCTTTTCCTAGGCCTTTGGGATTGCTAGATCAACAAAGTAATACTTGGATCCATCTTATTAAGAAGCACTTTCTGGCTATCCACCATCCTCTGCTTTAATTTAGCCATCATCGTACCAAACTCAACTTTTATTACCATCTCCTATGGAGCAGATAGTCCTAATAAAGCAGCCATCATTTGGTTAGTCTCTTCACTGTTGTGAGAAGCTTCATCTTCTCTACCAGCTACAGCTTCAAACCTTTCGGACCTTCTAGGGACCATTACTTCAAATCTGCAATAACAATGTTCTAGATCTAACTTTTGGATGCTCTAATCCACTCCTAAGAAGCTCTGTTCTCAATGAAAGCACCAAAAATGTTGAATCAAAGATTGGAATAACGCCCCTAGATAGAATTATAAAGACTAGATCTAAGTAGAATCGATAAGAAAATAGAAAAAGCACATGGAATTTTTGATGTGCACGTAAATGTGCATATTTTTCCTACCATTTTTTATTGAATTAAATTAAATAAATGATCATATTGGGTGTTTTAACATGTTTAGACCAAAATTCAAATTATTTTCAAATTGTCATATATTCATCTTCATATAGGAGCAATATGGTAATTGTTGTGCATATATTAATTTGTGAAAATTTAATTGGAAATGTCTATATTATTTTGTAGGAATTTTGCTTCAAAATACAAGTGGCTTCATGAAGGAATATGCATGCACAAAGAAGATACAAAGGAATGAAGATGGAAATAATTCACTCATGATCATGGAGGACCCCACTACCCAACTACCTTAATGTACACTTAGGAGCTAATGCATATCTGTGTAGTTAAAGTGCTCGGCAGATTCAATGCAGTGGAGATGCAAAAAGTCATAGCAGGGATACAACGAGGATATAGCGGAATATAGCGGATGACTCTAAAATAGCATATAACACTCATACTTAATGATTTTACAAATATATAAATGGTAATTAAATGAAAAATTAACATTCAATTGAATTATAATTAATACATGAATAATTTTAAATAAAAACATGTGAAAATATACTGTAAATAAACGTAAAATTGTTACATAACATAATTGAATTTAGTATAATATTATAGTATTTTCATTTCTGAAAATATATTAAAAATTCAATTAAATAAATTAATTTCATAATTTTTATAATGCATAAATGTCATTTTTTAATTCATTTCTTTTAAAGAAGATATAGCAGAATATAGCGGGAATAACATGATATAGCGGAAATAGCGGGGTTTAAAGCGGAAAGGCTATATTTGGGGCTATATGAAAAAATCGTAGCGGTTGAAATCCGCTATGAGATATAGCAGGGTTACAGTGGGGCAATAACGGGGCATTAACTGCACAGATGCATATGCTAAAAGGCCATTAAAGCTTCCTACACACTTAATGGATGATTATTAGATGCTAATGATTACTTGGCCACCACACTTCCTAAGGGGTAATTTGGGTAGTTCCCAAAAAATGGATTAGGTTTAAAACATGTATAAATACCCATATTTTCATGTAACCCTCCTCTCTTCTTTAAGGCTCTCTTCTTCTTAGCCTCTTAGTTTAGGATCAAAAATAAACCAAAGTTCTTTCTTTTCATGGCTACTTATGCAATTTAATACATGCTCTTTTCCTTTACATGCATTTTCCTTTCATGTTAGTAGTGTAGATTTATCATTCATGCAAGTAGATTAGTGTTTATTTCTTGTTAATTAGTTCTCTTTTTCAATAGCTCTCATTTTCCTCTTCTTTTTGTTCATGTTGCAATCTACATTTGTTGATTTGATTACAAATATGAGAGGCTAAATCCCTTCAATTTAGGGGTAATAAAGCTCTCTAGTATGTAGATTCAACATTTTGATGTTTATACTCTCTTTTTTTGCTTAATGGAAACATTTGAAGTGGTTTAACTTGTTGTTGTAGCTTTGAATTTGATAGCGTATATTATTAACACCAAATAGGCTATGGTTAAACAAACACAAATTACCTCGTCATCTACATATGATGTTGGTAATGAAGTGAATGTTTAAATAAAATTTTGATGGTCTATATTTCTAATCAATAATTAATAGGCCATACTTAAATTAGATTTTGCTTTCAACTTTGTCGTCATATTTCATGAGAGTTAAAAGCATATTAGTGGTTGTGTTATAGTTTGATGGCTTATATTGGGCTAACTAATTGCACAAATATGTCATACTTATGATAAACACATCAACTAATTTCACTAATGACAAAAGGAGAGATCATAACTTCATTTTGTTGATTTATGTGATCTAGAGAGTGGAAATTTCCTCTAAATTGCCTTTAAACTCTCATATTTTTATCAATCTTCTTTTGTTAGTTTTCTCATTTTCTAGCTTAAACAACTCTCAACTTTGGTTAATTTGATTGAATAGGAATTTTAAAATCGAACAATTCCCTGTGGATCGACCCGTACTCGCCATGTACTAACATTTGTACGTCGTGCGCTTGCGGTAATTTTATTATAAATTCGTTCGGCCGTTTTCTAACTCGATAGAATTTCTATCAACGAACAAGTTTTTTGCGCCAGTGCCGGGGAATAGTTTTGATTTTGATTTTCTATTCTTTGAACTATTTTTGTTTCATTTTAGTGTGTTTTCATTTTGTGTGTGTTCGCATTTAAAAAAAATTGTGTGTTGTGTGTGATTTTTGTGGCTATTCTGTTTGTGTGATTGTTGCTTTTCTATTGGCATTTGCATTTGCATATTATAATAAAGAATTCCAAATTCCAAATTGCATTTTCTATTCATTTATCACTCTCTGTTATGCATTGTATTACTGTTCTCTGTTTTCACGTGCTGCTTCATTGTGTTTCATTTCATTTTGTGCTAACAACCTTCAGGTGCTGTTTTGCTATTTTAATTCTGTTCATTTGATTTGTGTGAATTTCATTCTGTTTCTATTAAAAAAAGTGCATTTGCATCTCATTTTCTATTTCCAGTTTCTATCACATTACCATTTGCAATTTTCATTTACATTTCACTATGCATATCATTTTCTGTTTTTTTTACATTTTCAATTGTGCATTTCATAACATTACACTTGCAAATCACAAAGCAACCTCCTCAGCCAAGCATTAACCACCTCTACACACAATCACCCTGCCACATCTCCAAACAACCTAGTCACCTTCTTATCTGCATCACCGCCTTGCCTCCGTTCATTCCTCTAGCATCACCAAACAATCACACATCAGCCTCTAGCATCAAAGCATTCCATACATCAGACTCACCTTTGAACTGCCCAAACACAACAATTCGACCATTTCAACCACCAGACATCCACTGCGACCCCACCTGAAAACCAATTCCACCTCCTCAATATCAATCGCCACGACCAACTCTCCCGATTTCCAACCCTTCCACGCTTTAGAAACTTCACTTGAAATCATCTTCCAACCACATCGACAACCCCAATCACAACTTCCTGCATTCTTCCACCAAGCCTACTCCTCAGCCACAATCCAAATCCCGACCTCGAGAAGCCGTGACCTTCAACTATCCTCCTAATCACTATCACCGTGATCACGAAACCACTCCAAATCCTTGCTCCATCACTTCGGCAATTACCACGAACTCCACCAATAATCGCTGATTCTTGAACCATAAACACAAGCAATAATTAGAATTTGGGAGCTTGCGAACTGGGGAATTGGATTAGACTTTGAAAATTAATTTCGTTAATTGATTTCGGGCAAATTTATGAAGTAAAAAAAATTTGCATAAGATAAAACTGTGTTGTGGTTTACTTTTTGGGCCGGGTGGACTTGGAAACTTAAAAAAATTGCTTTGTGTAATTTGTTTCAATTGGTGTTATTTATTTTAATTAGGTATTTCTCTTTGTCTAATTTGTTTTAGTTTAGTCATAATTAAAAACAAGTTTGTTTTTGTTTCACTTCTTCCATTATGTTTGTTTTTAAAAAAAGAGTTGCTCATTTTGTTTTGTTAATTTTTTTTAGTCTTGTTTTGTCTTAAAAAAAATAATTTTGAATTTTAAAATTTGTTTGTTTTGTTTTAATTTCTTTTTCTTAAATAAACATGTATATATCTTGTTTTTATTTTCAGGTTGCAGGTGGCAGAAATGCTTGCCAAAAATAATCTGATTGCTTGCTTTAAAAAAAATATTTATCGCTTTAAAAATAAATTGCTAATAATCCACACGCTTTGGTATCGTGCCCTTAGCCCTTGTTTTTATTTTGTTTTGCATTGTTGATTGCTTGCATTTGCATTTTTATCCAAAAAAAAATTCAAAAAAAATTCCATTCCTAGTTGCATTGTTAATACACGTTTAATTTCTGCTTTGCATTTCATCTTAGATTTTGATTAATAATAACGGTTCTGTTACCTGGCTAAGAACTATCTTGGTTATTTAAGACAAAGTGTGATTATACAATTTTGGGTTAGGATCTACTTTGGATAGAAATTTGTAATTGAACCCTTGCATTCATTTAGTTGCATTAGTTCATGCATATTTAAAAACAAAACAAAAAAATTTCAAAATCCAAAACTAAGAAAGATTGTAAATACTCCTTAACCTAGTTTTAAACACTTTCTTTTGAAATTTTTCGATCAAAATCCCAAATCCAAAAAAAATTACTTAGTTTTTTTTTAGAAAAAAAAATCCAAAAAAATAATATATATAATCTTTTCAAAAACAAAAAAAAATTGAAAAACCAAAAAAAAAAATCAAATTTCCCTTTTGAAAAAAATAAATTCCTTTTGGTAAATAGATTTCTTTTATAAAAAAAATCCCAAAAAAAACATTCTTGAAGATGTCTGAATTTCCATATTAACATGAATTTTACGATAGTTGTGAAAAACAATATAATCCATATAATTTCACTTCAAATTCTTATGGATATTTCAACAACAACTATTGTAAAAACAATTCGGATTTTGCACCAAAAAATTTTCAAAATAATGGTCAACCCTCAACTCTTGAAAGGTGTATTGAAAAAATTGAATCTTTACTTGAAGAATAAAATCACATGAATGATTTGTGTAATTCATATCTATGCAACAATTCAAGTCAAAGTTTTCAAAATAATCAAAATTTGAATTCACTTCCAAATTCAAATGATTTTGAGTATAACCCATGCCAATTCAATTTCAATCTTCAAACTGAATTTCAAAATCGAAACGAAAATGGAAACAACTTTTCAAATAATTTTGGTAATGGGAATAGTTTCATTAATGGTGCGATTGACAATTTTTGCTCTCAACAAATTCAAATTGAAAATTCTGAAATTAATAATCATGAAAGTGAATTAGTTGAGCAAATGAAAAACGATTACGGGGATTTGTTGCGTGAAACCTACAAAAAAATTCGTGAGAAACAAAATCAAATCCCAACGTGTGAAGAATCAAATGATAATCCACCGTTTATTGAAATTGACAACTTTTGTCCTCAATAAGTTCAAAGTGAAAATTTTCAAGTTAATAATTAAAAATTTGACTTTGTTGAGCAAATGAACAAAATTTACAATGACCACACGGATTTGTTGACTAAAACATACCAAAAATTACGGGAACAACAAATTCAAATCCCAACATGTGACGAGTCAAATGATAATCCACCATCTACCCAAATCGATGATTTTCAAACAACAACTTTTGAAACTGAAAATGATTGTCTTAATAAAGTTGTTGAAAACACGGTAATTGAGTAGGATTTCAATTCTTTTGAGGGTGTGAAACTCGATTTAAAATTTGATCTTCCTTTCTCTGATTTTGAAAATTTGAATACAACAACTTTGGATTTTGAACACGATACATGTACCAAAGTTGTTGATAATCCAAATAAGGAAGAAGAATTTAATGAACACAAATTCTTTGGACTTTGCGACGACGAGTTGTTGAATTCTGATAAGGAAGATTTAAATCACCATTTTGATTTTGAAATTGATAATTTTGAAGAAGTTTTCAATGATAAGCTTGAATTTCAATTTGGTGAAAATAAATTTGAATTTCAATCAATTGTTTTATCAACCCTGAAAATCATCGAAAATAAAACAACTCATACGATTTTCAATAAAACGATATTCGTTTTTCATCAACGTTTAATTTTGAAATCTTTTACGGTTTGGTTTTTCGAGCTTAAGCTGTGTCTCATATACTTGACGAGACAAATGAATTAGTCTTTGGAAGACCGGTTCATTGACTCTTTAATGGCAAACTTTCTAATGTCTTGTAAATAATAATCTTTTTCATGTAAATATAGGTTTTGTTTTTATTTTATTCTTCTCCTTTCACTTGGGTTGAATGTGGGGACACAATCAAAATTAAGTGTGGGGGGAGTCTCATCTTTATTTTGATTTTTCATAGGTAATTATTTTTTCATTTTCCTTCCAAAACTCAAAAAAAAAATTAAAAACAAAAACAAATTTTCTTTCTATAGCATTTTGATTTATTTTTGAAGAAACACTATAATTAGTATAAATTTTGGTTATTAAATTGATTTTTTTTTGAAAATTTATTGGTCTTAACAAAAATAAAAATTAAGTTTGATTACAAGTAACAGTGGTTTAACTAGTATATTGGAAGGTTCATGAGCGATAATTATGAAGTCTATCCTAATGGAAAATCTTTGTTTAAAAAAGTGGGGATTTCAAGTAAAGAATATAAAAAAATTTATCTTTTAAGTTAAATGGTGCTAAGATGATTTTGCAAAACACTCTTCTCAAAAAAAACAAACAAAGAAAAAAAAATATTTGTATATATGTATTAATTAACACCTACGGTCGAAAGGTGTACACACTTGTGTGCACACTCGCCATTCTCTGTACCCTTCTCACGTAAGCCTGAAAGGCAGTGCATGATCGGTATATCTAGTGTAACAACCCTAATATTTTGTAAATATTTTAAATCATTTTAAAATAAATTTTACTTCAATATTATTATTTTTAAAACATTTTTAAAAGTGAAGTTATAATTTTCCAAAGTTAATTGCATTTTTGTTTGCAATTTCAATGCTAGTTTCAATATAATAAGCTATTTTCTTTATTTACTTTTATTTTCTTTTTATTTTTCCAATGAATAATTATTTATTTTCATTTTCACCTTATTTTTGTTTGTCTTATATTTATTTACTGATTTTATTTTGTTTATATTGAATTTAAAAGAAAGTGGAAATTTGAAGAGACTAAAGCTTTTAACTTGTGACTTTTCATCGTCTAGACTCTTCACATACTTTGGCCGTTCATTACTTTATTGTTGGCCGTGAGTTTTATTGTGTTTTCATGTGAGAAAACTTTCTCATTCATCACAAGTTCGGCCAAACATTTCTGAAAAAAATTTGGTAATGGCTTCCTCTTTTTTTTCTACTTTTCTTCTTCATTTTCTATTGATTTTTCCATTTTTTTTCCCTTGATTTCCTCTAGCTTTGCTCAGCCATAGACCTCACCATCACCACCACTCCTCCTCCTCCCCATGATCCACGGCAACAACCCCTCCTCCTCCTCCGACCAGTTCAGGCCGTGACCTCCCCTTGATCCAAACATCACAGAAACAATGTTAAACTCCACAAAAGTCTACATAGCCGAGCCTAGTTCATCTTCCCTTCATTGTTGACCATGGCCACCACCATGAACCACCACCACCTATTTGATTTGACCCCTGACCATCTTGTCCAGTCATGTAGCAGCCTTCGCTGAGCCCATAGGACCATAGGCCGAGACCATGGTGAATCAAACGACTTGTTAGCCTTGCCTCTTGACCTTCCTTATGTTGAAACTCCTACCTCTTCATATCCTCTTACTTAGCCGTGCATTTGTGAACCCAAACCAGACCCTTACCACCTAAAATCATGTTGTGGCTGAGCCAAATAACATGTGTGGTCGAGCAAAGTTGAGTTGAGATCAAGCAAAAATTGATTAAAAGATTGGTTATGCCACTTGTCTAATTCTATTTCTATTTTGTTTCAATAAATTTTTGTATTGTATTTATATTTATATTTGGCTTTGTTTATTTTGTGAATACAAGATTTACATCTTGGCTCTCTCTCCATTCAAATCTAGTCGTGCTATCGTGCTTTCAGGATTTTCATTTGTGTGTTTTATTTGCAAACTCCAGCGTTGAAAGGTGAGTATTCACACATGACATTTATACATATAAATTGTAAAGTGACAACAAGTGAATGTGTAGAAACTATTATATTATGTTATATCTGCCTGTAATGTAAATTATATGATGTTAAACCCTGTTATAAACTTGTCACATCATCTGTTATTTTATTATACTATTTATTTATTTCTGTTAATCACACTGCAAGTTCCCTATAGAATAGAATCACTATGGGTTGAAATGATACATACCCGAACGGACTTTAGAATAAGGAAAAATCGATAAGCCTGAGTGATTTTTATTCAATTTTATTTACTTAGGATTGCGGGTTTGAAATGATAAAACCCGGATTTTCAAATTACGGATTGAAATGATATATTATCCGTATCACTTGACTTAGGCTAGAAAATATTATACAGACCCGTGGTTATTTTATAAAGTTTTCTGGAAATTTTTAAGTATTTTTAAAATGTAAAAATATGGGAATTTGATTTAAATTGAAATTAAAATGATTAAATAAAGAAATAATGATTTTTCTATGTATTAAAAATGTAAATAAATGAATAGAAAAATTGTGATTTAAACATAACTTAAATTGGAAATTTTGATTTGATTTTTTATGGAAGTTTAAGTTAATTAAATAAAAATGAAAATTAAGTTTTATTTGTGAAAATGGAAATTTAAATTTAAGTGTTAAAGTAAATTGTTAAAAATGAAAAAAATGGAAAAATGGTACACTTGAATTTAATAAGTGAAACTTTGGAAATTTTGATTTTTATTGTATAATTTTTCTTTATAAAAAAACCATAAGTTAAAGGTATTTAAATGAACATTTTTGATGTGGAAAAATATGATTTTTATAAGTTAAATTGGTTAAAATTGAAGTTAAATTTGTTCTGGAATTTTATTATTAAATCTGGAAATTCTTTTAGTAGAACTTCAGAAATGCTATCGTTTCTGAATTTAACTTGAAAACTGAAGTAAATGATACTACAGCACTTTGTAAGTGCCGTGGTTGATTCAAATGAACTAAAGACTAATTTAACTATGGGCTATGACAACACTTTGTAAGTGTTGTAGTGCTGAAACTAAACTTGAACCTGAAATTAATGAAAGAGCTATTGTAGCACTTGTTAAGTGCTGCAGTTGGCTGAAATGTGATTTTTGAATATAATTGAACTACTGCAGCAGTTTTTAAAACGCTGTCTTTGCTGAATTGAATTAAATCTTAAATTTGAACCCTGAACTATTACAGCAGTTTTGTATATGTGCCTTTTCTGAATTGAACTATTTTTTAGCTAAAACTGAACTATTACAGCAGTTTTGTATATGTGCCTTTTCTGAATTGAACTATTTTTTAGCTAAAACTGAACTATTACAGCAGTTTATAAATGTTGTCTTTGCTGAATTGAATTGTTTTCAAATATAACTTACCGCAGCACTTTCTAAATGCTGTGAAAGCTGAAATTTTAATGTTTTAATGAATTTAAGTGAATAAATGAACTCAGAAAAGGCTAAAATTTTGGGAATTTAATATTGATTTAAAAGTATAATGACTTCACTTTTAAATGGCTTAAATGAAGTATTTGATTTGAAATATAAACTGTTTTAAATTTATAACCACGGGTTATAATAACGATTGGTTGTTAAAGAGACCGGGATCGGATATGGACATACTCTCTGTCGATACCAAAAACCACTTTAACAACTATGTACGTGGTGGAGTTTCCAGAATGAAGTAGGATGGTGGCGACGATCCTAAAGGTATATACGTAGACCCAACTCCCGTGAGTTGGCATAAAGTGGCTAAAACAGGAGCGATCGACGGGCCAATGAGGTAGCACCTCTGATCGGACACACTTCTTCGATACCATTCTATTACTTTGTGATTGATTGGGTGCACCCCTTGTTTGGGAGTGTTGTTCGAGGTGGGCGGTAGTGGCTGCTATGCGTTTCCACCCGCCCGGATGCGTAATTGGTATATCTACCCTGACATTGACTAGTTGTGCCGTGTCACTTACCATAGCGAGCTTTACTACGAGTTTGGATTTCTCCCGTAGCCTGTGGAGTAGCGAGGGTAGCCCCCATTTTGGGAGTATGCTAATACTGGATAGACTACTGGGACTATTACGTGTTAAGGTGGAAAATGTAAAGCCTTAATGCTATTTAAAAGTATGTTTATTTTATAATTAGACATTATTATAATAGCGAATATTACTACATAGTAGATAGTTTAACGGATCCTTAAAGAATGGGCGATCCCAAGCATTCTTTAAGTTACTTGTACCTTTTATTACAGTTCACTTGAGTTGGTTTACATTGTATAAGTATGTATGTCCTGACTCGAGTGTTTGTGTTTTATTTACGCTCGGGTCAGCCTGAGTGTTCACAGCTTTGGACTTCACTATCTAGAGCTAGGAATCGCTGGAGATTCTGCTTATCTAGTTATTTATCTATTTCCATTCAGTGTTTCTATATCAACTTTGTATTAGAGACTTATGTATTTGGGATTTCTACTGTACTTGTTTCAGAACTGTATTTGTTTTCAGACTATGTATTTTGTATATGTTTTTGAGACTTTGTATTTTAGTGGCTTCATGAACCACTATTTATTTTATTTCCGCTGCGATTTATTCTGATATTTCTGTGTCTGTGATTCTGTGATTGGTTTTATTTGCTCCAAATTTAATTACAATCTGTTATTTTGCATTATTCAAGTCTGACATGTATGGATTATTGTCGATTTGAATGGTCCAAAATAGTGGGTCGTTACATTTGGTATCAGAGCTTTGGTTTTTAGGCAAACCTTAGCCTATGGAGCAAAAAACTCATTAGAGATAGGGTGTAAATACCCTAGAATGAGTGAAATCAACCTCAGAATCATTTCTTTGTGAGAGAACATATTTTCAAAGTATAAAATGATTTCAAAGGATTTTAAAAGATTATTTTGATATAAAAAAATTTTGTTTTAAAAGAAATTTTCTAAACTTCCTTCTTTCGTATCTACCTTGTTAGGAATTTCTTTTATTAGGATATTCATCCAAGTGCATTTATCTTATCTTATCTTTGTCTTCTCTGTACCTTTGTCCTAAAATTCATTCTTGATTTTTCAGGATGAATCGTGGAAATGCTAGAGGTAGGGGTCGTGGTACTGCTCCAGCTCCTCAACCTGTTGCACCTGTTAGGTTTACCATTCTCTGTAAGGAATTCTCTCAGCTTGGTGGAACTAAGTTCACGGTTCAGAGAGCATTATCTAAGCCCAGCAATGGTTACGGAGTTTAGAGAGGATCTTTACTGGCCTCGAGATTACTGATGCCCAGAAGCGTCAGTTAGCAGCTTGGCAGCTGCAAGAGTCGGCCTTAGATTGGTGGGAGTCTGTTACAGCTCACACTAACGAGGGTGATATTTCGTGGGAGCAGTTTAGGTATCATTTGTGTTATCTTGAATTTTATTCCCGTTTCCTTCCTTTTGAATCTATCTTAAGTTTTGTTTTGTATCTTCTTTCCAGGGAGGCTTTTGTGGCAAAATGGATGCCCGAAGCCGGGGAATCTCAGCTTTATCGTGGATTCATGGATCTTAAGCAGGGTACCATGTCCTTTTCTGAGTATGAGCGGAAGTTCAATGAACTTTCCAAGTTTAGTCCTGGTCTTATTGACACCCAGCTTAAGAAAAATGAGAAGTTCATAGCTGGAGCTCGCCCAGAGTTCTACGATTGTCTTATTTCTCATGTTCATGGCACTTTCACAGAGCTTATGGATATGGTTATTCATTATGAGAACCCTACTTCCAAGGGTCCTGCTGTTGCTAGTGCTCCTACATCTCAGTCTTCCACCGCTAACTCTAAGAAGAGAAAACCCAATTTCCACCAGTAGAAGAAGAATTGGCTCAAGCACCCAAGTTTGGGATCTTCATCATCTTCTTCTTCTCAGAGGCACCCTATAGACTTGTCTAACATTACCTTCTTCAAGTGTGATCATAAAATACACTATGCTAATAGTTGCCCTACTTCAGTTGGTGCTGCTGTTCCTCCACCTCAGGTTACCAGGAACAATCTCTGTCATGTCTGCCTTCAGCCTGGTCATTTTAAGAACGATTGTCCTCTGTATCAGAGGGGAAAGCCATCTGGTGTTTTTGTTGTTACCTCTGCTTCTTCTCCTGCTGCACCTGCTCCTGCTCCTAGTGATGATCAAGGTACTCTTCAAGGCACCTTTTCTTTATTTAATCATCCTGTTCGCGTTTTATTTTATACTGGAGCTTCGCATAGTTTTATATCTGTTGATTTGTGTGATAAGTTTGAGCATCTCCTTTCTCCTGAGTATGCTTCTGTTCCTTTATGTGTTTCAAATCCTATTGGTGGTCCCGCAAATCTTAATAAGATTTGTAAGCATGTGAAACTATTTCATTCTGGTTATCGGTTTTCTAGAGATTTCTATGTTCTTGGTTTCGATGCTTTTGATTTATTGCTTGGAGATGATTGGCTTAATAGGCATGATGCTCGTATCTATTGCAAATCCCGAATTGTATCTCTTGTGGGAGATAAGGGTGATCCCTTGATTATTCAGTGCCGCATGCCTTTGGATTTTGCTGGAAATTTTATCTATTCTCTGGATTCTTCTCCTGTTGATCTTCAGTCGACTCGTGTGGTCAAACATTATCCCGATGTATTTGGTGAAGTCACTGCTTTACCTCCTAAGCGGGAAATTGATTTCCGTATTGATCTTATTCCTGGAGCTCGACCTGTAGTTCTTCTCCCTAGAAGAATGGCACCCCGCGAGAAGGTTGAGTTAAGGAAGCAAATTGAGGACTTGTCTTCCAAGGGTCTGATCAGACCTAGCTATTCAGAATGGGGAGCAGCGGTGGTTTTGTCACTAAGTCCGATGGTTCTCTCCGGATGTGTGTTGATTATAGGGAGCTGAACAAGCTCACTATGAAAAACAGATATCCAATGCCTCACATCAATGATATGTTTGATCAGCTTTATGGTGCCACTGTTTTCTCTCAGCTTGATCTTGCCACAGGTTTTCACCAGCTCAGAGTTGCTGAGGAAAGTATTTCCAAGACTGCTTTCCGTACTGAGAATGGATTCTTTGAATGGTTAGTCATGCCTTTTGGTTTGACCAATGCTCCTGCTTTCTTTGTTGATTTGATGAATCGTGTTTTCATGATGTGCTTAATAAATTTGTTCTAGTCTTTGTTGATGATATTCTCATTTTTTCTAAGTTTGAGCAAGAGCATGAGTCATATTTGAAATCTTTTCTTTGGACTCTTAGAAATCATCAGTTAAAGGCTAAATTTTCTAAATGCCATTTCTGGAAGGATGAAGTCCGATTCCTCGGGCATATTGTTTCTGGCAATGGAGTTTCTGTTGATCCAGTCAAGATCGTTGCGATCAATGTAAGTCTTTCTTTCCTTCTCTTTCCTTTTTTCAATCAATTTATTCTATCTTTCCAGTTGTTCTTATTTATCCCTATTCTGTGTAGGATTGGGAAACTCCTAAGACTCCAACTAATATCCGTAGTTTTCTGGGCCTTGCCGGTTATTACCGGAGATTCATTAAGAATTTTGCTCGGATTGCAACACCTCTCACTGCTTTGACTCGGAAGAATGCTAAGTTCATTTGGAGTGATGAGTGTAAGGCTGCATTCAGTGAGTTAAAGCACAAGCTTACTTCCGCACCAGTTCTTACCATTCCAAATGGAAATGAGGGATTAACGGTATACGCTAATGCTTGTCGTGAAGGTTTGGGAGCTGTTCTGATGCAGGATGGGAAGGTGATTGCTTATGCTAGTCGTCAGTTGAAGACCCATGAAACCAATTATGCTGATCATGATCTAGAGTTGCTTGCTGTTGTTTTTGCTTTGAAGCTTTGGAGACATCATCTTTTGGGTACTAAGTTTGAGCTTTTCACAGATCATCAGTCTTTGAGGTATATTTTCACTTAGAAGGATTTGAACCAGAGACAAGTTAGATGGTTAGAGTTTCTTGCTTCTTATGACCTCGACATCAACTATACCCCTGGAAAAGCTAATGTTGTGGTAGATGCCTTGAGTCGGAAGAAGGCTATGTTGTGTCAGCTTGTTGTTTCTTCTCCTCTTTTGGATCGTATCATGGCTAAGCAGGATGAGGATCGGATGCTTAGGCTTATTAAGGAGAATGTTCGTAGTTGAGTTGGAGGTAGTAGTCTTGATGGCAAAGGAGCTCAGATCGATGATAGAGGTTTGTTGAGGATTAACAACAGGATTTGTGTCCCGAATGTTGATGGATTGACACAGGAGTTACTTCGGGAAAATCATCAGTCCAGACTTTCTATTCATCCGGGAGTGACCAAGATGTATCAAGATATGAAGAAGTTGTATTGGTGGAGAGGTATGAGGCAAGATATCTCCATTTTTGTTAGTAGGTGTGCGACTTATCAGCAAGTCAAGGCAGATCATCAGAAGACCCCTGGTTTGTTGCAGCCTCTTGAGATTCCTAATTGGAAGTGGGAACAGGTTTCTATGGATTTCATTGATGGATTACGAGGACTAGGAAGGGTAATGAGAGTATCTGGGTTATTGTGGATAGATTGACCAAATCAGCTCATTTCATTCCGGTCAAGTGTACCCGTTCTGCTTCTAGTTTGTCTGAGATCTACATGAGGGAGATTGTTCCTCTCCATGGTGTTCCTCTCAGTATTGTTTGTGATCGTGATCCTATCTTTACTAGTTAGTTTTGGAAAGCTTTTCAGGATTCTTTGGGTACTCGTCTGAATCTGAGCACTGCTTACCATCCACAAACCGATGGTCAAACGGAAAGGGTGAATCAGATTCTAGAGGATCTTCTTCGTGCTTGTGTGCTTGATTATGGAGGATCTTGGGAAGATCATCTCCATCTTGTTGAATTCACATATAACAATAGTTATCAGGTATAATTTCTATCTTTTGTTTTAATCTTATCGTAATCTTTTATCTATCTCATTTCTATCTTTGAATTCAGGCTAGCATTAAGACGTCTATGTTTGCTGCTCTTTACGGACGACCTTGTAGATCTCCATCTTGCTGGATTGAATCCGGTAATCATTTGGTTCTTGGTCCTGAGATGATTTTAGAGGCTTCTGAGAGAGTTGAGGAGATTAGGAGGAAGATGAGGATTGCTCAGGATAGGCAGAAGAAGTATGCTGATCGTCGTAGGCGGAGTTTGGAGTTTGATGTTGGTGATTTGGTTTTCCTTAAGGTCTCTCCTTTGAGGAATGTTATTCGATTTGGTCATAGAGGGAAGCTTTCTCCTAGGTTTGTTGGTCCTTTCCGCATTGTGGAAAGAGTTGGTTCTTTGGCTTATCGTCTGGATTTCCCCGAGAAGTTCTCTGGAGTGCATAATGTATTCCACGTTTCTCATCTTCGTCGCTATCTACATGATCCATCTCTTATTGTTCAGCCTTCTGCTCTTGATAGTTTAGATATTGAGCCTAATATGACTGTCGAGAGGAAGCCACTTCGTATTTTCGACAGAGGTACGAAGCAGCTAAGAAGGAAATCTGTTAGTCTAGTCAAAGTACAGTGGAGTACTGATGATCGAGACTGTACCTGGGAGACGAAGGAGAGCATTCGTGCTTCGAATCCGGAATTGTTTATTTCAGGTACTATTTGCTTTTCTATCTTATTTTCCCTATTTCTTTGTTTCGTTCTTTTCGAGGACGAAAATATTTGAGTGGGGGAGAGTGTAACAACCCTAATATTTTGTAAATATTTTAAATCATTTTAAAATAAATTTTATTTCAATATTTTAGGTACTATCCGTCACCAGCTTTTGGAGAAAGCTTATGACAAGGTACCGCGAAAGGTGATGTGGTGGGCCCTGGAAAAGAAGGGAGTCCCAACAAAGTACATTACACTTATCAAGGATATGTACGATGATGTTTTGACTAGTGTCAGAGCATGCGATAGTGAAAACCGGTGACTTTCCCATTAACATAGGATTACATCAAGGGTCAGCTTTGAGCCCCTACATTTTTGCTCTAGTGATGGATGAGGTTACGAAGGGTATACAAGGTGAGATTCCTTGGTGTATGTTATTTGCTGATGATGTTGTGCTAATTGATGAAAGTAGGATTGGGATTGATAGACAACTGGAGCTGTGGAGACAGACTTTAGAATCAAAGGGTTTTAGGCTTAGCAGAACTAAAACAGAGTATATGAAGTGCGGGTTCAGCGGTGTCAGGTCGGAAGATGGAGATGTCACTCTGGCTGGACAAATAGTTCCCAAGAAGGAATCATTTCGATATCTAGGATCAATGTTGTAGTATAATGGTGAGATTAATGAAGATGTTAGTTTTAGAATTCGAGCGGGATGGGTGAAATGGCAACAAGCGTCTGGGATTCTCTGTGATAGGAAGGTCCCACAAAAGCTTAAAGGAAAGTTCTACAAAACGGCAATCAGGCCTGCGATGTTGAATGGTGTAGAATGTTGGCCTACTAAAAGCCAACACATCCAAAAGATAAGCGTAGCAGAGATGTGTATGCTACAATGGAGCTGCGGTCATACAAGAAGAGACCGAATTAGAAATGATGATATACATGATAAACTTGGAGTAGCACCAATTGAGGAGAATCTAATTCAACATCGCTTAAGATGGTTTGTACATCTTCAACGAAGGCCGCCCGAGGCACCTGTGCGTGTTGGAATTATAGGCCATGTTGAATGCCCAAAGAGAGGTAGAGGTCGACAAAGGTTGACATGGGAGGAAGTAGTAAAAAGAGATTTGAAGGATTGGGATATATCCGAAGAGCTGGTGATGGATCGGAGCGAGTGGAAGTTAGCGATTCACGTACCAGAACCATGAACATTGAGTTTTATAAGTTTTAGATTATAGGACTAGGAAACATGAGCCTAAGACGTAGGTTTGGTCTTTGACCAATATTACTATTAGTATCATTATCGCTATTAGTATTATTATTATCATTCCTCTTATATATATACATATATATTTTTATTTTATTTTACTTTACTTAGCTATTATTATTAATTTACTTATTTGACTTTATTTTATTATTGCTATTGCTATTGTTATTATTATAACTTTTTAACTGATTTTTTTCATTTAGTTTTGGGTTCCATCTCTAGCCGACCCCAACTTGTTTGGGAATAATGGCTTAGTTGTTGTTGTTGTTGTATTTCTATTTTTAAAACATTTTTAAAAGTGAAGTTATAATTTTCCAAAGTTAATTGCATTTTTGTTTGCAATTTCAATTCTAGTTTCAATATAATAAGCTATTTTCTTTATTTACTTTTATTTTCTTTTTATTTTTCCAATGAATAATTATTTATTTTCATTTTCACTATATTTTTGTTTGTCTTTTATTACTGATTTTATTTTTTTATATTGAATTTAAAAGAAAGTGGAAATTTGAAGAGACTAAAGTTTTTAACTTGTGACTTTTCATCGTCTAGACTCTTCACATACTTTAGCCGTTCATTAATTTGTTGTTGGCCGTGAGTTTTATTGTGTTTTCATGTGAGAAAACTTTCTCATTCATCACAAGTTCGGCCAAACATTTCTGAAAAAAATTTGGTAATGGCTTCCTCTTGTTTTCTACTTTTCTTCTTCATTTTCTATTGATTTTTCCATTTTTTGCCTTGATTTCCTCTAGCTTTGCTCGGCCATAGACCTCACCATCACCACCGACCACCACTCCTCCTCCTCCCCATGATCCACGGCAACAACCCCTCCTCCTCCTCTGACCAGTTCAGCCCGTGACCTCTCCTTGATCCAAACATCACAAAAACAATGTTAAACTCCACAAAAGTCTACATAGCCGAGCCTAGTTCATCTTCCCTTCATTGTTGACCACGACCACCACCATGAACCACCACCTGTTTGATTTGACCCCTAACCATCTTGTCCAGTCATGTAGCAGCCCTGGCCGAGCCCATAGGACCATAGGCCGAGACCATGGTGAACCAAACCACTTGTTAGCCTTGCCTCTTGACCTTCCTTGTGTTGAAAGTCCTACCTCTTCATATCCTCTTGCTTAGCCGTGCATTTGTGAACCCAAACCAGACCCTTACCACCTGAAATCATGTTGTGGCCGAGCCAAATAACATGTGTGGTCGAGCAAAGTTGAGTGGAGATCAAGCAAAAATTGATTAAAAGATTGGTTATGCCACTTGTCTAATTCTATTTCTATTTTCTTTCAATAAACTTTTGTATTGTATTTATATTTATATTTGGCTTTTTTATTTTGTGAATACAAGATTTACATCTTGGCTCTCTCTCCATTCAAATCTAATCGTGCTATCATGCTTTCGGGATTTTCATTTGTGTGTTTTATTTGCAAACTCCAGCGTAGAAAGGTGAGTATTCACACATGACATTTATACTTATATAAATTGTGAAGTGACAACAAGTGAATGTGTAGAAACTATTATATTATGTTATATCTGCCTGTGATGTAAATTATATGGTGTTAAACCCTGTTATAAACTTGTCACATCATCTGTTATTTTATTATACTGTTTATTTATTTCTATTAATCACACTGCAAGTTCCCTATAGAATAGAATCACTATGGGTTGAAATGATACATACTCGAACGGACTTTAGAATAGGGAAAAATCGTTCTGGGCTGAAATGATAAGCCTGAGCGAATTTTATTAAATTTTATTTACTTGGGATTGCGGGTTTGAAATGATAAAACCCGGATTTTCTTTGTAAATTACGGATTGAAATGATATATTATCCGTATCACTTGACTTAGGCTAGAAAATATTATACAGACCCATGGTTATTTTATAAAGTTTTCTGGAAATTTTTAAGTATTTTTAAAATGTAAAAATATGGGAATTTGATTTTAAATGATTAAATAAAGAAATAATGATTTTTGTATGTATTAAAAATGTAAATAAATGAATAGAAAAATTGTGATTTAAACATAACTTAAATTGGAAATTTTGATTTGATTTTTTATGGAAGTTTAAGTTAATTAAATAAAAATGAAAATTAAGTTTTATTTATCAAAATGGAAATTTAAATTTAAGTGTTAAAGTAAATTGTTAAAAATGAAAAAAATGGAAAAATGGTACACTTGAATTTAATAAGTGAAACTTTGGAAAATTTGATTTTTATTGTAAAAATTTTCTTTATAAAAATCCATAAGTTAAAGGTATTTAAATGAACATTTTTGATGTTGAAAAATGTTATTTTTATAAGTTAAATTGGTTAAAATTGAAGTTAAATTTATTCTGGAATTTTATTATTAAATATGGAAATTCTTTTAGTAGCACTTCAGAAATGCTATCGTTTCTGAATTTAACTTGAAAACTGAAGTAAATGATACTGCAGCACTTTGTAAGTGTTGTGGTTGATACAAATTAACTAAGGACTAATTTAACTAAGGGCTATGATAGCACTTTCTAAGTGCTGAAACTAAACTTGAACTTGAAATTAATGAAAGAGCTATTGTAGCACTTGTTAAGTGTTGTAGTTGGCTGAAATGTGATTTTTTAATATAATTGAACTACTGCAGCACTTTTTAAAACGCCGTCTTTGCTGAATTGAATTTAATCTTAAATTTGAACCCTAAACTATTACAGCAGTTTTGTAAATGCTGTCTTTTCTGAATTGAACTATTTTTCACCTAAAACTGAACTATTACAGCAGTTTATAAATGTTGTCTTTGCTGAATTGAATTGTTTTCAAATATAACTTACCTCAGCACTTTTGAAATGCTGTGAAAGCTGAAATTTTAATGCTTTAATGTATTTAAGTGAATAAATGAACTCAGAAAAGGCTAAAATTTTGGGAATTTAATATTTGATTTAAAAGTATAATAACTTCACTTTTAAATGGCTTAAATGAAGTATTTGATTTGAAATATAAACTGTTTTAAATTTATAACCACGAGTTATAATAACGATTGGTTGTTAAAGAGACCGGGATCGGATATGGACATACTCTCTGTCGATACCGAAAACCATTATAACAACTATGTACGTGGTGGAGTTTCCAGAATAAAGTAGGATGGTGGCGACGATCCTAAAGGTATATACGTGGACCCAACTCCTGTGAGTTGGCATAAAGTGGCTAAAACAGGAGCGATCGACGGGCCAATGAGGTAGCACCTCTGATCGGACACACTTCTTCGATACCATTCTATTACTTTGTGATTGATTAGGTGCACTCCTTGTTTGGGAGTGTTGTTCGAGGTGGGCGGTAGTGGCTGCTATGCGTTTCCACCAGCCCGGATGCGTAATTGGTATATCTACCCTGGCATTGCCTAGTTGTGCCGTGTCACTTACCATAGCGAGCTTTACTATGAGTTTGGATTTCTCCCGTAGCCTGTGGAGTATCGAGGGTAGCCCCCATTTTGGGAGTATGCTAATACTGGATAGACTACTGGGACTATTACGTGTTAAGGTGGAAAATGTAAAGCCTTAATGTTATTTAAAAGTATGTTTATTTTATAATTAGACATTATTATAATAGCGAATATTACTACATAGTAGATAGTTTAACGGATCCTTAAAGAATGGGCGATCCGAAGCAATCTTTAAGTTACTTGTACCTTTTATTACAGTTCACTTGAGTTGGTTTATATTGTATAAGTATGTATGTCCTGACTCGAGTGTTTGTGTTTTATTTACGCTCGGGTCAGCCTGAGTATTCACAGCTTTGCACTTCACTATCTAGAGCTAGGAATCGCTGGAGATTTTTCTTATTTAGTTATTTATCTATTTCCATTCAGTGTTTCTGTATCAGCTTTGTATTAGAGACTTATGTATTTGGGATTTCTACTGTACTTGTTTCAGAACTGTATTTGTTTTCAGACTATGTATTTTGTATCTGTTTTTGAGACTTTGTATTTTAGTGGCTTCATGAACCACTATTTATTTTATTTCCGCTGTGAGTTATTCTGATATTTCTGTGTCTGTGATTTTGTGATTGGTTTTATTTGCTCCAAATTTTATTACAATCTGTTATTTTGCATTATTCAAGTCTGACATGTATGGATTATTGTCGATTTGAATGGTCCAAAATAGTGGGTTGTTACATCTGGCCTCAGTTTATCTGAGCTAGGTGTATGTATATAAAAAATTCTTTTATTAATAATGCCTATACTCGATAGGTGTTCACACTCGTGGGTTCACTCGCCACGCTCTGTATTCCCCTCACATAAGCCCGCAAGGCAGTGCATGGGTGGTATATCTGGCCTTAGTTTACCTCAGTTAGGCATATGTAAATATTGTTAGTATTAATAAAACTTCAAGAAAAAAAGAGAGTAAGCAATTGAAATCGTAGCACTATTTTTACTTATTTGATTTAACTTGTTATTGAAAAGAAATAAAAATACCTCTTTGAAAAACTTTGATAATTAACTAAGGATCCACTTCATAGTTACATTGTGTTATCGACCTAAACAACGAGTTAAACTATAGTCTATTTGCTATGATAACTTGATTTTTGTTGGAAATTTTGATGAGTAAATGACTTAAATTTTCAAGATAATGACCAAAACTTATATTTAACTTATTTGTATCGATTTAAAAGTAAATCCTTCATTTGTATATATTTTCAAAAACTTACATTCATCACTTTGTAAATAAATCTTGCATTTTGTAAATATTTTCATCTTCCATTTGGATTTTGTGGGTAGTATCCGCTGAAAACCCACACAAGACAACACTCGTCCTACTAGGGACACCTAGAGGTTTAACGGCTTGTTGCATACGTTCAATGCAATCACGCTCCCTACAAAAATGGATTTATCTTAGTTTTTTCTTTTTTCGAGGACGAATAAAAAAATAAGTGTGGGGGTATTTGATGTGCACGTAAATATGCATATTTTTACTACCATATTTTATCGAATTAAATTAAATAAATGATCATATTGGGTGTTTTAACATGTTTAGACCAAAATTCAAATTATTTTCAAATCGTCATATATTCATCTTCATATAGGAGCAAAATGGTCATTTTTGTGCATACATTAATTTGTGAAAATTTAATTGGAAATGTCTATATTATTTTGTAGGAATTTGGCTTCAAAATACAAGTGGTTTCATGAAGGAATATGCATGTACAAAGAAGATATAAAGGAATGAAGATGGAAATAATTCAAACTCATGATCATGGATGACCCCACTACCCACCTACCTTAATGTACACTTAGGAGCTAATGCACATGCTAAAAGACCATTAAAGCTTCATGCACATTTAATGGATGATTATTGGATGCTAATGATTACTTAGCCACCATACTTCCTAAGGGGTAGTTTGAGTAGTTCCCAAAAAAGTGGATTAGGGTTTTAAAAGATGTATAAATAGCCCATATGTTCATGTAACCCTCCTCTCTTCTTTTAGGCTCTCTTCTTCTTAGCCTCTTAGTTTAGGATCAAAAATAAATAAAAGTTCTTCCTTTTCATGGCTACTTAGCCATTTCTTTTATGTAATTTTTTTATGCAATTTAGTACATGCTCTTTTCTTTTACATGTTTTTTTCCTTTCATGTTAGTAGTGTAGATTTATCTTTCATGCAAGTAGATTAGTGTTTATTTCTTATTAATTAGTTCTCTTTTTCAATAGCTCTCTTTTTCCTCTTCTTTTTGTTCATGTTGCAATCTACATTTGTTGATTTGATAACAAATATGAGAGGCTAAATCCCTTCAATTTAGGGGTAATGAAGCTCTCTAGTATGTAGATTCAACATTTTGATGTTTATGTTCTCTTTTTGTGCTTAATGGAAACATTTGAAGTGGTTTAACTTGTTGTTGTAGCTTTGAATTTGATAACCTATATTGTTTACACCAGATAGGTTATGCTTAAACAAACAACAAACACATATTACCTGTTCATCTACATATGATGTTGGTAATGAAGTGAATGTTTAAATCAAAATTTGATGGTCTATATTTCTAATCAATAGTTAATAGGCCATACTTAAAATAGATTTTGCTTTCAACTTTGTTGTCATATTTCATGAGAGTTAAAAGTGTATTAGTGGTTGTGTTATAGTTTGATGGTTTATATTGGGCTAATTAATAGCACAAATATGCCATACTTATGATAAGCACATCAATTAATTTCACTAATGACAAAAAGAGAGATCATAACCTCATTTTGTTGATTTATGTGATCTAGAGAGTGGAAATTACCTCTAAATTGCTTTTAAACTCTCATATTTTTATCAATCTTCTTTTGTTAGTTTTCTCATTTTCTAACTTAAACAACTCTCAACTTTTGTTAATTTGATTGAATAGGAATTTTAAAATTGAACAATTCTCTGTGGATCGACCCATGCTAGCCACGTACTAACATTTGTACGCCTTGAGCTTGCGGTAATTTTATTATAAATTCATTCGGCCATTTTCTAACTCAATAGAATTTCTGTCGACTAACAATTTTATAGTGCTTCGGCAAAATCTATGGCCTACATCCACTTTCGTCTTATTAGAGATTAATTATCACTAGTATAAGAGCTTTGTAATTTGATTTTCGGTCTAGAATAGCAAAAATAAGCTCTAAAATTTCAATAGTGTCTAGAGAGTAGAGGATGAAGAAAATGGATGCCAAAAGTCCTTTCATTGTTGCTCTCGGCTTGCTATTTATAGGAGAATCTCCCATCAGAGTTGTGGAATCATGAAAGCTAGGTAAACATCTAGATCCATGAGAATAAGGAGGAAGATGAAGTTTGCTCGTTGCACAATTCATGTTGGTATTTACATGAATCAAGTCAGTACTGAGATGATTTGCCTTGTGCAAATCTGTAGCCTTTCCATCAGATCATCTTGCGTCTTCAAGTCTTTAACCTTCATGCACTTTTCATTTACGAATTATACTCTGCATCAAGATGATCTACTTTATTTGGTACTTGTCCTTTTTTGCACAACTTTGTATTTGTTCACCTACTCCTCCAGATATAGGCCCCAAGACGACCACTTTAGCCATCCATTCTTTGACCATAGCATAAGAGTTTAAAATAGTATATGCCAAACAACTTGGTACTGATATGAATTCATGTTGATACCGACCTCTTTTTCCTTTCATATTTGGACCTTAAACTCCTAGAAGTCCTTTCCATTATTGTAATGCCCCACCTCTATACCCACAATAACAAAGGTTATTAGAAAGAATAACGTCTGCTATTGCGGAGAATAAGGCTGTTGAGGAGCGACGATCTATAGCCTTGCTTTAACTATCTATTGAGTACATCGACAATTGCAATACCAAGTAGATCGACATATCCAATGAATACTTAAAACAAAACCATAGGTGGCTGGAGGATCTATCAGAACAGAATATAACAACTCAATTGTAATATACATCACAGAACAGTGGATCATCATAAACACATATACTGATACAAAACAGAGTATACAAAATGATACATATCAAGTGGTATAGCAAACCACAATATATAGATGAGTTCACAAGAATACATATCAGAGTTACAACAGATAAGGACTAAACAAAAAGCTAAGACAAAAAGGAGCTAGCGGAATAGTCCATGCGGAAGCAAAAGAGGCTAAGTCCAAAAGCACCTAACCTAAAAAATCTCGGTCTAACCCGAGTATAGAATACACGGGTCAGTCTAGCTAAACAAATCAGTTAGATAAACTGAACGATAATAAACCTGCAAGATCATATAGTATAACAATTATCTCTAAAGGAGATAACTCAATCATCTAACATAAGATGAATCATAACAAAACAAGCCTTATATCATCGACAATTCAAATAAACAAAGCATACCAATATCCTAAAACAAGCCAATGAGGCAAATAACAAATACCACTTGCAACAAATCCAAATATCTCATGAGCGGTGGTGAAGAAACCACTCTAATACCTCTCGAGTGGTGGTAAAGAAACCACTCCAATATCTCTCGAGCGGTGGTAAAGAAACCACTCCGAAAGCGCTATAAAAAGCAACATCCCAATATCTCTTGAGCGGTGGTAAAGAAACCACTCCGGAAACAATACTATAGGGCAACAACAATCCCAAATATCTCTTGAGCCGGGGCAAAGAACCAACTCCAAAGCGATATTAAAGGCAACAAGCCAGAAGGAGACAGTCCGAAGACACTATCCCAAAGGCAACATGTGTCACAAACTCCCGAAAAGGAACCCGAAAAGTGTTAACGTGAATCCCATAACCACCCGTTCGCACTAAACGGTTTACTATCCGTTAGTCAATTTCACACTCAAAGCAGCACAAAGTTTACCTCATCTCATCGGTAAACTAAACCCCAAGGTCAAAACGTTCAAACGAATAGATTGGGAATTAACTGAAAAGATGAACGCACGTGTTCATTGCACGCGTTTTATCTAATCATTTAATTCTCCTCCCACTTCGCTCAGAGTGCGAAATTGTGTGTGTGTTTTAAATAGAATTTATAATTTGGAGAAGCGAGCTTTTATACGATTTGAAGAGATCATTTATAAAAACTCGTGAATGAAGTCGAGAATAAGTCATCAATGCCAAAGATGCAATAACAACTAATTAAAACCAATACGAATCGATAAAATTTGGAAAACCAAGCAAACTAGGCATAAATAGGCAAAACAGGCAAAACAGGAGCAGGTCAGTCGACTGAAATCCCTGTTCAGTCGACTGAACTTTGTCCAGAAAATTTCCGGGCTTCAGCTCAGTCGACTGAACAGAGGATTCAGTCGACTGAACCCAATTTCCTGCATTTCCTATCCTATAACAAATGAAGTGCAAACTCTCTCAATTTGCAATCGGACGAGCACAGACGCTAAGGGTTTACGCCCATCGGCTACCCGGCCCAATAGCTCTTCGATTCATCACCAAAACATGATCAAAACACCAAAGCTATGATTTTTAGAGTTTTAAACTTCCAAAACACCAAAAATTGCAATGTTCACAAAACCAATCCAAATCAAAAGCAATTGCACATGAATAATTGTTAGGAATTCATACCTAACAACCAAAGATACTTATAGCCATAGATGTGAGATAAAAATCTCACCTTTAACCCAAAAACAAAGAAGAAGGAGCTCAATTACAAGGAGAAGACCAACCAATCTCTACTTCAACTCAACAAGCTTCAATCTAAGATCAAAACCAATATTTCCTAAGTTAGGTTTAGGAAACTCTGAGATTGAAGAGAGAAAGAGATAGAGAAGATGAAGAGGAGGCTTACCAATAGCTTCTATTTGATTTTTGGAGTAAGAATTTGAGCTTGCAAGAGGAACTAGGGTTTGCAATTTCTATTTCCTCTTCCCTTCCACCATTTTCAGTTTTTGACTTGTGTTTGACGAATGAAAATGAGTGAATGGAAGGAGATGGGCTGAGCTAGGGTATTAGTTAAGCTAGTGGACTGAACCCAAACCCAAAACCTAATAGAAAAAGTAGCGAAATTCGACTTACTCCAAACATATCAAAGATTATACTCAAAAAGATCGCAAACGCCATTTTGGACTCAATGGAGGTGGTTTCGAGCTCAAATTCGGCCTTTGCAAAAAGTAGCTTTTGGGACCATAATCTGACGAACGATGTTATATTTAAATAAAATATTTAAATATACGACCGATAAATATGCGGGTTGTTACAATTATCATTCCAAGCTTGTCCCCAAGTCCTTGAACCATTTCGTTTTCGTTCTAACGTCCAGATTCACTTGAAAGCTGCTTGGTTTAAATGCTAGATAACAGAGGATGACTTTACGCTAGCAGTGTTTTGGTGTAAATATTTGTACTTTTTCATAAGCTTTTATTGATGACAATTGTCGTTTCCTTACTTAGTTGAATTTCAAGGATGGATCCTTATAATAAGGGGAGACTGTAACACTACATATTTTAGAGTGCCATGATATGGGATTAAATTAATAATAAGAATTTATCAAATAATAATTGAAGAAATTTAATTAAAGGGTTTACTCGGGATCTAGATGTTTACCTAGCTCCTGATGTTATAAAGGAGATGTTATAAAAGGGTCATTATTGCAATTAATTTAATTAAAGAGTAATTGAGTGAACCAAGAGTAATTATGTAACAACCCGCATATTTTACGATTGTATATTTAAATGTTTTATTTAAATATAGCATCATTAATCGGATTAAAGTCCGAAAAGTTACTTTTTGTAAACAGTCGAATTGGGACTCGAGACCACTTCCATTGAGTCCTAAATGGCGTTTACAACTTTTTTGAGTATAAACATCGATATGTTTGGAGTTGAGTAGAATTTGCTATTTTTCTATTTGGGCTTTGGGTTTGGGTTTCAGCCCACTAACCCATCATGATACTCTAACTCCACCCCCTCTCCTCTTCATTCATTCTCATTTCCTAATACATTCAAGCTCTAGAGAAAAATGGGGGAAAGGATTGGAAATTAGAATTCCAAAACCCTAGTTTGTTTAGGAAATACAAATTCAAGTCCAAAATCAAGGAGAAGCTTAGGTAAGCATCCTCTTCATCTTCTCCATCTCTATCTCTCTTCAATTTACAGAATTTCCTATAACCTAACCTAGGAAATATTTGCTTATTAGCTTAGATTGGAGCTTCTTGAGTTGAAGTTGAAGAGGAATTGGCCTTTCCTTTGTTTTAAAGCTTCTCATTCGTGTCTTTGAGTTTTAAAGGTGAGTTCTTTAACTCACATCTATGTCTATAACTTCCATTGTTGTTAGGTATGAATTCCTAACATTTGTGCATATTCATTTGCTTTTGATTTGAATTGATTTGGTGAATTTTCCACTTTTTGGTTTTGAAGTCCAATTTTATGAAAATCCTACCATGGATGTTTGGACATGATATTTGGGGTGTATCGAAGAGCCTATAAGGTTGGGTTGTTGCTTGGCATAAATCCCTATTCGTCATTGCTCGTCTGATCGCTTCCGAATCGTTTTGGCCATCATGGCCTAGGCAAATTGTTGCCCAGGACAAGCAACCAGACGTCTGGTTATGCATTCTGGAGAAAAATAAAATTCGGCATAAAATAAAAAAAGGCAGAGACTAATTCCAAACGTCTGATTTTTTGGTTCAGACGTCTGGATGGTTTCAGACGTCTGGATTGCCGAACCAGACGTCTGGATTGCCGAACCAGACGTCTGGGTGGTTTTCTGGAATATTTCCAGAAACCAAATCTAGATGTCTGAATTGACCCCCAGACGTCTGGAACTGCCCAATTTTGCCTATTTGCCTATTTTTGAGTGAATTTCCATTGTTTAATCGATTTTTGTTGATTCAGATAGTTGTTATCACTTATTATCGACTTTGATGACTTCTTTCTTTGGATTTTTGGGAATATCCATTTGATGGATTTGATATCGATTTGTATGGATTTAATTCACATTCTCGTATGTGAATTTTTGGTGATTGATTGTTTCTACAATCAGTTTTGTGATTTGTCACTTTTAAATACAAAGGTTTTCTATACTAGTAGTAAATACTCAAACTCTTTCGCAAAAATGATTTCAACGTTATTTTTAATACAAAGCTGACTTTTAAAACCGTCTTCCAATCTATTAGTATATACAAACCTTTACCTCATTCGTATGAGAAATCTAATTAAACGGCTTAGCAAAACAAGTGGTATGAAATGCTTGCGTTTACTTCGTCGGTTAATTCTTGGACTTGTTCGATTGAACTCTCGTGACAATTTTCGAGTGGAAATCTACAATCTGTTCGTAAATATTTAAGTTAAGCTAGTGGTTATGGGACATGAAGCTAAACTCATTTATTTACTAGCTTAGTGTAATTTACACTTATCGATCAATGATGATCCTTTGGTGATTTAGACTAGCGATGTGCGATGTCTCTTTGTCCGCGTAGGGGAATATACCCTGTTTGGAGGAGCTCCGGCTCATTAGGAGGAGTTTCGGCTCATAGTCCGCAATGGGGGACTATACCCTGTTTGGAGGAGCTCCGGCTCATTAGGAGGAGTTTCGGCTCATAGTCCGCTATGGGGGACTATACCCTGTTTGGAGGAGCTCCGGCTCATTAGGAGGAGTTTCGGCTCATAGTCCGCAAGGGGGACTATACCCTGTTTGGAGGAGTTCCGGCTCATTTGTGATACACGTGTTGGGGATTTTTCGTGCTCCCGTTTGTGATAGGCCTTCCCCTTTTTGTGATTTCTGGATTTCTGATTGATGATTTCTAGAATTTGTGTTTCACCGATTTTTGTGATTGACATTGATATGTTTTGTCAATATTTGTGTTTTGGTGAATAATTTAAAGAATATGGCATTTTTTGGTGTTTGAGAATATTTGAGATATTGTATGATTTTTGTTGTTATCTGATGTATACTTGTCATAGTATGACATTTTTGTTGTCATACGTTTTTGTGATATCCCTTACCCTATCTCATTTTATATGATATTTATAGCTAGGCTGATCTGTTTATTATTTTCTTCTTAAATAATACTCGGGTCAGATCGAGGTATTTCAGGTGCTTCTGCTTGACTTCTTACCAGGGTCCGTCATATGACTTTTGGCTAACTACTTTAGCTTAGTAGTTTTTGTTGTTATACATTCGAGATATAGACTCCTTGATGTATACATATTCTTTTGTCTAGCACTTGTATCTATTCTTTTGTGATGTAGTGGATCTTGTATGACCACTACTTTGATGTACACTTCTATGTGTTATATTCATATCTGTTTCCGCCTTTGTGATATGAATATCTGTAACGGATTTGTGTTATGTTTATTTTTATATTTGTTTCCGAAGTCCATATAGCCACTGTGTGGTAGCTTTGAGTTGTATTTGATATGTCGGATTTCCTCTTGAAATGAAATGTAAGTTATATTATCTGACATATCGGTACTCGCACAAAGCAATTACACAGATGGTCGCTCCTCAACAGCCTTATTCTTCGTGCTAGTCGACGGCATTACCCCGTAGTGTCCTTGGCTAGTGTGAGTATAGAGGTAGGGCGTCACAGCTTGGTATCAGAGCCAGGTTTTGATCCTGGGACCTGTGGGTTATGGGCCCAACACGCTTCCGCTGCACGGACTATTTTCTCAGTGAAGTCATCAAGCCCATAATATTTAAAGAAAAAGAATCAACAAGTTCTTTTGATATAAAAGAGTGGGATGCACCCGTATCAAAAGAAATCAAATAGGAAGATCACAAAATAAAATAATGCCATCAAGGACTGAATGGAAAAAATACCTTGACCAAGAGAAGTGTTACTAGGGGCTTGCACAACATTTAGCTTTCCCTCCTTCTTGCTTTGAAGTATGGGACACGTAGATATATGATGACTCAAACTTTTGCAATAGAGACAATAAAGGGTTTCAGACACTCATTTGCATAGTAGTCCATAGAACCACAATTGTAGCATTGACCACGACTAGAGGTAGGAGTCTTTGCTACCGATGTTTCTTGCTTCCCTTTCTTGTTGGGATTGGGGCCTTTGAACTTAATAGGCCTCTTCATGTTATTGTTGAAGTTCTGTTTGGCACCCACAACTTCAACATCACTTTATTTATCGGCCTCTTCAAGTCGAAGAGCGATATCTATAAGCTGATCGAAAGAACCTTCTAGTTTTAGAAGTAAAGGCTTTTTGAGGTTCTTATTCAACACATAGACAAATCTCTGATTTTTCTTCAATGGGGTATTAATATATTCGACCCCATATTTAGAGAGAGATTCAAAAGATGTGATGTAGTCGGTCACAGAAGATTCACCTTGAACAAGGTCAATAAAGCGCCGAGCTAAAGTTACTTTTTCAGCTTCCGGCACAAACTTCAATTCGAACATTTCCCAGAATTGCTCCCAAGTAAGATCCGCTTCAATAATTTCTGAAATCAAAAGCTCATACCAATCTAATGCTCTTTCTTGGAGCATGCTAGAAGCCACTTGGACTCGATGCAGATCCACAAGATTCATGCGAGAAAAGATGTGATCGCATGATCTAAGCCAAGCTTGGATTTCTATAACGTTTTCGGAACCCTTGAATGGCCTTCCACCGAAAGCGGTATAATCTCTGCACAAGCGTGCAAACCCGGATTTAGGGTGAGTAGGCACTGGAACGGGTCCGGCAGCTTGGGCATTGTTCACAAATCTAGAAGTTGTTGAGCAGACATAAATACTCCATCCTGATGAGTAGCACTGGATTGGCCGGTGCTAGGACGGCCTGGTCTAACCATTTCTCTTCTTTAAGAAAGAAAGAAGAGGAAAAAGGTTATCCTCAGAATGAATATCAAACAAACTTGATTGATAAAACAAGGCATCATAAAAAGAAATAGGATAGAACGGTACGAAGACTCGAATTAAATCATATGGCACGATTCCTAAGAAAGACTTAGGCCAATAATCCTTTCTAGATTATTCTACAATGTTCCGAAGTTTGGCTCTGATACCAAGCTGTGATGCCCCACCTCTATACTCACACTAGCCAAGGACACTACGGGGTAATGCCATCGACTAGCACGAAGAATAAGGCTGTTGAGGAGCGACCATCTGTGTAATTGCTTTGTGCGAGTACCGATATGTCAGATAATATGAACTGCATTTCATTTCAAGAGGAAATCCGATATATCAAATACAAACTCAAAGCTACCACACAGTGGCTATGTGGACTTCGGAAACAAATATAGAAATAAACATAACACAAATCAATTCAAGATATTCATATCACAAAGGCGGAAACAGATATGAATATATCACATAAAAGTGTACATCAAAATAGTGGTCTAACTAGATCCACTACATCACAAAAGAATAGATACAAGTGCTAGACAAAAGAATAAGTATACAACAAGGAGTCTCTATCTCGAATGTATAATAACAAAAACTACTAAGCTAAAGTAGTTAGCCAAAAGTCAGGTGACGGACCCTGATAAGAAGTCAAGCAGGAGCACCTGAAATACCTCGATCTGACCCGAGTATTATTTAAGAAGAAAATAATAAACGGATCAGTCTAGCTATAAATATCAGATAAAATGAGATAGGATAAGAGATATCACAAAAACGTATGATAACAAAAATGTCATACTGTGACAAGTATACATCAGATAACAACAAAAATCGTACAATATCTCAAATATTCTCAAACTCCAAAAAGAATGTCATATTCTTTAAATTATTCACCAAAACACAAATATAGACAAAACATATCAATGTCAATCGCAAAAATCGGTGAAACACAAATTCTAGAAATCATCAACTAGAAATCCAGAAGTCACAAAAAGGGGAAGGCCTATCACAAACGGGAGCATGAAAACTCACCAACATGTGTATCACAAACGGGTCGCTATCCCATGAACCGAACATCGACGCATCTAAACAGATACGCCCCATGCACAGTCGAACATCGACCCTCATGCATAATCAAACATCGACGCACCTAAAAAGATACGCCCCATGCCTAGTCGGACATCGATGCACCTAAAAAGATACGCCCCATGCCTAGTCGGACATCGATGCACCTAAAAAGATACACCCCATGCCTAATCGAACATCGAATCACCTAAAAAGATACACCCCATGCCTAGTCGAACATCGATGCACCTAAAAAGATACACCCCATGCACCGACTTATCGAGCCAAATGCTCCACGAACGATCCAAAGACCATGGGTCGCTAGCCCATAAAAATGAGACGAAGTTCAACAGAACGGGGTATAGTCCCACACGCGAACAAAGAGACATCGCACATCGCTAGTCTAAATCATAAAATGATCATCATTGATCAATAAGAAGTGTAAATTACACTAAGCCAGTAAATATAAGAGTTTAGCTTCATGTCCCATAACCACTAGCTTAACTCAAATATTTACGAACACATTGTAGATTTCCACTCAAAGATTGTCACAAGATTTTCAATCGAACAAGTCCAAGAATTAACCGACGAAGTAAACGCAAGCGTTTCATACCACTTGTTTTGCTAAGTCGTTTAATTAGATTTCTCATACAAATGAAGTAAAGGTTTGAATATACTAATAGATTGGAAAACGATTTTAAAAACGAGCTTTGTATTTAAAAGTAGTGTCGAAATCATTTTTGTGGAAGAGTTTGAGTATTTACTACTAGTATAGAAAACCTTTGTATTTTAAAAGTGACAAATCATAGAAATGATTGTAGAAACAATCAATCACCAAAAATTCACATACGAAGACGTGAATCAAATCCATAGAAATCGATACCAAACCCATTAAATGGATATTCCCAAAAATTCAAAGAAAGAAGTCATCAAAGTCGATAATAAGTGATAACAACTATCCGAATCAACAAAAATTGATTAAAATAGGAAATCCCACACAAAACAGCCTAAAAAGGAAAAAATGGACAGGTCCAGACGTCTGGTTTAGAATCCAGACGTCTGGATTTGTTTTCTGGAAATAATTCAGAAAGGTTCCAGACGTCTAAAATTACAAGGCAGACGTCTGAACTGTAACCAGACGTTTGACTCAGTAAATCAGACGTCTGAACTGAGGTACTGGAAGTTCTATTCCAGATCACCCAGATGTCTGGGAAGTAAGCTCAAACGTCTAGATCTCCCAGACGTTTGGAAAGCAATGTCAGACGTCTGAGCTAAACGTCTGGAATATTTATTCCTCATCCTCAGACGTCTGATCCTTATACCAGACGTCTGAGCTGAAGCTCAGGCACAGATTGAACCTAGGCCAATGATGGCCAATTCGTTTCGGAAGTGATCGGACGAGCAACGATGACTAGGGATTTATGCCGAGCGATAACCCAGCCTTAAAGGCTCTTCGATACACCCCAAATATCAATGTCCAAACATCCATAGAAGGATTTTCATAAAATTGGACCAAAACAGCAAAATTTGGAAAATTCATCAAATCAATTCAAATCAAAAGCAAATGAACATGCAAAAATGTTAGGAATTCATACCTAACAACAAAGAAAGTTATTGACTTAGATGTGAGTTAAAGAACTCACCTTTAAACCCAAAAACAATGAACGAGAAGCTTTAAAGCAAAGGAAAGATCAACTACTCTTCAACTTCAACTCTAGAAGCTCCAATCTAAGATTATAAGCAAATATTTCCGGAATTAGGTTATAGGAAATTTATGAAATTGGAGAGAGATTGAGATGGAGAAGATGAAGAGGATGCTTACCTAAGCTTCCCTTTGATTTTGGAGCAAGAACTTGAGTTTCCAAACCAAACTAGGGTTTGGAATTTCTATTTCCTATTCTTTTCCCCCATTTTCTCTTGAGCTAAAGTGTTAGGAAATGGAATGAATGAATGAAGAGGAGTTGAGTGGAGTTAGGGTATTATGTTGGGTTAGTGGGCTGAAACCCAAACTCAAAGCCCAAAATAGAAAAATAGCAAAATTCTACTCAACTCCAAACATATCGATGTTTATACTCAAAAAAGTTGTAAACGCCATTTTGGACTCAATGGAAGTGGTCTCGAGTCCCAATTCAACTGTTTACAAAAAGTAACATTTCGTACTTTAATCCGATTAACGATGCTATATTTAAATAAAACATTTAAATATACAATCATGAAATATGCGGGTTGTTATAGACTCCCCTCCTTAAAGAAATTGCGTCCTCGCAATAATTAAGAGGAAGATAAAAAGTAACAACCATACTAAGGCATAACAACACAAAAGAAGAAATTTTGAAATGAGAAGTTCACTATAAAGAGCACGAAAGAGTAAGTCCGGATGTGTTTGCTCGATGAATTCTCAAGATTCCCAAGAGCAGTCCTTAGGATTTGAGGACCATTGAACCTTCTCAAGAAGAACATCTTTATTTCGAAGGCGTTTAACCTCCGAAGTAATGATACGAATAGAATGTTGCTCATAAGTCAAATTTGGTGAAACTTCAATTTCTTCAATTACACCGGGCTCAAGAATAGAATCGGAATCCCTAAGGTAAATTATTGCAATTAATTTCGATCATAAAAGATTAAAAAAATAAAGGAGATGTTATAAAAGGGAGTTAAGGAATTAATAAGATTAGCAAGGAGGGATTTTAGACCATGCGTATATTATTAACCCTTGTATCCTTCAAAAATACCACCCCATATTCCCTTTCATTTTACAAAAACATAATAAAAATACACACCAAGGTCGCAATTAACAAAGAAAGAAGGAAGAAGGAAAAACTAAACAAGGGAAGATTCAAACTTTCATTTTTTAAAAAGAGGAGAAGATACTTTGGATCAAGATTTCCAAGCAAGGTAGGTAATACTAACCTTATTTCGTATCCCAATATGTTTAGATTCAAATTTCTTATTGTTTGAATCAAAAAGGGCACAAATACCCAAATGATTGAGTAGAGAATAAGAGGTGAAGAAAGTAAATTGAAAAGAACAAGAAAAGAACACACGCCATTTGGTTCGACTAATCGTTGTTTGCGTTCATTTAATTTTTTTTGATGGTTTATGGTGTCGTTTACACTTCTATCTTAAGGATCGGTATAAATCGGTGGGAGTACAAGAGAATTATAGAAAAGTTATCGAGAAGTGAAAAAGTTCCTTTAAAATGAGCCCCTGTCCTCCTATTTATAGCAGTAGATGGCCTAAAAACTTGCCTCCATGATCTCCATCTCGTTCTTCACGCCCAAGACCAATTCTTTAGAAAAAGTGGTCGACACCTCGTTAAAATTCATGTAACGGTACCAATCCATGGTCTTGGATTGGTAACGATCCATAAAATGATCATATGGACTGTTTTGAATGCTTTGTCCTGGCTTAAATCGTGGTTAGCATCGTGAATCCAAATTTGTTTGCATCAGTATTAGCTTGTTTCTAGGTCCAAATAATGGATCTATGGATGAATGGAGTTGTTGATTTCTGGAGTTCAAGAAGATCGATCATAGGTGCATGCGAATGATCATATGAGGCCAGAAATAGGTTGTAGGCAATATGGTTTTGGAGTGTAGAAAGTTGGAAGCCATTTGGGCGAAATATCATTGATCAATACCGATCCTTGAGTTGGATCGGTATCGATCCAACACATGTTTGATTTTGGTTCCTTGCTTTTTTGGGATGGACTTGTATTTGCTTTGTGATCGTAGTTGTACTTGAGTTTTGGGTTTCGTAGCCATCTCTCTGAGCTTCTTGCTTTGATAACTTTGAAGTTTGACTCATCGAGTTCGTCCGCATACCACCTTGTCAAAAGGCGAGATAAAAATTGCTCTTTAAAGCACGCCTTGCGAAGGGAAGGTGTCCTTTGCTCAAAACAAATGTTGAAGTCGATGGAATATCAGTAATCTAATTTTCTGGTTAACAGTCAGTTGCGAACCATCATGTCCCTTTGGATTTACCTATAAATCAAATATCGTTCCAGATCATGATAACTAAGGATTCGAGTCATTACTTGAGTGTCAATCGCAGATAATCATTCCGTGATTCCCAGGAATTGTTATTTCATTCATTATACCATAAATTAGAATCATCCTTGTTCATCCGGGAGTTAGCAGTCGCATGTTGAAATCTCGATCTCTTCGGATCGTTAGTGAAATCCATGGCCTTTCACGACCGATTGCTGAGTCTTGATCTCTTCGGATCATCAATGGAATCCTTGGCCACTCTGGACCGACAATCAAATCCATGATCTCTCCGGATCGTTAATCAAATATGTGGCTGTTTATGGCCAATAGCTAAATCTGCGATCTCTTTGGATCGTTAATCAAATCTGTGGCCGTTCAGAGCCGATGGTTAAATCCACAGTCTCTCTGGATCATTAATCAAACCCATGGCCATTTAGGACCAATAGTTAAATCCATGGTCTCTCTAGACCCTTGCTGAGCCCAATCTGCTCACTCTCTTATGAGAGGGCTCAACGACAAGCAAGCCCATCCACTCACACTCCGGCGAGGTGACTTGCACTTCGGTCCCTGCTCTCCGATTGGGACTTAAAGCGATCATTATCATACAAGTCCATACACTCGCTCCTTGCACTTCGGTCTCATCTCTCAAGACGGGACTCTAGGGCGACCAATATCGTACAAGCCCATTCGCTCACTCTTCGATGAGGGGGTTTGCACCCTGCATTCCAGTCCCTTCTCTCCAGATGGGACTTTAAAGCGATCAATTTCAGTCATCACATTCAAGTGGATTTCAATAATCAGGGATTCATCTAATGGAATTGAATTCAAACATTAAAAAACATAATGTCTAACATCACGATAATTGCCTCACCATGCGCTACGGCCTAGCATCCAGCTCAGAGCGTGGCTAGGGACCGATCGAGATCTCATACACGAGTAAGTGGCTTGACTGTAATATTGCATTGTTTATTGAAAGTAAAGACAGGGTATAAGAACCGAACTTGATTACCTGCCATCCCGATCAAGAGGTGACTATCCTCGACCTTGTCTAAGGCCATTTCCATTCGCTGTGGTTGGAAGCTACTCATGTTCCACCACCACAGTTCGACTTCTCATATATTGTTGTAATTGGTTGTTTCTGACCTATTCTTCGATCATATCATGCAAGTGTCTACAATCATTTGTGTTATGCTCATCTAGCTCATGGAATATGCAATATTTTTTGAATGTTCTCTCATGGTCTGTGGGCTCTCTCCTCGCTGGCTTTCGATAGAGAATCTGTCTCTTGGTATCCAAATATATCAGTTCTAGGGTTTCATTTAAATCTGTGTAAAAAGAGAATTTTGGTTTCCTCCTTTATCGCTTTGATCTTTCAAAGCCGCCATCCATCTTTTGTTTTCCTTTGCCTTCCTTGGTTCCTTCTCCGGGCGGTCCTCCGCCATCCACGACATTAATTTCTTCCTGATCAGCCTCAGCGTCCTTCTGACACATGTATCTCTTGGTCTCATAATAAAATTCTATGAGTTCCATCGGAGGATCCCATTCCTAAGCAACCTTGAAATCCCTGTTAGCAGCTATTCCTGAAACCATCACCATCAAAACCATTGATGGGTTTGGCTTATCGACCGCGGCAGCCTCTGCATCGAACCTTGTCAAAAAAATCCTGAGGGACTCTCCGGCCCTTTGCTTCATACTGGACAGCGTCATTACATTCTTGGGTCGTGAAATATGGACCCGGGATTATTTCACAAATCTTTTCACTAACTCGGCCCATGTGCTGATGGAACCGTTCTCAAGCTGTCTAAACCATAACGCCGCCAAATCAGTTGATATAAAGGGAAATGCCATCCCATGACTTCTTCAGACGCACCCAGCATTTCCATGTGTCAGATGTACCTCATCAAATGAGCCGTTACATCTGTCTTCCCATCATACATTTCCAACATAGGTAACTTGAAATCAAACGGATTCCTAGCGTGCCAAATATTTAGAGTGAATGGACTCATGTTCACATCCTCCAGGCTCCGGTTAGGCAATCCACCCCTCATAGCTCGCCATATCATCTCAGCAAGTCTACCATCGTCATCCAAAGGAATTCTCAAGTTAGCATTCTAAGCTTGCCCCCCATTTCTACGATGGAATTCTGGCACATACTCCTTCAGTTATGCTTCGACATTCTGATTCGCATTCATACGCCCAGCATTGTTTCATGGACGTGAATCGTCTCTGCCTAAGCCAAAATTACCCATGCCCCCAAGTTCCTGTGGATCGATATCGATCCATGCTTGTGGATCGGTACCGATCCATACAACTTGCTCAAGAGTCGCTCCATTCTTCTCCATTCCACTTCCCAGTGCAATTGCTCCAGTTTCTAGCCTTGGGTTCTAATTCGCCGTAACTTCGGTTGTTCCTATTTGTCTCGTTCTCTTGAAGAAATTCTCATTTATCTCTACCCGGCGAGCAAACATCCTTTCTTGCAATCCATTCATCATGATCTCCATCTCATCCCTAGTTATATAGATGGATGAGATTGTGGACACGAATGAGACTAATTTAAACGAGGATACAACCATGGAGTTTGTATCAATTCATTTAAATGTTAGTGATCCCACAAATTGGAAAAACATGAATCAACACTTGATAGATTTGAATATTCAAAGATCTCCTATAAGAGATAACAATATTAATTTCTCTACAGATATATCAAATCGACGTTTCTCTACCATATACTATTTTAGACAATTATCAAATAGATAGACAATTATCAAAAAAAGAAAGCATGATAGGAAATAATTAATATACTTCAAAACTTTAGACATGGTACTTTTTTGTAAGTTATTCAAAAAAGACGGAATGATGTTACATTTGGCAATGGAGGAGTGAATGATTGAAAAAATATAAGTGAAAAGCCTAAAGCACATGAAACTAGTGTTGATCATATCATTAACATTATCAAGATTTGCAAATCATTAGAGAGATTTTACCAACAAATATTAAAAGAGCTATTGGCCAAAAAATGGGTTGCATTAACATTAATGCATGTGTTGCTTATATAATACTATCAACAATTCCCATAACCGTTCTCTCGACAGAGAAAAATTTCAGTAGATCTTTTTTTCGAATGACTATATCACAAGAAACATTGAATAGATTGGCAACAATCTTTATTGAGAAAAAGATTTTAGAATCATTAGAGTTAAGCGTTTTGCTTAATAATTTTACAACTCACAATGTAAGAAGGTTAAATACAATATGGAAGTCTTTTGTTTCATTTCTGTGTAATCACAACTAAATCATTTTGCATTAATGGAACCTTTTGTTTTGTCATTTTTGCTATTTATCCTTTTTTAGCATGGTAGTGCCTCAATTTTTTTCTTTTTGCCTAGAGCCTCCTATATCTCAGGGTCGGCCCTGGGCAGAGGATAAGTTTATTGTGAAAAATAGAAAAACATGCAAAGTTTACATGAAAGTCGACTTCAATCAACTTTAACACGAAGTTTAAGGAACAAGAGGAATCATGAAAGGAGGCTAAGCACAGGGAGAAAAACAGGATTAAACTTATCAGCACGACTTTAATAAGCTATCTTTTGTGCAATAAGAAATATTGTAGGAGGAAAGAGGAAGTGAAAGTGGTGGTTTTAGAGATGGTCATTAGGGATGAGATCATTTATCTACTTATCTTCACTATTGTGCGTACAAGTAAACATGGGCAATTACTCGGATAATATTCTGCATATTACACCATTGCATACTTTGTGCATATAAGTTAACAAACTAGCATAAAAGTCATATTACTACATATAAAACCTAAAAAAAGAAGTAACAAAAAATATACTCAAACAGAGAACTGTTAGGATCCCTCCTTAATTGGAGAGTTTCTAGAAAATTCTAGATCTTTCTAGAGAAGTATAGAATTTTCTAGAACGTTCCAAAGAACTCTCTAGAAGCTTGTGGAAGAGTATGGAACCCTCTGGAATATTCTGGAGATGTGTGGAACCTTCCGGAACATTACGGAAGAGTATGGAAGGATGTAGAAGGGAATGAAAGAGTGTAGAGATTCCTAGAGAGTGTGGAGCATTCTAGAGAACCAATCTCCATCCTTGGATACAAGTAATCTCCACCATTCATTGTGGAGGTTGAGTAGTATAAATAGGGGTAGGAGCCTTAATTCTTAATCAATCAATCAAAAAGAAATATCCAAGAATTATAAAAGAGAGCCTCTTTGAGAGAAAAAGAGAGATAGCTTGGGAAGTCTCTATCCTCAAGCTTGAGTGAGCCACCGAGTGTGAGTTGCTTTTGTAATCATATTCTTGTAATCCTACTATTCTTTGGTATAGTGGAAGAATCTCCATATTGGAGAATTATAAACTCTTGTGCTCCCATTACTACTTTCAACCTTAAAGTGCCTATCTTAACTTCACGAAGCGGGAAAGCCCGAGATTTCCCAACAGTGGTATCAGAGTCAGGTTCATCCGTAGCCGTAATCAAGCTCATGGAAGTTCAAGATGGAGGATAATGTCACTCATGATGGAGACATGTTCAAGCTCACAGCCAACAACTACTCCTATTGGAAGCTGATGATGGAGGATCACTTGTATTGCAAGGATTTGCATGAGCCCATCATCTACAAAGACAAGGTAGAAGGAAAGAGTGATGCTCAGTGGGAACTAGTGAACCGGAAAGCTGTTGCTATGATCCGTAAGTACATTGATAAAACTCTCTTCGAGCATGTTTCTACTTATACAAATGCTTATGAATTATGGACAAAACTTGAGTCCATGATTCAGAAGAAAACGCCTCGTAACAAGGCTAATTTAGTTCGACGGTTGGTGAAGTTGGAGTATAAGGATGGTCATAGTATGATTGAGCACTTGAATAATTTCAAGGGGCTCGTAAATCAACTAACAAAAATTGATATGAAGAATGATGATGAGTTACAAGCCTTTCTGCTCCTTAGTTCCTTACCGAAAAGCTGGGATACACTCGTAGTTACACTTAGTAACTCAACTCCGGAAGGAAAGCTAACCATGGATACCGGTAGTGACAGTCTTCTTGGTGAAGAAGCAAGGAGAATGGAACGAGGCGAGTCTATCCATCCCGAAGCAAATGTTGTTGAGAATCAGGGTAGGAATGAAACTCGTGGACGTAGTAAGAGCCGAGATCCGCATCAATCTCAAGGTAGATCCAAGTCACGCTCGAAGATTGCATGTTATTATTGTGGAAGGATGAGTCACAAGAAAATGGAATGTCGAACCTTCAATAAATACCAAAAGGCCGGTAATGTTAAGCCAAACCAAATAAGCCCAACGAAGAAGCAAGAAGAGAAGAGTACTACTGCCATAATATTAAAAGAAGATCTGATATATCTCGTTGGTGAAGATAACATTCTAAACATTGCTTATGATGAGAGTTCTTGGATTGTTGATTCTGCTGCTTCCTTCCATGTTACTCCACATAAAAGCTTCTTCTCATCCTACCAAAGCGGTGACTTTGGTACGGTGCAAATGGGAAATCAAGATAGGAGCAAGATTGTTGGGATAGGAGACATCATTCTGACAACAAGCACCGGTTGCAAGCTTATTCTGAAAGATGTGAGGCATGTCCCGGCCATGCGCCTCAATCTTATCTCCGTCAGAAAGCTAGATGATGATGATCTGATGAATTACTTTGGTGAATGAAAGTGGAAGCTCACCAAAGTAAGTTTAATAATGGCTCGAGGAAAGAAGGTAGGATCATTGTACATAATGCAAGCTAAGCTCTACAAAGGAGAGGTAAACATCACCACTGATGATATGGACACATGGCATAAACGACTTGGGAACATCAGTGAGAAGGGTCTTCACATACTTGCTCGAAAACAACTCCTCCCTGACGTGAAAGGTAAACCACTTGATCCTTGTGCTCATTGTTTAGCTGGAAAACTACACAGAGTTGCCTTCCAAAGATCTTCTCAGCCCACAAGGAGAAAGAACATTCTAGACCTTGTGCACACTGACGTGTGTTTGATGTCTGAGAGATCCATTGGTGGTGCTTTACATTTTTTCACCTTCATTGATGATCATTCAAGGAAAGTGTGGTTGCACCTGTTAAAATCAAAGGATCAAGTGCTTGATGCCTTCAAAGAATTCCATGCTCTAGTGGAGCGTGAGACTGGACGGAAGATCAAGTGTGTACGATCAGATAACGGAGGTGAGTATAGTTGTCCTTTTGAAGCCTATTGCAAGAAATATGGCATTAGGCTAGAGAAGACTCCACCCAAGACACCACAATCGAATGGGCTAGCTGAGAGAATGAACTGTACCATTGAAGAAAGAGTTCGTTGTGTGCTCTCTCATGCTAAGTTACCCAAATCATTTTGGGGAGAAGCTATAATGACCATGGTTGACATTGTCAACCTCACACCATTAGTTCCTTTGGATGGGGCCATCCCAGAGGAAGTTTGGACGGGCAAGAGGGCTTCATACAATCATCTCAAGGTGTTCGAGTGTAGGGCATTTGTTCACATCCCCAAAGATGAGAGAGCTAAGCTTGATGCAAAGACAAAGGAGTGTATCTACCTTCGTTCACCAAAGGATGAATTTGGGTACCGGCTCTGGGATCCAACTAACAAGAAGATTGTTCGCAGTAGAGACGTTGTATTCTTCGAAGATCAAACAATTAAAGATGTCAAGAATTTAGAGAGGCCAAGATTGAGCAGTAAGAACACCGAACCTACTCTAGTTCGACATAAAGATAATAACACACAAGAAAGTAGTGATGCTGAAGATCATGAAATTCATGATGAACCAGTTCAGGAAGAACCTCAATCTAGCACTCCAACCGCACCAGAGCCAAGACGATCCTCAAGGGACAAAAGACCATTCACCCGATACAACACAGAGGAGTACGTTATGCTCACTAATGAGGGGGGGCCTCAAAGCTATAAAGAAGCAATAAGCGATTGTCATAAAGAAGAATGGAGAATAGCCATGCAAGAAGAAATGAAATCCTTGCATGAGAATAACACATATGAACTAGTGGAGCTGCCAAAAGGGAGAAGAGCTTTGAAGAATAAATGGGTGTATAGAATCAAGACCGAAGAGAACTGTTCAAAGCCTAGCTACAAAGCTTGGTTAGTCGTCAAAGGATTCAGACAAGAAAAAGGTATCGACTTTGAAGAGATATTCTCTCCCGTGGTAAAGATGTCATCCATCCGAGTTGTCCTTGGACTACCAGTCGTGCAAGATTTGGAGATTGAACAGCTCGATGTCAAGATGGCATTTCTTCATGGTGACCTAGAGGAAGAGATCTACATGGAGCAGCCTGAGGGATTCAAAGTTCCAGGCAAAGAAAATTTAGTGTGTCGCCTCACGAAGAGTCTATACGGGCTTAAGCAAGCACCAAGGCAATGGTACAAGAAGTTCGACGCATTCATGGATGAACATGGTTTCAAAAAGATGGAAAGCGGTCATTGTGTCTTCACAAAGAGGTATGTATGTGGTGACTTTCATACTTCTGCTCTATGTTGATGATATGTTAATTATTGGTCAAGATCGCATAAAGATAGCTGCTTTAAAGAAAGATCTAAGCAAGAGCTTCGCCATGAAAGATTTGGGACCGGCTAAACAAATCCTTGGGATGAGAATAACTCATGATAGATCAAAAAGGCTGTTATGGCTATCCCAAGAAAGGTACATTGAGAAAGTGTTGGAAAGGTTCAACATGCACAAATCAAAGCCGGTTAACACTCCACTTGCCGGACACTTCAAGCTAAGTTCGAAGCAGAGTCCGACAAGTGAAAAAGACATGGAGGAAATGAAGAAGATACCATACTCATCTGTAGTAGGCAGTCTCATGTATGCAATGATATGCACAAGACCAGATATCGCCTATCCAGTTGGTGTTGTCAGTCGCTTCTTGGCTAACCCAGGGAATGAACATTGGGTTGCAGTCAAATGGATCCTCTGATATCTACGTGGAACTTCCAAAAGATGTTTGTGCTTTGGAAAAGGAAAACCTGTATTAGAAGGATACACAGATGCAGACTTGGCCGGTGACATTGATTCAAGGAAATCAACATCGGGATACTTAACTACTTTTGTAGGGGGAGCTATTTCATGACAATCAAAGCTGCAAAAGTGTGTTGCATTATCCACTACAGAGGCAGAGTATATCGCAGCTACCGAAGCTTGCAAGGAGATGTTGTGGAAGAACTTATTGCATGATTTGGGAATAGATGAAGAAAAGTATGTCTTGAAGTGTGACAATCAGAGTGCAATTTACTTGGCAAAGAATTCAACATTTCATTTCCGCACAAAGCACATTGATACAAGATATCATTGGATCCGAGAAGTCTTCGAGGAAAAGCAAATACATCTTGACAAGGTTCACAAAGATGAGAACTGGTTTGACATGATGACCAAGGTAATACCAACAAAGAAGTTTGAAGATTGTTGTCAAGGTGCCAGTTTGCTACTACCCCCCAATTAAGTCGGGAGGGGGAGATTTGTTGGGATCCCTCCTTAATTGGAGAGTTTCTAGAAAATTCTAGATCTTTCTAGAGAAGTATAGAATTTTCTAGAACGTTCCGGAGAACTCGCTAGAAGCTTGTGGAAGAGTGTGGAGCCCCCTAGAATATTCTGGAGATGTGTGGAACCTTCCGGAACATTACGGAAGAGTATGGAAAGATGTAGAAAGGAATGAAAGAGTATAGAGATTCCTAGAGAGTGTGGAGCATTCTAGATAATCAATCTTCACCCTTGAATACAAGTAATCTCCATCATTCATTGTGGAGGTTGAGTAGTATAAATAGGGGTAGAAGCCTTCATTCTGAATCAATCAATCAAAAAGAAATATCCAATAATTATAAAAGAGAGCCTCTTTGAGAGAAAAAGAGAGATAGCTTGGGAAGTATCTATCCTCAAGCTTGAGTGAGCTACCGAGTGTAAGTTGCTTTTGTAATCATATTCTTGTAATCCTACTATTATTTGGTATAGTAGAAGAATCTACATATTGGAGAATTATAAACTCTTGTGCTACCGTTACTACTTTCAACCTTAAAGTGTTTATCTTAACTTCACGAAGCGGGAAAGCCCGAGATTTCCCAACAAGAACTAACAAGTTACCATTGGTTCACCCTAGTAGTCCTCTCTTTGTGTGCATGTAGGTGGTCCATTAGTTGATCACGTAATGCAAAATGTCCTGCGTGATCTTGGATATGCTTTATCATTGAGATGTACTCCTTCATCGAGATACAGTTCCTATGACGACTTGGTGTTGAGCCCTTGAACATGTCGGGGTGATTGGTGCGGTGGTTTTTGTACCCACCCCTCTCAACCTCAATAATCATGTTATGAACTATCATGCATGCATACAAAATCTCAAAAAGAAATCTGACAACTGACATCATGAAAACAAGTATGATTTCGTAAAATTTGAAACCCGCTTGTAAAATCTCGAAAGTATGTTCAATGCATTTCTATAACTTGCTACTTTCTTTGTGAAATACTTATCCTTATCCTTGATGGGGACCCTGAACCCTTGAATTAATGTTTTCTACGTGAGACATATTCCATCCACTGGGTAAGATCACAATATATGCACATTATCACCAACTTTGTACTCTACAACACTAGATAATCCATTTGCTCGCTTTGAAAATAAGTAAGATTGTTTTAAAACGTTAATATCATTTAAAAAACTTGATACTCCAAAAAATGCATGCCAAATCCACAAGTCACTGGATACAATTGCTTCTAGAATAATGGTGAAACTTTCTTCTGACTAGTAAACATAGCTTTACCTATGATCAGTTCCTCCAAGCCATGCAATCCAAACTTCCTAACATATAGGAAACCCCTTGTTTTCCCTCTAATTTGCAACGTAGCAATATCATCCAACCTGACATGCATAAGCACTCAACACCAAATTCCTTATTGTAGTTTTGCAGAATTCCTTCACTCGGTCCGTCTCTGTGATGATGCGAGTTTTAAATATACATCTAGTTGGTCTTCATTTAGACGTACAATAACTTAATGTTCGTACTGTTGTTGAAATTTTGATGTGTAGGGAAATTCCTGGTTGATGTGCGCATTTTTTCTGTAAAATATGGATTCTTTTATGAAGTTTCATATAAATCTTACTGAAAATATCCGAACTCATGTGAAATCGTTGATGAAACTATGAAACATTCGTACGGTGGTTCAGTTAAAAGTGGTGAAAAACGAGCAAGTGACCAGAAGAACAATTGAGAATGATCTTAAGAATGCACACAATAGTTAGGTCAATTTATAGCCTTGCTAGGATGCTTTTCCATAGTAATACAACAAAATATAGTTGCAGTTATTTGAATGGTCCAGAACTGTAAATACGAGTAACTATAAAATCACGTTTAATAAATGTACAAAATCAAGATAACACCAGATTTGAAAGAAAAATAAAACGCAGTTGCAAAAAAATTAACTAACAGCAGTAATAATAACAAGAATAACTAAATAAGCTAATGGAGACTCTTTACTAGCTTCCAAAAATGACCAATGTAATATAAATTGCACTTCACCAAACAAAAAATTGGGATATGTGACCTGTGAAACTAGGAATTATAATCATCTAAACCAAGGTCCCTTAACGCAGCAGTTGCAGCATCTTTACAACTTGGATGGCTTGCTTTAGCTTTCCTTATAAGCTCTTCAATGCCATTGCTCAATAGGATTGTCCTGGAAAACACAGTTTTCTTTTTCATGAAATAATGTAGGAAATAGCTTATGCATCAAGGATTCAAATGTATGACAATGCATATTTTTAGGAAGAACTCGCATAAGGTGAATCAACAACCAAATATATAATGTTAGTCTCATGGATCTTGTCATTTGTATCAAAATGCATGCTTTCCAAGAAACTAACATGCTATAAACTACAAATTTTTTGTATGAACTTATCCCCTATATATCAAAAGGGTTTATTTTCTTAATTTAATAAAGCACCTGTTTTCAGGGTTTCTAGCCACAAGATTTCGAATCATAAGACAACTTTGTCGTTGCATTTGATATGCAGAAGGGAACTTGCGCATTGATTTGATTGCAAGATCGCCAGCTCCTGCCTCAACTGCCCGTGCTGCATTATCAGGCAATCTTAATGAAAGCACACCAATGAGAGACATAACCTGCACAATGAAGCCTCGTAGACCTTTAGTTAGAACAAGTGAGAAAGCACGAGAGCATTCGTTTTTATCAAAAGATCACAAATATGATTGCAAAGAAGCTTGCAAACAACAAAATCTTTTTAAGACTTCTTTCATATGTTAGTGTACTAACATCTCTTTCAGATTTTCATCAAGTACAACTATCTTATTGTCCTGATATACAGTTAAGGACCCCAGAGAACATGAAAGGAATTCACTTCTTCAAAAATTCTCTGATATAGCAGAGATAATAGATATTAAATTAATTTACACAAGGACATGTGGGAAATTCATCCTTTCTTCTATTTATTAGCTGAATGAAGCATATTGCATGCAACATACATGATAGTTTATCAAGTACCTCTTGCAGGACAGACGGATCATCAGCAAATCTAGATGATACTTTTATTAATCTATCTAAGCCACCCTTCTGAACAATAGCAAGCTTATTATCATCACTCCCTGCCAACTTCAGAGAAGAAAAACGGTAGATAACACATTAAAACGGTTATTAAGTAGTTGGGATTAATAACAAAATGGCAGTTGTGATAACCTTTGATAACAATGTACAGCAATTCCGTGCTACTTCATTGTTGCATTCAAGACTATCCCCTAGATAAAAGAAAATTGCATCTATGCCTCCATTTTCAGACACTGACCGGCAAATTTCTTCCTGTATGCAATGAGGGAAGAACATATTATAAAATGCATTTGGTTCTTTACAACAGTGTACATCTCTAATTTATGTCTACTACTTTGAAACTGGGATTGGTGAAGCAATACTACAAAACTAAAATCTGATGAGAATGGTTCACCGTTAAATATTACAGTAATATAAGAACTAGCAAGGATATATATACTCAACCCACAAGCGATACATGCATGTCGATGCTCTTTTTTTTTCCCTTTCGGAAGACCCAGGGAACAAGTCATCAATTGTGATTTCTGAGTAAAAATAATAAAAAAGCTATACATACATTAACAGCAAGAGATTTTAAAGCAATGAATGCTGAAACCAAACATGTCTTCTTGAGTTGTTGTGCCTTGAGTGCATCAACAAGAGCAATTGCAAGTCCAAGTTTAGCAAATCTTCGAGCATATCCAAATACCTGAATAGTAATATAATTCCATGTTAACGTTGTAACAATAACAAATAGACAATTTACATAGTTAACAGTGGAAATGATATAACGAAAGGACAGATTATTATCGATGGTTCAACAACAAAAAAACCATATTCAGAAAATGTAATGATCGCTCATACTTGAGAAGCCACCACACGATTATCGTCAGGTGTCAACAAGACACGAATTGCATCATACAAGCTTTCGGGAGTGTTCACATTATGTTCCCTCATTATCTGCAGGAAAAGTTCATCAATTTTCAAGTCTATGAATGATTCTTTGATTACTTCATTTCCAGCTGCAGCTTTTGCAACTACAGCAAATCCACCATCTAATACGCTAAGATTCTGGCAGTTTCCATTGAGAGCACTGATAATAACTTTAGGTCCGCCATTCTTCCGAAATGTTTCTGTATTCTGAACATCTGCAAAAGACTGAACGCATTGAGATATCAAATCTAGTAACTCATTAAGTCTGAACCAAGTAAGACACTTCACACTCAATGACGCTTTTATTTAGACTATTATACACAACAATACTTCCTAATTCTCCTGATCTTAACTCCAATACATTGTTTTCTTTTGAATGTCCTAAAAACTATGGTGTACTGTATCATTTTGCAGGTAAAACACAAGGAAAATTTATAGTATTTATCGTGAAATATCGTACACAGAACTCATGCTACTGTAATAATGAAAGATGGAATCAATTACAAAATGTACAAACTGAAAAGTCAGGTAAGAACGCAACTATGAAACGCTTGTAAATAACAAAGCTTCAGGAGAAATCTGAAGAGGTCTAAATCATCCATGCATACCAGTAATTACAAAACTCAGTGCTTTTAAGGCCAAAGCAAGAAGTTTTTCCTCTTTAAGATCAGAACATACTGAGAGAAGAATCTCTATAGCTCCATATCTAGTTGCAATAAATTTATCTTCCGATCCTTCAACCGAGCAAAGTTCATACACATTATTTACAGCCTCGTTCATATCTTCAAAAGAAATGCTACTTTTTGGGGTATCTGACAATTTTCTTAGATGTTCTAATGCCTGGATGATAGGAACATCATCAGAACTGTTTACTCCAGGGACGCGCTTTACAATCCCTGAAACATTGAAAACATTTCAAAGTAATTAATAAGAGACGCTAATGTACGGTGATTTAGGAACGAAAATTGAAATTCCATACATGAGTGCCATATTTTATATTGACCAGCAAAAATTTCAGTAATCATTGCAGTACACACTATGAGTTTGTAACAGCAAAATCAACTCAACCCTTTTTCTATGGTATGTAGCATATGCCCTTCCAATACACACATCTTTCGAAAAAAAGTCAAACATTTCCATACATTTTTTCTGTCATCTCCCAGTTATATATATACAACTAAAATTACTTATACAGTTGTAAAAACTAAACTCAAACGGCTAACTGATTCATATTGTTGCAGCAATTCAAAAGGTTATCAAGCCGTATTTGAGGAGGAAAAGATCTCAAATTCTAGTCACTAAGTTTCCAATTTTCTGCTCCTAATCATTCAAGACAAACCCATGATGCACTATTTATCTTAACATATATGTTTGGAAAATAATATTCAAAATACTGGGGTTTTGACACAACGATTCACCAAAAATAATCAAAATACGAAGCATGAGTTAGAAATAAATGAAAATTATACCAGAGAGATCTACGCCCTGGAGAGTTAGGGTTTCAATTGCGTCTTTGAGAGCTTCATCTGGATCCATTTCAAAATCAGATATGTTTTCTTTTACTACTTCATCGAATGCATTTTGTGAAATTTTCATCGGTTTCGAGTTCATCTTTCACTGAATTTCTTCTGTTCTGAATATGTTTTAAGAGTGGAGATTTATATTTGAGCGTGTTCCTTGAAACCAATTAGACGTCGATCGTCTATATTAATATATCTTTATTAATAGTTTCCAACATCGTTGCTAAACAACATTCCAAAATGCGTCCATTATTCAAATTACTTCCGTAATCGGAAACAGTTATAATTATTTCTATTTGAAAATTCGCATGAATTCTAAATTTTGTGCTGTAAAAAAAAGGTGTTTGGGTTGATCTGTTCTCCTCCCTACGTTCATGCCCCGTAGCCTTAAAAAAAACTTCACGCATCCATCTATTGTCACCATTCTAGTTGTTGTTCATTCTATTTGAAATATTAAAATATCTTATCCAACGTGTTTTGATAATCTCCTGACAACGTGAATCAGTTGACTGGCCGACGTGGAAAAAATTAAAAATAAAGCTATGCATAGACGTTAAAAATATTCGATCGAACACTATGATACAGCTCTGAAAGTTAAAAACGACGTCCCAAGCTGGCGTGGAAAATCGAAAACATACGCTAGTATTTAGCGTGGAAAATATAAAATCAATGCAGTTTACACAGGGAATTTTAAAAACATAAACTCCAAACTTTTAATCATGAACATGAAACGGGGCAATGAAAAAACAAGATCAATGCTAGAGGCAAGCGTGGAAATTTAAAGGACCACACGTGCACATAGCATTGAAAGTTTATAAATCAAGTTGCTAATGGGTGTTGAAAATGTTAAACTTACGCTTCTACTACGGGTTGGAAATAAAAAATCAACGTAGTTTACATGGTTCATTAAAACAGAAACTCCAAACTGTTAACTATGAATACGAAGTAGGGGAGCAATGAAAAAACAAAATCAATGCTATAGACAAGCTTGGAAATTTAAACAGCCAAGCATGCGCCTAACATTGAAGGTTTATAAGCCACGTTTATAGTGGGTGTTGAAAATGCTAAACTTACGATCCTACGGGTGGGAAAAGAAAATGTTGAGGTGGACATTTTATTTTTAAGTTGCTGGGGTGTGAACAGCAAATAGAAGTGTGACAGAATAGACGGATTCAAACTTCACATCTCAATATTTCATTTTCCCTCCTCATTTTATGTCCTTTCTTACTTTCCATTTTACATTTTTACTACATTCTTTTTTCTAATTCATACAAAAGGGCATTTTTTTTAATTGTAACACCCCAAAAATTTAACCGAAAATTTAATAAAAGAATTAAATTTAAATATAACAGGGTAAAAAAAGAAATTTTTACAAACGTTCAAATTTGGCTACGAAACTTACACTATTGCGTTCGTAGTGATTTTCTAGATAATTTTTATATATAATGTTTTAAAATCAAAGCTAATATGAAAAAGTTATTAACGTTTGAAAATTTGAAATCGAAATTAATTAAAAAGTTAATTAAGGAAAGAAATATTTTAAATAAGTAAGATCCATCGGTCGACATCTCGATCCTGCCCGGTCGACCGCTCCTAGGTAAACGATCGACCGGTCGACCGCTCCTAGGTAAGCGATCGACCGGTCGAGGTTTCTAGACGAGGGTCTTGAGAGGCCGAGTGGCCTAGATTTTATAATATTGAATCTAACGTTTAATATTAGTTTTTACCTCTATAAATACAACCCTAGGCTAATTGCAGAATCCTAATTCACTTACTATTCGTCCAAACTTTGTCTCTCTAAAATCTGAAATCTCTTTCTCCTCAAATCGAAATTTCTTAAAACCAAATTAAAATTAAATTCAAAAGATAGAAAAAGAAGAGATTAGATCAAATCAAAATAAGAGGAGTTCTACACCAAGCGAAGGCAGATCCAAGCGTGTTAACGAAGGGATAACTTTTTAAAAGTGAGTGGGTTCATGAGTAATTTAGGAATTTACATATAATTAATTTTGTTATGTCATATTTGATCTAGAAATTGTTTTAATTTTAATAAGAAATACCGTTTAATTAGACTGGGAATTTCACAGCAATTACAACTCATATGCATTTGATTCCTTTCTTTTGATCTAGATCTGGTTAGAGTAAACTTGTTAGATAAGAATTGATTCAAGTTGAATACATATTTTTGTCAAAATAAATATGAATTGGCAACCCTATTGATGTTAAATCTAACTTAAGATTGATTTATTGAAATTGTATATGAAATCAAATACATAATTTTGGGCAATTATAGATTGCAGGTTTACAAATTTAGGTTCGCTGTAATTAACAGTTTACTGTAATTAAAAATTTCTAATTAACAGAGAAAAGGACGAACAAAATAGACGAAAAAAGTATATGAAACACAACAACCGATCGACGGGCTTGCTGAGTCCGGACAGCAAGCGGCCGATCGCTCCAGTGAGCAGCGGTCGACCGATTAGTAAATTCTGGCATAGTATAAACCTTGGCCTAAAGCCCAGGTTATTGAGTTAATTGTATATATATAGTTATAAATGGATGTTAGTATAAATAGGGAAAATAGCTCTCTATGCTTACGATTCTTAAACGCTGCGGGGTTGGATATGTGTGCGCAAGCAACAAGATCTTGGCACTATTTATCTAGCACAGTCGATTTTCGACTAGAGCGATTCTGTTAGAAATTACACTCACGTAAGGTTCTATGGTGTGCGCGCACACTGATGATGATGCCTGGAGAAGTGTGTGGGCTGGCACTAATGTGAGTTCCTTGGTATGCATGGCTGCACGGACGTGATACTGCGTTGGTTAATGGATCTCGATGCGGTGCGATAAGAGATGTTACGATACCATTTAGAGGTGGACGCCGATGCAACATACGTCTTCGGCGCAAGTTGGCATTGCAGGCTCCCTCTTTATGCATAGATATGATACATGTTGTTGTAATTTGAGAAATGTAGTCCCAAGGTTGAAGTTGTAGGCCAACCTATGTTGGAGTAGTTCCAGTAGCTTGTAGCCAATCTATAGTTGTTTGAGATTCGATTAGTTATTCAACCCTATGTATAAGCCTTCACAAGATGTCGGTGTAGGTGTGTTCCAAAGCTATACTCCTTAGATAAATGAAATTAGTACTTCACAGACACAAGTAGGACACCTTAGGTCACATAGAGTATTAATGAAGTTAATTGTATGTGATCACCATATATTAATGATGTAATTCATTCACCGGACGTTGTCCGACCCATTCCGTGTATGTGACGTTAGTTTCTGAGATGATGGTTTTGATGACAACAACCTTAGGACTTGTTATAAAATATAAATACTAATATTCTTGTCTAGATATATATATATATATATATATGTATGTATGTATATGTATATGGAGGGTATATATATACATGTACTGAGAATGAAGACTGTACAGTATAAAGATTCAAGACTGAGTATAGAGATTCAAGACTGACGAATTCAAGATTGAAGAAATTAAGACTGAAGACTCATGAGTATCAAGAGTTCAAGAGTTCAAGGTATCAAGATAAGTAATAGAGTCTAGATTTATGTTAAAACTTCGTAATAGCACTAAAATCTTTATTCTAATTTTAATTGTGGAATGAAATCTACCTTCTCGCTTTAATAGTGGGATGAAACCTACGACCTCTTTAGTGGGATGGAACCCACGATCTTCTCTAGTGGAATGAAATCCACGAAATTTTCAAAATGATTTATTTTTTCAAAACTATCTTTTTAAAGTCATCTCTATCAATTTAAATATTTTAGCCTTAATTCAAAAACTATTTTTAATTATATTAATTTCAAAATCATCTCTTGTTTTTTTAAACTATCTCTTGATTTTAATATTTTAGCTTTAATATATTTTAAAGAAATTTAGACTTAGTTTTTAATATTACTTTTATATTATAGATTATATATTTTAAGATTACTTTCTAAAACCCTTTTATAAGTTTAAACTATATTCAAAATGGTTTACAAAGATTAGAAATTGTTTTGACAAGTTTTAGAATAGAAATCATTTTAAAGCAAAATTAATTTTCAAAATTCACATAGGCATGTCGACATCCCTTATCCCTCCATGTTGACATGGTGACCGAGAATTCAAATTTCAAATTTTCAAAAGAAGTGTCTATTCATCATAACCTTTCGCGAATGGACATGACTGTTGTTCTCCTATATATACCAGTTGTTTTCAATGAATTTTAAGTTAGTTTTTCTTTACTTCTTCACTCCTTCTTCTCCACTCAAATATTCTCTTATATTTTAACAAAACTCTGCCAAAATTCTAAGTGAATCAAACTCGATTGTCTCTAGTTTGATTCTCTGCCACTCTCTCTCACGTGCTATTCAGAGTTATAGGATCATTTGTAATCAAAGATCGAAAGATCGAAGTGTATCGAGTCTCTCTCTATCAAAGTGTGATTGGAAACGGTGTGATTGTGGCCTGTAAATCAATTGGGTGTGATTGTAGCCCGTAAATCAATTAGGTGCTCTTGTAGCCTAGTTAAATCAAGAGAGTTTGCCCTGGACTCGGAGACAGGAGGGTGTATCTCATGGCCTTGAAATCGAGGTTGTAATATCGACATTATATTTGGAAAAAAAATCTGCACAAGAAATTGTGTGGGACTGGATGTAGGGTAACTCCGAACCATTATAAAATTCCGGTGTGTTCTTTCCTTTACTGCTTTTATTTACTACTTACATCTGTGTCTGATTCTGTGTTTGTGAATTGCATCCGTTTGGATTTAATTTGAAAATATTTCAAAAATTCCATAACATCCATTAAACACTATTCTTCCCCTCTAGTGTTAATCCAGCCTTAAGATCCATAATCCGCATTTCCAACATATGATAGACACAAGTAGGAAAATAAATTGCATGTGATAGACCAAGAGATTAGTACATAAAGAGGCGAGCTTGGAAGTTTTGAGTTGCTATTTATTTTCCATTACTCTCCATGTAATTATTTATCGTATTTAGTCATTATTAGACTATATGATGTATTTCTGTATACTCTATATTATGATTATATATTGTTTTGAGACTGTGTTTTCTGAGATATTTTCTGAGGTGGTTATTTTATGTATTTATATTTTGTTGTCTTCCACTGTGAGATCTGAAAATGTAGAATGTCTTAGGTTTTATTTGCATATTCTTAGTCTCTATAATGTTAAAAAAACTAATAGCACATACTTCTTGGCACCGATGCGAGTTCGAAAGTCAACCTAGACTTTGGATCCATGCGTCGGAAGGTGCAGGTTTTCATATTTGGTACTATGGCCTAGGCTTAAAATTCCTTAGGGATTATGCACGTATCGAGAGAACGTACTTGAAAAGTTTTGAAAAGAGAGGTTTTTAAAAAGTTTTTCATAATGGATTTGTATATATATGTGTGTGTTTGTATGTATAGATAGAAAGTTTTCAAAGGAAATATATATATAATACGGAAATGGTTTTCCTTATTCTTGCCAATACTATCCGTGGAAAAAGTTTTGCCGATAAATTTCCTAAATCACAGATAGAAAGGATAAGCAATCCTGCTGGTTACGGCTCAGATGATGTTGCTGAGATTATGGGCGTGAACATCCCAATTTGGTTCCACCTGTATCTACAAGCAAGAGGACAAGCCGAGCTCAACCCTAATAGGAGACCTATAGAGTAGGGGCCAGGTGTAATTCCAATCCATCCACCTGCCGTCGATTTTGCCAAGCTATGTAAGGACTTTATGAGTCTGTGAGGCAAGGATTACATGACGACCGAGTTGTATTTGAACTTGAAGGCATGGATCCACACTTATGAGAGGAATTTTGGATTGATGGATCTTAGAGATGGCATGAGGAGATAGCTTGCCATTTGGCATTTACATGGAGAGGCTCTAAATTGATGGGATGTAGTAGTGGCAGAGACAGACGATGGGGTGATTGGTTGAGGAGAGTTTAGGAGGCATTTTAAGATGAAGTTTCCTTCCAAGGCAAAGGAGGGAATACAGTTAGAGAAGTTCGTACATTTGCAGCAATGAGAGATGCCGTGAAGGAATGTATGAATTAGTTCAATGGGTTGGTTATGTTTAGGTTGGAGCTGATAAATATCCCTCACAAGAAAGCTCTAAAGTTTACGTAGGGGCTAAATACACCTCTTCATAATTTGGCCCTTAGTCGTATTCCTATGGGTGCAACTTTCGAGGGTTTGGTGGAGATGGCTTGCTAAACATTGTCTCCGAGGAGAAAGTGAAGAGTGAGCCTAAGAAGTCGGGGGAAAGACAACACAGTAGAACCAGCACAAGGGCGGAATGGGGGCCCAAGGGAAGATTAAGAAGTAGGAGATGTAATGTAGGAGATGTGGTAAGAATATGCATTTTGCAAGGGAGTGCAAGTTGGACATCTCGAAGATTATGTGTTACAGCTGCATTCAATTCGAGTACATGAGGCGGGAGTGTCCAGCACCACAGAAGACCTTTACCCAAGTAGTCTAAGCTTATGCACTGGATACTGTTCCCAACTCGAGTGCGCCTCCAGTAGCGGAAAAAGGGAAGAAGGTCATAATTGGAGATGTGTTAAGTTTATCTAATTTACATGTTCGTACATTATTTGACACTGGGGCATCATACTCGGTTATCTCAAGCAGACTTGTAGATGAGTTGCACTTAGACACTAGCATAGTTACAGACCATGTAGTTATATCAAACCTTGTAAAAGGATCGCCTTATTTATCGATGATATGTAGGGGTTTGAAATTGTTTATTATGGGGGTCGAGTTCAATTGTGATGCTTTTGTCTTGGTATTTTTTGGATTTGGGTTGACTTTAGGTATGATTGGATGACTATGTATAGGGTGATTAGGTTAGGTACTTGTAGTGGATGTAGTCTAGAGGTTTATTGCGGTCCCAAAGATTCGGTTATGTTCTTGAGACCTATCATATGATGAGTTAGATTTAGTACCGGCAGTTAGAGACTATTCAGATGTCTTTTCCGAGGTCACTGGTCTTCCACCCCAGAGAGAGATTGAGTTCCATATTTATGTTTTGGAGAACGCCAGACCTGTTGCCTTACACTTAAGGCACATGGCTCCTAAAGAGAGATACAAGATGAATAAGCAAGTGAATGAGCTGTTGAAGAAGGACTTTATTACGAGGAGTATTTCAAAGTGGGGAGTACCATTTGTCTTTGCTACTAAGGCAAATGGTTGTCTGAGGCTTTGCGTTGATTATCGAGAGCTGAATAAGTCAACGAAGAAGAATCGTTAGATGTTGCCCCATATAGACGATCTCTTTGATTAGTTGGTCTGAGAGAAACTATGTATACATGCTTTAAATCGCATATCTGTGAAAATATATAAAATATTCTATGCCTCCTTCCAGTAGTCCCAAATCGGACATACTAGAACTGTATGTAGATATAGACGTATATAACCCACATAAACTATATGCGAGTAAATATAACCAGTCCATCTATATGGAACTAATCAATACATCTCATGCCCGTTTATCCCTACAAAGGTAATACACAATCAAAGAAACTTTTCGCCATCTTTAAGTCAACTAATCAACAAACTAAACAATCTATTATCTATCATTCAATTTTAATCTACAGTCAATTCCACCAATTCAATCAATTAAAAACAATGACCTGAAACAATGCATTTCAATCATTAATCAACTCGTTATACCATGTAGTAATTTAGGAGACGATCCATATATTAATATATTATTCCTAAGCATAATATATTATTTATAAAACAACCATAAGCTTATAAATCATTTAAAAAGCTTAATATTACTTAATTATATAATTATAATTAAATATAAACCTTCATACTATTTTAATAAAATCGTAATTGCTTTATAAAAATATCATTATATACTTAAAACTTATTTAAGTAATATATTTCACCTCATAATATCTTATAAATCCATAAATCCTTTTATAAAATATTATATTCGCTTCAAAACCCATTTAAGCCACACTATACTTAATTTATCAAATTAAATCAAGTAGGTCTCAATCGCACTATTTTTTATAAAATCATATAAGCATTTTTATTAAATATCCCATCTACTCAAAACTAACTTTTAAGTATTTAATACACTTAATTTATCAGATTAAATTAAGTGTAAATCCATTTATCCAATCTATAAAATTATTCAATCATTTCTTAAGTCTTTATGCTTATCTTGAAAAGGTCATATTTTGAATCACGATTAGTAATAAAATATATACTAATATTTATATCACTAATTTAAACTATAAACTGGGGTTAAATTAATTTATAACTACGTCATAAATTAATATCAACCCCTCTCACTCTATCCAATACGAATAGATCTCCATATATATATATATATATATATATATATATATATATATATATTCGGGATCTAAATCAATCATCCCGAATATCCACTCAAACCAATCCAATCAAACAGGGAAATTATTAATAAATAACACAACTGGGTCGTCGACATTTACCTAGGATCTTAACAACTATCCTATGTCGATAATGATCCATCCAAGCATCATAAATCGATGAACCACATTACCCTACATCATTCTAATCATATAAACTGGTATACAAAAGTAGTAACATTTATACGATAATTAACTGTAGAATTATCGTTCCACTTACATGAACCATGAATTTATAAGTGTCTAAATCCTTTCCAAACCTATACCACATCGTAGATTTGATCCTACTACGAATGCAATGGCGACGACCGTGTCACAATTGGCCCTCGTATGCAATAAATATGAATTTAAAACGAAATGAAATTAATTTAAATAATTAACTCTAATTAATTTACTAATCATCTCATTAATCCTTAATCTCCTCCTTCCTAATTGCTCTGTGCAAACCATGCACACATAAACCCACACCTCCACTCCTTCTCTCCTCCCATTCCCACTCAAAAATCAATGAATCCATGAACTGTTGATTCCATGATGCTCCATTTCACGCGCCCTCTACGATACACCCTAGCTTGTCACGTCCGGCCTCACCGAGAAAAATGCAATATGTTCATGCTCTTGTATCCGTACCACTATCACAATTCCACCTGAGGTGTCGACCTCAATACGTCCATCTTCGCTGCACCCCTCAATGGTGGCAGAGATTTGAAGCCCATTCCGCCACGAGTCAATGGATCTAGCCACATCGATTTTCATGGATCGAGGCTATCGGTTTAGTTTGAAGGAGGGGAGTGGCTTGCCTTTCTTGTTTACAGCATGAAGAGGGAGGAGTTAAAAAAATATCCCCAGCCCAAAGAAAGAAAGTGGGTGAGAAGTTTATATAATATATTTAATATTATATTTAATTCCTCAAATAACTCAGTATAGCTTTCGATCATCCTGTACATCGGCTAGTCATGAAACTCGTCAGTGTATATCACCTTATTTTCTGGTCCTAATAGTATAAATTTCGACACCATCCGAGACTGCTCACTGGATGGTTAATTTCGCACGAACCGATCATAAATATTTATCGATAAATCTTTAACCCTAAACAAAGTGTGCTCACTATCATTTATAACCGAAAACCCATTTTTTGGACTCAATTGAAAAGGTTTTAAGACCTAATTCCATCGTATACAAATGTTAGCCTTTTGGATCGATCTACGAATCGAATGCAAGCTACAAGCTAAAAATTTGTCGATCGAAATATATCGATGCTAATACTCATTCTCAACCGCTCAGATTATTCGGACTCAATGGAAGTGGTCTCGAATCCTGATTCGTCCGTTTGTGAAAGTTGAGTTTTCAGCTCATCGATTAAATTAACAATTTAATATTTAAATTAATCAATTATTTAAATATTCTGGTGTATAAAAATATGCGGGTTGTTACAGATTCCAACCCCATACTATCCCTTGATTAACAATGAAGTCAGACAAGTTAGCATACTATCCTTGCCTCAACGTACGTTCTTAAATTCTTAGAGATAGGAACGAGCTTCCATACCTCGAAATTTAGTGTCAAGTATAGGATGAAGTACCTTCAATATACCTAATTAATCATGGCCTATTCATAGAAATTAACCCTCTTATACTTATCACACTTCTGATATTTTAATTTTTTTATCCCTCGCCTAGAATCGAAGTCAGGTAAGTCGGAGCACTGGTTGCTCTGACCTTGCTCTAGTTAAAGTACTACGATTCTAAATCTCATAGATATAGAGAAATTTACTCAACAGTTTTTAGTGCTAAATATAAGATGACTTACTTACCATAAACGTGTCAATATTTTAGCACTATTTTATCATATTTGTTTTGTGATATTTGATGGCATTGACAAAGAAATCCATTGCATAAACAAAGTCTTTTTGAAACAATCGAAAAAACCAACTCTGAAAACTTATTTCTAGTCTTCGATTTCAATCTAGTACTTTTCATCGGTTAGAAATGAAATTGTTCAAGTTGGGGTATCATAACCTCTCAAAACTTGACTCAACAACACTTCTCATTTTCAAAATAAAAACAAGTTTCTTACCTCGAAGGCTAGAAATTAAAATAGGACCCAAGAGTTCCAATAAACTTGTTCTTAAATGCATTTTTCAAAATCACTTATTTAAACCAATGTTTGATTTAAAAGGAAACATCTTTTTTTATAAAAGTAAATAACTTATTTAATAATAATAATAAAGTGTTATAAATTAACTTCCTTTTCAATTTTCGAAAACCATTTACTATAATAAAAATGTTATAGTCCAAAATCTCTTTCCTTTTCTCAAAAACAAATATTACATTTTAATTAATGATTCTTTTCTCCTTTAAATTTACTTTTAAGACTCTTTAAAACAAGTTTGAACTTGTATTTAAAACATCCCTTTAAAGATGGTCGCCTTTAACCAAACTTGACTTTTGAAACAAAGGAGTAAAATTTAATCCTTTTGTTTAAATAACTAAATAAATTCTTAAAAATATATTTAAACCTTCAAACTTCTTTCTAAATACTTATACCACTTTTGCAAACATATTTGAAAAGGTTTTTCAAAGTATCTAAAGTAGACAACCATTTTATACTTTATAAAAATCATTAATTTTCAAACTACATCTATAGCGACTATCGCTATATAGACCGTAACCTTGAAATTTCATTTTTGTAAATCAAATAACATTTAAACCCTTTTCTTTTTATATTTAATCCGCTTTAATACCTTTGCAAAAAAGGTTTGATAAACAAAAGTTGTTCAAAAACAAAACATTTCAAAACATGGTTGAAAACAAATAGTAAATTACTTAAAAACAAGCAAGAGATTTCAATATCGCAATTAAAACAAATCATTAAAGTAAGTCGGTTATCAACAACATCCACTTCATTACATCATACATAGCAAGTAATAATGTAATGCAAAATCAACAAGGTAAGTAATCATTTAGGATCCCTCTATAAATCTTTAAACTTCGAAGTGCTTCTTTAGTGACCTATTCGCTACGATATCACTTCGACTTCCATTGACTTTTCTTTTATCCCTTGCAACACAATGATTATTTATGTCATCCTCTTTCAAATGGGAATCAACAACAACAATATATAAACATCACAAATACATAGGTATAACACTATAGGGTAGCACTAAAATTATTACAACATTTTTTCAACTTTAAGACTAATTTTAAAGTGAGAAATCTCACATTCAAAGCAACCTAAACATCGGGAAAAGTCCACTACTCCTTGCTACTACCCACCAACCCCTACTACTTGTAAACACTATCTCAAAAATCCTAGGATAACTTCAGATGGGCTCAGCCATGATGGAAATGAGGGTTTTTGGGTTTAAGTTTTTTCCTTAAAAACGGGGTCAGAAAATGGGTTGTCTTCTCATTGATTTTTGATAAGATTCCTTTACAAATTTGGAAATGTGACCAACATGAAAGTTCATCCTTATTCAATTTTCTTCGGTTTAAATAAAAAATCACTCCATTTGGAGTTGTTTTGCGAAAATTATGGCTTAGGGAACATGAGGTATTTTTGGAGTTATAAATTTGGGAGTGAAAATAACTTTATTGTAAAAAAGGAGATTTTGACATGGCTACTCTCAAAAATTGAAAATTTGATCAACGTGAAAATTCTTTAATTTTCAATTCTCTTTGATTTTAAAAAAAGAATCACTAGATTTGGAGGTATTTTTTTGGAAATTATGGCCGAATGAAGAGGAAGAAGGAAGAAGATAGGAAAACTAGAGTAAAAATAGAAATGAAAGTGTAAAGTAAAGTGGTGCTTTCTTTGTTTGGACTTAAGAATTTGTAATGGAGGAGATGAATAAGAGAAAAGTAAAGTTGAAAAGGAAATGAAAGAATGAAATGGAATGAAAATGTAAAAGTGAGAAAGGAAAGTGGAGAGGCCTTTATATACAATTGAAAAGGCTGCCAAAAGACCACCATTATCCCTTATCCAAATTACTCTTTTACCCTTCTTTTCCTTCCATGCTATGCTTCCTCCATGTGACATCCATGTGCTAAGGTACAAGATGCCATGTGCACATCCCTTGCATGTACGAATGTATACAAATTAATACAAAAAAAGTCTTCTATTTTCTTAACTCTTACTTACTTTATTTAATTATTACTTTGAAATTTCAAATGATAATTAAAGTTAGTAAATCTTCTTGATACAATTTGAATTGTTATTATGTTTGTATACAAATTTAAACTAGTGCACAATAAGTTTCAACAATTTTTGTTTGATGAAAAATCAAAAATCAAAAAATGATTTTCGTTCACATTTTCATTTTTTTCATCGAACTATTTCAAAGTAAGTTCGCCATCATTATTTATTAGTAAAAATTGGGTTATTTGACTGTTAAAATCCATTAACTGAATATTTAAAATTTAATTAAATATTCACAAATCAAAGCGTTAAAATTCTGGGTTGTTACATTCTTCCCCTTTAAAATAATTTCAACTCCGATATTTCATCACAAACAAAAAACTCAAAAACAATCCATACCAATTCTTAACATTTCCAAAAATGTTAAATGACTAACAAACAAACCTACAGTTTGCCCATATTTACAACCTTCTCATCACATAAGGACTATAAACAATCTACTGAGCATACCTCATGCTCAACAACCACAGCTTATTACTCAAACGATTATTCACACAACCTCATGAAAAATCGAAGTGCCATCTACCCAACTCCATAAAATATTAATGGAAAATATACTTAAGCCCGTAGGATGTATATGAATCAACCGTACATGATATCCAACTCGATCACTTGCTCGAATACGTATCTCTTATTCAAACTATTAGAGATCGTTTAAGTCCTTCATTGCGGAACCCTGATCTGGTTTCTTGATATGATACTTATGTTTTCCTTACACAGTCCTAAACTATGATAAAAAAACTCACATCATCCTAAGAACCCATCTTAAATACTACATTCAAGAATCAAGTGAAAATGCCTTGTTCGAACCGGTGTATAACACCCAAAAATCTTGTGCCCGAACATCAGGACCTAGAATGGTCATGAGAATAAAATGATCCAAGTTCAACTTACGGTTTTATCCCATTAACATTACTTAATGATTATACTACTTCAATTCTTTTACTTCCAAAAATTACTTACGAAAACGTTTCATAGAACGTAAGTTAATTTTTAAACTTGTATAATACCCTACTACATTCTGAGAGTATATGCAACTATCTAATTTAATCCTATATCTTTTCTTAAATTCATATGTAGGCTCTAAATAAATTTGGGTCTTAAAAATGAGTCGACATTTTCGACCTCTTTACCTATCCAGTCCAGTAAGTAGCCAAGGAGAGAAGGATGCTGGTATCCACTTAGTCATAGAGTCTATTTTTTCTTAGACTTCTCTAAGGTAAAGATGTTTATTAGTCGGCTCAATAACATCAAATAGTTTGTACAACTTAGATGTTAAAATAAGAGACACGGTTTTAACAAAACCAAGTTTATTAAAATCTTCTTATTAAATTTAACCCATTCAAAACTTGTGTTAAAATATTTATTCTCTAACCAAGAGTGATATAAATCCATATTAAAAATTTCATCTATCAACATATTCATTTATCAAAATACCTTTTTATTTTGAATCCATTTTCTTTAAGGAAACTTAAGAACTAAATATCCGGTTTTTATTTCAAAACCCCTTTTTGAAATGATACCATATATTTTAATCCATAGAAGATATACATATAGACCGAGTAACACCAAAATGATATCGAGAAACTGGGTCTTACCAAATAGTATCATACACTCCTTACCAAAAAGGGTAATACTTAAGAGAAGTGCCTACCATCCGAGCACACCTCTTGCCCATTTTTAGTCAATTTTGAGCCACTCGAACTAGTTAACATAAAAATATTTCTTCTTTTTGAATCCTATTTTGAAACACTACAATATATATTTTTCATATATCCATAAAATAGCTTTAGCACTTTATTTACTAAAATTTGCTTTATTTTTGTTCGAATTTGAATTTGTCTCAATCATTCAATATTAAAAGGAATAATTTACTAAGCGCATTAAAACGTTTGTCTAAGCAAACATTCAATTGTCACTTAGAAGATTATTCAGATCATCGCAAAACTAATCGAGATTTTTCCCCAAACCATCCAAAGAAAATATACCTTAAAATTCTCTTTGAAGTATTATACTTAAAATACTTTCAAGTAATACTATTATTACTTTTCTCAAAAATCATTTGAAATCTTTTTCAAAGACACTAGGATTTAAATTCTCAAAAATCTTGCTTATTTACAAAAACACATTTTATAAAATCAATTTATAAAATCTTCTTTATATAAAATCATTGCTACTTTATAGTAACCTTTTTAATAAACTAAACTTGTTAAACCTACATTATTTACGAACGCGTTATAGTCAAATCGTGAAACTGAATTCATAAGGTGTTCGTATTTAGTTCAACCAAACCACAAATGCTCATAAACTCGCCGAGTATATGTAATAGTCAAAAATTGATGATAAATAAATATCATCCTTTCCTAACAAACAATAACAAAAATAGCAATATCAATTCTAGAAAAATTTTCTTTTATATATAAAATGTAGGCAAAATTATTCCATTTACCCATTTTCAAAAACAATATAAAACATTTTTATAACACAACAAATACGCGCTCTCATATATAATACACTTAAACTCATTATAAAGTGTCACTTACCCTACCTCTAATGTGTTTCCCTCACCGGGGCCAAGGTTCTTGTATAACCTTCGGCTCTGATACCACTGTGACGACCCACATTTTCAACCTTCAGAAGTCGACACTAGTACATCCATGGTATTCACGTGCCGAGCATCCAAGTGTCGAAAAGACAAATTGTTGCGGTAAAAGAAAAGAAAATACAAAACATAATCTCACATCGTGACGACTAATATATAATACCCAAATGATCTTTACAAAAGAAAACTTTGATATTCATACAACAATCAGAATCTAACCTATCATTAACTAAACAGTTATAACAGCCTGTCCTTAAAAATGTTGATAAACAAAAAACAAGAAGTACAGTGGAAAATAAAATACATCAAGTCTTGGAAGTATCTGGCTCGTCTCCTGAAGCTCCAAGCGTCCAAAGCTAACTCTGGAAAATACTCGGGTCTGACCCGAACATTATAAGAAAATAACACTCGGATCAGTTTGGTAAACCAGCATGAGAAACTCAAATAATATGGATTGTTATATTCATAAAACCCTTTCAAAAATAAAGGTGTCCATAAGATCACGCCGCACATAAATATGGACGGGTTTTTACCTTACGATAACCAAAAAATTTCAAATAGAAAATCCAATGATATTATAATAATGTCTAGGGTTTAAAATAAATATTGAATCATAGCTAAAATGCTTGCATCTCACATTCCAGTATTTTGGCATAACTACGTCCGTAAGGCATGTATTGGAAAATGGATTCCATACAAGGATAGACTACTGGGTACACCTCTAGAAAAATGTACCGAGGGCCTCACATGGACCCTCTACCAACACAGAACTAGCCTACATTATCCTGGATAGTACCGAATATATCACCATCCTGATTGCGGCCAACTACCGTAATGGGCACCGAGCATGCATAAATATATAAAGATCGATCTAGATCAGGTGATGACCATACCCTCATGGGTGCGACCCACATAGCCCTGCTATATATTCTTTGTTTTAGTCATTACTCGGTTTGAGGCTTGAGGGTATGCTTTACATTTATCAAATCCCACTTGGAATGCTAACACTACCCTCTAAGTAATAATGCAATGCCATCATTCATTCATACAAGTTATTGAGGTTATGAACAAACCGAAGTCACTACTTCTACTACATCCTTAGGATTAGTAGCAAGTAGCCCTTGCACTTCAAAGAATTCCGTCTTCAATTCCACCATCTTCAAGATGTCTCCAATTCGAATGCTTATGCCGATTCAAAGTGCTTTTCGGATAAATCATGCTTTATCCTATCTCGGTCTCTCTGAACCAACAATTGATAGCGACTCAATCCTAGTTCTTTTAGAAGTAAGTGGACTATATAAGTGTCCTAAAGGGATCTCTAATATGCCCCTTAAAGCGAGAGACATTTCACCGAAATGAGTTCTCCCAAGGGAATCCCAAACTATATGAAATCGTGAAGCTTTCATATACTACCTAAGTCAAAATAGGTCAAGTTATCTATAGTGGACAAACCATTATCTGGTGTAAGTATATAGTTTGCATATGGAAAAATGAAAATCATATACTTATCACCACTTTTCAATTTCAACCTCGTACTTTCACTCGATTAACAATGAAGTCGGACAAGTTAGCATACTATTCTTACCTCGATGTACATTCTTAAGCTCTTATATATAGAAACGGGCTTCCATACCTCGAAATTTAGTGTCAAGTATGCGAGAAGTACCTTCCATATACTTAGTAAGTCATGAACTATTTATAGAAATTAACCCTCTTATGCTTATCACACTTCCAATATTTCGATTTCTTTATCCCTTGCCCAGAATCAAATAAAGTAAGTTGAAGCACTAGTTGCTCTAGCCTTGCCTTAGTTAAAATACTACGATTCTAGAGCTCATGATAGAGGAAATTTACTCATCGGATTTTAGTGCTAAATAAAGATGACTTACTTCCGTAAACGTGCTAAAATTTTAACACTACTTTATCATTTTTTTGTGATACTTAATGGCATTGACAAAGAAATCTCTTATATAAAACAAAGTCTTTTTGAAACAATTAGAAAAACCAACTCCAAAAACTTATTTCTAGTCTTCAATTTCAAACTAGTACTTTTCATCGATTATAAATGAAACCATTTAAGCTAGGGCATCATTACGTCTCAAATCTTGACTCGACAACACTTTTAATTTTCAAAATAGAAACAAGTTTTATACCTCGAAGGCTAAAAATTAAAATAGGACCCGAGATTTCCAATATACTTGTTCTTAATTTTTTTTCGAAAATGACTTATTTAAACCAAAGTTTGATTTAAAAGGCAACATCTTTTCCTTTATAAAAGTAAATAACTTATTAATAATAACAAAGTGTTATAAATTAACTTTCTTTCCAATTTTTTGAAACTTTTTACTATAACAAAAATGTTATAGTCCAAAATCTCTCTTCTTTTCTCGAAAACATTTATTACAACGATAGTGTTGTAATCCATAATTCCTTCTTCCTTTAAAATTACTTTTAAAACTCTTTAAAACAAGTTTGAACTTGTATTTAAAATATTCCTTTAAAGATGGCTGCTTTTAACCAAACTTGACTTTTGAAACAAAGGAGTAAAATTTAAACTCTTGCTTAAATAACTGGATAAATTCTTAAAAATATATTTAAACATTCAAACTTCCTTCTAAATACTTATACCACTTTTATAAACATATTTGAAAATACTTTTCAAAGTATCTAAAGTAGATGACCCTTTTATACTTTACAAAAAATATTAATTTCCAAACTGCATCCATAGTGAATACCACTATTTGGACCGTAACTATAAAACTTCATTTTTATAAATCAAATAACCTTTAAACCCTTTTCTTTCTATATTTAAACTACTTTAATACCTTTTTTAAAAAGGTTTGAATAACAAAAGTCGTTCAAAAAAAACTAACACGTTTGAGAACAAGTGGTAAATTACTTAAAAGCAAGCATGAGATTTAAATGTCGTAATAAAAACAAATCATTAAAGCAAGTCGGTTATTAACAACATCCACTTCATTACATCATGCATAGCAAGTAATAATGTAAAGTTAAATCAACAAGGTGAGAATTCCTTTAGGATCCCTCTACAAATCTCTATTCTTTGAAGTTCTTCCATAACGACTATTCGCTATGAAGACACTTTGACTTCCATTCACTTTGCTTTTGTCCCCTACAACACAATGGTTATTTTTGTGATCCACTTTCAAGCGGGAATCAACAACAAAAATATATAAACATCATAAATACATATATACAACACTGTAGGCTAGCACTAAAATTATAACAACATTTTGCCAATTTTAAACCAATTTTAAAGTGAGAAATCTCACATTTAAAGCAACCTAGACTTCAGGAAAAGTCCAGTACTCCTTAATACTACCCACCAATCCCTACTACTTGGAAACACTGGCTCAAAAATCCCAAGACAACTTTAGATGGGCTCGACCATGATGGAAAGGTGGGATTTTAGGTTTAAGTTTTTCCTTAAAGACAGGGCCAAAAAATGAATTGTCTTCTCATTGGTTTTTAACAAGATTCCTTTACGAATTTAATATGGTGATCAACATGAAAGTTCTTTCTTATTCAATTTTATTTGGTTTAAAAAATAGAGTCACTCCGTTTGGAGTTGTTTTGTGAAAGTTATTGCTTGGAGAAGAGGAGGTATTTTCGGAGTTATAAATTTGGGACAAAAATGACTTTAGTAAACAAAATGGGATTTTGATATGGCTACTCTCAAAATTTGAAAAAGTGATCAACATGAAAATTATTACTTGTTCAATTATCTTTGGTTTAAAAAATGAATCACTGGATTTGGAGTGGGTTTTTTGGAAGTTATGGCCAAACGAAGAGGAAGAAGATAGGAAAACTAGAGTAAAAAAATTAGAAATGAAAGTGTAAAGTAAAGTGCTGCTTTCTTTGTTTGGACTTAAGAATTGTAATGGAGGAGATGGAGAAGAGAAGAGTAAAGTGGAAGAAGAAATGAAAGAATGAAATGGAATGGAAATATAAAAGTGGGAAAGAAAAGTGGATAAGCCTTTATATGGAATTGAAAAAGTTGCCAAAAGACCACTATTACCCCTTAGCCAAATTAACCTCTTTTACCCTTCCTTTCCTTCCATGCTAAGCTTCCACCATGTGACATCCATATGCCAAAGTAAAAGATGCCATGTGCACATCCCTTCCATGTACTAATACATACAAATTAGTACACAAAAAATCTTCTCTTTTCTTAATCCTTACTTTATTTAATTATGATTTTTAATTTTCAAATAATAATTAGAGTTAATAAATCTTTTTGATACAATTTGAATTGTTATTATATTCGTATACAAATGTAAACTAGTGCACAACAAGTTTCAACACCTTTTGTTTGATGAAAAGTCAAAAATCAAAAAAACGATTTTTGGTCACATTTTAAAATTTTCATTGAACAGTTAATTTTTGTAAACAAAATTTCAAAATAAGTTCACCATCGTTATTTATTAATTAAAAGAAGTTTATTTGACCATTAAAAACCATTAATTGAATGTTTAAAATTTAATTAAATATTCACAAATCAAAGCGGTAAAATTCTAGGTCGTTACACTCCCCGTCTTGGGGACGATGTTATGCTAAACAATGCGAGTGACCAAACAGGCATGGTCTCACATGTTGTTTGTCTGCCAGACACCTACACCCCTATGATAGATCTGCTGAAATATAACTGGATCGGAGGTCTCGATGTCCTCCAGATCCTCTTGTACTATGGAGATTTGCAGAATCCCTCCAAAAATGTTGGTCTATCATCTGAATCTCAACTCCTTTTACTTTAGATATGAAGATGTTCTCATCATCTCTCTAAACAAATACTCCAAATTAGTATCAAACAAAGGCATGCAACGTGGGTAGCATTACCACCCGAACAGGTCATGGCTAAGGATCGACGGTAATCCTGTAGCCTCAAATAGACCTTCTAAATCATAAACGACGAAGTCCCTAAACTTCACTGATCATCCGTGTAACAATGTAAGATTCGTCGATTATTTGTGGCTTTTTACTATTCCTTCATTACTTCGAAGCAACGCAATCTCCTATAGGGTTAAACCTAGGTGGCAGGAGGAAATGCTGCTGCGTGGGGGTCCCATGGTTTGGGTTTGATTGGGATTTTGGATCTGGATCTGGGGTTGAAAGGAGTGGAGCGCCACTGCTTTTCAGGGTTAAGGGAAGCTGCTGTAGTCGACGTCAATGCTCGATGGGGCGTTGGGCGGTGTCGATTGAGTTTGAGAAGGAGAGAAAAGGAGGGGGGTGCTCATGCACTTTGAAGAGGAAGGGGATCAAAGAATGAAGTGGTAGCGCAAACCTTAGACGTGACTATATGTCGCGTTCGAGGTTCCCGTCATGCTCGATATCCATAACTGGTTGACCGCTAATCTTGGGGCGGTCGACCGCTATCGGTCGACCGGTCGTTCCCAGGTGGTCGATCGCTCTTGGCCTTTTAGGCCAAATTAAACCAGACCCTTTTCGGGCCGGATCAAATATAAACTATTTATTATACAACCATTATTTTGTTCTACATCTACCTTCTTCATTTTCATTCTTACTGTTCTAAAAAATTCATATTTATCCAAATTTCTATCCACCCATAGCGATGTATTCGCCTACCACTTTGTGTTTGGGTTTTAATCATCTTTCCCATTATTTTTACTCCATTTAATACTAGTATCACTTTCTATTGTTCACCCTTAAAAGGAATTTTATAACTTAAAATTTTTCATCTCAGAAAAATTAAGAAGTTATATACGCTCTACTATTTTTCAAAATAAATAATATTAGTAAAATCCTATTTATTTAAACTTTTGATTTAATAATTTTAATTTCTACTAGATCTTTTTGTTTAAATAAAATATAGATATTTTATTTTTTTGAAAATTTAATATATACTTGCTTTCTAAAATTAGTTTTTCTCTACTTCCAAATAAATCTTTTGAATACAATGTATATATTTTTCTCAAAACCCCTTTTTCAACTTTTATACTAAATTATTTCATAAGGGGCCGAAATCAAAGTGGGTTTTAATTATTCCTCCTTTGGGACTTTTCTTTCTATTTACTTTCTGACCTATCTTCTCACACAATATTAAAATCTAGCTATTATCTTGGAGTGATTATCACACACCTTCTTTTGGAAACTTATTTTATTCTTGCTTTCGGGTATTTGCAACATATACTTTCTTCACTTCCCATTTATCTGGACCTAATGTATATCATCAATTGGCAATTCTAGAGGACCCACAACCATTGGGCAATCCAGGCCCAACAAGGAAGTCAAGTACCATCTAGCTTTGGAGACTCTTTTATATGCTGCACTCTTGCTCTTCGTAAGTCAATGCCTTCCAATACGACCTACTTCCCATTGGGTAATTGAAATAAGTGTATATCTTCAACTTCGTCTATTGTTCCAATTCATAGTTGCATTGTCCATTTTCTAGAGTATGGTTGCAACTACTTCTATAGTCGAAATTTTTAGAGTTTGGCATATTATATATATAACTACAGTAAAAATACATATATGTTCACTCAATGTATCCTAATTCCTATGATCGATTAGTCTAAGCTCTAATACCAAATGTAACAACCTACACCTCAACGAGCCCGAATTTTCACTAAATCAAAATTCCAAGTCCACCAAAATACGGGTCCTTGGTATTGCTATCCTATAAATAACAAAAGCATACCATAGCTAATAGATATATAGTCACAGTGGAATATCAAAGTACAATAAAACATATGATTACTGACCAAGGTTGACACCTTTGATCTCTAGTGCCTTTATCACCGTCAAACATGCATATGGAAATATGTCCTTCCACCGTTCCCACCTTATACTAGTACCCATCCCTCAAAAGTTATCCTGTGGGTTATAACAAGGAGGGGGTCAGAACAACGTTCTAGTGACTGGTAAATTACACACTTTATGCATAACACTAGTTTATGCTAATTGCCTTCCATTACATGTAATGTCTATTGTTTTACTTAGTCGTCTTGATCTCATGTACGCATACGATATGCCCCATCTACTCAAGGTAGACACTACATACATGTGTGTGTATTTATTTAAGTAATGTAGTTCCCTTTTGGACCAAGATACTTTCCCCACTAGTATCCGAAACACGACACCTCATTAGGATCCATCATCATTGCAGTATCACGTCCTCATCGCCATATATACCAAGGAACTCCCATAGTGCCTAATAACTGCATCATAACTATTTGACCGTACTCTATCTTGTTTTTGAAAGACCCTGTTAAAAGGTTATTTATCCATGCCACCTAACAACAAACAAACTAACAAATAGCTATGAGGCGGTGCATGTCCTTAACGTGGTATACACTAGTAGGAAGTGTAGCCCATTTAGGTGTAACCCTTCTCTTTCCGCTGACCGCTCAAGACCAACAGCGATCTCGACCTATGTAAATAGCTCATACTCCTCATATATGGTACCAACCTCACTGTCATAGCACCAAGTCTACACTCACCATCTCATTTAGATTGCCTTATGCAATCTAGGAAATGCCCACCGGTTACTTAACTCGTACCCCTTAAAAGGTTGAAGCAACTCAACTTGTCCTTTGACACTTCGACCAAGACGAACCATCCTACTTTGGGTATTCCATCCACCTATACGTGAATGTATAATTCTACGGGTCCTACAGTTGGATATATTCCACATCAGTGTAACGTATGTACAATTGCTAGTGGCCCCTTGCGGTGGGCGGACTTATGTTGTGTAGCACTACTGGCCTCACACTTTAACCCTTATTAATGACTGTCATTTTATGTAAGTTATTGACTAAACTCAATAATTCACATCCGTCACAAATGCATACTTGAGGCTACATATATTTAATTAATTAATACGCCTCTTATGTGCAACTATAGCATTTAATTATTTTTATACAACTTGCTTCTTGTTTATTTAAATAGATTAATCACCTTTTACTACTTAACTTCTACTTGATACCATTAAATATATTATATTGTTCCTTTTAACGTTACTATCTTTCTTTGCTTGCAATAATCTTCTTACTTATTCATTTCATTGTACTTCATCACCTATTGTTTATTTTCTAACTTATTGCATATGTTAGATTTATAATTGGATTATTGTTATTATCTCTACTTACAATACTTTAGTTATATTTGGGATTTCTGCATTTTAATGCGTTGGAATTACTTCCGCTAAAGGAAATTGTTAATACTGTAAATTTCAGTCACTTATTTTATAGGGAACTTGTGTTATGTTTGAAATTACAAGGAATTATCTTTTCTATTATTTTTAAAATAAACAGTACAAAATATGGTAAACATCTCTATTTTGTACATCTCTTTCTTTTAGTCATATTCCTTGTTATTTCAAACACTACACTTTTATTCATATTTATAAAACTGAAGAATTTATTGAAATTTTCATTGCAACACACTTCATTCCAATGAATTTAAACATTATTTAAATCCCAATTCACTTTATAATAACTTCTAATTCTTATTTACCTACATATATCATTCAACCAACAAACCTAGAATCACTATACAATCTCATTAGTTGAGGGACTATTTTTACCCTTACTTTCTAGATTGTGGAAATTAGGTTGAAGGGCTTCTATTTGCAGGGTAATAAGTTTTAAGGACGACACTTCCGAATAATTAGTTTTAAGGACAATTTACAGCATAATGATAAATTCATTTATCTTTTTAAGTTATACAGGAAAATGATAAATCCTTTTATCATTATTTCTGTATAACTGAAAATGATAAATTCTTTTATCTTTTTCCTGTAAAATGTCCTTAAAACTAATTTTTTAGAAGTAGTGTCCTTAAAACTTATTACCCAGCATAAATAAGCCCTTGAAGTGAAAATCCCCTTCTAGATTCAAGTATATGTAATATTAAATCAAACTTAATTATTCTTATAATATATAGGCATGGTTTTCAAATTCATTAAGTGTGTACATTTAAAATTACAACTCCAAAATTATATTCAGGTATACAAGGAATAGATTTACAACGATATAAATCCAATATTATTAAAAAATATATAATTTCTCACCCACCCTTAAGCTTCAATTCTCTAGATCTAAATCCTGTTATTTCTGTTTACTCCCTTTTCTCCCCATCAAATTATGTATCACAAGAATATACATATTCATCAATAGTTTAGATCTGGAAAGAGATTTGAAATTAATTTAGACTTGGTTTTATAATCTTACCTTGGCTTTGGCGATTCAATTCAATCATATTCTTCTTCTCTGTTATTCTCTTATATTCTCTACTTGTATATACATATATAAATTATAATTTTATTTAGATTTAAGAATTTGTGGAGAAAAGAAAGTGATGGAGCTTCGCCGTGCTTAAAAAAATATGAGAAGAAAAGTGAGGGATTAGCCATATTTATAAGGGTTCGACCCAATGCCAGTCGTTAGATTATCTTATATTAAATTCGGACAGTTCAATCTAATTTCAATTTACAGCTGCTAGTACACAAGCGGTGAACCGCTACTCTACCACCAGTTGACCACTAGTAGTCGGCCAGTCTCAATTAGGGGTCGACTAGTGGTCTATTTTTGTTATACCTTCATTTGTTTCCCATTATACGTTTTATTACAAATTTAACCAATCAAATTAAACGTTGATTGTATTTATACATTAAGCAACCGTTATCCTTAATTAATGTTAATTAATTACATTGATTTTTTTAGTTACATATATAATTATTTCTGATATGAAATCTTCAAATATTGATAACTTTTTCGTTTGAACTCCGATCAAAAAACTTTATATATGAAAATTGATCAGAAAATCACCACGAATGCAACGGTGTAAGTTTTATAGCCAAATTATGATATTTGTGAAAATTCCATTTTTGGCATTACTAATTATCAATTAATTTCTTTTTAATTAATTATAATTTAATTTATGGAGTGTTACAGTTCTAGTGTAGTATACCCCATAGGTAGGGATAATTGGATGTTAGAAATGGTTGCGAATGTGTCACTAGGTCATGTTTTGGATGATAGATGCTAACAAATGTATTTATTAAATTGGTCTTTACACACGTAGAAAATATATTCTCGAGATTAGCATACACGAACATTGATACTTGTTTCATTTTACTAAGTTATATACATATGGTTGTTGCATATGGATTAAATGGTTATGCATACATGTAGATTGCCGATATATTTACATAGAATGTTGCATACATTTTGGATACATGACATAAGTATGTGCATTTAAGGAGGTCGACTAGATCAGGAGATCGCCTAACTTTTGCATTAGTAAAATTACACATGCATAACATGCCTTCATGTATATATTACATTAGAATTTGAACTAAGGACAATGATTTCTAGTGGTTGATGAGTGAGTAGATGGTCCTAGGTATTAACTTTCATACGTACGAATTGCATTTTTTCCCATCCTTGGAGATTTCAGGGAATAAATCCTTTTAATGGGTAACACCCCAAAAATTTAACCAAAAATTCAGTTAAAGAACTGGATTTAAATATAACAAGGGTAAAAAAGCACAAATATTTGAATTTGGCTATGAAACTTGCACTGTTGCGTTCATTGCGATTTTCTGGAAAATTTTCATACATAACGTTTGAAATCGAAGCTAGTATGAAAACGTTGTTAACATTCGAAAATTAGAAATCAAAATTAATTATTTTAAATAATTAATTAAGCAAAGAAAGATTTTAAATAAGGAAGCTCCACAGTGGTTGAGATCTCGACCATGGTCGGTCGCAACCGGTCGACTGGCCAAAGCTTCTAGGCAAGGGTTTTGAGCGGCCGAACGATTTAGATTTTATAATATTGAATCACAATTGAGATTAGTTTTTACCCCCATAAATACAACCCTAGGCTAATTGTTTGAACACTAATTCACTTACTGTACGTCCAAACACTGTATCTCTAAAAATCTGAAATCTCTTTCTCCTCAAATCAAGCTTTTTTCAAAACCAAATTAAAATTAAATTCAAAAGATAGAAGAATAAGAGATTAAATCAAATCAAAATAATGGTAGTTGTACCCTAAGCGGAATCCAATCGTGTTAAGGAAGGGATAGCTTTTTAAAGGTGAGTGAATTCATAATTAATTTAGGAATTTACAAATAATTGATTTTGTTATACCCTATTTTATCTAGAAATTTTTTAATTAAAATTAGAAATACTATTTAATTAGATTTAGAATTTCATAGCAATTATAACCCATATGAATGTCATTCCTTTCTTTTGATCTAGATTGGTTAGAGTAAATTTGCTAGATAAGAATTGATTAAAGAAAAATACACCAATTTTGTCAAATTAAATATGAGTTGGTAACCCTATTAATGCTAAACCTAACTTAAGATTGATTTACCGAAATATGGAATTGTATATGAAATTGTATATGGCTTTGCCAAAAATTGTATATGAAATCGAATATGTAGCTTTGGGCGATTATGAATTGTTAGTTTACAAATTTGGGTTCATTATAATTAATTAAAAATTTCTAAATAGCAGAGAAGATGACCAACAATAAAACGAAAAAAATAAAACACTATAACCGATCGATAAGCTCAACGGAGCCGGTCAACCGCTGCAATGACCAACGGTCAATTGGTTAGCAAATTCTTAGTGAATTCTGGCATAGTGTGAACCTAAGACTAAGGCCCCAAGTTATTAAATTAATTGTATATATATAGTTATATATGGATGTTAGTATAAATAGGGAAACCAGCTCCTCAGGCTTGCGATTTTTGAACATTGTAGGACTAAATAGATGTGTGTGCAAGCAATAAGGCCTGCGCACTATTTATTTATCAAGGTCGATTTTCGACTAGAGCGATTCTATCGTAAATCGCACTCATAGGAGGTTCTACGGTGTACATGCACAATGATGATGATGCTTGGAGTAATGTGTGGCCCATCACTAATGGGAGTTCCTTGGTATGCATGGCTGCGTGGACGTGATGCTGCATTGTTGATGGATCCCGACGCAGTGTGAATAGCGGTGTTATGTTACCATTGAGGGGTGGATGTGGATGCAACATATGTCTTCGGCGCGAGTCGACATTGCAGCCTCCCCCTCAATGCGTAGATATGATACATGTAATCATACTTTGAAAAATGTTGTCCCAAGGTTGAAGTTGTAGGTAACTCTATGTTGAAATAGTTCCAATAGCTTGTAGCCGATCCATAGTTGTTCAACCCTAAGTATAAGCCTTCACAAGATGTTAGTGTACATGTGTTCCAAAGCTATAGCTCGTAGATAAATGAAATTAGTAATTCACAAACACAAGTAGGACACCCTAGGTCACTTAGAGTATTAGTGAAGTTAATTGCATGTGATCACCATATATTAATGATGTATCTCATTTACCAGATTTTTGTGTGACGCACTCCTTCTCTTCCTTTTTCTCTCACTATAAGAGGATAAGGCAATAAATGATAGGCCCATAGATTAGTACGTGGAGAGGCGAGCATGGAATTTGGAGTTGCTATTTATTTTCTATTACTCTCCATATAACTATTTATCGTATTTAGTACTTATCAGACTATGTGTTGTATTTATGTATACTCTGGATTATGACTACGTACTATTTTAAAACTGTGTTTTCTGAGATGGTTATTTTATGTATTTATATTTTGTTGCCTTTCACTATGAGATCTGAAAATGTAGAATGTTTTAGATTTTATATGCATAGTTTTAGTTTCTATAATATTTAAAGAAAACCCTGATAGCTTATACTTCTTGGCACTAGTGCGAGTCCAAGAGTTACCCTAGGCTTTGGATCGATGTGTCGAGAGGTGCAGAATATCATATTATTTTATAAAAAAATGGAAACCATAGTTTACCTACCAATGGTTCATCTTGAAATCATAACTTCAAATCTTTAATCCATCAAATTTTGGAACTTCACTTTCAAAATTTCAATCTAGTAAAAAAGATAAACAACAGAATGCATTAAAGATAGAATAACTAACTAATTAATGGAGGTAAAGTTGGAATAAAAGTTTTAATATCAAGTAATTAATAAGGTGTTACTAGAATGAGGCTTTCTGTTTTTACGATTCATTTTTATTAAACCATACCCTCTATACCCATAAATACTTTTTCCATGAAAGTTAGATCAACTTCTTATTTTGAAAATTTACAACCGAATACTCCTCCCAATCAAATTTTGTTAAGTTATCCTCTATAGCTAATTTTGGTAAAAATATAATTTATTTTCTTACAATTGAAATTGCAGTAAATCAAGATAAAAGAGAGGTAAAAATTGAAACATTTTTCAAATATTTACAAGAAAGATTTCAAATATATCATTTTTTTACAGGATAAGAGTAGTACTTTTAAGCAGAGTACTCACTTGGTGTCTCATCGGTTCGAACTCATGAAATTTAAAACCTAAATCTAGGGAGTTATACCACTAGACACTTGAGCTAGTCTATGGAGTTGTATAAAATAAAAATACATTTGTACCATGTCTATGATCTCACGATGCAATGGATACAAATATAAGGAATGAATGTAGTAGGCAACACAAAACAAATAGTACTATCCATATTAACATATCAAAAAGGAACAAGTGTACATAACGATTATACAGGAATATAGTCAAATCTCAATAACAACCATATCTTGCATGTAAACATACAATGATACCAAGATAGTAATGATGTGGAAGTATTCTAAATAAATAACATGTAGGCATAGACTGCTATCGACATATCTCTTACACTTCCCTCCCATCTCCCTATACATATGCATATAATATATAAGGAAAATAGATAAATATAGTGTGCTACTAAGGACACCATAAAATGTGTTTCCTATTACCACAACTAAAAGTAATAAACCTAGTTAAATTCACTCTCTTTCTAATACCTTATTCTAGTCGTTCACTTAGCTTTCAATCACCGAATGTATTTCCTCCTACCTATTTTCTTCATGCGGCCTTTGTAAATTTCTTATCGTGGAATTCTTATTGTCTCTCATCTTCTTCAACTTGTTCTTTCCGAAAAATCCTAATTTCAAAAATCTGAAATCCAAAGAGACTTAATTAATTAATGGAGAACATTGATTCTATGAAGGAAATTAAAAGAGTGATATCAAATCCTTTAATGGTTAATTTCTACATCATGGAGGAAAATGAGGTATTTTTGTTTAGTTGTAAATCTTTTGTCATTGGTTTATTAGTTAAAGTTAAAATTTCCAATGAATATAATTCTTAGGGGGTTTTAAACAATTTTTGAGCAAATATGTGGTTGGAGATGTCAAAATTGATGATGTTGTTATCGACAATTTTGATGTAAGTACTCTTAAAAGCAATTTGCATTTAAATCTTGCATTTTTTCTTATAAATTTTTTACATTATCAAAATAAATGTTTGTAGGGGATGGATGTTGACAACGATATGCAAGTAACGAATAAGATGGAAATTGGTAATGCAACGATGTTCAAAGATCAACCAATGCTACAAGATGAAGAATCAAATATTATTGAAAGCATTGAAGTTGATCTTACAAAATAACTTTGTAATGGATGAAGTAAGTTATTTTGATCAAATATTATGGGTTGCATTGATCTGAACATGATTATTTTATCATTAAAATTTTTGGTTTTTGGTTCTCGCCATTCCTTAATTCATTGGTGCAAAGTACAGAAAAAAAACACCATCATAATTACAGTCAAATTGGACAAATTAAAATTTGGTAAAAACCAAGGTTGCGATTGGTTTGTGAAAGTGGTGGAACATATAGAAGTCATCATTGTAAAGATGAAGAGAAAAGAGAAACTGTAAAGCATCGTCGAGATAGTGCTATAGAAAGTGCAAGTGTCCTTTTCTAATTAAGGCTGTTTATATAGGGAAAGATAAATGGAAATTCGATGTATGGATGACATACATAATCATGAGCTTCACATTTGTTCGTCGGTCATTCATATGCAGCAAGATGATTAAAGGAGGGGAAATTTTTCTAGCATATATGGTAGTTGCAGTTGAGGAACAAAGAGAGGTATTTACTACAATTAAAAAAAATCATTTCTTCAGAATATGTCAACTTTGAAGATAGTTTATAATGAAAAATATAAGATGCAACATTCAGCGATGGAATATAGATCCATGGTGCTACAACTAATGGATTTGCGCGTAGAAAAAACATTATGTCCATTTTCATAGAGCAGATCCGTCAAGTGACCAATTGATTGATTTGATTATGGCTAGAGGAAAGTCTACTACTTCTTGTGCCGTTGAAGGCAATAAAGATACCAGCGTTGAACATGTTGATCAAAACATACAACCGGCTGCTGCTAATCCCCAAAATCCAACTGGCTACATCAGCAAAGTAGACTTTGAAGTCCTAATGAAAAAACTGATGGATAGCTGTCAACAGCTCAACCAGCAAATCCAGGCTAACATCAACCTGATGAACCAGTTGAAAGATCAACGTGGAAAGATAAGGAGAGAGCCTACTCCATACTTAGGATCAAAGTATTCCTCCTCACCCGACGACTGTCATAGAAACAGACATCGCAAAACGAATGCATATGCAGCTGGAACATTAGGACAGAATCAGTTGATCAATTATGGCCGATTGGCACCGATCGATACCGAACCCTCCAAAGGGATCGGCACCGAACCCTCAAATCATGGGAGCAGTCAGCATGTAGGTGGAGGGGCTCACTCTGGAGGCGTCGCGATCGATAAGGTGCTGGAGCTCAAGCGCATATGGTTGAATCGTAGTTGAGAGATGATGATATAACTACTGCTCAGGAAATGGATCAAGAGTAAGAGGAGCCTAGGCAATGTGGCGTTGGCTGGAGGTGTGGATCGGGTCGCTCATGTGAGGTGGAACATGACTACCGCTTGGCACTAAATCTCCAGACACTAGACTTAACAACTATGGTGAGACAACTAGTAAAAGAAAGTCAAAGCTTGAACAACGATGATTGGAGACTCTCCAGAAGTCATACTCCATTCACCGACAACATTCTACATGCATAATATTCGTGGAGGTTCCATATGCCTACGATGCCTGCCTATGCAGGAATAACCGACCCCAGGCAGCATTTCTTAAAGTACGAATGATACACAGAATCCGCTTGAGCCACTAATGCAATCAAGTGTAGGTGTTTTTCCATTTTTCTGAAAGATGTTGCTACCATGTGATACGCCAAGCTACCACCGCAGTCAATCTTTATATTTGATGAGTTAGCAAAGAAGTTCTTAGAGCAGTTCCGCATGCACATGACTCGCCCCAAGGATGTAGTGTCACTCTCCCACTTGGCCTAGACACCGGGGGAGTCACTGGAAGATTTTCTGGAAAGGTTTAATACAGCCGTTACAAAAGTCAGTAATCCGAATAATGATGCAATACTCATGGCACTGACTAGGAAAGTAGACCCCGATTTTGAATTTGGCCATTTGTTAGCGGGAAAGCCTCCTTCTACATTGGATCGTTTCTTTGCAAAGGCGGCTTAGTTTTTGAGGAAGGAGGAGGCAAAGCGAACCAGGAAGAGAAATGTCGCAGGCCCAAGCGTAATTGAGGGAGTACAAAGTAATGTGGTAATGAAGCAGTTCGGTGATAGTTCAGGGAAAGTTCAAATCAATGTTCAGAACAAACCGATTGAGGTGATAGAAACCGTGACCAAAGATAGGATTCCAGAAGAGGGAAGCCGAGGATCCTATCAATTGATACATACACGCGGTTGAATGCGTCGCTAGAGAATGTTTATCTATCGACTTGTAACACTATGTAGTATAGGAAACCACCTCCGAAGGAACCGATGGAAAAGCAAAGACAATCTAGAAAGTACTATAGATTTCTTGAAAGTTATGGACATACCACGGATGAGTGTCGCCACCTCCGTGATGTTATTGAGAAGTATATTTGAGAAAGAAAACTGTAGCAATTCATTAAGCCCTACATGATGGCGGGCATGGGACATCCAACCTCGATCGAGGACAAGCTTCGCCCAGTGCTGAGGAACCTCGATAGACAGGAGGAATATTAGTTATTAATACCATTGTTGGAGGACCACATCTAGCCGACAATAGATGGAATGAAATGGAGTGTTATGTGAACGCTATCAGCCATGTTAACATTGAATGTTGCTCAAACACGGAGGAAGATACTCTAGTAAAGCAGCAATGAACTATAACAAATTATATTGTATTTTGGAGTAGAGATGCAGACAAGTGGACGCCCCTACGATTGACCCAATGGTAATCTCAGCCATGACCGGACCCGTCTTGGTGAAAAAGATTCTGATTGATTATGGAAGTCCTGTGAATATCAATTTTAAGAAGTCATATAACTAGATGTTATTGGAAGCCAAAGATCTGAAATTGTGCAAAGCCTGTATTCATGGCTTTAATGGTATTGCAACTAAAGTGGTAGGCTATGTCAGGCTATTAGTGGAGTTAGGAGATGGCAGCCAAAGGAGAGTGCAGGTGCTGCCGTTTTTTGTAATGGATGTAAACTCTTCGTACAATGCTTTTTTGTGCCGACTGGCCCTTTCTGAATTCAAGACAGCTATCGCCCCTTGGTGTCTGACACCTAAATTCCCAACTGAGAATGGCGTGGGAATTATCCATAGAGATCAGTTGACTGGACGTGCTATTTTGTGGCTAAGCTGAGAGACGCTCAGCAAAAGGAGAAAGGAAAGGATGTGGAGAATCCTCTTTGCATCAAAATTAATGAAACTTAGCAATCATCGTTCGAGCCTTGACTCAAGCACCACAGTCAGTTCTATAAAGATACAGATCCGAGAGATGAAGAAGAAGAGCCCAAAGAAACCAAGACTATATCTGTTGAGCTAAACGTTCAACATCATTATCAGCCACGACAACCCATCACGGGTCTTAAAGATCGGATCGCAGCTCAATGCAACGATGATGAAGGAATTAGCTGGCTTAATCCAAGTGAATCTTGATGTGTTCACTTAGACCCATTCTGACATGTGTGGGATCTCGCGACTATCATCAGCCATGCATTGAATATTGACCCAAAGCATGTCCCGGTGAAACAAAAACAATGCGGCATAGATCCAAAGTGATATGTTGCACTTAAAGAGAAGGCGGATAAACTTAAAAAAAAGGGTTTATCCATGACGCCCTCTACCCGAAATGGGTATCCAATCTAGTTCTTGTGAGAAAAGTTAATGGAAAATGGCGGACAAGCGTCGATTACTCAGACTTGAACAAGGCATGCCCAAAAGATAGCTTTCCACTTTAAGGATCGACCAGCTAGAAGACTCAATTGTTGGACATGAACTGCTTTCATTTATGGAAGCATACTCCGAATACAATTAGATCCCAATACATGTCCCAGAATAGGGACATATCAGCTTCATTACTGACCTAGGATTGTACTGCTACGTTGTGATGCCTTTTGCACTAAAGAATGGTGGAGCTACTTACCGAAGACAGGTCAGCCGAATCTTCAAAGATCAGATCAGGCTATCAATGGAAGTATATGTAAATGATATGCTCGTGAAGTCACGATGATTAAATGACCACATCGATAACTTGGTAGAGATGTTCGATGTTCTCCAAAAATATGAAATGAAACTCAACCCCTTGAAATGCTCTTTCAACGTGCGTTAGGGAAATTCTTGGGATTCATCATCAACTCTTATGGAATTGAAGCTAATCCGGAGAATATTCAAGCGATTAGAGATATTCAGTACTAAAGACAATTAAGCAGGTGCAGAGCCTAAATAGGAAGGTCGCCGCCCTGAGTCGATTCATCTCCAGAGCTACCGATAAGTGCATCCCTTTCTTCGACTTCATCAGGAAAGGGAAAAGGAACTTTGAAGGGACACGGGATTGTATTAACACATTTCAAGCTTTGGTACATCACTTAGAGAGACCCCTATCTTGTCCAAGCTACTAGATCATGAAGACTTGTATATTTACTTGGCATTGTCAGTACATGCCATAAGTGTCGCACTACTGCATGAAGAGAATCGGATCCAAAGGCCAGTGTATCATGTTAGCAAGCGATTAACAAGTGTTGAAAAGAACTATCCAAAATTGGAGAAGCTCGCGTACTGCCTGTTGATTGCATCAAGAAAGCTCCATCCTTATTTCTAGGCTTATCCCATCAAGGTCTTCACCGACCAGTTGTTGCAGTAGGTCCTACAATGACCTGAGACGTCTGTGTTACTTAAATGGAACATCAAATTGAGCCAGTTTGATATCACTTACCTCCCTCGAAGGACCATCTAGGGATAAGCACTGGCAGATTTCATAGCTGAATTCACTGCATAGGATGACTCTTTAGAGAGCAATGGAAAACCTACTATTATCCCGCCTTTTCAGCAAGGCCGTGATACCAAAAGATCGGCCGAGAAACCAAAGATAGTTCATCTCGAAGAATGGTCAACTCAACATCTCAGCAAAGCAAGTTCTGTTGAATGTTTTTTTTTCAAATAAGATCCCCTACGGAGGGGGGGTCCAGGGGGGGTGGCAACCCCCCAAGGTATGTTTTATTAGCTACTGAAGAGCGACCTACTACTTTGAGACCCACCGACCTAAAAGTCCCAGCGACCTACGACCTAAAGGTTCCAGCGACCTACGACCTAAAGGTCCCAGCGACCTACGACCTAAAGGTCCCAGCGACCTACGACCTAAAGGTTCCAGCGACCTACCAGGAGAAGATATCCAACGATCTAGCACACCGACAAGCCTAAGCGACCTAACCTCCTACGACCTAGTGGTCAACGACCTAACCTCCTACGACCTAGTGGTCAACGACCTAACGACTTAGTAATAGACAACGACCTAGCGACCTAACACTTTCCGACCCAACGACCTAACATCCTAGCGACCTAGCGACCTAACGACCTATGCATACTCAAAGCCATTTGTTGCCTCTTCCAGTAGGTCGCTCATGACCTAAGCTTGACATTCCCTCTTCTACTAGGTCTCTCACGACCTATCCAAACGAAGACAATTCTAATACTATAACTTCTTAGGTCGCTAACGACCTACCACTCCCTGCACCATAGCTCCTTAGGTCGCCGCTCTCTCTCCTGCTACCCCTTAGGTCGCTCACGACCTACGACCTATCCCTTAGGTCGCTCACGACCTACGACCTAGACCTAGTTTCTTCCCTATAAATGCCTTGCCAATTCCACATTGAAGGGGGGGGGGATTTTTCTGTATTTCAAAAGGTCGATACTCTGCTATTTTTTGGACTCCTCCAACACTTCAATCATCAAAGATTCCTCATCAACAGTTCTGCTTCATTCAACATGGATCCAAAGAGCAATCCGTCATCAAAGTTCTAATCTCTTGCTTCGATTGTGTTGTAATCGTTGAAAAGTGTTGTAAAGGTGTTGTAACTAAGAAATCGTGTTGTAAAAGTGTTGTAATCTTGTAAAAGTGTACTCAAAGAACATAATGAAGGATGTAAAGTGGATGTAGGCTTAACTTTAGGCCGAACCACTATAAAAATTGCTGTCTCTTTTACTGTTTTTTCCCTTTTCCTGTTTACTTTTAGTTCCCGTGTAGATAGGCGGTGCTTTCACTAGATTACTCCATGAAGGAGAATGTGGCAATCACACCGGGGGGCAAACCCTAACGAAGAAGATACTCCACTATGGTTATTTCTGACCAACTGTCAATAGAGACACAGGTGATTATGCTAGACGATGTGACAAGTGCCAGATGTTTGCAAAGATTCCGAAAGCTTCGTTGATGGAAATCACTCAGATGGTCAGTTCATGGCCGTTTTCTACTTAGGGTATTGATATCATCGGCTCCTCGTCGATTTCCAAAGTTGGTGCGAAGCGTGCCATCACAGCAGTCAAATACTTTACTAAATAGGCTAAAGCTGAACCTTTAGCCACGGTCACAACAAAGAAAGTAATCAAATTTGTGGTCCAAAACATCATCTATCGTTTTGGTCTCCCCCGAGCAATCGTAGCTGACAGTGGGACCCAATTCGACAGTACTGAATTCAAAGACTATTGTCGCTGGCATCATATTGAGAAAAGATTTACAGTAGTTGCTCACCTCAAGCTAATGGATAGGTTGAAGTTGTTAATAAAATCATAAAGTCTATTTAAAAGAAGCATTTTAAAAGGGCTAGTGTCAAGTGGGTTGATGAACTCCCGTTAGCATTATGGGCAATACAGAACCACCCACAAGTTCGCGACTGGCCACACTCCATTCGCCCTTGCTTATGGCTCTGAAGCCGTGATTCCCGTAGAACTTGTATTCCCTTCTCATCGAGTGACTTACTATGACCCTAGAACTAACATAGATCTCTCTTTGGAATCTCTAGACATGGTTGATGAGAAGCGAGGAGAAGTTGACTTAAGGTCGGCTGCATACCAACACCGAGTCGTCCGTTACTACAATGTTAAAGTCTGACCTAGGATCTTTGAAATTGGTGATATTATCCTAAAACGGATATTTCCTAGCCCCGCAAACATGGGCCTGAGATGGAAAGGACTGTATGTCATCAATCAGAAGCTTGGAGATGGAACTTTCAAGCTAGAGACTATTGATGGCACCACACTTCTTAGAGCATGAAATAGCGAGTATTTACGATGCTATTTCATTTAGTTTCGTTTCATTCAGTTATATTTCATTTAGAATCTTCTTTTGCATTTGAATTCAAAGCCATGTAATAAGACATACTAAGTCGCTTCTTTTTCAGTTTGCAATAAAAATCTGAAGTTTGTTTCATATCTATGAATTATTTATGCATAATAATATAATAGTTGTGATATGCGACCAACTTACAGCTACATATGTCTAATATAAACCAAAAAGTACCCAAAGTTTGGTGCTAACCAAAATGCTCGGATCCATAATGGAATTAAACAAAATGAACGTGACTCGACCATTCATCCTTTAACTCTCGCCTGCAATTGAACGGGCTGAGTATAAAATAAAGAATGGGTGTGATTCGACCGTCCGTTAACTAACCCCTTCTCCTGATATGATGGGATGAATGTAAAGTAAATGTGGTCGTGATATGACCGACCACTCTTCAACTTTTTTCCCAGACTTGGGGAAAGGGAATTAATCAAGGGAAATGTGATTTGATCGTTTCTCAGAAAAATTTTACTCCTCGGAATGTGGGCTAGATATAAACATCAAACGGGTGTGATTTATCGCCCATCGACTAACTCTGATCCTTAGATTGCAGATAGGAATATAAACAAAACCAATGAGTGTTATTCGACCATTCATTCTCCAACTCTGGCTAAACCTGACTGGAGGAGTATAAACTCGTCATGGATGGGAGCCGACCATCCACGAACTAACTCCGCCATCCCAAGATTGGGGGCAAGAGTATAATCACTTAACCACTGATCATGACAGCATAACACCGTGGCTTGCACCTAGTGTTTGATATGACTTAAAGGCCATGACCGAAAGGAGGACTTGGGATGGATTTGTTGGATCGACGCCTGAAGCAACGAGCGACCGAAAGATATTGCAACTTAAATGACGAGTGATGAAGTACAAGTACATTGAATGGAAAACTTAATAGCTTGAGCACTTGAACAAGTTTCGTACAAAAGTTGAATAGAAACGAAAGAGTTTTCATTCACATACTGAAACTTAGAAACTAAGTACAAGTTTACTTCAGAAACTAAAAGCCAAAAATGGGGATCATACCCGCATTATTGCGGCCAACAAAAAGATACTAGCTACCCAGCTACGCACTACCCAACCGATTTGACAGCTATTTCTCATCTTTTTTGGGCTTCTTCGGGGTGTTCTTTGGAGCTACCGCCTCATCCTCTCCTCTTTGACCCTCGTTTTCCCTTGCCACCTTAGGAGAAATGCTATCAGAGATAGGAGTAGAAGCAGCCTCACTTTGAGATACAGAAGGGTCGACCTCCTCAGGAGTGACACCGCCCGGCAGTATAACTTGAAGCGGAGTAATATCCACTTCATCACTCTCCTTCTTGACTAGCAAATCCAGCTCCTCTTTTTAAATGTGCTCCTTCATGCTAAGTTTACCAGTGCATTCAGAGGCATGAGTCACTACGACGTCCTCTATTTCATCCTAGCCCTGCTGGTCATTAGTCTTTTCTTCATTCTGAGCCCTTATACTTCAGAATTCGGGCTGGGAGTCTCAACAAGTTGATCGGTAGGAGCCACCTATATAGTGATGGCTGTAGTGGACCCCGTGGCTAGCTCCTACTGTCCAAGGATAACATCATCATCGGGAGCATGGATAGATGCAGACTAACCTACAATTTCATGAAGATCAGTGGGTAAGCCTATGACTATCGAGCATGAGGTGTAAACCTTCTCGAATGTTGGAGAAGTGAGAGATATACCTTTGCTAGATTGGCCTTTGATCATAGTTGGAGTACCGCCTTCAAGGATCAGAAATAGCCCAAAAGACTTATGCATCCCTGGTTGATGTGGATTATAGCCTGTGTCCTTTTCAGAGGCATGCAAATCCGAAACATCGGTTGCTTGATTTGGAGGAAGGTCTTGAGGACCCAATCCGAAAGCTTCACTTTCATCTTTCCCCTTTCCGGTGGTTGCTGGATCATTGAGTAAACTAAGTCGAGCAGTCTTGAGTTCATCGGGCTCTTCATCGCGCAAGATTTCGCGCATGAGCTGCTCTTCATCCACTTCAGCACCACCGAGGGACTTCTTCTTTAGATCAGATCTAAAATTAGGTCTCGGGCTTCGATAAGAAACTTCCCTTCTCCAAGGAAGCGAAGGTTGCGATTCATGAGGATGCATGCATTGTAATATATTAGAAACGAATTGAACTCGTCCTTTACCTCTGTCCAACCAGCCTCCCTAGCCTCTTCCTTAAGGGCCTTTATCTACACACGTCGTCAGTCAGCCTTTACTTTAGTTTTGCAAGCCTCGATGATCTCCTTGCAGTATCATTGAGACTCCAACCGAGCCTGAAGTATCTCTTGCTTTCCTTCTCTAGCTCCTCCTCAAGGTGTCTAATACGAAGGGCTAAGGCATCGTTGTCTTTTTTCAATACATCATTCTCCTTCTGTAAGATGTCTTTTTCAAGGGCTAAAGTTCCAATATGACAAATGACAACATCCAATTCAGTTTGGTACACTTTTATTAAACGCTCGATAGCTTTAGAAGACTTTCTAGCTTTTTTCTTAGCATCGACTAGCTTTATACCCAACCGCTTGACCTCCTCATCCAAGTTCTTAATGATGTCTTTATTGTGGATCGCCTCAAGAGTTAAGCGATCAGTTTTATGTTTCCTTTCCATCAACACCTTAGAAATTCTCTTAGCCACACGGAGAGTTGTACAATGCTAGACATAGACATCATTAACATAAGAGTGCACTGTGTCCTTGGCCTATGGAGGAATCAGATGCAATGCGAGGACAAATTTGAACTCATCAAAACAAAACTTAGGAAATGTGGCCTTGAGCTCGGCCATCTTCTCAGCAGCAGTGGCACCAAGAGTGGTCGGGGTTGAGAGGGCCCATTTATCATGCTTGCAAGATGAAGTATCGAGACCTATTATGCCAGACTAGCATTCCAAAGATCAACGGACATCGGAAGAACCTGAATATTACTCGAGCGCAGTAGCTAAAGTGGGAGCATGAGGTAGCAACTTGCTACTACTATGTATAGTGGGGTATTGACAGGCACCCTTGTGGTGAGAAGGCTAAGATTTTGACTTATGCCTAGATGAAGAGTCCTTGTATTGGTGGCTTCGGTCTCGGTCTTCTCTTCGTTTATGGCCTTCTTTATCTCGACCAGGGTCTGGACCTCGATTGGACCCAAAAAAACGGTTGGGAATATGCTAATCTCTTCAAGTGATCATAGTTGCAAGAGCATCCCATCGTGCCTGCAAAAAAAATGAAAGTGTATAAGAATCACTGGAGTTAAAGGTGGAAAAGTGTCATGCGGTACAGTGCACGTAATCGTGAGTTTCCTAGTGTCCACCCAACAGACCGGTTACTGGAGCTTTGCTAGCTGGAGTAATCTTTCTCATGCTAGTTGGAGGAATGTCAACGCCGAATCGAATAGGAGATTTAGAGCCTCCAAGACTTAAATTGGTGAAATCATAATTCCCAACATCATTTGGAGTTAGGATGTCCGACAGCCCCTAAATAAATTTTCTTAAGGCAGAGAGCTAGATTGATCCGTAGCAGCAGAGGTTGACTTGGATTTCTTAGAGACTTGCCCTCTATGAAGCTTATAAATGAGCCTTTTTCTTCTTTTCTTCTCTAAGGCGGGAAGTTGTAGGTCCTGGGAGGACCTGACCATAGGCTAATGACTTGAGCTTACATCGTTACGACAGGGCTCATTAGCATCACCCCTCTCCTTGCCTTCCTCGATGACATCCTAAGCCCATTCGACTTGGGGCATGCCAGGATCAACTTCGTCACCTTCCTACCCAACGACACATCTTCTTTCTACCACCTCACCCTCAGTGTTCCTTGGCAACCCGGTACGATGACCCTTTACTCCTAAGCCGAAGATAAAAAGACGTTCATCGATAAGAAGAGATCTGATGTCCTATCCGCCATCAGTATATTTTTTAGCACTGAAACCACCTCTGAGCACATGTCACCACTGGGACGTGGATGGCTACTTGCAATTTTCAAAAAAAATTGCTTAGTTCAGGATACAGCTTGAATAAAAGCACTTAAAGTTGAGTTTGAAGTGACACTTACGTCCTTCCAGCCACCGTCCTGCAAAACCGGGTGGGCAGTGCACATAAAACCATTCATTCTTAGTGCTCAGTTTGCTCCAAGTGCCAGTTACAACCTGGCAGTTAGTGACTGACTTGAGGAAAGCGTACGAGAGGCTTCCCTTTGGCTGCTTGAGATAGTAAATGAATCTAATGTCGTCTGAAGTCGGCTCATGATATAAGAATTTCGAGAAATATCATATATGTGCAATGAAGAAATGCATAGCTATCCGGATGTAGCTGAGATTTGGCGCTAATCTTATATAATATAACATTTTATGAATGAATGGATTGAAAGGCAAAACGCAATCTGCCCAGCACATGAACTTGTTGCATGCACTATATCCTCCGAAGGTAAGTGAGCCCTATCTTTACAAGACGAGACTCGCACATCCTCATACAGAATCTCATGTTTAATGCACAATCTGCGGAGAGGGCCTCATCGATTTTTGAAGCCATTGAATCCTCCGGATCATTTAAAAATATGGCAACTTCTAAAGTGTCAGGATCTGGCTCGATTTTTTGCTTTTAAGTTCGAAGGAATTTCTGGCACCTATTGAGAAATTTCGGGCTGTTCAGGTTAATGCCCTGGATAGTTTCGAGCGAATATTGTTGCAGAGCTTGAGTTAGCATTGGGATTGTCATGTGAGTAGTTTGTTCAATGCCTGTAGCAGCTAAACGCTTCGAGCGTTTGGAACCCATAGCTATCAAACTTAGCAGATAATCTTTATTAGAAAGATAAACCTATCCCCCCATGTAAAGTGTAAATTAGTGCGACGTGGTGCGGTGTTGTGTAGTGCAGTGATAAATAATTCGAAATTAAAAGTGATAATGGTAACAAAATTCTGGGATTCGACCGAAGTGACCGTCATCGCTGACCATCCCAACCGGCTTTTACATCAATGGTTGTGGATTTCATATAACATACAGGATCAGTCATTAGCACATTGAAGTACGATATTTACATTCAAGTTCATTCAAGGCCATATGTTATACTTGTTCAAGTTCAAGTCATATTCAAAAGTGTGCGACTTTAGGTTCCAATGATTCAAGTCATATAAGTTCAAATACAAAGTCCAAACATTAAGTTCTAAGTCATATGCATTTGTTTCGAAGTTCAAATATTTGAATTTGAGGTCATATGCAAGTCTCTAGTTCTTGTTCAGGCTTAAGGCAAATGTTCATGTGTATATAATCAAGTTCAAGTCTTCACTCAAGCAGAGAATCGGCTAAGTCCCCCTAGGCAAAGGGATCGTACCTGACCCCTTATCAAGACGGTCTTGCCTTATCCAAATTTCAAACTCCATATGCTCTAACCGATCCCCACAATAACTGATCTCTCCATTCTATCAAGCGACCGATCCTACCATGTTAGGTTGACCCAGCTCAACTCTGAAGTACTATAACTGATTGCATCACATCGCCGATCCCTCCTCATCACTTCATCTCCTCCACATCAGCTCTTATGACCATTGGCCGATCCCAATGTTTGTCACTCCTCCATTCCACTAGCACACAAAACCAACTTAAATTCGACCGTAATTCCAACCATTCAACTCCATACTCCCGAACCCCTGATCTACATTCACCAAAGTGAATAATCCCATTGTCTCGTCGCAATGAAAACCCTATAATCCAATACCGAATTACATACGAATTGATTCACATATCCACATATGTATGTCAATTCAAACACAAACAATCAAGTTAAGATGAAGCTAAGGCCAAGAGCCGAATTAAAGAACTAAAGCGATGCGAGTTTGGGCTTGGATGTGGAACTGAATTAGTGAGATTGAGAGTGGAAGCGATTTAGGGTCATTACAAAGATTTTTGGTTAAGTGGAAGACTGGATCGAATGGGAGATTGTATGGCTCGGTGGTGTTCTCGATTTGAAGATCCGGTAATGGCGAAGACAAGGAAGATTTGAGGATCGGTTTGGTTGAGAAGAAAATAAGTGAGAAAGTGAAGTGAGGAAATAAGCTAAGTGTTTAGCCTATATATAGACGCGGCCCGCTTGCTTAGACCGAAATTTGTTTAGTCCACCTAAATTAAGGAATCGGTACCGATCCCCCTGCTTTGGTGATTGGTACCAAACACCCCTTACCATAGTTTTCTAAAAAAGAAAAAATAAAATATATAGCAATGCAAATATATTTCAACTACTTGATATTGGCAATGGCCCATACACGTGTGAACGTGTTAGGGAGCTAATGATAAAATGTGTACATGAACGTGCATGCATGTGTACCCGACATTCAATTTCTTGAATCTTCAAAGATTCAATTATTACTAGATTATGCAGAAAAGATGTCATTACAGATAGCCAAGGCCTACTAACTCTATCAAAATGCTCAATGGAACCGAGCATAGACAAATACTGGGGATTGCATTCCGGATTTATACTGACTAATATCGACCAGGCATCACAATAAATAGAAAGAGATATGACTCTTTGAAAAGACAATTTGACAGAACGATAATGACTGTCTAGACAACCGAATGGAATCCTTTCCGATGATTATAACTTGCTTTGATTCAAAGCACATCATGTTCGAAACAGGAAATTCTTTGTGGGGGCAAGTATTATCCAACCTTTTGATCTAGCTATATCCAGCCTATTGGATAGGTTAGAGTCGATGGTAGATAAGGCAAGCATCCTAGAGAGGCGATCATGGAGTCCAGAGATCAAGCAAAAATGAAGATATGAAGTAACAATCAAGTAAGACCAAGAGATAGATTCTTTGAAATACTCTAAGTATGGATTTGTGTCTCCCTTAGGCAGGGGATCGACACCGATCCCTTCCCCTATGTAGAGGATCAGATCACATTACAGTAGTCATGAACAACATCAACCAACTGTTCAACTCAACGGACTCTAAAAACATGAAGGCAACTATGCAAACAACTTTAAAAACATGAAGCTAGCATAAAGGGGGACCCACCAAGGCGATCGCAAGCTGCCATGTGGCAATCTTAATCGATTGGAGCCGATCGCTCTATATTGAGAGTTTCGCCTCGAAAATTTCTGAGCAACCTCGTTTACATTTGGAGATTCTGCCGGTGAATTTTTAGGAAGATATTCGGTTGTCTACCCTTATAAATACAGAGTTCACTGTTCATTTTAGAGATCTTTTACGCTGTTATTTTTCTTGTACTTCATTGTATTTACAGATTCCGATCTGATCCCTCTTATACTCAAAATTAAAGTAATCAATAAAGTTATTTCATTAAAGTGGACGTAGGAATTCAACATCGAACCACTATAAATCTGTTTGTCATTGTTTTTTACTAGTTTTCTGCTTGTTTCCACTGTTTTAATTTAGATTTCTTCATGTATTTCTCTACATCCATTCTATTGGGTGTTTGTGCCAACTTTTGGTGCAAACATATAGTATCTCTCCGATGCGTGAGATTCCCACTAGACTTAATAGGTTGCATGTTTTCGTATACAAGTGAATTTGGTTCTCCCATTGGTTCAGCCTTTGTGTTAGTTTCTCAGATCTCATTCAAGTCTACAACTTCATTGTTAATTTCTTTTGATAAAAATTTCTTTTCTTAAGTGACAGTATGTGTGGAAATAATAACATTTTGTTCCTCGGTGTTGTAGAAAATATATCTCCTAGAGTTCTTGGGATATCATATAAACTTACATAAGGCTGATCTTGACTCAAGTTTATTGGTGCCAACGTTCTTGTTACACCTGTTCTTACCCCGAACCACATTGAAGGAAAATAGGGAGCGACGTGAGACTAGGAAGACTGCCCTTATATCGAGAAAATTAGACCCAAAAAAAGATTGGAATCAAGCAAATGCGTATTGCGTAGGTAGCCATCTTGAAGCTACAATACTTAACTTGACCCGAACCCTACAATCAAGGGAACCGCGGCAGATGAACAAATATTGCACTCATAAGGAAACATGCGCAGTAAATGCCGAACTAAGCTGATCGCATCTCCAAAGCCCATACTATGTCAGCACTTTCAAGAACAGGCCTGCGAGCATATATCAAGGGCAACCTAAGCAGTACCGCAAGGGGTCAAAAGCACACGAAAGGGCTGCATGCAGGGCCACTTAGGATACGCTTCAATGCAGAACCATGCTTATAGATAGGTGACAAAGATACAGAGCTCTTTCTCCCTCTCATCGACAACCCGAGCATGCTGGCAATGAGGACAACTCATATCACAGCCAGGTCACGTCCACAAGTACAACAGACCATCTCCCAAGTTAAAGCAAGGCAGTGCTACTCCATCTCGATACGAGGCCAAACAAACAAATGCAAATCTGATAAGCAGTAAAGATACAAGCACTGCAACATCAGGATCATATATCACTCAATGTAAATACGGTGGTAGTACTTTGAGACCAACGAGCGACACCTAATTTCCCCCGAGGACTCACATACAAGGTCAATTAAAATTTAAATTCTCCCACCACTATTTCAGATATTCCCGCTTTAATTTCGGAAGTTCCCACATTCACTCAAGCTTCTCGCCAAAGACATGTCAGCAATCCAAACACGTCAAATAGACAACACAAATAGATGACATCTAGCAGAATCCAGGGGCCGAGGCATAACCACGAGAAAAGAGTTCTAGTAATCCGCGTGCATCTCAAGGCTATAAATAGAAAAGGCAATGTATCATGAAAAGGACTTTTTTTTTACCTTTTTCTTCTTTTCAGCATATATAAGGTTTACTATATTCTCTACCATGAAAATTTGTACCAAAATACTAAAAAGGAAGAAAGAGAAATTTCCTTCGTGGACGTAGGATTCCTTAATACCCAAACAACGTAAATCTCCAGCATCCTTTACTATTTCTTACTTTTGTTATTTTCCTATTTAGTTTACAATACCAGATCTTACCTTATTTGTACTTGAATTAAATACTATTGGGACTTGATATTTTAATGAACAGTTAATGTGCAACAACCGGTTGTGTAAGCATTTAGCAGCATGACCATCACTTCAAGGAAAAACTAAGACTGCTTAAATTTGTTAATTCAAATTACTGAAGTAATTAGCATGCTACTTCCTTCACACTTAATTGAGGGGTTGGAGGATGAAAAAGTTCCCCAACTTCTTTTGGCTCAAGAAGGAGGGCCAAACCCCGTTCACTTCTCACATCCAATGAAACTTTGCACCCTGTACCATGAATCCTACTAATTCACCTATCACTCCTATCCAAGCACCTTCACACTTGGTAGCGAAGACTGCCAACCAACCACTTATTTCTTCGAAAACCCAAGATAAAGCATGGGCCTCAACCGATGCCTCTACAGACCACATCCTTGTCGCATTTCAATCCTTTGCACACCAAATAAACCAACACATGGAAGGATTAGAAAAGGAAATGACCCAACAAGTCAATTGCGGGCTATCGTCACCTCCCTCCTCCATAACTCACCGCCAATACTCCCATACTGTGCAGGATACTTAGCCATAGAATGATAATGGCACTCTTATAAATAGAAATGATGGTGCTGGACTAAAATCTGATGCTAGGCTGAAAAGCAAAATCCAGGCTAATCCTCGAGTCAAAACCAAGCCAACCAATATAAATCCCCTGCTTCTAGAAAAACAAATTGATATACTAGAAATGACAGGGACACCACATCCAATGTAACTCATCCTAGGTTGACCTAAGAGAATTTGAAATCCATCAACTTAGAGATCATGTAGAGCAGCAAGAGAAGATTTGCCAGTAGAACACTGGAGAAAAGATAGAGGAATGAACTTTCACCCCTTTTCAGTAAGATCTTTATAGAGGCAAATTTTCTCGATAACTTCAAAGCTTCTACAATTGACGAGTTTGATGGAACTACCAACCCCAAAGATCAACTCAGCACCGTCGAGTACTTCATGGGCATCCTGAAGGTTGGAAGGATGGCCCGATTAAAGTTATTACATGTGTACTTATTCGATGTAGCCTCACGGTGGTTCAAGAGATACAAAATTGGAGAAGTTCGATCTTGGAGACAATTATCTGCCGATTTTCTAAGACAATTCAATTCAAAAAGAGAAACCTCTCCAGATGTCAATGCCATGCCATGTGTGAAGTAAGAGGATATTGAAAGCCTATGAAGTTTCGTTAAGCGCTTCATGGTAGAAGTTCTCTGAATTGGTGCGACCAGCAAAGAAGCATTACTAATGGTGGCTTATGCCAGGATTAGGTAAGGAACAACTACATGGGAAAAAACAGCAGGAAATCTTGCTATAGCATGAAGACTTTTTATGAAAGGGCGGCTAGATACATCAGGATTGAGGAAGCCGGGTTGGTAGCACATTCTTAAAGGACTTCTACCCCCAGTTATGACAGAAAAGAAGGGAAAACAGATATCGTTATCCGGGTTTTTAACCCAGCAGAATCCAATAGGAAACAGAATAATCCCGCGACATCAGGATGGTTTAGAACTTAACCTTCACCAGAGAGGCGAGGGCAAGGAGTTAGCAAGAGCCAAACTATATTACTGAGACAACAACTGAGATCGACTAAACGAAGGGAGCAGCATTCTTTCAGCCCAATAAGCAATTGAGTACAAACAGCTAGTAAACTACCATCAAAATGGAACAACGTGCAACGAGACTACGCAAGCAACAACGATATAAGACCATGGAAACATCTCAAACTCCAAACTCCAAACTCCAAAAAACATCCAAGTGCTTGGATCGCCAATGACCCGTGCCCTATGGATCACTAGCGATCCATGCAAAGTGTGAGGTCACTCTATTGCATGAAAGATGAGAAGGAAGGAATGAAGAAGTATGTCAAAAAATATGCTAAGTGTATGGGTCGCTAGCGATCCATACACCATGGATCATTAGCTACCCATGCTTCTCCATGAGTCATCGATAAGTCATCCAAGCAATGCAATGACTAAGGAGCCAAGTCCTTAGCCCGTGATACGATCCAACTCTATGGATTGCTAGCGATCCATGATTTTGGCTCGAATCACGAGCTAAAGCCTCCTAGGTCATTATGCATCCATCTGTGAGAAGTTGATGAAGTGGCCTGGCCCAGAAGTCCTCCGATCTCTATAAATACCATCCTACCTGCAACATAAACACGATCTTCTTCTCCTGACTGGTTGTTGAAGCTCTGCTGGAAACATTCTTCACTCTCTACCTCTCTCATGACAATCTCCAAGGGGATTCACCGTGACTCTCTAGTGGATTGCAAATTTGGGGATTCAGTCTACTTAAGGATAATCAAAGCCTTGTAATGAAATATTTCTTGTAACAACAATCAGTCTATAATAAAACTATAAAGTGGATGTAGGCTTCAATAACAACAGAACCACTATAAAAATTCTCTGTCTTCTTTCTTTTACTATTCTTTTTCTTTATCTATTATCTGTGGTATTGCTCTGTCAGAACAGGGCTGCTGCTTTCAAACTCTAAACAGGGTGTTGATCCATTTTTTGTGTTAACATTTTGGTGCTTTCACTAAGAACTCGAACTCAGGATCCAAATCTAGCTATCTTTGGATCCCATAGGTCTGGAAGTTAGATCCTCGATATTTACTTGAAGAATCCACTATTTGGAATCAATGGCCCCTGAAAGAAGAAAATCTGCCTCTAGAAGATCCATATGGGCATTAGTAGCTGGAGGGGATGTTAATCCCCAACCTAATGAAGTAAATGGTATGAACTTGGGAGATCAGGCGCCAGCATCCTCTAGTCAGCACGAAGTTGTCATAAGAGATGAGTTGAATAAGATGGTTAATGAGATCAACTAGTAAATGAAGAACAGTCAAAAGGTTCTAATGGATAAGCTTAACGCTTTGTTGACCATACAATCAAACCTTGCTCCAAGGACTATGCCTGAACTAGTAATTGTTGTAGAATAAGAAAATTCCTCCATTTCCGACCTGCATAGAAGAAACGGAAAGCAGCCGCAAAGAAGGGTAACAACGGGATATAATGTAGAACAAAATGAGAATACTCCACCCGCCGCAAGGCAACTAATCCTGAATTTGAATCAAAGGGCCAAAACCCCGCAGGAAGATATAGTTGTGAACCTCTCCGATTCAGAAGATGGAGAGCATGATAATCAAATGGAAGAGAATACCAATGCATTCGATGAGGATAGAAACGTCCAAACTACCCATGTCAGGCCAACTGCGAGCCAACGGGGTCCAGCGGGAGTGGCTCTCCCAAAGACAGGAGAGCCTTGGCTTCAACCCATGCGCCAAGACCGTTTGCAGAGCCAAACACTTGGCTTAGTGAGTGATTCCGTCCCCAGGACTACCGGACATCAGAGGCATAATAGTAGACATGGTCAAACAGCTGATGGATGAGAGTAAAAACCGAAAATATGATGAATGGGATCTGCTCCAAGTCGTACCCCCTTTACCGATGAAATCTTGAATGAAAAATACTTGAACAAATTCACCATGCCAACTATCCCCTCCTACGACGGGACGAAGGACCCAAAACCCCATTAGTACAAGTATAGCTGGTATATGGACGGAGCCAATGCTCTAGAGGCCGTTCACTGCCGATGTTTCCCTATCTTTCTAAAAGGAGTTGTGTCTATGTGGTTCACCAGACTCCCCCGAGATCTATCTCTACTTTGACCAACTTGCAACGAAATTCCTTGACTAGTCAGGCTCCATACCGTGCAACCAAAGGATGCCATGTCCCTATCCGTATTGGTATAAGGGCGCAACGAATTGCTGAAATCTTTCATGAACCGGTTCAACACCGCGGTGATGGAAGTAAGCAACCCTAATGATGATACGTTTTTATGGCGTTGGTCCTCGATATTCATCCGAAAACGGAGTTCGAAAAATGGATTAAAATGAAGCAACCTACCACCAAGGCTGACTTCAATCATAAAGCCAGCCAGTACTTGAGATTGGAGGAAGCACAAGAGCTAGAAAAAAAGTCTGATAGCGTACAAAAGATGAACATCGGACAAAATGATGTGGCGACAAATCAAAACACGCGCGATCCTAGAACTGCTCAAGGAGTCACGGGAAAGAGTGGGAATCAGAAGAGAAGAAATCAGAACTCCAGTAAAAGAAATAACAATGGCGGCAACAAAAGATTTAGAGAATTTAGACAGGAAGACTATACCCTTCTAAATGACACTCCAAAAAATATTTATTTTGCAATATAAGAAACTAAAGAATATAAGAAACCTTCTCGAAAAGAGGCAACTGAACAGCAAAAGCACTTAGGAAAATTCTGCCGCTTCCACGAGACACACGGCCACAATACAAACGAATGTTGCCACCTAAAGGACCTCATTGAAGGGTTGATCCGAGACAACAAGCTTCAACAATACATGAAAATGCCACAAAAACCCAATCAACTTGCGGCCCCTCAACCACCTAGAGAACAAAGAAACCAAGATGGAACTAGTGGGAACCGACCATAGGCTCATTATTGGAACGATATCCGGGGGTCCATACCCCACGCATAGGAGTTGGGGAGAAATGGAACGATACGCAAGTTCATCAAAGCATGCTTCGAAACACTCGTGTCTTACAATAGATGATGAAACTCCGGTCAAGAAGCAAAAGGTTCTGAGTGATGATATAGTGTTCCGCAATCGGGACACCGAAGGAATTAAAGCTCCAACTCTTGACCCAATGGTGGTGACAGTAGGAATCAGACCCGCCGTAGTCCGACGAGTGTTGGTTGATAGTTGCAGTTCGGTAAATATACTTTTCAATCGTACTTTCGATCAGATGAAGATTGGCATGAAAAGCATATCCACATGTCAAACCAAGATTCAAGGGTTTACGGGTGAGCCCAAATAACGGGTTGGAACAACCCGTCTGTGGAGCTTGGAGAGGGGGAGCGAAGGGTTTCCCTCATTCAGACCTTTGTGATCGTGGATGAGATGTCAGCATACAATGCATTCTTGGGACGGCCCGCTCTAGCCGACTTCTAGATAGTGTTGGCCCAGTGGTGCCTTATAATGAAGTTCCCTACAGAGCATTGAGTCGGAATTGTGAAGGGAGATCAATGCGCCGCCCGGTAATGCTATATTGGAGAACTGTGTGAATGAAGAAGAAGAGAAAAAGGAAAGGATGTGGGGAGAACTCTCCACATCCGTGAACCCTCCGAATAGCAACTACAAATCCACCCCTGGCTTGGGGACCATAGCTGATTCGACAAGGATTTGGACCCTACGAAGAAGAGCTTGGGGGAGGAACGGGTGACACCGATGAAGCTGACGGTGTTTGTCCCAGTCTATATGGACGACCCAACTCAGGTCTTGAAGATCGGATCGCACCTTGGAAACAGGATGTAGTCAGAATTAAATAAATTCCTCCGCACTAATTTAGATGTATTTGCTTGGACACACTCCAATATGTGTGGGGTATCACCCAAAATTGCCTGCCACACGCTCAATATTGACCTCAAATTTACACCCGTGAAGTAGAAAAGGTGCAGGTTGGGCCCTGAACGGTCCAAAGCACTGAGAGAGGAAATGGATAAACTGATGGCTAATGGCTTCATCCGAGACGCAACTTTCCCTAAATGGGTATCCAACCCAGTCTTAGTCAAGAAGTCTGATGGGAAATGGCGAACTTGTATTGATTTCTCGAAATTAAACAAAGTTGTCCGAAGGATAGCTTCCCACTCCCCAGAATCGATTAACTTGTGGACGGAACGGCGGGACACGAACTGCTGTCGTTTATGGATGCATACTCGGGCTAAAACCAAAACCTGATGCATGATCCTGACAAAGAGAATACCAACTTCATCATCGATTTGGGATTTTACTGCTACAGAGTAATGCCATTCGGTCTGAAAAATGCAGGGGCAACTTATCAAAGGCCAGTAAATACTATGTTCAAACGCCAGATCGGAAAGACTATGGAAGTTTATGTGGATGACATGTTGATCAAATCTCGAGTAGCTGCTAACCATCTAGAAAACCTCGCCGAAATGTTTTAAATACTCCAAAAGTATGGAATGAAGCTCAACCCACTCAAATGCCACTTCGGAGTAGCCTCTTGGAAATTCTTAGGATTCATAGTAAGTGCCTGAGGTATCGAAGCAAATCTAGAGCAAATAACAGCATTGCGAGAAGGCCAAGCCCAGTAAAATAAGAAGGAACTTCAAAGCTTGAATGGAAAAGTCGCAGCACTGAGCCGCTTTATCTCAAAAGCTACGGAAAAGTGTATACCATTCTTCGACGCACTGAAGAAGGGAAAGAAAAACTTCGAATGGAGCGAAGCTTGTCAAACGGCTTTCGAAGAATTACTACGGCACATGGAAACTCCATCAATCTTGTCTGAGCCAGCGGATGGAGAAGACCTATTCATTTACTTAGCAGCCTCGCCGCATGCGCTGAGCCCTACTATTGTACGAGAAGAGGCAAGAATTCAACGACCAGTGTGTTACATTAGTAAACGGTTCACCGAAGCCGAGAAAAATTACTTGAAATTTGAAAAGCTAGCATATTTTCTCTTGATTGCATCCTGAAAGTTTCGACCATACTTCCAGGCACACCCAATCAAAGTATTAACCGACAAGCCCTTGAAACAAGTTTTGTATCGACCTGAAACTTCCAGGCGACTTCTTAAATGGAATATAGAGCTAAGTCAGTATGATATCACATACCATCCCAGGAAAGCCATCAATTGGCAGGCGTTGGCCCACTTCATCACCGATTTACTATAAGGGATGACAAGGAAGAAGTTCAGTTAGAAGTGGACACGCAATGGAAGCTATTCGTTGATGGCGCATCCAACAACTTCTGTTCGGGAGCAGAGGTAGTGCTTGAAACCACCAAAGGGCGAGCCATTAGCTATGCTTTGCGCTTGGAATTCCCAGCCACAATAACGAAGCAGAGTATGAAGCACTGATCGCTGGACTAAGGGTTGTGAAGGAGCTCAAGATAAAAGCTATTCACATATACAGCGACTCCCAACTGGTCGTCTGTCAAGTGAAGGGGGGGGGGTACCAAGCGCGTAGAGAAAATCTTGCCCTGTACCTGTCCAAAGTACAAGAACTGCTAAGCGACATCAAACACTACACTATAACCCACATCCCACGGGAGCAAAACACCAAGGCAGATTATTTGGCTAACCTAGCAAGTTTTGGAGAAACTCGGTCATTGGGATTGGTCCCTATTGAAACTCTTACTAACTCGAGCATGGACGAAATGGTTGTAAATTAGATTCTCGAAACCACCGTCGAACCAGAAACATGGATGACATCGATAAAGTGCTATTTACTTTCAGGAACCCTTCCAATTGACCGAAATCAGTGAAAGAAGCTCCTCAGAAAAGCACCACGGTTCATGATACAAGATGGGATACTCTATCGAAGGGGATTCTCAACCCCCCTTCTTAGGTGTGTGATTGATGATGAAGCACGGTGAATCCTGAAAGGAGGTACATGAAGGCGAGTGCGGAGACCACACTGGGGGGTAGACCCTTGCGAAGAAAATCCTTCGATACGGGTACTTCTAGCCAAAGATCAACCGCGACGCTGCAGATCATGCCTAGAGATGCGATCACTGCCAATGGTTCAACAAAATTAAGAGAACCCCCTCAATGGAACTAACACAGATGGTCAATCCATGGTCGTTCGCAATATGGGGGATCGACTTGATTGGCGTCTTGCCAATAGTAAAAGGAGGGGCAAATATGCTATAGTTGCCATAGATTATTTTACAAAATGTGCCGAAGTGGAACCGCTGGCCGCCATAACCACAAAGAAAGTTATTAACTTTATTACTATAAACATCATTTGTAGGTTTGGTGAGCCACAAAAAATCATCACTAATAGTGGAGCCCAATTCGAAAATGCCGAGTTCAAAGACTTCCGCAAGCGCTTCCGAATTGAAAAGAGCTTTTTGCAATGACTCATCCACAAGCAAATAGGCAAGTGGAAGCAATAAAAAAGATCAACAAGTCCAAGATCAAAAAACAACTAAAAGGAAATAAACCATGGTTTCTGCTTCACCCATCCCTCCCCTACCAAACATCACTTCCCTGTACAACTCCCATTCTCCTCCTTCTGTCCTCCCTTGTGTCAACTCGTCCTTCTCCTTACCCATTGCTGCTACTACATCACTCACTCCTGTCACTATCGCTTCCATTCCCAATCCATCACAGCCACCTCCTTCTGCGCCTAACATACCATCGCCACCTACAGATCCCCCTCCTAATCCTGTCCCACCTGACATTATACCTCCACTTACGTCTCTCGCTCCCGACCATACTTCTTCTGCCATTAACCCCAATTCACATGGTATTCCCTCTATGGCTTTGCCTACTAATCCGCGTTCATGGACATCACTTTTCAAAAGCAAACCTCGCAATGCAGGTAGATACATCCCTCGTGATTTCTGTTTGTCATACGATGGTGCTCCTCTTTCGATTCCGATTGAGGTTAGGCAAGAGGGTCAGACTTTCTGGAGTCAATACTTGGTTGGTTTTTTTCTTGATGAAAACCTACCATACAATGTTGTGCTGTATCATCTTAAAAAAATCTGGCGGCTGACAGGTACTTTTACAGTCAAATCTGATAACACAAACTTTTACTTCGAATTTACGCATGAGGAAGATCGTCGTAAGATACTTCAAAGTGATCCAATATTTATTAGAGGGAAGATGTTTATTATTACATCCTGGAAACCAACTTTTAAAAATGCACAAGCACAAGTTAGATCGGTACCGATATGGGTTCACTTTCACAAAATTCCCATCCCTGTATGGACTTTAATAGGCATCAATTGGTTGGCATGTCATTTGGGTTCACTTGTATGTTATAATGAGGCGACAGAAAAATGCAGCGATTTGAATATGCTAAATGTTTGATTGAAATAACACCGGATAAACTTCTCCCCGACATTATAAAATGCGGAGAAGGAGATGATGTTGCGTACGTTGAAGTTTACTATGACTGGAGGCCGGAGATTTTTACACACTGCAAATGTTTTGGACATGACGAAAACACATGTGTAGAAAAACAACAAGCTGATCAGACTGGCAGGCAAGGATTAAAAGAAAATGGGAAAATTGATAATCTAAATGAAGATGAAGTGAAGCTTGATAATGGTGTAACGGTTCAGGGGAAAAAACATGATGAAAATACACATTTTGATGGACAAAAGAAAAATAGGCGTTCGAATCAATGGATACAAAAGAATAAAAATGACACAGGGAAAAATAAAGTGCACAATGACACAGCAAATGATGTGTGCACACAAGCACGTAAAGGATTACATGATAATGTTGCGGTACATGCCAGCAATGATCCTCCAACTACACTTTCTCCTATCCATCCATCTACACAAACTACTCCTACACTTCATACACCACATTATACCATGAACCCGGCTGCTACTCCATAACACTTAACACTATCTAACTGTTTTGATATTTTGACCGAAGCCGACATCACTCTTCCCAACCAAACCTCTGTTCTACACTCACCTGTCACTGATATTGCCACTGCTTCAAACATACCACAAACACTACACCCTTCGGCTGCCAACCCCTTTCCTACACCAAATAATATACCCACTCCTGATTCATCCCTCTCCCACCCCTATCTCCATATTCATCTTCCTAATGATATTTCGTCACAGCTTATTGACCACAACATCATCCACAAAGACATATTTTCTGAACAGAATTTGGACCTCCAGCTCCTCTTTCAAGAACACCATTCTTCTCCTCACACCCACATCCCTACCCCATTCATCCCTTATCCTGCTCAGCCATCAACATCTACCACATCGCCTTCGACCTCTCCTATACTGCAGAATGATAAAAAGAAAAAAAAGAAGAAGAATACAAAGGCAAAGAAAGGGAAAGAAGTCGAGGATAATGATAATGGTCATGATTATCTATATACGGAAACACAACTTAGAAAGGCAACATATGAAGATGAAGAGGGTAATATCTCATGCAACAAAAAATCTACACCGAGGAAGTCGGGTAGGAAGAAAAAACCAATCTCATCCTAATGATTGATAACATCGGGGCTTGGAATATAAGGGGTGCCCACCTCCCCTTAAAGGTTAGAGAAATTAAGCATCTCATTGATCAGTATAAGCTCCATATGATAGGTATACTAGAGACAAAGTTGAATGAAAAATTATCGGCGAGCATGTGCACAATCAAAAATCCGCAATGGACATGCATACATAATCTGCTGCATGCCCCATATGGCCGTATTGTTGTTATATGGAATCCTCTTATTTTCTCCGCTATATCAATTATCTCCTCCGATCACATCATACATCTTCTTGTCACTCATATTTCTTCATCCACTCAGTTCAACATTACTTTTGTTTATGCCCCATGTAATCGTGATGCTAGGAATTATTTACATTCCTTTATTCAATCTCAGCCGCAGTCCCAGATTCCTTGGATTCTCATTGGAGACTTCAACTGCATGTATGAATCTACACAAAAGATTGGAGGAAACCCACTTTCTCTTCATGACACCGGTCCTTTATCCCAATCCATCCAAATCTCTTCACTACACAAAATTCCTAGTATTGGCCCTATTTACACATGGAATAATCGTAGACATGGTAAACGTACATTTTGTACTTTGGACCACTCTCTTTTCAACATTAGTGCACTTACTGCCTGGCCTACCCTTACATCCACTGTCATTCCTCCTGGCATATCCGACCACAGCCCGCTTATCCTATCGTGGAGCACAAAACCGTTAAAATTTGGTGCCTCATTTAATTTTTTTTTCTTTTTGGACTAAAAACATACAATTTCTAGATATTTTTTTGCAGGGATGGAATATATATGCGCACGGAAACCCGATGTTTATTCTGCAACAAAAACTGAAAAATGTCAAATATGTTCTCAAGAATTGGGCTAGAGTTACTTTTGGTAAGGGCGATCAAATCTCAAAAAAAATTCGTGAAGATCTGGAACACATTCAAAGAAATATGCTGACTGATCCACATAATGAAGCTTTGTCGGAAATGGAACATAATAAACAAAGAGAGTTTGTGGCTGCTCTACAAAATGAAGTTGATTCGATTTAGGAGAAACTTGGCAAAGAATTTTACTTTCATGGAGACAGGAACAGCGCATTCTACCATGCTGCACTCGCGATTAAAAGATCAAAAGGTACTATACATTCCATTGTTGACCAGGATGATGTGCTACAAACGAAGGCTACTGAGGTTGATTCTGCATTTATTAATTACTTCAAAGGTTGCTATTTGGCTGATTCTGATATACCCAATATAGGGGAAATGTCACATATTAATCTCCCGCAAATAAATGAGATTGATGCATACAGTCTTATCAGGCAGGTTACATATGATGAGATAAAGACAGCATTATTTGAATTAAACCCGAACAGTGTAGGTGGCCCGGATGGATATAACACCCATTTCTTCAAAGCTACATGACATATTATTGATACTGTTTTTGTATCTGCCATTCAATATTTTTTTCAAACGAATAATCTGCTGCCGGGAATTAATGCTACTAACATTGCTCTTATCCCCAAAATTGCCTCGCCGAAGGTGGTTTCCGACTATCGCCCGATCTCCTGTTGCAATGTTATATATCGATGCATCACTAAAATTCTTGCTAACAGGATAAAACCGCTGCTTGCTACCCTTATAGCACCTAATCAAACTGCTTTTCTGCCCAATCGAAATATAACTGATAATATTATTCTCACTCATGAACTGCTTAAGGGCTATCATAGAAAACATATCTCTCCTAGATGTATGATGAAGTTGGATATTAGAAAGGCTTTCGACTCATTGGAATGGATCTCAATAGTTGCGGTTATGACTAGAATGGGGTTTATGGAGACTTTCATGGCATGGATTCACACATGTTGTTCTACGCCCACCTATACTATCATAATTAATGGTCATGGTGCAGGTTACTTCTCATCTACTAGGGGGATACGTCAGGGTGATCCATTATCCCCTTATATTTTTATTATTATTATGGAGCTGATGACTTGTATCTTGAATGATTATGTTCGGGCTAAACTTATCAAGACTCACCCAAAATGTAGAGAACCGCTTGTTGTATCCTTGATGTTTGCGGATGATATTATTATTTTTGCTAAACCTGATCACTCTACTATAAATTCTATTATTCGGGTTCTTGATTTGTTTCACGTATTGACTGGTCTGCATATAAATAAGAGCAAATCTCATATCCTCATGGCGGGTATTAGCGAGATAGCACGCGAACACATTGTTTCTATCTCCGGTATCAAACATATGCATGTGGATTCTACATATCTAGGCATCCCTCTTACCACATCGAGAATCACTACAACACAATGCTTACCTATGTATGAATTTTTTTTGGCACGGCTTCAGAATTGGCCTACGCACTTATTATCGCAAGCAGGGAGATGTACGGTTGTTAAATCAATCATTTTTGCCATGACTTCATACTGGGCACGAATCTTCATTCTGCCGAAGAAGCTTATTCATATGATAAATAGTGCTATGAACCATTTCCTATGGCATGGTGACTGCCACTCACGTAAACCTATACCTATCGCTTTCAAGAACATTTGTAGATCGAAGAAGAAAGGTGGGCTGGGTATCATTGATTTGGATATATGGAATAAGGCTGCTGCTACCAAACATATAAACGACATCCTCTCAAATAAAGATACCCTGCTTATTAAGTGGATACACAAACACTACTTACATCATAAAATTTTTGGACTGTACCCGCTACACCGACATCTAGTTGGTTCTGGAAATCACTGCTGGACCTTAGGGAGACTCTATTACCGATTATCAAGTATAATATATACTCAAATATTGATATCTCTTTCTGGTATACTCCTTGGTCGGATGTTGGTATCATATTAAATGATGTTCTGTGTCATATGCAAAAAAGCTTATCTTCCATTCCAGATAATGCACAACTTCATGGATATATTCAGGCTAATAGGATTCACCTTCCGAACCCAAACTCTGTCGCTGTTCGAATGCTATGGAATAAGATAGCTGCTGTTAAACATGTAAACACAGAATATGTCATTCAGTGGACAGACAGGTTTAGTACTCACTCTATTGCATGTGTATACAAAGCTTTGCATGGCGACTATCAGAGACCAAACATGCCATGGACTAATCGTATTTGGAAATGCATGGGGTCGGAGAAAGAAAACTTTATCCTCTGGAAAACAATTAACAACGCATTGCTCACTTGTGACAAACTTATTTACAGAGGCTTGATTGTTGAAAATGTTTGCTCATTTTGCAATGACATGCCTGAGAGTAGGGACCATTTATTCTTTCAATGCATAACTATGTATCGTCTTTGGAAGGCTACAACTCAGAAGATGGACATATATTATGAGAACGCACATCGCAATCAGCAGTGGCATGAAATATTCAAGCGTACGAGATGGAAGACGGTATCTGCACAGCGTCTGATTCTGTCATTGAAATGCTTTATAGCCATTATATGGAGAGAAAGAAACATTTGATTTTTTGAAGGAAAGGCGTGTGGTAGTAGAGCTTTAATAATCCAGATAGAACATATGATTCGGCAAAGGCTTGGCTATGAAGGTTGAGTGGGATAATATATTAGTTCTGGACATAATTATTAGGTATTTGGGTTTTTTGCAACCTGAATCTCTTTTAATTCTGTTCGTTTATTCATGGCTTGCTGTTGTATAGTCTTTATTATTTAACGTTTTGTTTAATATTAACTGGTGGGGCCAGTATAAAAACCTATTGCCTTTAAAAAAACGACTAAAAAAGCAAAAGGAAACTGGGTTGATGAACTTTCACTCGCACTATGGGCTTACATAACAACCCACAAAGCGGCAACCGGTCATACTCCGTTCGCCTTAGCATATGGTTTAGAAGCAATGATTCCTGTCGAATTAGAAGTCCTCTCGCACCGAAGGCAAAATTTCAATCAAAAACAAAACGAGCAGCACCTACTCGAATAACTAGACATGGTTGATGAAAAAAGAGAAGAAGAGGAGTTGAGATCTGCTGCCCACCAAAAAAGGGTCGCACTGTACTTCAACTCCAAAGTTCACAATCAAACCTTCGAAGTTGGAGATCTTATGCTCAAGCGAGTTTACCCCATTTCGAGGGCCTTCGGACCAAACTGGGAAGGACCATATGTCGTTAGTCAAAAGCTAAGAGACGGGACTTTCAAGCTAACAACCGTCGACGGAATTCAGACCCCCAAAGCCTGGAATAGCAAATCACTCTGTTGTTACTTCATTTGAAAACTACTTTATGTATTTTATTTTTCAGCAAATAAGCCATCCCGGAAATGACGGGGGCATTGTAAATAGGCAAAGAATATGCTCTGCTTTCATTAATAAAATTGGATTTGCTCTTTCAAACCGACAAAATTATGTTCGTAATAGATACCCATCGGGTCGATGGAAGCAAATCGACTCAAATTGTTGGATCGACGGAACCCGATCCCTGCCTTTTAAAGACCGATGTTGCCCCGGCAACATCGAGAAGGTAAAAAACTAACTCCTCACGTTGCTCGGAGATAGGCGACGTCGAGGAGCACTAAAGAACTAACTCCTCGCGTTACCCGAAGATAGGCAATGCTGAGGAGCACTAAAGAACGAACTCCTCGCGTTGCCCAGAGATAGGCAACACTGAGGAGCATTAAAAAATCAACTCGTCGCATTGCCCGGAGATAGGCAATGCCGAGGAGCACTAAAGAACTAACTCCTCGCATTGTTCGGAGATAGGCAACGTCGAGAAGCACTAAAAAACTAACTCCTCACATTGCCTGGAGATAGGCAACGCGGAGGGGCACTAAGAAACTAACTTCTCACGTTGCCCGAAGATAGGCAATGCCGGGGAGCATTAAAAAACCAACTCCTCACGCTGTCCCGAGATAGGCAACGGCGAGGAGCACTAAAAACCTAACTCCTCGCATTGCTCGGAGATAGGCAACGCCGAGGAATACTAAGAACTAACTCCTCGCATTGCCCGGAGATAGGCAACGATGAGGAGCACTAAAAGACTAACTCCTTGCGTCGCCCGGAGATAGGCAACGCCAAGGAGCACCAAAAGCCACACATCTCGTAAGATATGCATCCAAACTACACTCCTTGCGTTGTCCGAAGATAGGCAACGCCAAGGAGCACCAAAAACCGTGCATCTCGAAAGCCATGCATCCAAACTTACACTCCTTGTGTCGCCCGGAGATTGGCAACGCCAAGGAGCACCAAAAGCCGTGCATCTCATAAGTCGCGCACCAAAATAATAACTCCTCACGTTGCCCGAAGATTGGCAAAACTGAGGAAAAACAAAAGCCGCTCACTCCATAAGCTGCGCACTAAACACCAAAACACACGCTCCTCAAGTGGCCCGAAGATAGGCAACGCCGAGGAGCGCCAAAAACCACGCATCTTATAACCAACGCCAACTACTCCTATAATCAGGAACAATGAGCACAACTCTAACAAAATTGGAATGCCATAAACCAACTGAAAATTCTCAACTATAGACATTTAAGGGTTAAAACTGCCCTCAATTAACCTATGCACTGTACGCCTCTAAAATACGCGTATATTGCATACTTGTTGAAATATCACAAGAAGCTTGGATTATGTACTAAAGTTGCAAAGCTTCCAAAAAAGGAGAATCAAGTTGTAACTTAGCTAAATTTTCAATAAAGATTATCTAAACCTTAAGTTACCGGTTATCTAAAAATTGTTTGAAGTAAACGACCCTGTGAACTGGGGCGCATACACCGATACTTGGATAGAAACGCATGAAAACAATATGTTCACAAGTTCTGTTGCTCCAAACAAAGAATTTTAAAAAAATGAAGTTAGCAAAGAATCTCTAAACAAAAATTCTTTAAGTTCTGTTAATTTCTAAAGTTCTATGGATTTCTAAACAAAAATTCTCTAAGTTCTAATAATTTCTAAAGTTCTATTTACTTCCAAAGTGTTGTTAATCTCTAAGTTCTATTAGTTCAAATGAAGGCCTTTGGCTATAATCACAGAACTAGAAAAGTATGAAATAAAACAAGCACAAGTACACATAACACATATGAACAGACAGACGAAAGTACAATCAAGAATCCATATATTGCTTGTAATTTTCTATTTACAGGGTCAAAATATGGGGGCTATACCCACACAACACCGGCCAACAAAAAGAAAATACAGACTCCACAGTAAAGATGCTAAGTGCAGACTGCACTTGGACAGAATGACTCAAAAAAAAACAAAAAAAATCAATCTTCATGCAAGCTGCTCAACGCTTCTTTCCATCGCTTCCCTTTCCACCTTTGGTTGGTAGCTTCTGCTTCTTTTCATGAGTGGTGTCGCTGCCGGTAATGTCAATGAACATCTCAGTAGCGATGTCCTCCTCTTCCTCCAAAAATTTCTTAGAAGAACCTCACTTCCCTTTGTGTTTTCTTGATCGGGAGCTCTTTGAGGCCTTGATCGCCTCCACCTTTTCCTTCTTGGCGATAACCAGATCATGTTGAGTCTTCTGTGGTTGCTCCATCAGAGTTTCCTGCTCCTTGGCCTTTGCTGTTGTTATATCGCCTTCCAAAGACACAGAAGGGTCATCCAGGCCGTGGAGCGCGGCTATCTTTTCGACTTCCGGTCTCGGTTGCGAGCCAGATGCGGACATAGAAACTAGAACAAGAACCGAATCAGCCACGAAAGATGTGGAAATGGCGGCGGGTCCGGACACCGAAGAAGCTGGCTCGTCAACGGGGAAGGTAGATGGACCTATAAGATCAAAAATGAAAGCATTAAATTCCTCTTGCTCTTGTGGTGTAAGTTGGAAAATTACCAAATTCGAAGGAGGCAAGGACATTACCTACGCCAGAGGAATGCTCGAGAATGTCTACTTCATACTCACCACCTTCGCTCTATTTTGATGGCTTCACTACTAGAGGGAGGGTTCCAAGTCCCGAACTTGTCGGCAGGTCATGAGACTGCTCCGATGACTTGCCCACGCTAGAAATGAAAGGCTTGGTGAGCGCTTCGGTGGTGGTCGTCAAGGCAACATCGGTGGCCTCATGCTCTCTTTCAACTCAAAGAATTTCCTGTCCCTCAAGTAATGCCTTCTTGGATTCGTCGTTGAGATAGGCGTCCTGCAACTCTCACTCGGAATAAACATCGCTGCTATCAGCAGAAGGAGATAAGATTTCCTCCCAAACTAAAGCGAGAGTGCACGGAAACTTCGAACCAAGATAGCTGAGACTTCCTTGATGCAATAAGGAGTCAACATAAAAATTCAGGATGGTTGCATCAAGCTTCTCCATCTTTCTTTCAAAGGCATTTTGGTGCTTCAAATGATCCACTCTCACGGCAGCTTTCTCAACTTCTGCGACAGACTTATCGACACTAAGCTGTGCGACCTGAGCCTGTAACTTGGCAATGATCTCGGCCTGATCGAAAATAGTTTTGTTCTGCCCTTCAACGATGAGGTCATGATCAGCGATAGTTTTCATTGAGCCTCGATCGTTGCGCTGTAGGCAGTCACTTCTTGCTTTAACTTCTCCTCCACCGCGTAAGCCTTTTTTATTTCGTCTCTGTGGACGATTTCTATTCGGGTATGGGCTTCTTTCACCTCTTTCAGCAAGTGGGCATTTTTCTTGCTCTCCTGCAGCGCCGCTGCTTTCTCTTCCTCTAACTGCTTAATTTTAGCACCGCAATCGGCCAACGCCCTCTCAAAGTCGTCCTTCTCTGATTTGAAAGAGATGATCTCTTGATAGTTATTTCTATTCATATCCACTAGCTATTTACAGAGCTTCTTCCATCCTTCAGCCTGTTCTAGGTCGCTCTAAATAGCTTGGAGATGCAACATGTATGAATCCTTGCGAACGGGGCGCAGATTGCGGTCGAACTTAACCCCCTTCAAAAACCAACAGGAAGCGTTGCCTCAAGTTTAGGGGGGCCCGAAGGAAGGACATAGGCAGTTCTCCAGTGTGGGCGAGAAGCACCTGGGGTAGAAGTGACAATAGAAGATGATGATATACGAGTTGAAGGCGGAATCGGGGTAGAAGTAATGGGAATTTCTTGACTCATAAAAGAATGTTTTGAAGCAAGCTCTGAAGAATGAGGACGATGTTCAAACTTCAAATTCTTTGATGGTTCATCCCTTTCCTCAAGAGATCTCCTCTTCTCATACTTGCCTTTAGACAGTCGAATTTGGTCTCTTTCTTCCTAGTGGTGGGTTTCGACTTCGAGCTCTTTCCTCCTCCTGTATTCCTCCTCCATTTCTCGGAATTGATGACGGCCGAAGGAGCGCTTGGGATACCGCTGTGAGTCGGTGAAATCTTTGAAGTCATCGTAAAAGCCTCGTCCTCTCGTCATATCTTGCATAAGACATGCATAAAAGGTTTCACAAACATAAGATAAACACTATGAGAATGAAAGAATAAATGGAAATGAGTGTAATCCTAGTGTAATGTGTAGCGCGCTTCTAACGTAGGCCTAGAACGTCATTACAAACCAGGACGGACGACCGTCGTAGGTGGAATCAGACTAAATTCGGCTGTTGTAAGCGGAAATGGACTAACATCTGGCATGATATCACTCAAGCGAGGAAGCGCCGTATCAAATTTAAAATCTTCTTTCATGATCTCATCAAAGTCAACATAAATGTCGCTGAAATCCTCGAATTCCACTTCGACGTCTTTAATTAGGGAGTCTCGATGCCTTCCAGACTCTGGAGCTTTGCTTTATCACTTATATCAAGGAGAGGCGAGCTCGGAAGAACGGCTCTCATACTCGAAGTTTCATCACACAACTCCGAGTGCTCATCATCAGGTCCTGCATAGAGGTCATCACTTGCTGTAGACTCGTCGCTACTACTTTCAAACTCTCCTTTTTTGAGTCCAACACAGCCTTGCATTCTCTTTGTTTGAACTCCTCTTCTGCTTCCTCCAGAATTGGAGGCATTCTAACTGGGCCGCTTAATCCAGTCGCAGCAGCGTCTCCTCCCTCACGGGCCTCGTCGGTTGATCCTCCGGATGGGACCTCTCTCTCTTGACCTTCCTCAAAATCATGGGATGAACAAGTAGATCATGTATGAACCTTAGATCTAGCAAGAGAGGGAGTTTCAATTTGAACAGCGGATCTACCCAGAGCCATGATCCATATCGACGCAAGTTCTCATCGGTCAGTAGCACTTTGACGCATCTCTCCTCGGCGTCGATAGCCTTTAGAGTTTGATAAACTTCATCAAGAGCCACGTCTCTATTTGGCCTTGGGATAACTGCAAGAGACATACAACTGGTTAGAACTCCATTGCAATGCATCAGAGCTCGATAAATGAAAAAAAGAAGCTTACCCCTGTCGTCCACTGACGATTGAACCCCTCAGGGCATCTAACAAAGAAATATTACATCTTGAACTACGACAGGTTGCTCTGCAAGCGCAGAACAATCTTTTGGTTTCTTTAGGCTTCGATTATGATCAAGGAAGGGTAGCCATCTCGTCTTTTTAATGACAAAGTACCGCAACTCGTCAAAATTTGGAGCGTGGTTGAATGTCCGCATGAATAGAACATGTAGGCAAGTCAGGATGGCATATCCATTAGGATGAAGTTGAAATTGGGCAATACCCAAGTTCAAAAGAGTCTCACGCAGAAATTCATTGAAGGGAGGCACGGCTTCATTCAAACACATATATCAGTGGCAAGCGGTGAACCCCGGAGGAGGCATATGAGCAAACTTGTCCTTCTTTGGCAAACACACATTCTCTTCTGGAATGTCATGTTGCGTACATATGTTATGAAGAACCTTAGCAAAAACCACTGAAGAAGCTCTCTCAGGCGGATTAAGTAGAACTCTAAAGTTGGGTGGCGTTCGATCCACGATTGGCCCAACCGGGACCAACTGGCTATACTGAGCTTGCGAAGTAGATGATGATTCGACTTCTGAGAGTGCCGGGCTTCTCCCGCTCGACTTACGATGCATGGATGGCTGCTTCATTCTAAATAACAGAAAAGAACTCGCGTCCGAAGCGGTCAGGTAAATCTATCCTAGACTAACAGTTTCCCCTATCACACTTGAATTCTGAAGTGGCATAACTTCATGATCGGCACGTCAAATTTCAAGTGTGAACTAGGCAAGTGCAGTGTGCTGTCTATATGGGATAAACTCGGTTCCTAAAACACTACAAACGCTCTATCTTGTGTAGATAGTTCGCTCGCAGTGGAAGAAGAGAAGAATTTCCTGCATCACTTCACTTTTTTTTGGTTTGTACTTCTTCTACACTTACCCGTTATCAATCAAAGATTGATAACGGTTCCGTTGTCCGAAGCGACGTGGAAAGATCTTCTTCTTACAGGAACGCCGAGCGTGCAATAAGTGAATGGGATAAGTCCAAATTCTTTGGAAGAATCGGGATCGATTGGTGATGTGACGTATAGTAACGGCTACGAAATTGGGCATAAGTCAATTCTGGTCTAATGGACGAAGATGGCATAACGCGTCAAGCATTAGGCCAAAACCTGATTGTCGTTCTGAGAGATAACTTAAGATTCGATTCACTATCTTCCTCTGTTATACCGCAATCAACTTAGACTTCTCACGAACAACATTGCAAATGTAAACTCTTCATCAAATCATTACACAAACACAGTAATTAGCAAGCCCACCTTTGGCTGAATCTTAGAACACAAGAATGATCAAAGGGGCAGAATCAACAAGATGTAGATGGACCATTGGGGGCTAGGAGATGGGTCGGCAACGATTCAAAGCGAGCTAGGGTTTGGATTCAAATGTATGGATCAACGACGAAACTATGGATTGGTTTCACGAGAAAGTACTTGAACGGCGTGGAGCTTGAACGAGATGGATCTATGGGGGCAATCGAGCAGGTCGAGTAATAATATGAATCGCCTGGAATTGGATCGCGTAGAAATTGGATCATGTGAAGAAACAAGAGCTCGGGTCGAATGAGCCACCAGGTCGGTTCGAGTATATATGTAGGCAGAAAAAATGAAGCATAAAAATTTGCTAAGGCACTGGGTCGCCTGGAATACATCGTGGATCGCTAGCAACCCTACTTCCGAAGCAAATTTTCACAACAGTATGGATCGCTAGCAATCCATACACAATGGATCGCTATCAACTCATAAGGTTGGGGCAACTTTTTCTCAAGCTCGAGCTCGAGCTCCGGCACCTATTCATCATTTCGAAGCATACCAGAAATCCATGAATCCGTTATGGCAAGCAATAGCAGTCAAGACCAAAGCTAGATGACCAACAGCTTGACCTACCACATATGCGTAAAACTCTAACGCAATCACTTAGAAATCAACGGATAGATATTGAGAACGATAACTTCCAGAGCACGCCTTGTTTACAACGAAGATGTACTCTGGGGGGAAATGTTATCCGGGTTTTTAACCCAGTAGAATCCAATAGGAAAAAAAAATAATCCCACGACATCATGATGGTTTAGAACTTAACCTTAACAAGAGAGGAGAGAGTAAGGAGTTAGCTAGAGCCAAGCTATATTACCGAGACAACAACTGAGATCGACTAAACGAATAGAGCGGCATTCTTTTAGCTCAATCAACAGTTGAGTACAAACAACTAGCAGACTACCATCAAAATGGAACAACATGCAACAAGACTATGCAAGCAACGACGATACAAGACCATGGAAACATCTCAAACTCCAAACTCAATAAAAACATCTAAGTGCTTGGATCGCCAGCAACCCGTGCCCTATGGATCGCTAGCGATTCATGCAAAGTGAGAGGTCGCTCTGTTGCATGGAAGACGAGAAGGAAGAAGTATGTCAAAAAATATGCTAAGTGTATGGGTCGCTAGTGACCCATACACCATGGATTGCTAGCTACCCATGCTTCTCCACAAGTCATCGATAAGCCAACCAAGCAATGTAATAGCTAAGGAGCCAAGTCCTTAGCCCGCGATACGAGCCAACTCTATGGGTCGCTAGCGACCCAAAATTTTGGCTCGAATCACGAGCTAAAGCCTCCTAGGTCATTATGCATCCATCTGTGAGAAGTTGATGAAGTGGCCTCGCCCAAAAGTCCTCCGATCTCTATAAATACCATCCTACCTACAACATAAACACGATCTTCTTCCCCGGACTGGTTGTTGAAGCTCTGCTGGAAACATTCTTCACTCTCTACCTCCCTCATGACAATCTCCAAGGGGATTCACTGTGACTCTCCAGTGGATTGCAACTTTGGGGATTCAATCTACTTAAGGATAATCAAAGCCTTGTAATGAAATACTTCTTGTAACAACAATTAGTCTATAATAAAACTATAAACTGGACGTAGGCTTCATTAACACCCAAACCACTACAAAAATTCTCTATCTTCTTTCTTTTATTGTTCTTTTTCTTAATCTATTATCTGTGATATTGCTCTGTTAGAACAGGGCTGTTGCTTTCAAACTCCAACCAAGGTGTTGATCCATTTTTTGGTTTAACAGATATCACCCACCTATGAAGCGACAGAAGGAGCTAAACCTCATTACAAAAATCCCCCTCACTCATACCCTCAAGCAGGTATATGAGATGACCAACGTTGAGTTAGCATACAACATACCGAATAAGGAAAAAAACTAAAAAAACCATGGTGGAGCATACTATTACATTCACCAAGCAAATGGTCATCATGCCGATATCTGTTGGCACCAAAAGAATGAAATCGAGAGGTTGATTGAGAAGGCTTATTTGGGTAGCTTCCAGAGGGAAAATGGTAGAGGCAGAATTGGAAATTTGACTCCATATCCTAATGGACACCAGGATGGCAACCTTTCAAGCTAGATTGCTTCAATCCATAGAGGACCACACCTTGACGGTGCAAGCAAAAAGGCATAGGAAAGGTATGTTTAGTAGGCTAAGACCCAGAAGACAATCTTCCACATCAAACAGAAATCTACACCAGAATTAACCTTCTTGGTGGCTGATGCAGCACGACTTGTGTTCCTATACCAAGACCCACTTATCATTATAGTATAGGTATCAAATTGTAATATGAAGAAAGTCTTTGTCAATTTTGGAACCTCAGTGGATGTCATTTTCAAGTCAGCTTATGATCAAACAAAATTACTATCAGAAATCTAGAAACCCAGCCCTAAACCGGTCTTTGGTTCCAAGTTCCAACAACACTGCTACCATTCCAATGGGTCAGCGCATTTGCTTGTTACAACTGGAAAGGCCCCATTACATAAGTCATTTTATTCAGGTTTCTTAATCATCGATTAGCCCTCACCCTAAATTGTTTCTTGGGAAGATCTTCTCTGATTAACCTGAGGGCAATCTTCTGTCAAAAGGACATGCTCATGAAATTCAACACTCTAGCGGGAATAGGATCAATGAGGAGGAACAATCTTTAGCTAGGGAACTATACAATCTAACTCCTAACTTTAGCAATAAAATTGTTCCAAACTATTCTACCGTCTCTTTTAGTATTTGTAACGATAAGAAAGAAGTCAATCCGAAACTTAAAACTACGGCGGTATCAGATACTCAAACTAATACTGAGGCAAGTAGGAGCACCTCGAAACCTAAGAGAAAAGAGAAGAGAACATTTATACGCATAATTGGCACTGACGATTACACATAGTCTTCTCTAAGGAAGCTAAAAAATAGGCATCTTCTACAAGCCCACCACTAGAAGTGGAATCAGAAAGTGAAATAGACCCAAGGTTAGGGTTGACGAGAAAAGAACTAAAGCCAGTAGATTAACCTTGAAGACATACAAAAGATCCCAAGGACCTTGCAAAAGTGCTTAGGATAAGAAAGAACCTTAGTGGAGAGGCATGGGATGAACTAATAGACTTCTTAAAAAGGTCAATGGATGTATTTTCCTGGACTTATTCATACATGGTTGGAATAAACCCAACTATCATCTGCCATGTGCTGAACATCGACCCAGATGCTCAACCGATCAGATAGAAGCATATAACTCTAGACCAGGAAAGATACAATGCTCTATACAAAGAAGTTAAGATGTTAAAGGAGAATGAGTTAATAAGGGAGGTATACTATCCCAAGTGGATTACCAACCAAGTACCTGTAAGAAATCCCAATGGAAAAGGTAGAACTTGCATAGAGTTCACCGATCTCAATAAGGCTTGCTCGAAGAACAGTTTTCCCTTGCCAAGGAGTGCTCAATTGGTAGATGCAACTAGTGGGCACAAATTACTTTCATTCATGGATGAATACTCGGAATACAATCAGATAACCATATTTGAACCAAAACAAGAGCACACCATTTTTATGATAGATAAAGGGTTATACTACTACAAGGTCATTCCATTTGGGCTCAAGAACGTAGGGGCAACCTATCAGAGGTTTGTCAATATTATGTTTACGGAAAAAGTGGGAAGAATATGGAGGTTTATATAAAAGACATGATGGCTAAGTAAAAAGTGGCATCAAACCATGTCAAAGGCTTGGAGCAGACCTTCATAGTCCTAAGGCAATACCAAATGAAGCTAGACCCCCTGAAATGCACCTTCACCATCCAGTCAGGCAAGTTTCTAAGGTATATAGTGAGTGTACGTGGCATTAAAGCAAAGCCTAAGAAGATTGAGGCTATAAGAAAAATGGGAACCCAAAGAAACTGAAGGACCTAATGAGTCTAAATGGTAGGGTAGCAGCCAGAAGCAGATTTATATCCAAAGCCACATATAAGTGCACCCTATTCTTCGACCAAGTGAAGGAGTGAAACTTCGAATGGAACGAGGAGTACGAAGTCACCTTCCAAAACCTAAAAGACCATTTGGTCAATACTCTTATATTATCGAAACCCATGACATGTGAAAACTTATACATTTACTTAGCTATAACTGATAAAGCTATTAAAGCTGCATTGGTATGAGAGGATGAAAGGATATAAAGGCCCATTTACTTTATAAGAAAGCTGATATCTAGGGCAGTGCTAAACTACTCAGTTATTGAAAAACTTGCGTACAACCTGCTCCTGACAGCAAGAAAGTCGAGGCCCTATTTCCAAGCACATCTCATCAAAGTCCTCACAGAAAAATCTCTTAGGTAAATACTGCGGAAGCCAAAGGCATCGGGTTTCTTAATAAAATATGCAATGGAGCTTAGTCAGTATGACATCACTTATTATCCCAAGAAGGCAATCAAAGGCCAAGCACTTGCAGATTTCATCGCAGAATGCACTTACTAGTAGAACCCCATTCAGAGGGAGAAGCAAACACTTCATAGTTCTGGCACTTGTTCATAGATGGAGCTTTAAATGAATAAGGGGTAGGAATTGGATATGTATTGATCACCCCAAATGAGTAGAAGGTACATGGAGCAGTGCAACTCGGTTTCAAAGCGTCCAACAATGTGGAAGAATATGAGGCTCTCCTTGTAGGCCTACGAATGGTCCAGGTAATATAGGTAACCCACATTAAAATTCACAGTGATTCCCAAGTGAACCAAGTGCAGGAAAATTACCAAGTGAAGGAGCCGACTTAAGCCAAATATGTGAAACTATATAAGAAATTAATAAAGTAGTTAGAACAATCTGAGATAGAGCAAATCCCACATGAAAGAAATTCATTCGTCGACTCTTTAGAAAAACTAGCTAGTACCAAAGTGGCCAATGAAATGAAGGCAGTACCAATTAGGCAATAGAATCGAATAAAATACTGGTCCTGACATGAGCCCAGTGGGCCCCTACTCAAGGCGTAGAAAATCAGGAGACAACGGAGGGCCAAGTGCAACCTGCCACAAAGCTCCCACCTCAACAAACTAAGGAGAATAACTGGATGACTCCCATCAAAAAATTCCTCTTAAAAGGAGTCTTAACCCCGAGTAGAAATGAGGCTTGAAAGATAAGATAACAGGCTCCGTACTACTCCTTTTTTGATGGAACATTATACAAGAAAGGGTATTCTACCCCTTTTCTTTGGTGCATTTCCAAGGAAGAGGCGGTATCTGTCATGAGAGAAGTACCGAGGGCTAATGTGGATATCATTCTGGGGGAAACAAATTAGCAAAAAAGGTACCGAGACACGACTACTATTGGCCTACCATCTCATAAGGTCATCCCACTCACAAGCCCATGGCCATTCGACATATGGGGGATAGACCTGATATGACCACTTCCAATTTTAAAAGGAGGAGCTAAGTACGCCATAATGGCCATAGATTACTTCACTAAATGGGTAGAGCCAGAACCCCAAGCCATGATTACTACAAAGAAGATAGTCACTTTTGTAGTAAGGAACACAATCACTTGATGTAGAATACCTCACAAAATCATTTCTGATAATGGTACCCAGTTTGAAAGCAAAGAATTCACCGAGCTTTGTGAGAAGAATAACATTATAAAAAGTTTTTCCTCAGTCGCTCACCCATAGGAAAATGGATAAGTTGAAGCTACAAACAAAACCACCAAAAAACTACTCAAGAAAAGGCTGCAAAAAGGTAAAGGAAAGTGGGTGGAGGAATTCTCTTTAGTGCTATAGGCCTACCAGACTTCAACCAGATCTCCTATAGGCTACACTCCTTTTTTGTTAACCTATGGATATGCGGCCATGCTACCGTCGAAGTAGAAGTCCCATCATATTGAAGAATATCATCTACTACCGAAAAAAATAAGAGATTGAAAGAAACTATCTTAGATCTTATCCACGAGAGAAGGGATGACACATCAGTGGTAGCAACCACATATCGACAAAGGCATGACAAAGAATTATAACACAAGACTCAAAGAAAGAAACTTCTGCAGAGGAGACTGGAAACTGCAGAGAGTAATGACCAATACAAAGGATCTAGCGGATGGGACATTGGAACCAAAGTGGGAAGGTCCATTGGTTATAGCAGAGGTTCTAGCGAAGGGGGCATATCAGTTATTAAGAGCTAATGGCAACCTAGTTCTGAGAATTCAGAACTCAGAGCACCTCGGACCTTACTTTGTCTAATTTACATTTCTTATGTAATGCATATTCTAGCATTATAAAAAAGTAGCAATACAATAAACTGAACATAGGGATATTAGATGGTCTGAACCAGTATAAATATCTCTCTGTTAATTACACTTTGACATGATCTCACCATGTACCTCCGTAGTTAACCACCAATTGCCACTGACCGAGCAACACGCAAGGTGGTAGACAAGCATGACACTCTCAACAATGAGAATAGTAAAACTGGACTCAAACACTTGGAATTGCAACAACAAAATCCGACTCTTCAGCTGAATTACTGCACTGGACAAAGAGATATTAGAGTGCGCTGCCTAGTATAGACATTTCTATGATAACAAATCATATCATAGCCAAACTGGTCGTAGGGATATTAGACATCCCAAACCAGTATAAAAACCCCTCTATGTTAACTAATTTAACATAACACACCGGACATACAGATATTAGACAGCCTAAACCAGTACAAAAAATCATGCGCATGCGAAGGTTGTATATGCACGACCTGACTTCTCAATCAAATATAAACATACTAGTTTGCATCCAAACAACGGAGCAGGCCATGCCAAGCGCACGAATACAGTTTCACAACCTCACCGCCATCATTCAAAAAACTATACATACTGTGCAAAACATGAACGACAAAGGAAATCCCTCAAATAGGAACGGTGATGCTAAAACTAAAGCTATAGTCTGCCCTCGAATAGCGGGGAAGGCCATGACAAGTGCACAAAATTGATACTGTACCCCGAGCAAGGGGCAGGTCATACCAAATATACAAATAAATCCCAAGGCCTTAGGGTCAAGATAGGGAGGCAAAAGCTACCTCAGGAGCTTATTCTAAAACATGGCAGAAGAAAGCATAATACATGGAATGTACCACAAGTTATTAGTTAGGTATAGATTCGAACACAACTCAAAAGCTTGTTAGATATATATATATATATATATATATATATATATATATCAAAAAGCTAAGTGACCAATATTTAGGTAGCTCCTTACATGCCTACCATGATGCAATAGTCTATTTTAAATATATGTACATAAATTACTCAAAGTTTGCCAGCAAGTGTCGCATCATGAAGTGATACCTCTTAATGAAAGCTATGTTAAGAATCTGATTTAGATTCATAAGACTAGCCAATATGACCGCTCAACGTCAATATGACTTGTTAGAACTCAATGCCGAAGGCTGAGAAGAACTATTTGTCAATCAAAGTGCGTGGGATTGACCATCCAGCTCAGTAATAATAATAGATGATTAGATAGGAGTGACGTTATCGTGAGCTGAACTATGTTGGCACATGTACAAGAGCATTAAATGCAAGAACAATTGAAAAGACTTTTCTCACTACCGAACAGAAAGGATGATTAGGCAGAACTGGTAAGATATGCAGACCGAGTGTTCCAGATGACAAGTCTACCGTAACCTGCAGTTGCCGTAGATTTGGAAGGCAAGTATTACACCCGTTCTTACCCCAATCTACATTGAAGGAAAATGGGGCAGGGCGTGAGACCAGGAAGACTGCCCTCATATTGAGAAGATTAGACGAAAAGAGAAAAGATTGGAATTAAACAAACGCGTACTTTGCAGGGAGCCATCTTGAAGCTACGGTACTTAACCTGACCTGAAACTTGCAATCAAGGGAACCGCGACAGAAGAACAAATACTGCACTCATAAGGAAACAAGGACAGTACATGTTGAACTATGCTGATCGCATCTCCAAAGTCCATACTCTATCAACACCTACAAGAATAGCCCGCACAACATACACCAGGGTCAACCTAAGCAGTACCATAAGGTGTCAAAATCACTCCAAAGGGCTGCATGCTGGGCCACTCAGGATAAGCTTCAATGCAGAACCATACTTACTGGTAGACGATAAAGATATGGGGCACTTCCTTCCTTTCATTGGCAACTCGAGCATGTTGGCAATAAGAACAACTCAAATCGCAGCCAGGTCATGTCCACAAGCACAGCAGGCTAATGCCCAAGCTAAAGCAAGGTGGTGCATCTCCAACCCGATTCGAGGCTAAATGAACAAGCACAAATCTAATAAGCAGCAAAGTTGCAAGCACCGCGACATCATGCGAGGACCATATATCAATCAATTCATTTATAGTGGTAGTACCTTGAGACCAACGAGGGACACCTAATGTCCACATATGGACTCACATACAAGGTCAATTCAAATTTGAATTCTCCCGCCACCATTTCAAATATTCCCGCTCTAATTCATTAGTTCCCACCTTCACTCAAGCTTCTCGCCAAAGACTTATCAGCATTCTGAACACATCAAATAAACAAAACAGATAGACGACATCTGGCAGAATCCAAATGCTGAGGCATAATGGCGAGAAAAGAATTCTAGTAATCCTTTACTATATTTTTTTTTTACCTTTTTCTCTTTTTGACACATTTAAGGTTTACTATATTTCTGCCATGGAAATTTGTACCAAAATACTGAAAAAGGAAGAAAGAGAAATTCATCCATAGGTGTTGGATTCCGAACCACGTAAATCTCCTGTATCCTTTACTATTTCTTACTTTTATTATTTTCTTGTTTAGTTTACAGTACTAGATCTTAACTTATTTTTACTTGAATTAAATACTATTTGGACTTGACATTTTAATGAATAGTTAATGTGCAACTACCTGATTGTGTAAGCATCCAGTTGCATAATCACCACTTCAAGGAAAAATTAAGACTACTTAATTTTGTTAATTCAATTATTGAAGTAATTAGCACGCTACCTACTTCACACTTAATTGAGGAGTTGAAGGACGAAAAAGTTCCCAATAGTTCTTAACTTAGGCTGAACAACTCCACACCTTCAAATAATTGAGGTCGGGTTTCTTCCTATTCCACATCCCATTTGATATCTTAGGTACATATTTCATGGGCATCTAATTCAACATATGTGTTGTGGGTCCTACCGCATATCCCTAATAGGAAAGAGGTAACTCAACTTTACTCATCATAGAATGAACTATATCGAATATGGTTCGATTACTTCACTTTGAAATACCATTGTGTTGTGGAGTATAGGGTGGAGTAACCCGAGAGATAATCTCATTATCTTTTAAGTATTATTGGAGCTTTTGTCCAACATACTCACCTCCTAGATCAGGTTGAAGTATTTAATCTTATGGTTCGCTTGATTTTTGAATTCATTCTTATATTCTTTAAATTTCTCACGGACATAAGATTTGTTTTTCGTAAGATACACATATCCTAGTCCTGAGAAATCATTGGTAAAATTTATAAAATAAGAAGTAATATCTTTGGTAACTATAGGTATTAGGCCACAAATATCAGTATGTATGAGACCCAAGAGTTCATTAACTCTTTCATTGTTCCTACTAAAATGGCGCTTGGTCATTTTTCCTTTAAGACACTATTCATATATATCAAATGATTCAGAATCAAATGATAAAGACCTTCGGTTTTCAGTTTGTTTAGTCGTTTCTCACTTATATGACCTTGCCTGCAATGCCTTAGATAATTATTGTTAACGTCAAAATTAGAAGAATTATTCACGTCACAAACATAACTAGAATTACTAACATAAATGCCACTATCCAAAACACGACTACAGATTTTATTTCCATTTAACATAATGTTCATAAAATTATCAATACAGTGAAAAATATATCCAGTCTTAGATAATCTAGATGTTTAAATTATTCCATAAATAAAAAATTTAATATAATAGAAATTATATGAAATGAAGTGTTATCTGTTAGGCAAAACCAAGTGGTAGTCTCCAGCTGTAGTTGCATCGACTTGAGATCCATCAGCTACTTGAAGTCTTATCTTACCCTTTTCTACATGATGTCTGTTCCTAAGTCCCATTAACATATTACAAATATGAGTTCCATATCTAGTTTTTAAAACCCAAGATTATTTATTTATTGCAAAAAAATTGAACCGTAAATATATATGTAAGAGCGACAAAACCATTATGTTTCTTCTCTTTGACAATCTTTAGGTAATCCAGACAATTCTGTTTCTATTCCCCTTCTTGTGATAGTGATGATACTCTCATTTGTCATTTGCAGTGCTCCTCTAATTCTTCTTATTAACATGTTTCCTCTTTTTCGAACCATTCGAAGATGATGCTTTCCCTTTTACCACGAGCACTGCACCTTGATCCTTGGATGAATACACGGCTAATCTCAACATATTGAGCGTCTCCATAAGGCTTACATTCAACTAGTTTATATTATAGTCTAGTATAAATGGCTCAAACTGTAGAGTAAGAGACACTAAGATAAAGTCTCCTTGTAGCTTGTTGCTTATCGCCGCGTCTATTTGAGTAAGTCTATCAATATAAGCTTTCATTATTGAGACATACTCGTGCACTTTCATGCCCTTCGACATCTTCGTGTTGAACAACTTCTCAGTAATCTCATGCCTTGTAGAACGAGATTGTTCCATAAACAATGCTTTAAGGCTATCGAGGATTTAATGGACAGACACGATTTCATGCTGTCTTTGTAATGGTTTGTCTAATGTATACTACACATAAACTTGGTCAATTTCTAGGTCCACAATCCATTTGTTATAAGCGGTCATTAGTTCGGGTTCGCATCATCACCAGGTCTTTCCCTTATAGGTTCAGTTATCAATGACTATAAGTATTCATATGTAAGTGCTATCTTAATCCCTCTTAGCCAGTATATTTAGTTAGGTTCGATGAGTTCGTCATTTAGAAAGCAACTTTGGTGTAGACATTTTTATGCAAATTTAATTTAATAGATGAGGGCATTAAATTCATAGTAGAGGTTCTTATAATATTAGCAAGGTTAAACATTGCATTTCATTTTACCAATAAGCTCCCACTAGACTTTTATATTGCTTAAAACCCTCATATAAACATAGAAATCTTTCGAGTTCTCTAGTGAGTGCTAGCACTCGCATGCCTTGGGATTCTGACCTTGAGGAAAGCTCAATAAGTCATAGGCCCACATGTCATGTATAATGCCTTATGGTTGTATCACATACAACCCCTAAACTGTTGGTCTTTGTTCTAATCTCATTTTACCTTAAGGAAAGATCAACAAATAAAGAGAGAATATTATTCACTCGTACCTACCATTCCGCAATGGTCTAAGTATATTGCACATGCCTTAAGGAAAGTCCAATAAATATGTACATATATCTTACCTCAACTATTTTATATATTAATAATACTATACATATCATCTCTAGCTTGAGGAAAGCTCAACAACCGAAGAGTAGGAAAGTAATTTATTAATATACAAATGGTAAAGGACAACACTTTTATTAAAGCTTCATAATGTTTAATATACTAAATGGAGTGACGTCGACTTACAGAATGATATATTTCTTATCAAATACCCTCATGATTCAAGTGTCCAACACATCTGAAATCACGGTATACGTACTACACATATGTATTTATATCTTAAATCTGTTTTGGGTTTATTTCCATTCCATATTTTATTATATATTCATATTATATAAGTTTAGTTCTTGTATAACAGTTTATAATACTAATTAACTTATATAAAAGTCTTATGTATAATCTTATATTAATTTTATTAATTAAGTCTTATATAATTTATTAAATTAATTAATTCATTAGCATTTTAATTAATTTTATTTTATTCATTTTAAACATTTTATATTGAATATGTATACTATAACTTTTTATAGTAACACACATATACTTTGATATATGTATATTATATTAATTTAATTAACATTTAATTAAATAAAAACAATTTTAATTAATTATAATGAATTCGAAAATTATATGTATATATATATATAATCTTAAATATTTAAGATGATTTTACATATATCAATATATATGTTATTTAATTTAATTACTTAAATTGGAATTAATCGATAATAAATTTTTGAAAATTATTATTTAATTTTGAAAACAAATTTGAAGGTTATTATATAACATTTATAAAAGATTTACTTATTTTAAATTTAACCTTTTAAAGTTAAAATATTGTTTTAATTTCAAAAAATATTTTGGAAAATTAGTCCAAGGCCCATAATCTATTCGGGCCTTTATACAAAGGGATAACTTCTAGGTTTACTTCACATTTCGGGCCGGGCCAGGCCAGTAGCAAAGTAGGATAAAGTACTTGATTACCCAAACCCAACCTTTAACATTACATTTCTAGGCACCATACTAAATGGGTATGCTTTAATAAGTTAGCCATAATACTGCTAATTTAGACCGTATAATGTGACGACCCGGATTTTCGGATCAGTCAAAATTTCCGAAAAAGCCGTTCATTCAAAAATAAACAACGACGACTACAAACTTAATATGCATTATCATTTGATAAATATACTACACTATTAAATGTATAGGATACAATTTCAATAATACAACTTATCAGAGTAATCATTTATTCTTCAGAGTTTGTTTTAATACACACCGAACAATATTATATAAATCTACCACTGCAAAACTTTGATGTGAGAGATAACAATAGTCATTCCTGCAAACTCAATAAACATGTCAATGTAAAATAACATGGTAAGCAAGAAAGATACATCAACACATGATAAATAGAAAATATTGAACATGAAAATGTTTCCTAATTATTGAGGCTGCATCACTACCAACATGAAAATTAGGTACCTAATTAGATACATGATTAAGCCAACGTAGTTCTCCTACCATAAATAGGATTCAAGGAGCCTACGATGCACAAACATACATGCAATTTCCAAATTACGTAGCATAATACACGCAAATGTAGCTTCCAAATCTACCCACTTAGGCTTAATCATTTAATTTTTCTCAAAAGATAAATTTATAACTAAATACCCAGATTTTTCCTCTATTAAAAATATATTTCAAAACTACTTCAAAAGGAATATATCAAAACTAAAACCAACATAACAAGGAGGTGGCGCCCCCTACCGAGCATGGTATAACTCTAAAACAGTAAATGGAGCCTCCAATGGTATTCTGGTACCTCTTAAAAACAACAGAGTTAATATACCTGCCAAGTCCCAAAATGGGGAAACTCCCAATCCCCCTTACTTTAGTCATTTACTGCAATAAATACAAATATTTGTAAAACACTTTGCAAATATTTATTGGAACAAATTCCAATCCTTATCGAAGTAATAATATTTTTCAAATACTTCAAATAATACTATTATTATTTCTTTCCAAAATCATTTCAAAAACTCATTTTAAAACGATTTAAGACCAACGGGATTTAAGTTCAAATAAAATATAGTTTTACAAATATCTTTTTAACAAAAAAGTTCAATCAATATTTATTCTCAAAGTATTTGCTTTTAAAAATATTCTAATTAGGGAAAACAATTCTACAAATATAAATCACTTTTCAGAGCAACTATTTAAATTGAAGTCCAAAATTAAAATATTAAATTATTATAACTAACCATAGTAATTTAATAAACCAATATTATCGCTAAACTCCTTATAGTCAAATTGTGAATTAAATCACAAGGTGTTAGCAAAAATTGTTTTCTACCCAATCCATGCAAAAAAGTAAATAGCTCCTTAAATGGTCGAGCACATATTTAAGCAACTAAACAAATAATAATAACAAATACATTATTATCAGCAATTGTAATTGGATAATAACACACCAACCAAAATTAACTGGCATATAAATAAATGTTCAAATATAATAGCAGAACGGGGATTTGTTCTACTAAACTGATGTCCATAATAATCTATTCAATTTAACTACATTATTTATTTAAATCAACGTAATTATATTTTATCAATATTTTATTAAATCTAACAACAAGTTATACTAATGTGTTTTACTAGTTCATACGAACTTAATGCAAAAATTCGCGAGTCAAACAGACTTAAATTGAGTGAGTTATTTACTTTCAAAGTTTAAACTATAAATTAACAAACTTAAAATAAATACTCCTTACCAGAGCCCATACGACCCAATACCCAAATCAAATAGTGCCATCTTCTTCATTCCTTCAATTGCCTGTACACACTTAACATGCGCACCATTGCCATACACACGATTATCTGGAGCTATGCTCCACGAAATCGGACGCCGATCGCGACAACAAACTTCTCTTCGCAAACCAAACACGCTGGACCGCTTTGCTTCAAGGTCGGCTCCTCTATGGTCATTGCGATCTGCTCCTCCTCGTGTGACTGTTCACGTGTCGCACCTACCAATACGGCGTTGCATTTTACCAAACTCGCACCATCACTTCGTCATGCCACCACGAGTTCAACGCCACACTCCATTCTGTCTAACTCCGCCTCAATAAACCATGAACTCAAATCATAGTTTCTGACCATTGTCAATGACCATCGCCGAACACCGTCAAACTTTCACCAAAAATCTATCCCACGATGAAGCCAATGCACCACACATCGCTGTCTAATTTGACTCGGGTCGAGAGGATTTATTTTCTGAAGTTCATGGCCAATTTTCCCCACCTACTGTCATCGAGCAACCATGATCGCTACACTCGATGAAAAACTCAAGCGAACATTTTTATAAAATATTAGAGATTATAACGAACAACTTTTGTGAAGGAAGTTTTGGTTAATTGTTGAAGAATTAGGAGATAATGATTTCTGAAGATAGAAAATGGAGAGTTTTCATTTACATAGGAAAGAAACGAATGAAGAAAAATGTGTTGCCTGTTCTCTGTCTCCTGCGCGTTCCTCTTCCTTTGCGTTTGTGTAACTGTGTACATTTATAATACCAAATTACTTAAAGGCTAAGCAAACCAAAATTCCAAAATTCAAGACATCCATCACACCAAAAGGCATATCAAAATTCATGGCTTCTTTAAAAAGTTTGTTTTGAAAAAGTTTTATGGTACACCACTGTACAATATCACGTTCGCGTACGAGCCATGAATGACAGAAATAAAAATACAATCATGCACAACAATGTAAGATGATCATAAAACAACTATAAAATTTACAGGTTAACTTATTATGTGCAGTTTCAAGGATACCGACGTTTTTCGCAAAATGTGTCAAACGATATGGAAAAATCCTATAAATTCATTTAAAAATACGTCATTAAAAATCGAGCAGTTATCTGAAACATAGATTTTATTACATTTAAATTCAAATTTGAATATTTAAGTAATTTAAATATTCAAGTTTTGAAGACTCAAAAATTACGGGTCATTACATATAGGCTATTGGGCTCTAATACTGTTGATGGAACTAGGCCAGCACGCAGTAGGTAAAATGAGTGAATTTCAAAAAAAATTCCATTTTTAGGTCTGATTGGGCATATAAAGTTTAAACTAATTTAGGTCCAATCCAAATAACTTTAAATAAAATATTTATTTTACTTAATTAATTTATATAAAGATTTGATTTTATTATATATATAATGTATATGTATATCAAATACACACATACATTCGAAGTGTATGTGAAACATATAGATGTGTACTTGGTTTAATGTGCATGTATATAAGTATTAAGATTCACATTGGAATGGAAACATTTCCCCCTTTATATAAATATTTTCTATCCTTAATTAATTTATTATTATATGCATCTACACACACATACACATATATATGTAAACACATGTATTTAATAGAATTTATTTAGATGATATTGACCATTTCAAAATAATTCAAATTACTATTTAAAATATCATAAGGTGGATTTTGATTTAAAAACAGATCTACATATATAAAAAAATCTATTTCAAAATTTAAAATGCGAATATGTTATATATATAAACAAATATATATATATATGTATGTATGTATGTATATGTGTAATATTATTTCAATTTAAAACATTAAAAATACTTATAAATAATATTAAATTTATTTATTAAATATTAATTAGTAAATATAAAAGATATATGTTAAAAATTTATTTAGTTACATTCATCCGACTTTAATATCAAAGCAATTACATCATTCCAAGTTGACAGTCATCATAGCATAAGCATTCATGTAACATCATTTCAACCATAAGTATACCCTATACTTATCATCAAATTATGAACCATGTCATATTTATATTATCGAATTAAAATTAAGTATACCCTATACTTAATATTCAATTATGAACAATGTCATACAATCATCGGTCACATTCACAAACATCACCTAGTATTTAGTTTAGTTGTCATCATAGAAGTCATCATTAGCTTAGTGATTACGTCCCTATGCCCCTTTATCACTAATTTAATCTTTATGCAAACAATGCCACATGATGAAATGACAATCATTCTACCATGGGAGCCACCCTGACTCTCCTATGAGGTTGAACGTAAGCATCATAAATACATTTTAGGAAGTATTCTTACAAAGCGTAAATAACTCCTCTTAGTCCCAAAACCCTTTATCACGTTGTCAATTCATTAATAACACCACCTTGATGTTTTAGAATCTTTCCATAAATTCATTTTAGAGTTTATACCTTTTTGGATTTAATCCTATTGTGGCACCTTGTCATGTACCATTGAATTTTAGACTTTAGTAGTCTTGGCAATCTGCCATTAATACCTCTATGAATAGGTATATCTTTATGATCATGATTCAATCCTTTTCTTTTATTTATTTATTGTATACCTTACGCATTCTTTAGATAAAACACGTTTATCATTGATTTAAATGTTAACCTATCATTTCTTAACTTCTCTAAGCTTTCTCCATTTAAAAATAAGTTAACACAATTTTAACTTATAAACTTCTTTCACAATTTCATCTCTATGAAATTCTCAATCAACACTTGGAAATTAGCTTCCAAAGTGCACTACATAGAAAATTATAGCTTCCATAGCTACCGTATATTGGCTACTGCATGTCAAGTCTAGCCATCGCATGTAGACTATCATATGAGCTACCGCATGTTGACTTCTACATAAGCTATCGTAATTTGATCATTACTAGGCTATCACAAGTGGATGACTCGACTAACTATTGACGGTTGATAGTTCTATTAACTCTCGCAAGTTGATAGTTAAAATAGCTATCAAAAGTTACCCCAGTAGTTGTTGTAAGTTGATGCCCTATTGGCTATCGCAGGTTGACTACCATTTACTATCACAAATTGGTCGCTAGTTAGCCACCATATGTTAATAGTTTTAATGCCATCACAAGTTGATATTTTAGGCATGCTATCGTAGGTTGACCCACACAAGTACTATTGCAAGTTGGTGGTTATATGTGCTACCGCAAGTTAAAGTGGTAATTCCATAATTAACTTAAAAACTGTTATATTACCATTCAAAGTAATTACTTTACGTCAAACCTTGTTTTATGTCGAATTCTTATTGGTCAATCTAAGCTTTTACAGTTTTCTTTTAAGAAATCGTTAACAACTTTCTTAATTATTTAGTTAATTATATTCTAATAATTAACTCTTGTTATTTCAAATAGTACACCTTTATTTGTAACTTGGATAATTCATGGAGACTTATATTGTTACCCCTTTTCATTCCAATGAACTAAAATATGTTAAATCCCAACTTAATCCCAATAAATCCCAAAATAGTCAAATCAAATCTATTCCATAATCAATTAATCTATTCCATAATCATTACGCATATATAATTCATTATTCAATTCATTATTTACATTAATTCATTACGCATATACAATAAATTGTCCAAGCTGATATTTATATTTAATCATTATGCACTTACAATTAAATATCTAAATTGATTATAAATAGGCATAAATGAAATAGATCACAATGATATAAATCTAAACTTATTACAAAATATGTAATTTTTCCACTTACCTTGCTTTTAGCTTTCCCATTCTCCAAATCTACATCCATTCCCTTTTTGTTTGACTCCCTCTTACTTCAAATCCAAAATAATAATAATATTAAGTATTCACTTATTAAAATTACAAATATGCGGAAATGATTGAATAAAATTTGAATTAGAGTTTTACATTTATGATTTTACCTTTGTTTCAATTTTGAATTACTTCTACTCTTCTCTTCTCTTATTGCCCACTTTTCTCCACTTATATACATATATATAATATAATATTTTACTTTTAGAAATCTAGAAATTATAGAGAAAAGAGAACGGCAGAGCTCTACTCCGTCAACCAAAAAATATGAGAAAAGGAATGAGAACTAAGCTTGTATTTATAGGGGTTTGGAGTTAATTTGAAGTGTTAGATTTTCTCTAGAGAATCTTTTAGTTTAATCCTGGACGCCCTTAATTTCTTAGCACTCAAGTAAAATATTAGAGCGCATCAACATCGTCCATCTGTTATTTTATAATCAAGCTTTAACATCAGCAAAGGTCGACCAACCATGCCCTTTGGTCGACCAATATCGGTCGACTTAGGTGTATTATTGGTTAACCTATGCCTGTTTTTAAACATGATTTACTTATCCTCTTTGATTTTGTTAATTTCATTCCTTCTTTAACCTATCTCGTTCATTTCTTCCCCACTTTATATATTTTTTGAGATTTAGTTTAAAGTTAACATTTATTAATGTAACAACCCGTATATTTGGACCATTTAAATTGACAATAATACACACATGTCAACTTAAATAGTGCAAAACATGAATCATTAATGAAGTATATGTATATAAATGAGAATCATCACAGAATCACAGAAAATACATCATAATAGAATAGTGCAGCGGAAATACAACATAGTCATAAGAGTAGTTCATGAAGCTACCCATAAATACAACAATGTCTCAAATAAAAGAAATAGAACAACATAGATGTCCAATAGTCCAAATAGAAAGAACAATACTGATAAGATAAGATAGTGATAGTCTTCGGTCTTCAGCTCCAAGTAGAACAGCAACAGCAATCCTCAGTCTAAACCGAGCATATGCACAAACAAACACTCGAATCAGGACATATATTCTTATACAGGTAATATGGTTTGAATTCAAATAACAATAACTCAAAGATGAATGGAATAACATCTTTCAGGATCCGTTAAATTATTTATACATAGTAGTGTACGATAAATAGATAATGTCTAACAGTAAAGTAAAATATCAAGATAGTGTTAAGGCGTCACCATTATTCCCCTTAACACATTTTATATAAGCATCATAGTCTATACAGCACTGTAAACTCCACCGTAAACTAGTGGGCTATCAGGGAGTACTCCATAGATATAATACAAGACAAATTCGTAGTGGTCGCGTATAGGGCTACAAGTATGACAAGGCACATGAGGCAATACCCAAGGTAGTGAAACTACCGTTCGCCTGATCCGGACTGGTGAGAACGCATCACCGCAGCGATCACAACACCGCGAAACAACACTCCCAAATCAAGGGTGCGCACCAATCAATCACAAGTAACGAGTAGTTTACGAAGAAGTGTGTTCGCTCGAGGTAGCTAACCCCCATTTGGCCCGGCACGGCTCCTGTTTTAGTCATTTCCAATTTGACACAAGTGTCAAGGCTATCCATTATCGTTCACTTTCTTCAGTCATCGCGTTCGTCAATCCAACCACTACATTCTGGATCACACTCCGCGCGTAGTTATTAAAGTGGTTTTCGGTTTAGACAGTGAGTATGTCCCTAACCGATTCCAGTTCCTTTAATAACCTTCGTAATTATAACACCGATTGGTCGTTAATATATTTCAAAACCAAATCAATTTCAATTTCAATTAGAATTCGTAAAACGACATTTCGTTAGTCTTTCTAAATCAATTTCCAAAAATTACATTTCATAACTTCCAAATTATTTCATTCCAATAATTCAATTTCAAAGTTCAAATTCAAATAATTCAAATCTTCATTTAAATCCATATATAAGTTTCAATTCCAAAATCATTTAACTTAATTTAACGTTCAAATCGGTTTACACTCAATTATCGATTTCATTTGGTATTCATTAAATTAATTTATCATTAAACAATTTTAATTAAATTTCCAGTTCATTACATTACTTCTTAAGTTCAACTTATTATCTCAAGTTTACAAATTTATTTTAAATTAAATTTGTCGAATCCCATTCTTTAATTCAAAACTTTCGTTTGTTTCGATAAAGCGCATTTTATTTCTTGTTAAAGAAATTCATTTATTATTTACTTAGTTACAAATTTCAAAACTCAATTTAAGAACTTAGTTTCACTTATTCAAAAATCCAATTTCTCTTAATAAGACAATTTTCAATTCAATTTAATTATTAAATAATCCAATCTTATCAAATTATCAATAATTTCAAATCTTATTTATTACTACTTTCAAAACTTAATTATTTACAATTCCAAAGCTTAATTATCAAAAATTTCAAAACTTAATTTCTTAATAACTCCAAAATATAATTATAAAATAATTCTAAATTTTATTATTAAATAATTAAATTTTAAACAATGTTCTTTTGTCAATTACGACGTTCATATTTGTTTCAAACATTCACATTTACATTCATTTCAATTTCAATTCCAAATTTTAGTCCAAATCTTGTTATTAGTCAAATAAAACTTCATTTTATTTTAAATCAAAACGTTGACCAATCGGTTTTAAATTAATTTTCTATCCTAAGTCAAAGTTATTTGGGTATCTATCATTTCAACCTGATTCCATTTCGATTCAAAAATCAAAGCATACAAAGGGAACTTGCAGTGTGATAACTGGGATGGTGTCAAAGTAAATAAACAAGCAATCACATCCATTCACAACAATTTAACAATTTTCAAATAATCCCGAAATAATCGTATTAATTTACATTTGTTATTTATGCAAATTAATATAATTATTTCTAGAATCTACACTATCATTTCATGTAGATTAAAGATTATTACATTTCGGTTTTTCACTTGTCGTTAAATTAAATTTCAATACTACGACAATTAATCAATTATACGGTCAAGGGTAGAGGTTTATCTATCAAATTCTACGTGTCAATTTAATTAACAAATAAGGTCAAGTTTTAACTAGTTAGCATATGAAAATGTCAAGTTCAACCTTCAATACATATAATCCATTTTAAAATTTTGGTTAACCTATATCGATTCAACTTGCATATTATTTATCACTTAACCATAATTAACATCCAATTCAAACATCATATAGCAATCATTCATTAATCCAACTTGTATAAGAATATAGTCGTGAAAATTAATTCACCTTTCGTGGATAAAGAAATTTGATGGCGAATACAAAAAAGCAAGAAAAGGGTCGGTACAGCACAACATCGGACACAACGACGGAGAAAGGACGAAAGCTGAAAACCGATGTTGCTGCAACAAGAAGCTCAATCGGTTGCTTCTGCACAGAACAAGAAAAGAAAATTGGTTACTATTTTGGCAACCAAATAGATATTCGCGTAATATTCTTCTGCAATATCTAATGCAAATCTCAGTTTCATTTTTTTTTACAAACACAACACGCACACCCATCACCAAACTCATGCTTCATTCTCTACTCACAGCAATTACTTCTTTCCTTCTCCTTCACACGCATGAAACCATGCGCACACCCCTTTATATACTCGGCACGCATGAAACCATGCGCATATACGTATACACGCAATACGTATATGCACACGCATCACTAACACATGCTAGCACACCCCCAGTACACGACGGGGTAAGTAGAGGTGGTGGTATGACAAGGTGAGGACAGTGGCGGCTCCGTGAAGGTGAGTGTGTATGCACGGAGAGAGGGGACGGTGTAGATGAGGTTTCAGGGCCGAGGAAGGTCGATGCACTGTGTTCGGAGGTGAGATATGGTGTGGCGTGGGGTCGGCGACGGAAATGGGAGGTGGTCGTTGGGCATGGTGGACATGGCTGAGACGGATGGAGAGGGGAAGGCATGGAGAGTCTGTGCATGCTTCGGCCATGCCTTTTTTTTTCTTTTGTAAATGGGTTGAAATTTTATTTAACCGGTCCGTCCGAACCGATTAAATTAACGCTACAATTTCCGTCGGACTCCGATTAGCATGAATAGATATACTGTTCTGATCAGCACGACAAGACGCTTCTAACGGTGCACAGATAATGGTGGTACGATTATATTACAAAATTTCGAATTTTATATTATAGGAAAATGCAGGAAAAAGGCCGGAAAATAAGATCGACGGAGCTAAAGAACTCCGAATTTTGAAAAACGAAAAATAACGCCTTGCTCAAAATATGGTTTAGAATTTTTCTATGTAAAAATATTCGGGTTCGGAAGATAAAAATTTTCGCGCTTTAAAATGAACTGTTATACAATAAAACGCGAGCGAAATTTTCAGTGATATTTTACGACGAAACTTTTTCTATATTAATATCTAACTAGACGTATGTCATAAATAAAGTTTAGACGTTAATTGAGATCGTTTATAAATTTCAAATTTTTTATACTTAAAACGATGAATTTAAAATTTAAAATTTGGTTGGAAATTCAGGATCGTTACAATTAACATATAGTTTCCATTAACATTACTAATTAACATTTAATTTATTTTTATTACAAAAATTGCATATATAATTATATCCAATTCAAAAACTTCAAACGTTAATAACTTTTGCATTTGAACTCCGATCGGGAAAACTATATATATAAAAATTGATCAGGAAATTGCCACGAACCTAATAATGTAAGTTTCATAGTCAAATTCTGACGTTTATGAAAATTTTATTTTCCAATATTACTAATTATTAATTAATTTATTTTAGATTAGTTATCGTAAAATTATAGAATGTTACATTCTTCCCCCTTAAAGAATTCTGTCCTCGAAATTCTTGAAGGACGAGACAACATAACACAACATACAACCATTTTAAACTAACAAATCAATTAGTGTACGATCAATTATGTAACTAATCATGTACAAGTGCATAGTGTATCACAATATATATGATATGCATACTGATAAATTCTAAATCGCGCCTCCTATATGATTGCATTCTTTTAATTTCAAAAATACGATGCAAGCAACCTAAATATAGTGGCAGTTCTATATGCATACAAATTTGGAATTCAACATCTAAACTATTCCCCCATATCAAGTATATTGCATTTCTAAAATTTGAAAATTTATCCTTTTTCTATTCAAAAATAATTTTATATTACTTTTTAAAATATCGATAAAAAATTTAAATTTATAAAATTTTCTAAGACATTTTTATTTGCAAAAGCATACATATATACATGTTTTTTTTAAAAATCTTTCTACACCTCAAGAAATTGGGGTTTAGTCAACAGTCTAACGTCCATAATGGACTTCACCTATTTTAATGATAAATTATATGTTTTCAAAAACTTTTCTTTTATTTAGCAACAACCACCTCACAAGTCCATTTATAAATTTCAGATTTAAGGTACAAGGGCATTGACCCGTTGCTTCGCAATAACCTTTCCCCGTCCTTCGCTTGCTAAAATTAATTCCTCGAATTTTTTAAGGCTTTTGGGACTTAACTTTACTTTTCTTCTAATTTTTACCTAGTTAATATGTTTCCTAAATTTATTTTATAACTTCCTGTCTTTGTTTTATTTATTTTATAACTTCCTGTCTTTGTTTTATTTATTTTGCATTAGTTAAGTGTCTTTATTGAAATTTTCTTATTTATTATTTTCCCATAATATAGCGTTTCACACAGAAAACATAGAAGGAACATTTCCATTAATATTGTATGCATTTTTCAAAAACAACTAATTCTTACAACCCAAATCTAATAGAAACAATTGCTGAAAGCTGCCCTTCAACATCAGCTGACCTTTATGATGTCGTGGCCCTACCGTCTTCTTACTTAAATTGGATGGACTTTTCTATGTGTCATTCTTCTGCAACCCACATATCTTAACTTTCCTTTATGGCTTCTGATGAATAAGGTCTATTCATTACTCCCATTACTATACCCAATTATGGAATAAACTGTGCATCCCTACACTATAGTAGGTAAGAAACTATGCACATTTTAAATAATTCATTGGCAACTCGGCTTGGTGGAATAACTTTTCCAACCTCCATCATGTCTTCCTTAATTTCGAGTCTACCAATGTTTTTTTATATGTGTTTGCTATCTTATTACCCTCTGTTACCATCTTCTTTTAATCCAAATATAGGTATTTACTTTTTTTATCCTTAAACCTTCATATGAGCATACCCTAGTACTCGTAGAAGTGTACTTTAGTACCATTTACAATTCACTTGCAGGTTCTCATGGCTTGCACACATGTCTAACAAAATATTCCTAGCTTCTCACCAATATTCCTTACACTCTACGAGGATTTCTTATTGCTACTCTATGAGTTATCATCGCTATATTCTTCATAGCCTTACCTTTTTCCCTATCTTACCTAAGCAATCATTCCTACCTACTTCATATTAAAATTTTTGTTTTGTCTCTGTAAATTTTCTTCAAAAATTAAAAATTTTGAAATATTAAATACCAATACTCTTACCTTTAAAAGTATAACTTAATTTTTTTATTAAATTCAAAAATAACGTAGTGTCTTAACTTTTAAAACTACAATTAAATTTTTAAAAGGTTTTTTGCTTTTAAAGGATTTTTTTTCAACTTTTACCTCTTAAAAATTGGGAATTTTAACTCAAACCATTTATTAAGTTTTTCTTTTTAAAACTAAATTGTTATACCAATCCATTTTATTTTAAAAAGCACATTACAATATTTCTAAAACAACTTATATAATTTTAAACGATAAAAAAATGGAGTAGACAAGACAACTCTCACCCTATAATTTTTTGTTACTCATACTATCTCCACTTCCAATCCTTGGTGGAGTCTTTAATATAATGTGAAGGGGGGCTTTTAAAAGATACTTATACTAAATGCACATAATAATGGAAAATGTATATTTTCTTTGTTTTATCTTTAATTTTCTATATTGATTCTAATTATATTACTAGCATTATTTTTAATATAATCTCTAGCATTGTTTTTATTTATATTTTACAATGCTATTACTATTCAACCTTCCTTTACATAAACCGCTCTTATTCCAATTGCTTTTCTCTCAATTAACTATCCACTATATCAGAACATTACAGTGCATTCGCCTACTGCTTTATTTTCAATTTCTAATCTTCTTTCCCATTCTTTTAACCCTGTTTCAAACTAATAACACTTCCTATGTTCCACCCCTAAAAAGAATTTTTTTTTTCTAACTCAAAAATTTTTCTACCTTAGAAAAATCTACAAGCTACATACTCTGTACTATCTTTCTCAAAAGAATTATCCTTTTTATTAAAAGCCATTTACTGTTATTTTCGGTCTAACAAGTTTAAATTTTCTACTAAAACTTTTATTTAATATAACATAGTTAATTATATTTTTTCGATAATTTAATATTTCCTTACTTTACAAAAACAGGGTTTTCTACCTTCACATGATTCCTTTGAAAATAATTTCAAATATATATATATATATATATATATATATATATTTCTTCAAACTCTTACATTAAAATCATTTCAAATTTTATATTAAACCCTTATATACGGGTCGAACTCAGAGTGGTCGTCCCTTCTATTGGACTTTTCTTCTCTTCTACTTACCTTCTGACTTATCTTTTTTCTAGGTACTAAAATCCGGCTATCATCTTGGAATGATTACTTCACACCTCCTTTGGGAACTCTGTTATTTCGTATATCTACAACATATGGATTCTTTATATTTGGACCTTCAATACAACATCAATTGGCATCATGTGGGGATCTACAATCATTGGGCTATCGGGAACCCAATTAGGGAGTCATATACTATCCAGCTTTAGGGACCTTCCATATGCTATACTCGTGCTCTTTTAAGTCAGTGCATTTCCGTACTATATATTTCCCATAGGTTAATGGGGGTAGGTGTATCTTTTCAACTTCATTCATTATTCCGACTCATAATCGACTTATCCATTTTTTTCAATGTATGGTTGCAATTACTTTGTAGTCAAAATTCTTAGGATTGGCGTATAATGTATTTATATTTATAGACAAAATATAAATATGTTCACTCATCTTTTCCAAAATTTTCAAGATCGACTAACCTCTGTTTGATATCAAATGTAACAACTCACACCCCAGTAGACCTTGATTTTCTCTAAATCGAAAACTGAAATCCACTAAAGTGCGAATCGTTGGTTTGGTATCCTACAAATAAATAAAAGAATGCATATCAAAGCACTAACGATATAAATTACAGTGGAATAATAAAATATATAAGTTAGATAATTACTGACCAAGATTGACATTTCAAATGTTTAGTGTCCTTGTCAAAATCAAGCATGTATAGAGAACCTGTCCTTCAATTGTTCCTACCTTATGCTAGTACCTGCCTTCTAAGATATCCTATAGGTTGTAATGAGGGAGAGGGGTTAAAACAACATTCTGGTGACTGGTAAATTATGCGCTTTGTACATAACACTAGTTTATACCAATTGTCTTTCATTACATGTTATGACTTTTCATTTTTCCTAGTTATCAAGACTCCACGTTCGCGTATGATACGCCCCATCTACACGAGATAGACTATAACTACATACATACATATATATATATATATATATATATAATATAAGTACCACAGTCCTCCTTTGGACCAAGATACTATCACGGCTAGTTACCGTAATTTTGCACTGCTGAACATCATCATCAATGTCTAGGCCAAAGTGCCTGCATAATAAGTAGAACCTCCCGTTGGTGCTACCTTGGGGATTTACTAACTTACCTGCTTCCTATTGTGGACTCAGCTACACGGACTACCCCATTCGTTTTGAAAGACTTCTGTCATGGGTTATCTAGCATTGCCCTTACAATAAACTAGTAAACAATTGTGGTTGTACATGACTTAACATGGCCTAGTAGGAGGCATAGCCCGTTAGGTGTAACCCCATCTTTCCCATTTCGACCGCTCCAGACCAATGATGCACTCGACCTATGTAGCTCCTATGCCTGATTTGGTGCTTGCACTTGTTGACATAGCAGTGAGCAGCAACGAGCTACTCACCATCCTATTTAGATTGCCTAATGCAATCAAGGCAACACCCCCTCTTTTCTGTTCTTGAAGCAGACTCCTCTATCTATTGGGGAATTCCTTCATCTATACGTAAGCGTATACTCTGCATGGGTCCTGTAACGTCCTACCTTTATACCCGTATTAACAAAGAATACTGTAGAGTAATATCGTTTACCAATATGGAGAATAAGGCTGGTTAGGAGCTACCATACGTGAGCATTCCTTTGGGCAAACAGCGTCACTTCTACAGTTATACATATTTTTTTTCACATGAATCAATTTCGACGTGAATAATCTAGGCACAAAGTAGTATCACTTGACTTAGTAAGCTCAGAACAATATATATAATATCACAGAGTGTAACGGAACATATATAATACACATGTACATGAGGATATATATACATATACATAATGATTCTACAAAAGGTAGTAATACCAGATCCACATAATATACATTATAGGTTACTAGTCTAAAGCCAAAAGAATATACATATCATGAGTCACTATCTTATCATGAGTCAATATCTTATCAGAAGGAATACATAACCCAAAGTCTAAAACAAAAAAGATATATATATATCATAGATATAACTATGTCCAAGCTAAGTCGGCCTCTAAGTCAACGGGTTCTTGTACCTTGAAATATCTCGGTATGACCTGAGTATTATAAAAATAATAAACGGGTCAGGCTGGTTATAATTCAATTTAGTGAGATAGAGATAAATAAGATATGCGAATTATAAGAAATATGATCATGGCTTTACTTAATTACATTTCATCAAATATAGTCATATTGGAAAAACCAAAATGATATAGTCACAATCTATAAATAAGCCATAAATAAAGCAAATAATATTATCGTCACAATAATCACCATGTCATAAACTTAAATCATTCCTTTCATAGAAAACATAGAAATATGGTGATCATGTAATAGTAATTAAAACATAAAGTCTAAATAAAGAAAACATAAAAAGGCGCCGAACACAAGACGAGCATGAAGGCTACGCCGAAAACAAGATGAGCACGAAGGCTATGCCGAACACAAGATAAGCATGGAGGCTTCGCTGTACATAAGACGAACATGGAGGCTACGTCAAACACAGGACAAGCAAGAAGGCTTCGTCGAGCACAAGACCAGTACGAAGGCTGCGTCGAACACAAGACCAGTACGAAGGCTACGCCGAACTTGATAAGTGTAATATGCTTCCAATTAATAATTAAATGAGTGTTGCCCAATGTCCCATAATCGCTTGGCGGTACTTAAATATTTACTAAAAGATTGTAACTCTTACTCAATAAAATATTCAATTGAACGAGTCTAAGAATTAACCGATGAAGTAATACAAATATTCCATACCACTTATTTTACTAAATCATTTATTTAGATTTCTCATTCAAGTAAGGTAATAGTTTTATATTGGAAAATACTTTATTTGAAATTGTTTGAAATATTAGTCTAATGATAAAATTTTAATAAATTGGAAATATGATTTTGTTTATATAATTTGAAATTTCATTTTGAAAGTAGTTTGAAAACTACATATTTACTTTACGAATTTAGTTTTGAAAACCATTATTTTCGCATAAATTATTTCCAAAAATACACCATATTAAACATTTTGAAGTTAGCACATAAAATATATACATAATTTTTTTCAAAGGATGAAATTTCCATGGCATCAAAAGCAACAAAAAGGAAATTCAAAATCTGAAAGTAGGTAAGTAGAGACCCAGCAAAACCAAACTTGGAAACATCACATAAAGCAATATAACAGGCAAGAAGAAAAATGCAACGCAAGACCACAATGAAGGAGGAAAGAATTTGCTTGGAGCTCATGCCCCAGGTTATGACTAGTCGATCGGTCATTGATCACTGGTCGATCGGTGATTTTGCCAGGATAGTGCATGCTCTAGGCAACACTCCGATCGTCTAGTTTTCGCCTTTCGATGACTGGAGCTTGCAACTTTGAACCAATATTTGTTTATGCATGCACTTTAAACCAGAATACAACAACATTTTAGAAAAGATAGATGGAAAGTGGATTTACAGTCAGAGATTTAAAGCATGTACTGGCACAGTTTCTTGGCATTGTTTTATAATTAACTAAGCAACCAGAGATCATCCAAAAGTTCACAAACAATTCAACCATTAAATTTTTTTTGAATTAAAACTAGATGTGAGTATTACTCACCTTTCTTCATCAATTTAGCAGCCAAGTCTTCTAATTACAACTTAATTCTTCAACCGTCAAACCCTAAATAACACTCCAACAAAATGGACACAAAACCCAATTTAATTTACTGTAAAACTATAGTGAGCTTTCTAATAAGATGAACCTCGTTTTGAGATCATTATCTGAGATTAGCTTTAAAAGATATTTTTAATTTGATCTAAAATGAGGAAATTGCAAACTGTATTCTAGGTTTTGAAAGAGGGGAGAAGGAGGTTCTTTGTCATATTTCTTTTCTTTACTGTAAAGGATGAAAAGAACGTATAGTAAAAGATTAAAAGGGAATAAACCCATTTCCTTTTGTTTTACAATTTTGGTTAGGGCTGAAGCAAGCCCAATAGGAAAAATATTTATTCTAGATAAATAGACTTTGCCCACTTAGATTAAAATTATGTAACTTTCCATTTTAATTTATTTTTCTTCCCTAAAGAGTGTTTAGTATAACAAATCCATTATTGAAATCAATACCCTGCTAATTATGAAATCATGAGCTACCGTTTTTAATCTCCTCATGTTGACAAAAATAAGAATTCATCCTTTATTTGAATTCATTATTATCGTTATAACACTATTTCCTAACCTAACCTTAATTCATTTCAATTTCTTAGTGAATTTATAATTCGATATTAATCTATATTACCTAGCTTTTCATTACCATTCACATGTTACCCTTTTAATTATAAATGTAACGAAGCATTAGATTTGGTAACTTCCAAATTACCAATTTTTACATAGTTAAGGCTATTTTCAATTTTTGAGTTAACGGTACTAGTTTATGACAATAATTTGCCCATAATGATCCTTAACTTTCTAAGGTGTTTAAATTTCAAAACAATCCCTTTAGGAATTATTTTTTATTATAAATAATTGAATACTTTAACAAATAAAATATCAATTTATTTTTTAAAAATTAGTTACTTACAATTACCACTTCTTAACTCCTCTTTGTAACAAATAAAAAGGATTTACCAAAAGTAAAAACTATATTCTTCTCATAACAATAGATTTATTTATAAATTATAAAATATTAATTTCACATCTTAAATTTCCCAATAGTAACTGAATTTTGAGTTCACATTCTGAAGGAGTTTATTATCTTTATAAAAGAATGCATGTTCAAATTTCCTCTTATTAATAATTGAAAAAAAAATAGAAAACAAATTTCTCATCTAAATCTCTAATTTAATTCATTATTTATTTTATTAAAGTGATTCTAAAAATCAAGGTTGTTGCAGATTCCCCTCTTAAAGAAATTACGTTCCCTCAATTCTGTTATAGAGAATAGTCTATAATATATATTATCCTTAGCAATACATTCATTTATTTTAAATATACCCAACAATCAACCAATTTAATTAAGCTCATAATAATATCATTTTCATCCATAGTCCAGATGCTCCACATTTACTATTATTATCACCTTTACAATTCAAAGGATACACTTTATTGAAGTTAGAAGTAATTGACACTTTTAAATTATCACATTCCAAACCTTAAAACCTTTATTTAGCTAGTAAATAAATTTTTTGAATCTTTCAAAATTTTGTGAAAAATTTGGCAGTCTCTGTTGCATGGAAAATCCCAAAACACAAAAAACGATTATAAGCACGATCGGTATGACTGGAATCACAAAATTTAAATTAAAAAAATATATTTCTTACACGAATATAATATTTTTTTTATTTTTTTACAATATCTAAAAATATACCCCTAGCGAATTTTTTGCTAGTTCGCTAAAAGCAAATGATGTAAACAAGTGAGTGAGCATACAGAAAGAAATTATATGCCTTCATGTTCCTACACTCATTCTTAATACATATTAGTACAAAAGATAGAGTACGAAAAATAAAACAACATATACATTTTTTTATAGAATTGCAAATATATAATTCTTGTAATAGCTCGTGCTCCGACTAACATAAACACGTCAAATTGACAAATTTTTTGAAATGGACTAAAAGATTAATTGCAAAGCATGTAATTAACTTGCCAAAATATTTTCCAGATATTAAAATAGTTTGCACATCAAAATTTATTGTTATTCCACTACATAACACGAAATCTAAGTTTGCAAAACCTGAGACAAAATATGACCTGAATTGTAATAGGTTTTTGCAATAACTAAACTCAAAACCTATTAAAGTGGTAAAAATGAAAGTTACTCTTTATCTTCTTAGCTTTCTTGTGAATATAATTTCTTTGAATTCGGATAAGAGATTCACGACTTGTGACTAAACCAACAGCAGGTACATGCTCAGGGTTTGCAAAAAAATGGCCAAAATTTGACCTTGATTAAATCAGGTTTTTAAATTAGTAAAGCTCAAAATTTCAAAAATTATTCTAAACACAAGTTGTTACTTATCATATTAGATTTTCGATAAGTACAAAAACTTGAAAATCGGAGCTGGAATGAATGAGAAATGATCGAAATATTAAGGTACTCCGGCTTAGATTTTCCATATGCAAGACAGAGTTCAACTATTTTTTTAAATAAGTTTTCAAAGTAGCAAATTTCAAATTTTTCAAAAGTGTTCAAGATCAAAGTTGTTTATTATCATATTCTCTTTCTTAAAAATGTAAAAAAGACAAAATCAGACCTAAAATGAATATGATATGATCCAAAACTATAACGGGTTTGAATGGAGTTATACATAAAAACTTTGATAAAATAATTCATTTACCTTGCAAAATAATTTCTTAAGTGCTAAACCCACTGTTTGGAAAAGCAATACATACAAGATGTAAATGATCAAATTCCTTTTTCGAAAAACCAAAAATTTCTTAAAACAGATATTTACACGATAAGTTGATTGTTTGTTTCAAACCATCCACCAATCAATATATTAAACAATTTACATTACAGTACTATAACTATACATAAATACAATAATTCTAATTATTTCTAAAATTATTATATCATGCTATAATAATTTCATGAATTCATACATAGTAAATTGTTTTCCTATTCGCAAGAGCAAACACCAAATGATTTACTAATATAAAAAGTTATACACAATAACTTATATGTGAATGGATAAATAAAAAGAATTTAACTTCTATATCATTTTGATTTAACAAAAACCTTCATTTCATGATATAAAATCATAAATTTTAATATAACTCTTAAGTCCAATTCCTAAGTACATTTTGAATTGACTATTAACAAAATAATTGTTTTTCTTAAAATTCCAACACTTCGTAAATCATCCTCTATAATAACTTTCTCATAAATTTGTGCTTTGAGAAGGTCTTTCAATATAGAATTTCATCATTTAGTTTTACATCCTTTTTTACATATTCATTTCCAAAATTTTATTATCGAATTCTTCTCCATTCTTCATTTTTTTTAAAACTCCATTAATATAAAACATTCTTTCAAACTTAGCATGTCCATTTACAAAAATCAACATATCCTTTTTCCTCACTTTATAATTTGAAAATAAGTTTACACTACCTTTTTATTTCTTTCTTTTTTTCCCGTGTAAATCCTATTTTTTACTAAATATTTTCTAGAATTTTAAGACGTTCAACTTAGCACGGAGTGAATCAATTTAAAGATATCCTAAAAAATATTATAACCCTTTATAGTTCAGAAAGTTTTGATACAAAATTTTATTTCTTTTAAAGGGGTTACTTATCTACTCACTTGAATAATCATGATTAATTTATCATTAATTATTCTCAAGTCAAATCTTCCACCTTTGAAATTCAAAAATTGTAAAATGCTAATTCTTTAGAATTAAGTTGTGTTTATAAAGACCTCTCTTACACAAAACGTTTCTCATTCAAAAAATAGATTATCCAAAATTCATTATTCCAAATTAATTAAATAAAGGGATTATGGTTTTACATCGATTTCCTTTAAATTAGAACTATATATATATATTATCATCTATTTAGATTACAAAAGATTATACATAATCAACCAAAAGCAATATACAACATTACGTAAGCATACACCTTATAGATATATATACATATATGCATATATAAATACAAAATTTACAAATAGTAATTAATATAATAACTTTGCCTTACCATCCATTTATAGCAAATTGCTTCATCAATTGGCTGCAATGTTGGCTGCGAAATCAACATTGCCTCGCCACTGACCTTGGCTATCACTAACGTTTGGTAGCCACACTAGTCACCTAAATGTTAATAGGTATCATGTGGCATTTTGGTTTTTATTATGATTAATTTTAACCATCAATTTTTTTAAAGTATATATATTTATATGTAAATTATAATCATTCTTTAAAATTTTATTTATCTTTAATACATTTTCTCTCAAGATCATTATGTGTGTGTTTGTAACTTTGTATATCCAAAACATCATTCCATTTTTTTAAAGTAATTTCTAAAAAATATTTCTCCTCTTTAAATATTATTTATAATATCTTCATAAACATTTACAAGCCTTTCCAAATATTATAATACAAAGTGATGTGTTTTACTATCTGATCCTAGTGTTTAGGAATCCTATCGACAACGTTAGCCAGACGCTTCGACCAGAATTCTTAAAGCACCCAACGACATTCCAACACAAATTATATTTTCAAAGTTCCTTTAAATATGATACAGATGTATCAGTTAATAGTCTTACTTTCATAAATATTAACTTGTTTATATTAAATCACTTTCATATAAATCTTTATATTTTCATACAAGTAATAATTCACTAATGACAATTCAATAACACAGATATTCATTCATGCATACATCAAGCAACTATCAAATCTTAAATTCATCTTAGTATTTAATTAATCATACAGATAGGTTAATATTATATTTTTATACAAAAATAATTTTTTTAATATTCCTTGCGGTGACTACACTACTGAAGACATCATAAGATCTTAATATCAATATTGAGCAGCTTCCTAAACTCCAAGTGATGATTCCTACTCAAATAAATTATTACTATTATTATTATTTCAAACAATGAAGCATCCATCAAAAAATCAGACATATTAACTAAATACCAGCAGAAAGCGGTCCATTCACTTTAGCTGCGCAACTTTGATTACTAATGGGTTGGGACACAAAAGCCATCTAAAGTTTAATCCATAATATCCATTAAATCTCACTCTTGACAAAAATGAGTTCTAAACTTTATAACCATGTTCATAACAATGATTTATAAAGCAATTCAAATTTTTTACAAATATGTCCAGATTATTATTCCCAATAATCATTTATATTTGTATCCTACATAGGAATAAATTCTAAATTCTAATCTGCATCCCAAGTGGGACTCTAAGTCTGTCTAAGCCAAGGTTCATGTCTTAAATATCACATATTGTTCTGCCCCTTTGCTCTGATACCAAGCTATAACGCCCCACCTTTTTACCTGTATTAAAAAAGGATACTACAGAGTAATATTGTCTGCCAATATTGAGAATAAGGCTAGTTAGGACCGACTATACACAAGTATTCTTTTGGCGAACATCATCACGTCTCTAGTTATACATATTTATTTATTTTTTTCCACATGAATCAATTTCGACATGAATGATCTAGGCACAAAGTAATATCACGCTGGCTTAGTAAGGTCAGAATAATATATATAATATCATAAAGCGTAGAATCACAGAGTATAGCGGAACATATATAATACACGTGTACATGAAGATATTTTTTTTTGAAAATAGGTTCATATATTAACAACAAATATAGTACATACATAATACAATGCAGCAAACACTAATACACAACTCTTACAATCACAAACTCCTTTATCCACCAATCTACCTAACCTTGCCCAATTACTAAGACCTAATCTAGCCCAAAAAAATACACGTTTCATAGCAGCAATAACAAGAACATCTTAATAAAAAGTTCTAAAAAGTAATATGATCTTTAGCCCGGACCCTTGTACTTGTATGGTGAACTTCAATGTTTCTCATGCACCAAATATCTGCATATTTGTGTTCCAACTCAGCCCACATAGGCCTTTTTAAAAAAGAAACATGTACAATCACATGACCCTCCAACATAACCGCAAGGAGACTCACGTGACTCTTTCTTCCCATTTGCAGCTGCAAGCACAAATCCCTTAATCTTTCACAAATCCGGTTCACCTTTTCAATGGGAAGCATAAATGCCCAATGCTTTGATATTGAAAACAACACTTCAATAATTCATTTGCAGAAGTAACAAATCTTCGTATACTCGGCATATAATTTGATAGTGAAAACGGTTTCGCCATTTACAGAAAATCATATATCACAAGTCGAACTATATTTCTCTAATATTGTAACGACCCAATATTTTCAACCATTTGCATCCATTATAAGTGTATAGGTAGACACATGCCGGAATTGAATTGCTCAAAATACCGCGTTGTAAATAAAATTTGGCAAATCTCAGAATATATAGTAAATAAATATAATCACAGATCACAGACACAGAGTAAAATAATGCAGCGGAAGTAAAAGAAATAGTAGTTCATGAAGCTACTATATAAATATAACAGAGTTACATAAGATAGAACAGAAGAAATAGAGTACAACAGAAGTCTAAATACAATAACCAAGTACAAGCTGAGTAGAACAACAGAACTGAAATAGATAGGACAAGACAAGCAGATAATCTCCAGCAATTCAAATCTCCAAGAGAGTGGAAATCCAAATCTGTGAATAACTCAGGCTGACCCGAGCGTAAAGCAAAACACAAAACACAAAACACTCGAGTCAGGATAATATATACTTATATAATGTAAACCAACTCAAGTGAACTGTAATAAGGTACAAGTAACTTAAAGAATGCTTGGGATCGCCCATTCTTTAAGGATCCGTTAAACTATTTACTATGTAGTAATATACGCTATATACAGTAGTGTCTAATTAGTAAAGTATAATCATATAGAAAATAGCGTTAAGGGGATGGTGAACCTTAACGCGGTCGGATCTTTAAATCAAAATCGTAGTGGGCTCGATATGGTAGGTGACACGGCACACAAGGCAATGCCAGGGTAGATATACCAATTACGCACACGGACTGATGGAAACGCATAGCAACCACTACCGCTCCACCTCGAACAACACTCCCAAATCAAGGGTGGCCACCAAAAATCACAAAGTAATAGAATGGTATCGAAGAAGTGTGTCCGATAAGAGGTGCTACCTCACTGGTCCGAGATCGCTCCTGTTTTAGCCACCTTATGCCAACTCACGAGAGTTGGGTCCATGTATATACCTTAGGATCGTCGCCACCATCCTACTTCATTCTGGAAACTCCACCGCGTACACAGCATGTCAAAGTGGTTTTCGGTATCGACAGAGAGTATGCCCATATCCGATTCTGGTCTCTTTAACAACCAATCGTTATTATAACCCGTGGTTATAATTTAAAACAGTTTATACTTCAAAATAGAATATCATTTCAAATCCAAATCTTTATCAAAATAAAGATTAAATCAATTCCAAACCATTTCAATATATTTAAAATATCATATCATTTCAAAACTTCATCTCAAATAATTTCAATATATCAAAATATCAAATCTTTCCAAAACTTCATTTCAAATCATTTTTATATACCAAAATATCGTTTGAGTTCAAATCTAAATATTCAACTTTAAATACTTTTTAAATTCAAAGATATCATTCATTTATTATCATTTCAAGTCACCTTTTAAATAGTTTATATTTCAATCAAAATAATTCATCTAAACCATTTAAAAGTGTAAGTATTATATTTCAAATCAAGTATTTAATTTCCAAAGTTTCAATTCAATTCAATCATTTATTTCAATTAAATTTCCATAGACCATTTCAAATCTTATAAATTTCAAATATAGATTTAATCCACAAAATAATTATTCAAATTATAAAATAAATTTCAAAGCTTTAATATCCTATATTTCATAAGTCCAATATCTTTTAAATAGATTCAAATTACAAGTAAACCAAATATTTTTCATACTAATATAAACTTCAATTATTCATTCCAAGATTTAATATCATTTCAAATTCATTTCAAAATATCATTTCAAAACATCATTTATTTAATTTAAATTTAAATACCATTTAATCACATTTCAAAATAGTTGTATTTCCCAAATCAACTATTCCATTTAAATCATTTAAAGTCAATTCATTATATTTAAAAATTAAATAATTAATTTCCAAAATTTAATCTTTTTCAAAGATCATTTATCCATTTAAGTTTATTAAAACAATGAAAATTCAACTTTCGCAGCACTTAGGAAATGCTACGAAATGTTATGTTTTAAAATAGTTCATTGACAAAAGACATCATTTAAAATGCTGTATTATCTTAATTTAGTTTCAACTAATATTTTTAGTTAAATTTAACAACTATAGCACTAACAAAGTGCTATAATAACCCTTAGTTCAAATTTACTATTTGGCTCATTTAAAACAACTACAGCATTTTCCAATGCTGTAATATCTTTACATTACATTTCAAAAATGCTGTCAAATCAAATTCAGAGTTTTATTTACAATTTCACACATAATTAACTTTTAATATAAATCATTTTAACTTATAAAATCATATATTTTCACATTTAAAAATAATCATTTAAATCCCTTTATTTCTATGATTTTATAAAGTCAAATTTCCATACAAAAATCAAATTAAATAACAATTAAATTTTCATTTCTTTAATTAAGTTCTTAACTTAACAACTAAGTTTAAATTTCCAAAATATAACCTATTTACATTTATTTTACTTAATTTAAAAATTCACTTTTAAACAAATTTCACAATTCTCAATTTAAGTTATATTTCCAAATTCAGCTTAAATGTTCATTTATTCCATATTTTAATTTATACAAAATCATTAACACTTTTAAAAATTATTATTACTTAATAAAATCATTAAATTCATTTTTAAATCAAAATTTGTCATATATTCTTACTTTACATAAATTCCATTTATAAACAAAATCATAAATTCCAAAATTAACTTATATTTCAAATTCTACTTCACCCTTTACTTAATTCACTTATTTAATTTGTAGAAAATCACAAATATTTTATAGAAATCATTTTAATAAAGTTTAAATCAAAATATCATAATATTTACATTTTTAAAATATTTTAAAAATTTTAGAAAAATATATAAACCACGGGTCTGTATATAATTTTCTAGCCTAGGTCATGTGATACAGATATGTATCATTTCAATCCGCAGTTTACAAAGAAAACCCGGGTTTTATCATTTCAAACCAGCAATCCCAAGTAATATAATAAATAAATAAAAACCGTTCAGGCCTATCATTTCAGCCCATAACGATTTTTCCTTATTCTAAAGTCCGTTCGGGTATGTATCATTTCAACCCATAGTGATTCTAATCTACAGGGAACTTGCAGTGTGATAAACTGATATAAATAAACAGTATACAATATATAACAGTAACAGATGATATAGCATGTGTATAAATAGGGATGAACATCATATAATCATAATATAACAGTTATAACATGATGATATAATTTTACAGATTCAAATGGTGTCAGTTTACTAGTTATATAAGTACACATCGTCTGGTGAGAATTACTCACCTGTAATTGTTGGAGATAACAAAACCAATGACCTAATGGAAACAAAAGCACGATGACAAGGCTATGGACTTGAGTGGCGAGCAAGATCCAATGCTACAAGTCTTGTGTTTACAACTCAAAACAAACATTAAAACAAACACAATTTCAATACACTTGAGGTGGCATAACTTTTAAATGAAAAGAGATATGAATGCCAAATATTTTGCCTTGCTTTCTTAAACTTTGGTCATGGCCTAGGGTCTGGTTTGGTTCAGATTTGGTCAAGTTTTGGGTTAGGTTTGGGCTAGCATAGCTTGGGTTCAAGGCATGAACAAGGTGGAGTTTTATACATGAGAAGGTGAAGGGGTTTTTAGGCAAATGGTGGAGTTTGGTTGGCTAAAAGGGCTCGGCCATGGGAAGTGTGCTCGGCCTGTGGGTGCACCATGACTGGACAGAGGTTGGAGGGGTATGTGGTGGTCAGGTCGGAGGTGGTGGTGGCTGCTATGGTGGTGGTTGAAGGAGATAAAGCAATAGTGGTCATCTAGCATTGTTTTTTGGCAATAGGTTGCATTTTAGAGGGGTTTGGTCACCATGGATGGCTCGGCCTTGGTCATGGTCTGGAGTATAGGTGGTGGTAATGGCTGGAAGGAAGTGTAGAGTGTGGTGGCCGTGGCTATGTAGGGGAGACCTATCAAAAAGAAGGGAAAGCAAGGCAAAATTCATAGAAAATAAGAAGAAAAAGTAGAAAAAGGAAGTGAAGACATTACCAAATCTCTCAAGCCATCAAAAATGAGGAGCTAAGGTATTTTTCACGTGAAAGATAATGAAAATACACAGCTAAGAAAAATATTGTACGGCCAAAAATGCACATAAATGAGGAGTTGAGAAAACGAAGAGTTTTGAAGGTGAAAAGCCTTAAGTTTTGTAACTTTTTAAACCTTTGACATTTCCTTTTCTTTTTAATTTTATATAAACAAAATAAACTCAGAAATATGCTTTACAAACCGAAACTAAGTAAAAATATAAGAAAATAAATAATTAATTTTAAGGAAAATATAAAAAGAATGAAAGAAATTACTTAAAAATACAAAACAGTGTCCGGAAATTACAAATAAATCACTACTAGTCTTGGAAAAATATCCACTTCATTTTAAAAATATTATGAAGTGAAAATTTGATATAAAATAATTTATTTATCATTTCCAAAATAAAATAAATAATTAAATTGGAGAAAAATAGAAAAAGGAATAAAGAAATTGTTTAAAAATAGCAAACAGGACATAAAAATTACAAGAAAATTACCAATGGCTTTGGAAAATTATTTACTCCATTTAAAAAATATTATAAGACAAAATTTGAAATAAAAATGACTTTTAAAACATTTTCAAAGTGAATAAATAATTAAATTTTAATTATATAACTAAATTAAGAAAATAGCAAAGAAATGGAAACTAGGTTTTAAATTAGAAAGTAAATTCAATAAACTTTAGAAAAATTATACTATCACTTTAAAATTATTAAGAGATAAAAATATACATAAAATAACATATTAACACATATTAAAATAAAATATGACCAAGAAAAATATAATTTAAAATAGACAATATTGCTAAATACATCAGTTTACACACAATATTGAAATACACATAACTTTTATAGTTTAACTCCGTTTTCAACGAAACAAAAAGCATTGTTCAAGTTATTACATCTATTTTAAAAATAAAAGATAAATTTTAAGATTTTATATAATTTAAATTTGAAGTTTAAAAGCCAAAGATTGAACTGTTTGAACAGAAATTCACTTTTCAGTAAACTAACCAATTTATACTAGTTTGAAATTATAGTTCACATAATAAATAACATATATTTTTAAAAAATGAAATGTTTGAAATCAAACAAGTTTAAAATAATTTGAAATAAAATAAAGTCAAATTTAAATATATGCAGAAATCTAGGGTTGTTACAAATATTCACACCGAATGTCGATGATTAAACTATTATTTATGGATCCCACGAGATACATATAACCACAGGGAATGTATGAGCAGATTTAACACAGATCCCTTCAAAAGACTTCGCATATATTTAGATCTATAACTAAGCACTTAAGATTGTAACATTTTTGTGCCTACAAAATATCATACTCGCCCTAAAATATTGCTTTAAAATCTCTGCAGACTATAAACTAACTAATTACCAAATCTAGAATCAGAGACCGATTGAAGAAGTCTTACCCATAGACTATTAGACTCTGAATTTATCAACCGTAACCGGATCCTGTTTGTCGTAGGCTGAAGCATTCTACGCGATTTCGTTGATGCATCCTTAGATTCGGATTTCGGCTTTGGTCGAAGTGGATCGGCATAGGATTTGGTAGAACGTAAAAATGGTTTCAGGCTTGGCGTGATCGTCGGTACCAAACAAACTCATAGTATATTGCTTTGAATCTCTATGGCTATCAAATCTAACACTCTCTAAATCTTATAAACGACAGTTGCAGGAATCTTACCCAAAATCATATACTAGACAATCGGCCTGAGATTTTATAACATATAGTCTTGGTTTCACCACTAGTACAATCGAATTTCCAGATCCTGCTTTCCAAATCCCAATTTAAAGTCGAATAGCAAAGTGGAGATTAATCGGTAGAATAGGGTTGGAATTTGAGACTCGGTTTCGCATCCTCCATTTCTTGCTTCTCGATTTGAATGGGTTTGAGGGCATAAGATTTGGTAGATTTCAATGCAATTTCAGGATTTGCAAATAGATCGCTGATCGCCTGGTAGTTTCTCTCCCCGTGGGAGAGATGACCAAAAATACATAAGGATATATACACACACACATATACATATACATAACGATTCTATGAAAAGGTAGTAATACCAAATCCACATAATATACATGATAGGGTACTTGTCTAAAGCCAAAAGAGTATACATATCATGAGTCACTATCTTACCAGAAGGCATACACAACCCAAAGTCTAGAACAACAAGGTATAGATATCATAGATGTAACATGTCCAAGCTAAGTCGGCCTCTAAGTCAATTGGTTTCTGTACTTGAAATATCTCGATCTAACCCGAGTACAGTAAAATTAATAAACGGGTCAGGCTAGTTCCAGTTCAAATTAGTGAGACAGAGGTAAACAAGGTATGTGAATTACAAGAAATATGATCATGGCTTCACTTAATTACATCTCATCAAATATATTCATATTGGCAAAACTAAAATGATATAGTCACAATCTATAAGTAAGCCATAAATAAAGAAAATGACATTATCATCACAAAAATCACCATGTCATAAAACTTAAATCATGCCTTTTATAGGAAAACACAGAAATATGGCGATTCATACAATATTAATCAAAACATAAGGTTTCAATAAAGAAAACACAAAAGGCACCACCACTAGATGAGCATGAAGGCTACATCGAACACAAGACGAGTATGAAGGATACGCCGAATACAAGACGAGCATGAAGGCTACGCCGAACACAAGACAAGCATTGTAACAACCTGTATTTTCAACCATTTAGAAATATTAAATTTAATCTGATTGCTGAATAAAAATGGTTATGAATAAGGATTTTACGATTATTAATGGAAATGTTATTAGATGTATGTTATAATCTAAGATGAAATTCTTAAATAACAAATTTCAGTAAGTTAAAAGATGATAACCTTAATCAATTGAATGTGAAACAGTGTTGGGTTGCATATTAACAATAAGATTTGAAATAACAAATGTTAGTGTTGTAAAGAATAAAATGAATATTTATCTCTAATTGGAATATAATTGTAAAGTTTAATAAGGAAGTAAATAAATGACTGTATGAATGTAAATTCCAATTGATTGGAATAACAAATGTTAAAAAAAGAATAATATATGTTTCTTTGTTAAAGAAGAAATCATAAGTTTATTTAGTTGGAAAGTTGGTAGATGAAAGATTGATTACAGAAATGAGAAATCAATTATTTAATAAGAAATCAATAACTTTTGGTTTGTATACAATAATTCCATGGATACGTTAAATTACTATAAAAAGGAATTGAATTGTCTCATTTCCTTTTTAAAATTTAACCTAGAAATCAATGGAAATTAATGTGATTGTAATATTTTAATTAAATGGAGGGAAGACATTAATTGTAAACATATACTGAAATAAATTTAAATTGGGTGATTTATTTCCAATTAATTCAATTCATGTTTCAAAATTTAATGTTAGTTTACTACATATATGTTTATACCTAAATATAAACTTATGTTTCAGGTCCAATTATATATAAAAAATGATTATTTAGGTTTGAAATCTCATATGGTATTAAATTAAATGTTAATAGGAGATCGTAAAGAGGGTAAAACAGATTTACACTTGACTATTTTTGTTTTCACTTAGACTTGATTAGATTTTAATTGCAACATAATTTACCTTTCCATCTTCACTCTTCTAATTTACTCTTACATTCATTGCCTCCTTATGCGGATTATTTTCATACCTTTTATTTATGAATTTAAACTATAAGTGGCAATAAAAATGTACATATATGTATATTATACACATGTTTATATTACCTCATTTATATTGTCATATTTTTGAATGTATGTTAATGCATTCCTAGTAAAACATTCAATCAAAATGTTAACATGTTTATTTAAATTCCTAATCTAATCAGAGAGAGAGATGAAAGGTTTTTAATGTTGTATATTCCCTTAATTAATCACATAACAAAATTAATTGAGTGAACAAATGTTCTTGAAATTTAAATTCCAAAAGTTTGTTTACAGTGTAGAGTTGGTCTGTTCATTCCCTTTCTAATTAATAATTGTTGCACTCTTTTCATTGTTTCCTCATTTGTTCCATTGCTCCTTTCCATTTACATTGTTTGATGGTTTTTTTTCATTTGTGAATTACTTTTCGTGTTTTTAATTCTTTCCTTCACCTCTTTTAATACCTGCCACTTTTAAAAAGTCTATTCATATTTACTTTATTCCAATACCTAGTTTGTTCATATTTAGTTTACTACCTTTACGTTCGTTTTTCAACTTCATTTCCTGAAGCTTTCAAAACAAAACATGATATCCTTTTTTGTCTCTCAATCTTCATTTCCTTAATATAAATGACCTGCCACTTTATTTCTTCTTTTGTGTTTTGTTTCTCCTGACACCTCATATTCATTTAGCTCAAATTATTCTTTGCTGAAGCTATATTCTCATCAGCAAAGGTTCATGTTTTTAAACTTGTCCCTTTATTTTTTCTTGTCGCCACCTCATTTTCTATGTTTAGATATCCATTTCAAATCTTCCTTTCCTCGGATCATTTTAATGCGAGCTTATTCAAAAGTTATCATTTTTTGCAAATTCAAAAGCTTTCTTTTATGAAATATGAGTTTAATTTTCATTTTTCCCACACGTCCTGCACTCATCTTAGTTTGTTCTTCCATCTTTGCTTGGAGCCTCATCTTGAGAAAAACGCGAGTATTAAACTATGTTTGTTTTTATTTAATATGTACCAATTGTTATTTTAATAATATTTCTCATAACGTGAATAAATTTTGCATACGAACTCCAATTCACGAGCCATTTTTCCGTTGGACTCGTATTGGAATTTCAGACAATATGAAACTAGTTTTGTTGAATATGAAGACTATTAAGATTTTAGGCTTTTGTTGGATGTTTAATGGGCTATAAATCAAAGGTGAGTGATTAAACCCATTCACGCAACATTAAATTTTATTATGTTGGTTGAATTAAAATTATGAAATGATTAATTTTTATTGATTACTGTTTGGTGGTTTAAATTGGCATTTAAATTGAATTTGAATTTTATATTGAATTGAATTGACATTTAAATTAATATTGAAATTTAATTACTAGTTAAACACCGATAATTGATAATTAGTAACTATTATGATATATTGGTTGATTTGGATGTTGATTGTAATCGGATGCCTATTGATTGATATGTTGATGCATGGTTGTTATTTATTTTGATATATCCCGGTTATTATCCTATTTATTATTTAACATCCTATAAATTGTCATTTGGATTATTTGAAATGACCAAATAAATAGGTTGAAATCATATATACCTATGTGATTTAAATATAGGTTGAAATGATATATATCCATCCATGTAATTAAAATTGAAATAACCGATCACTTGGCCATAGGGTAGAAAATTATATACGAACACCGAATTTGGTTAAATTAAATGGTTTTAAATCTTGAATTTAGATTTTTTTTTAAATTTTATTATTCTAAAAGGAATAAAATTTTCATTTATATGAATAAAATTATTTTCTAATTCGAGATTTGAAATGTTGAAATTGAACCTGTTTAAATGAAATTGTTTAAGGATTTAATTTGAATTTATTGGAAGTGAGTAATTGTGAAGGTTTATATTTTAATTTAAACTTTGAATTTACTTTAATTAAAATGGTTTAAATTGGTATTTCCAAGTTTGGACGTGAAATGGATTTAAATTAAATTGTTTCAAAATGAGAATGTGAATTGGAACTTTAAGCCTTTGAATAGAACTGTTTAAATTGAATATGAAGTAAAATTTAAAATCGTTAAATTGAGGTTGGTTTAAATGGAATTTTGAATATGAAGTTGACTTAAATTGGAAGCTGAAAAATTGAAATCATATGATTTGGAATTTGAACCTTGTTGTGAAAGAAAGAAAAGGTTTTAATAGAAATTATTTTAATATAAAAACTATTGTAATAATCAGGTTGTTTTAATATATAAACTATTCTAATTATTCAAACTATTTTAATTATTCAAAACTGTTTTCAACACTAAATCTATTTTATATTCTAAATTATTTTCAATCTTTAAATTATTTTAATTATTCCAAACTATTTTTCAATACTAAACCTATTCTAATTATTCAAACCATTTTCCATATTCAAACTGTTTTAAAAGGGTACTATTTAGATTTAAATCATTGATTTAAATACGAATGTTTTGATATGAAGGTATAACCCGTTTTGAATTCAAAATGCTTTTGAAGCGAATCTAATATTTTGATATGAAGTATGACTTGTTCTTGAAATTTAAAAGAACTAACTAGTGTGTAAAATGATGTTTCGTTGTAAAGAGACCGGCGCCGGATGAATGGAATACTCTCTGTTATTCTACCAGAACGACTTTAATAGCTGTGTACATGGTGGATGTTATCCAAAATGTAGAGGTTGAATTGGCAACGTTTGCTGGATTAAAGAAAGAGAACGATGATGGATAGACCCCGACACTTGTGTCAATTTGAAATGACTAAAACAGGAGCCATACCTGACCAATGAGGCTAGCTACCTCTAGCGACATCTGTTCTTCGTATTTTCATCTTGATTTTTTTTGGACTCAACTGGTGCACCTTGATTTGATTATGGGATGAATGTTCGCGGTGGGCCGTTAGGGGTTACCACCTGTCAGGAAACGCAAAACGGTAGTATCCTACCTTGGGCATCACCTCACGTGCTTTGTCATACTTTTATCCTTATATGCGCCCCGATTTTTTTTAGTATGGTACCTATAGGGGAATCACTTGCTACCGACGTTATTGGTTGTGTTACAGAACCTACATAGACTAGTTTTACCCAGAATTATATTTTATATATAAAATAATAATTTTTATAATTGATATAGTTATTTTTGGTGTGTTGTCTGTTAGAAAATGATAATATTTGATTATTGTCATTTATGATTAGTCAAGATTCTTAGAAACTGTTAACTATTGTATGTTATGAGAAAATGAAAATTATAAATATGGTTTATAAAATGTGATTTGCAAATAAAATAAATTTTAACCGAGGATTTAAGGATTTTAAATACTGGTGTTTTGAAGTTTGTTTTAAAAGATGTTTAGAAAAATAATATTAGTATTATTTGAAAGTATTTGCAAATAAAGGTGTTTCAAAATGTTTCCAAAAGGTACTTGGAAGAAATGTTTTTAAAAGAATTTTAAAGAAAATAGGTTCTGTATTCCTCTCTTTTGTCGTTGGAAAATAATTTCAGCGATGATCGCGACATCATCGACATTCATTTTAGAATTTCAAAGTGGGAAGACTACTATAGTAGCTTGTTACACATTCATTTGGATAAATAAATTTTGATTTAAATCCATTAAGTATGAGTTGATATAAAAAAGTTACAAGTATATATTATTTCAAGATGATTTGAAACGAAACCTGGTATTTAGTTCTTAAGTTCCTATTAATCAATAATATTCAGTTATTGTAATGAAATGGAACTTTCGACAATTTCTAATAGTTGGAAACTTCCTTTCGAAGGACGGATAGGGATCCCAAGGTAAGATATTGGGAAATGCTCAATACCACAGTTGAGTGTGTTGGCAACTTGGGGCTTAAGGTGGCCAGTTCCACCAAGCATAGTGATTCTGCTCTTGGACAAGTTAATGGAAATGCACGAAATAATTTCAAAAACATACAACAGAACTTTGAGGTAGTGAACATGACCCGGGTCAGGCGAGGAGAACAAAATCGTATCATCGGCGAATTGTATATTGGATAAGGAAACACTGGAGTTTGGAAGACCGATCCCAGCAAGAAGATTATGAGAGATAGCCAATTTATTCATATGATTAAAGGCATCGCCATAAGAACAAAGAGCAGAGGGGAGAGGGGGTATCCTTGTCGCAAGCCACGGGCAGATTTAATAAGACCACCACTCACCCCATTGACAGAGACAGTGGACATACTGGAGGTAAGAATGTGGCAAATCCAATCAATCCAGCCAACTGAAAACCTATAGTGGAACATCAAGTCAAAGATGAAGTGCCAACTAATAGAGTCAAAATCCTTGGAAAAATCTAGCTTCATGAGCACACCGAGGGTAGAGGTCAAATGGCAGTGGTGGGTAGCGGCAACACAGTCAAGGATATTACGACCAAGAATAAAAGCATATTGCTCCTTCCTTACCAACTGAGAAATCGAGATTTGAAGGCGGTAGCTAGCACCTTAGTAATGAGATTGAAAGTGGTATTAAGGAGACTAATAGGGCGAAAATTCGATAGATGATTGGCACCAATTCTCTTAGGAAGTAGAATCACAGTAGCATAGTTAACTCTAGCAATAGAGGACGACTTGGAGTAGAATTCAGAGAAAAGAGCTAGGATATCACCACGAATAATGGGCCAGAAGCGCTTGAAGAAAAAGGGACCGAAACCATATGGACTAGGGGATTTGTCATCATCCATCTCATGGAGGGCAGTCAGGATTTCGGCTTTAGAAAAGGGGGTATCAAGGTGAATTGGGAAGGATTCGGTAAAGCACATCCTAAGCGATAGGCGTTGGAGGCGGAGGAGCAGAACCAAGGAGCTTCCGATAGAGCAAGGTAAAAAGCCTGTTAAGGTCAGATTTATCCTGGAAGGAATGACCGTCATGCTGGATTTCAAAAATGAGGTTAGATCACTTTTTGCCATTGGCAAATCGATCAAAATGAGAAGTATTTCTGTCGCCATTGGTTAACCACTTAGAATTAGGTCTTTGCTTCCATCCAATTTCTTCTTGCTTGAGAAGTCTGTCCAACTCAGATTTAAGAGAACAGAGCAGAGTGGTATCTAAAACAAAGAGGGGGCAGGATTACTCTTTGATGTTGGGGTCAAGAATGGCATCTTGGGTGGAGGTGATTTTGAATCTAAGGAATCCCCAAATAGACCTGGACCATGGATGGAGAAGCTTGCGAAGAGATCTAAGTTGAGAAACCACTATGGCAAAGGCAGACGACTGAGAGGGAGTGCTAAATCAAGCAATTTGAATGAAGTTTTCAAAGACAGGATGCTCTATCGAATCTAAAGGAAGATCTTGGGGACAACTGACACCAGAGTCTAGGACGGTAGGGCAATGATCGGAAAGGATAGAAGGAAGGCCATGGACAGATGATAGCAGATGAGCATCTTACCAGGATGAATTGAAAAGGAAGCAATCAAGTATGACTAGAGTAAGAAAAGAGCAACGATTGATCCAAATGAAAAGAAGATTGGATATAGGAGGGTCGAACAAGGTACAAGAATTGATGAAGTCATTAAAGGCTAAAGAATAAGGACCATGGGACCCAACCGAATTACGCTTAGAATTATCACGAGTGATATTAAAATCTCCCCTGAGGACCCAAGGACCAAAAGAGATAGCAACTTTGGAGCAATTAGACCATAGAGCGAGTCTATTTTGACTATTATGGGGATAATAAATATCTGAAAAGAAATAGGTGACACCTAAAGGGATGAATTTCAGACCAACACGAAGAGCCGATGGATGTTTAATAATCTGGGAGAGAGACCATATAGATTCATTCCAGGCAGTCAAAATACCACCACTGGAACAACATGCATTAACGAAGGCCCACCCCGAGAGGTTAGAGCCTCCAAGGTGATGGAACAAAGACAAAGGGAGTCAACTTCTTTGGATTCTTGGATGAAATGGATACCGAGGTGTAAAGGGGATAAAATGTGACGAATAGAGCCATGTTTTTCGAGGTCTCCCAGACCCCTTATATTCCAGGAGAGAATCTTCATTAGGAAAAGGAAAAATGCTCCTTTTCTAATGCTTGCATGGTCGAATAACGATTGGGCAATAAATCAATTCCCGTGCAACGTGAAATGTCCTTGTTTAAAGCAGCATTAGCAGAAGTAAAAGTTACAAGTTGAAAAACACTACCAGAGGCAAGGGGCGTGGATCCAACAGTACAAGGCAGAAATCGAGCACTACGTCTGACTGAAGTGGAAGAGAAAGCTGGGAGAGGCTGCTGCTGGGGGATTCAAGGGAAATCTGAACAAGGGGAGAGGCCTATAGGTTTAAATTCGCTGGGGAGTCAGGCAGAGGAGATGTGGGAAAAACAAGGAGGTGTGGAGCAGATAGATCAACATTGTTCATCAGGTCCCAACTAGGTTTAGGAACAACAAGACAATGGTCCCATCCTCTAGGGCCAATTACTTCGAAAAATAAATCATTCAAGGAAGGAGGGGCATGAGTCCCAAGAGGAGCTTCGGGGGCGATGTCTGCCAGTTTAGCTTCAACGAGCACAACATCAAATTTGGTATCAGAATGAGGGGAATCTAGAGCTGCGGGAGAGCGATGGAGAGGATCATAAAGGTTCTGCCAATTGCTAGTGAAATCATCCCCGAGCATGAGGTCGGTTAGGTCTAGGACCAGATGCACATAAGCCCAATGCTCCATCGAAATCTTGTAATCGAAATTATTCACCTCAGAAATAAATGAATATGGAAGAGAGACAGCTTTATCAAGGCTCATTTGGGAAAACACAAACCGATGGTCTACAAGTGCCCACTCACAAGTGTCGAAGTCCACAAAGAGGCTAAAAGGGCGGAGCAAAGTAGAAAGAGCGATATGCAAAGAGTGAACATTCTCCAGCACCCCCTTAATGCGGACCCAAGATGGGGGCCAGAACTCCCTAATGTAAGCGTCTGATGCAGAATTCCACTGAGCAATGTAGAGTGTCCTACATGGCTTAATAATAAAACAACAGTTGGAAGCCTGGGTCAGGAAGTCGGTGGAAGGGAAGCGGATAAGGAAGCATTGGTTAGAGCGTAATCTCCTAGTCATCGGTATGGAAAGTAGCAACCAAAGAGAGACGAACCGATTCCATGTTCCAAAACCCTGCAATGATGGAGGAAATGTCTAAATTGGAGAGAGCGAAGGAGACGGCCTTGGTTTTGGAAGAAGAGGAACCTAAAGGACAAAGAATTAATTGGAGGGGTTTGCATGGAGTAGAGAAATGAGAAAGAGGGCGGAAGAGAGAGTGGGTGGGGCTGGGGGAATGATAGAAATCTCGGTCTGGGATTTGGAAGAGTCGGCTTTGGGGAGTGGGAAAGAATGAAAAGAAGCTTTTTGTCCCACCTTTTTATGTTTACACACCGAGGTTGAATGGCCGAAGAACCCAGATCTGAAGCAAACACGTCCGTTCCTTCATGACTTGGCTACGTAGTCTAATGCATCACATTTCAAACAACGGTTCTTCTTTTTCCAAAAATCAACTGACAGAGAAATGGATTTGAAGTCGGGAAGAAGCCCACATTTCATCGCAGAAGAGAGTTTGATGGAAGGAGGGCTGCCGTGTATAGAAGATTGGGTAGGGATAGGCAGGAGGGGCGGGAAAGAACAAATGCTCTTCGAGGGCTTTGACAGGAGTGCATCATCCAGCATAGGATCCGGGTGCGGCAACGAAGGCTGAGGCACGGGAGGAGGGAGAGAGGACAGAGGGGGCTAGATGGAGAAGGGAGGGGCGGAGGGGTCATGGGAGGAAGATATTAAACTTTTATTTAATTTCAATGGTCTCTAAAGGGTTTTCTTATGTGAATATATATATATATATATATATATATATATATAATTTGACTGTATGTGTGAATTTGTGTGAATATATATATATATGTATGTACGTATGTATATGTGTGTATATATATACGTATGTATATATGGGTATGTCCAAAAAAATTTGTATATAAGTGCGCCGTTGGCATTTCACGTAGCCATAGCGACTACTGCACTCGCTAAGTTGCGTAAGAGTATACTGGGCCGAGTAATCACTTTGATGGAATCCAAAACGTGATTTTTGTAGTGAAGCGTGCTTGTATACATGTGTAAATATGCATGAATGAGTGTGCAAGCATGTGTTGGCATCACATAAGGCTATATGGCTGGTTTACTCATTTTGGCATGATTAGAGGAAGTCAGGTCGCTATAGTCGCCCGTTTAACTCTAAAGAGTGGAATTTGTGTTGGTATTTAGAACATATAAGGAATCACTTCCAAAACATCAACCAATGAGCTTCGAAGGAGATTCGATGGGGTAAAAAGCAGGTTTAGGTAGCAAGGCGGTTCACTAGGAAAAGCAATGGAAGAATCGATGAGTAGATTGGCAGCCGTAGCGATCGAGTGGCACCAACTCTAGGCTTTATTGCCGGGGACAGGCTACCACCGATGGAACGGCGGTGCACAGACCTAAGTAGTAAAGTCCAGGCTAGATGACCCCATCTTTATACCCATACTATTCAAGAGTATTAGCAAGTAATACTGTTGAATAATACGGGGAATGAGGCTATATGAGGTACATACGTGAATATTTCCTTATACTAACACTGGTACATATTGAAACATCAAATGAAAATCTCATATATACGTACACAATATTAGTACAAAGTAATAAACACGTGTGCCACTAGGACTGAACAATACATAACATATAGTAAATCACAAAGAATACAGAGTCATAATCACAGTAATAAAATATAATACAATAATACAATAAGGGTCCGCTCATCTCAAAGATCAAATATCTCAATGTAGCGTGATGAATAATCAATATATGGCTCAATGTCAAATATATATACAATGAATCAAAGTCTTTTAAGTATTATATAACAATCCTAATATAAGACTCCCCTAAGCCTAATAGAACAAATGCTAGTCATGCTATCCCTATACCTGAAATGTCTCGAACCGACCCGAGTATTACATAAATAACACACGAGTCGGAATATGTCTAATCAAGGATCTATAATATAGGTAACATAGTGTAAACATGGAATAGTAATATGATAATCTAGCATAGATAACCAAATCATCAAACAATATGTCAAAGGATGCATTGAATATATATATATATATATATATATATATATATATATATATATATATGTGTGTGTGTGTGTGTGTGTGTATAAAGTATCAAAAATAATCATTAAGGCATCACATCACCCAAACAACTCAAATCTATATGAACCATCTAGCACAGATATCAAAAGATGTCATCACTCATATAAAAACATACCTAATCAGAAATCATAAAATCAACACAAATGGTGAATCATACATACCAGGAATCATCATTAAACCCATAAAAACATCAATAGGTGAGATATCACTAAGTATATCATGCTAGCATATAGAATTTCCCAAATATATATCTCAATCTCGATAAACAGAATATTATCATCAATATATGTAAAATAGGATAGGCTGCCTATCAATATACCAAGAATTCACTATACTCCGGACATATATCAATAGTATAATCTCATCTCCTTATATCTATACTATCAGGATATGCAAGACCCGAGATTTTTGGTTATTTGATTTTGAATATTTAATAAATTTTAATTTTGGAATATTGGTTGAATTTTTTTAAATATCTGGATTTTTAGTTGAATGTTTATTTAATGGATTTAATGAACTTATTTAACTCCTTTTAAATTATTTAATATATTTGAATATGTGAATCATGAATCTAGTATTGGAATAGTGATTTAAATATAGGAATTATTTAAATTATTGAATCTTGAATTTAATTTGATTGAATTGATCTCGAAAAATTATTTAAATTATTTTTAAATAATAAATGGTTAATGTAAACTTTAAATTATAATTTAAGTGACTGGAATTGTTTTAATAATAATTCATTTTAATTTACGCATGAAATTATTATTTTGGGCCATTATCTCTGATTTTGATGAAACTAGTGCCAGTAGATCTGGAATAATAAATTATTGTGCGTCGATGAGTTTCATGACGATTGAATGTACTATGTGTTCGTGTGAGCTTGAAATGCGTGGCGATTAATTTTAGGAATTAATTTTAATATAATTTGATTTTAAAAGCTAATTTCTGTATATGATAGAATTAGGTTTCGAAAATAGTTCCAGTGAGTTCGTAATAGAGGTAATTAGCTAGGAACGCCAGTGAGCACACATCGATTGGAGTTCGTACATTTAAGAGCGTGAATAGTGGCAGATATTTACCTATATACATGACCCGCATCCTTCTTTCTTTTGCAAACCCTAGTTTAGAACCCTTTCGCTGTTATACTTTCCCCTTATCTAATGGCCCACAATCGCCATGACCACCAGAGGCAGAATTGGGCCTTGACCACAACTAGACAAGTGCTCGTCGTGGAATAAGGAAGAAGATGACCGATTGGATTTCATGTTGGCGACTCGAGGTGGCCTGAATAACACGATGAACTTCGGAAGTAAATGGGTTTGGCGGTGGTATTCCAGGGGGTTTAAGGCGCCGAGGCTAAGGTTGTTGAGCTCTTGGAGGTTAGGCGGTTCTAGGTTGGGCGTGCGGCAACGTACAAACACCCTAAGCGGTAGCAGTGAGCAAATAAAGAGGCTGTTGTATAGGTATCACGATTTGGTTGTTTTGAACGATGCATGTTGGGGGCAAAGAACGTGATTAAGGTTGATTAATGATGTAATTAAGAAGTTAATTATATTATTTAATTAGTAAATCTTATAAATCAGTGACTTATTCACCAGGTCCAAATCGAACGCGGTCAGTTGCATTGCACTCGTATCGATGATAGCTACGCTTAGGAATTGGATTCATGGAATTTGGAGCTTATAGAAATTGTAGCTAAGATGGAACCAGAACGCTTCGGTAATATTTGGAATTTTGGTGAATTTTACTCACATTTTTTGTTAATCAGTAATGTTTTATTGTAGATATAAATTGTTAATTGTTAGCTTGGATGCTTTATTTGGTTGATTGTTTAGTTTTGATGAATTATCGCTTTTAAAGGGGTCAATATGTGGAATTAATTGCAGGGACTTATTTGATGTACAATAAACTTGTAGAGAGATCCAATAGGATTCCGTGCCATTGTTGATTTATTTTCAATAATACTTCTGTTATATGAGTTATGAAATACCAAACCTGATTGTTTGGCCCTATAAGATATGATATTGTTATATGTTGAAAACTTTAACTTCTATAGTGATAAAGATCAATATCAAAATTGGTTTAGTGATGTTGTGGCTGTTGGCTTCAATTTAGTATTTTGAAATACTATTAATTTCCAGTTTGACTTGGAATGGGTTTGAATTGAGATAATGATTGTAAATCTAATCTTTGGGTTTTCTGGAATATTTTTATTTAAGCCAAATTTTTACTTCTTTATTTTACCCCAAACTTTTTATTTGTCTTTTCTAAATCATTTAGATATGTTTTAAAATGTGTTTATTTATATTTAATAGTGTTTAAAAAGTTATTTATCAATATTTCATATTGTGAAAAGTTATTTATTAAAAAATTAATATTGTTTGAAGTTAATAATTATTTATTAACAATGTTTTGAATTTATAATTGTTATGTATTAATAACGTTTCAGAATTTATAATTATTATTTGTAATAATGTTTTGGAAGATAATTATTATTTATTTATAATGTTTTGAAGTTAATAATTATTATTTATTAGTAATGTTTAGTTGTTAATAATTATTATTATATAGTAAAGTTTGAAGTAAATATTTATTATTTTTTTATAATGTTTTGAAGTTATTAATTACTATATTAAAAATGTTTTGTAGTTAATAAATTATTTTACTAATGATGTTGGAACGTTAATTTATTATTTATTTAGTGTGATTATGGTAAATTAATTAATTTAGTTAATTGTATTTATAAATAATAAATTGATTTATACAGGAATTGCATTTAATTAAGAGTTTACAAATGAAAATAAAGTTTGGATTTATAATGAATTTTTATAAAAGCTTTATAAAAGATTTTATAAAGGGATTTTTGGAAAGATATTTAGAAAGTAAATTTTTTTATTAAGGTTCTTTATAAAAGACTTTTATAAGAGAATAAGTTTTATAAATGGGTTTATAGATTTATAAAAGAAGTTTTATAAATAGTTTTATGGTTTATAAAAGAGCTTTATAAACGGTTTAGGAATTTATAAAAAGAGTTTTATCAATGGTTTTAGAGTTGTATAAATGCATTTTCTAAGTAGTGAATGTATAGTGTGTTTGTGAGTATAATTATATATTGAGATAAGTCTATGGATATTTTTCCAAGTATAAAAAGGAGTATGACACTACACCACAGATAGGATTTTGGCGCAACCTTAGGCGGCACATTTGATACGGCTATAAGCCGTATCAAATTTTAATACGGCTTATAGCCGTATCTATATTATTTAATACGGCTGTAAGCCGTATTAACATTTGATACGGCTTATAGCCGTATCAAAATCTGTGCCTCTTTTCGTGGGAAAATTTTCCCCAAAACGCACACCCTTCCTCCTTTTTTTTATTTCCAGCTTTCATTTTTTTCTCGTGCTTATTTAGGGTTAAATCTCCAGAGAGCCTTCCACCTCGATCGATCGAACGTTGCTTTGACGTCGTCCATCAGAGCCTTCCACGTCTTCTCGAATTCGATCACTGCTCTTAGGTAATTTTGTTATGAAATTGCGTGCTTGTGATAAATGTTAATTGTATTTTCTTGTACTGTTAGCAATGAAGTTATGCAATGCCTGTAATTTAGAATAATTAACATAGATATCTTGAAGTGTGAGATGTGATTCAATTGCCGGATCAGCAATATGAACCATTTCCCTCTTATTTGCATGTCGGATTGAAGAAAATTGGCCCATAATGTTATAGGTAGTTCGTATAAATTGTCCCTCCCTTAGCAATAAAGATGCTATGTTCATGTTGATAAAGTAAAACAAGTTTATTTTGGGCTGCCATCGCTAAAAAGAACAAATAATATGATGATAAAAATTACAGTATATATTCAAATCAGAACTAACATGATTAGAAAACTATTTTTTCGGCCATTAATTAATACCATCTTAAAGAAGCTCCTGATTTTGTGAATTTATAAACATTGGTTAATTAGAGGAGTTTATTTATTATTTCTAGTTTGACCAAGGACATTCATGTGTTTGAAGGAGTTCATACTAGCTTTAGAGTGTGGAGCCTGATGGGTATTAAATATTGATTTCAATTTAACCTAAAATGGATTTGGGGCTCAAATTTTCAAATGAATGAGGGGGAATTTATTATTTCCATTATCATATGTAGACCTTAACCCATTTATTGCAACTTGGTGGCAATTTTTGGCTTTGTAGAAATTTATAGACAGGGGTTTAGGAAGTTTCTAAGGTTTATAATAAAACTATTCTATCAAACATACTAGTATGTTCCCATCATCTGTACATTTTTAGTTAAAGGTGCAGTGTATGTACAAAACTGAATATATGATAGACTTATAAAAAGGCCTTTACTAAAAAGTTATAGAAAAGTTGGCCTGTCCAAAATATAGTTAAGTGAAATAGCGAGTTTACAATAGTCAAAATTGATTAAGTGGCTGAACATGGGAAAAAAATCAGGCAATAACAACAAAAATAATTTTATAGTGTCACTACATCTGATTAATTTAGATCTTCTAGATGTTAACTGAAATAGCTACTAAACATTACGTGGTTGGATACACATTAAAAAGAACCGTGTAATCCTAACTAACTTGTCTTCCATCAAGTTCACTTATTTTCCTATCAATATAATAAAGGTTTTTATGTTAGAAAAAACTTGGATTTGTTTGAAGACTTCAAGATAAATAGTGGAAGTGGAAATTGAAGCAAAAATAATAATTCTCTACATGTTACATATTGTTGAACTTATTTATCCTTTCTTTTTGCAAGAATGATAGCGTCCAGTGTATCGTTAACAGTTCTTTTATATGACTATAAAGATGGTATACAAAAAACTTCAGAGGTGAACTTGATTTTTATTTTTTTGAAAAAATTGCAGATAAGCATGATAGAAAATTTATGCAAACTTTGAATGGCACAAATTTAATTGTTTTATTTGTTTATCATAGGAAAAATCATGTTTTTTTACCTTGGATTTGGACTGTTTTTAATGGATTTCTGGCCATATTTTATCCACTTATATCCATCATCTGAAATTCCACCATTTTCACAACACCTGATTTTAAGAATGTACTTGTTGTCAATCTTGCCACGCCCTTTTTCTAGTACTGGTTCTCTGCAATCAATAAGATAAAGATAATTCTAAAATTATCCAGAAAGAAGAAAAATACTAAACCAGGAATTAAAGGAAGAACGATTATAGACACTTACACTGCATGCACTTTTCGACTTTCAACTTTATTGTTCTGACAACTTGATGCTAATGCATTTTCAATGTCACCGATGGTTGGTCCAGAATAAACAGTTGAGATGAGCTTATTCATTACATTCTCATGTGAAGCATTTGTTCCTTCTTTGGAAAGCTCATCTTCTAGGTCGACGAGCCAATTGGGTTCGTCTATTTCTTCCATTGTATGGTTAAAAGAATACGATGGAGAGGGGAGTTGTTCACACTTAGTAGAACTTAGTATGCGTTGGTTCCATGGAATACTGTTGCTTTTAAAGTTGAATTTAAAATCCAAGAGGCTTGTATATTTTACTGTGACAAAAATAGCCTTGTGCTATTGTATAATGTGTTGGTTTTGATGGATTTGTTTAGATAAGGGTTTATAACATCTAGTGGGATGTTAATCACCTGATCCACTTAATTCCAGTATTCTAATAAAAATTGAAATTAGTCAACTTCTAAAGTAAAGATGTTTATTGTAAAAAAATGTCATATTTTTTGTCTGTGCATGCGCTGATTTAAGCTGCCGCATTACCTACTCTAGCCCTTCAATTTCGAAGCTCGAGTGTACATATATCTTCTTTGTTTGTAGATAGGCATATATATAGAATTTCAATAAAGGAAAAATGAAACTTTATTAAAAAATAAAAATAAAGATTTCAATTGTTTCAAATTTGACAAAACTGCAAATGTTTAAGATTTCAATTGTTTCAAATTTGACAAAATTGCAAATGTTTGATCTTGCGTGAAAACGACAAACACAATAACTATAAGAAGGCAAGGAAAATACAGTACATATAAAAAAGCAAAGGACATATCATTCAATAAGTACAGCGCTTGCATATGACATTGCTGACAATCCTAGAAAAAACACGAAACAAATTAACCAGTACACTACGTATGTATAATATGCAACACCCATGCATTTGACTACCCCTACACTTCTACACTCAACATTGGAGAAGATCGAACTGAATACAACATACTGTACATGGCATGGCAAGAGCACCATGTACACAGAGTCTACTTGGTATTTATTTTCTCTAGGAAAATTCTATTTGAACTCATGAATTTGTTGCGTAACCCCATGTAATTTGAAAAAAATGAAGAAACCCAGTTTTTTTGCTGAGTAGCCCCATGTCTAATTAAAAAAAACCAATAATACCATGTCTAATACAATAGTCAATCTTATGCTATTTTGTATTATTTTGATCTCCTTGCATAATTTACAACTTGGTGCTAATGTTGTATATGGTTCTGACATTGTATATGGTTTTGACACTGTTGTATAAGTGGATAAAATTATTGTTAATGGCGCAAGCCAAGTATCAGGAGAGGGGTAATGCATAGACATTACTCCGGTGCTACAAAATAGCGCCGTTGTAATGGAAATTTTTTTGGAAACAGTTTGGTGCTAATGTTGTATATTGTTCTGACATTGTTGTATAAGTGGATAAAATTGTTGTTAATGGTGCAAGCCAAGTATCAAGAGAGGGGTAATGCATAGACATTACTCTGGTGCTACAAAATGGCGCCGTTGTAATGGCAATATTTTTGGAAACAGTTTGGTGTTAATGTTTAAAATAAACCCTATATTTTGAGTTCCATTTATTGAAATTTAAATAGTCCATATATTTTAACTATTTAAAATTAATTAAATGTTTAAAATCATACTACAAAATTCTAGGTCGTACAGGAAAACAAAAAACGATCATGAAAAAGGCATGCATATAAATCTTACAAAAAAGTTAATTATTTACTAAATTATATTGTTCTTTACTAAACAATTTATATTATGAACGATCAAGTAGCTTGAATCATGTAAAATTACTAACTTAGAAAATGAAGTTACATCTGTTTCCCCATAAAGCTTCTTTTAAAACAATGATGATATCAAGTTTAGATATGTCCTCACAATTTGATGATGGTGAATTATCATGTGGATTAAATCATGTTCTAATTTGGAAAGGAAAGTTATAGACTTATTTATTTTCTAGAAAAGATGCTTTTATGATAGTGATTTCAAAATTTGAAATATTTTCACAATTTGATAATAATAAATGATACTTTACGTTAAATCTTATAGTTATCACTAAATTAGGAAAGGTTTATGAAATTACTTTTTTATAGAAAAAGGAAATTTATGCGCTGTCCCAACATTATCTTGTTAATTTATTATACAATATGACAATTCAAATTCGGAAAATAACATTTTTGGAAACTTTAGGTAGTGGTAGCACATAAGAGGATCCAAATTCTTATAGCACTATCTTGTTCTCATAAGAGGATCCAAATTCTTGAAGAAAAAGGTAAGAATTTAGATTCAATAAGCAATTGGTTCCATTTTAGTTGAGGATAAAGAACTCAGGCCAACAAAATTTCAAAGGCCGAACTATGCTGAACTGTATAGTTAGGACTTCTTAATAAACTGACTATGCTGAACTAGCAAAACGACAATAGAAAAAAAATAACTATTATATTTAACAAGAACAATATAATTTAGTAAAGTTAAATATGTAGAATTAATCTTACAACAAATTCTCAATATAATTTCAAAAATATTCTTTTCGAGCAGTTGGAACGAGGACCCATTGAAGGGCAAGTCTCATGTTCTGTTAAATATGATATAGGAGGGCAGTATGTCTTTCAGCATAGACAAACGGAAGCTAGTCTTTACTGCATGGAATATATTCCAAACGGAGGTGATGGCAATCATAAACATACCCGCGAAGCGTTTTTAGACGAGGACGATGAGTTTGCTGGTGAGATACCTTTGGATAATGGTAAAGACATAACGTTAACCCAAGTGCAGTTTGAACAGGTGCGTAGATGGGTCCTTAATAAGTACGATGGATTGGATGAATGGAAGAAGTAAGTTCACGAACTTGTTTGGAATTTTAATTTTTTTAATTCAATTTATATATACATTTTGATATGTGTTTTTCGTAGGAGGTATAACTCCTATGTGAAAAGTACTAGATTTCAACCTAGAGGCAGGGCTACCACCGTGGAAGTAGTTCAAAGTTTTAATCTATGGTTACGTAATGAGGTTTAACTTCGTCTTAAGTATTTCATGTGTTTATAAGTGTGCAATACACCTTTGTGACCATGCTTTTTTACTTATTAAAATTTATGTAGCTGTTAAAGACCATCGATGTTGATCCAACTCTATGGCGGTTAGTGCACGGGCCGAAGTTCATAACGCGTAGTTATATGAAGTACCAAGTGAATGGATTTTCATTTTCCACGAAAAAGTACGAAGACCGTATGGTAACACAAAATAGCGGTGTATGCATGAGAGCAATTACAAAATTTAGAGCGAGTGGCAAGGATAAAAATTATAAGGAAGCAAAAACAACGTATTACAGAGTCATTCAACAGATACTTGAGTTGGATTACACTGACTTCAAACAAACAGTTTTTTATTGTGATTGGGTAAAAGTCGAGGATAAGGTCAATGGTTGCAAAATAATCCCATTTCAAACCTCATCATGGTAAATTTAGGGAAATTGAAGAACAAAAATAACGTGAATGACGAGCCATTTATTCTTGCATCAGAAGCGAGTCAAGTTTTCTACTCAAAAGATTTAAAAAATAACGGATGGTCTGTGGCCTTGCATACACCAAAACGGTTGACTACAAATGTGGATGACATTGAGTTCCCTACCGTCTATCAATCAGCTTTTGAAGACAATGAAAAATTAGAAGACCTTACCAAATCCATATGTTAACTTATTAGTATTCGTACATCACATGATTGTGTGTCTGTATATTTTTAATTGCACGATTGTGTGTATGTATGGTTGTGAATATTTTATACATTCCAATGCAATTCCAGGTGTTGTCACTTAATAATTTTGTATGTGCAAGTGTGTTATATTATGGAGTGTTGACATTGATACATTGATACATGTATAATTATTATCGTGACTTATTAAAATAATTAGTAATATTATATTTTGCAGGAAACTATGTCAGAAAATCCACCATCTTCACATTCGTCATGTTCAGAGGCGAAGAAAGTTGATCAAAACTTACTTGGTATTCCGGTCTCAGATAACGCTGGAAAAATCGCTACTATGCTCGGTAAACTAGTAAGAGCTCATGTGCCGATATCATATATAAGTTGGAATAAAGTATCTGGAATATACAAGGACAACGTTTGGAACGAATTGGTGGTAAGTATCCTTATCTGTTTGACAACAACTATTTCATTCAATAGCCTTATGGTTTCAACTCTTTGCACAACACATAATTTAATATATTTTTTGCAAAAAATTTTGTTAAATATGCGTGTATATGATTTTTGTTTGATGATAATAAACATATATACATTCATTTAAATGTATTTGATATTGTACTATTTTATTTTTCACAGATAAAATAAATATTTGCTGAATAAAATAAATAACACAGAATTGGAATTCAAACGATTTTATTCAAACAAATATTTATTACAATTTTGATAGTACAATTTCAAGCTCTCACTATAACTATACAATTTCAGTCACAATACAATTATATTCCTCACTACATATCACTCACACTCGTATTTATCTTCAACTCCATTCCAATGTGAATCCAGCATTTGAGCAATCTGCAGAAATATACATTGACGCAGTAAAATTGAAAATAAAATGTTTTTGCAGTATAAAACAAAATATGAATTTTGAAAATAATATTTGCCTCAGTTATTTGGGTTGTTCGTCATCATTTATATTTGAATTCATCATACACGAATAGCTTGTGACATGCACAGTGTATCACTGTACATGCCACAAGGCCGTGCACACCGAAATGCACACTTGATAATGTTACAGGGACAGGTGAGCACAGGTCAAACCCAAAAGAAAAGCCGGGTTCAACTCTAGTGCAACACAAATAGAGTCACAACACGTGCACAAGGTCAAACCCGAGCATTTAAGCTGGATTCAACACAGGTGCAAATACGAAACAATGGGTCGAGACAAAACTGAGTCAATGATGAAGCACCAGACTTCAAGCCATGCACAGGTCAGGGAAGCAACCAATACACAGTGCATATATGAAGTGCACAAGTACAAAACCAAACAGCATATTGCAAAGAACACACATGAATGGTAGCACAAAGAATGGCCAGAAACAACTACAAGCAAATGCAAACACATGTACACAATGCTACAACAAAGTGAAGTGAGCAACATCAGTGAGACATGACACACTGGAATAAGTAGTGCAATGAAGTACACTAATCCAACAAGGCATCAAACAACTCAAGTGAACAAGGCTCGAACTCAACAAAACAGTTTCAAGCAACAGTGCACAAGGGCAATTGAACCAAACTCACTCCAGAATGCATCAGTGTACAGTGAGCTCGAGCACAAGTGACTCATGAAAAAAAAAACTACAAGCAACTATCAAATGAAGACTCAAGAGAGTGCAGACATAATTATCAAGCCATAGACATGCACAGACTCGAATGCTTCACAATACAACATGCCTCAAAGACCAGTAAACAACATACTCAAAGCAGACAACATCAAGTTTACATGGAACACTGATTCAAGTAACTGGCAAATAAAACATGCTCGAAGCAACAATGCACAGCAACCATCGAGTACATCAAACCAGAAACAAAATAAATGATAAATCACAACACATAAAACAATGAACATTACAGGCATGTTGAAGACAAAGCAATGCAAACTACAAAGTGTAGCCTCAATAAAAATTCAGTCCAAACACAAATAACCAAACTCAAGCTCAAGTTATCATACACATATATACATACATGAATGTATGTATACACATGATGTACAACATAATGCATCAGTGAAACAAGTTCAAGTGAAGTGGCAACAAGTTCGAACCAAGTCAAACATTATCACAAACCAAATCAAGTTCAACATCAGGTTGCAAGTGCAACAGGTAAGGGATGAAGCACACAAAGCCAATGTACCAGTGAAACTGTACAAATGCCGAAGTCACAAACTACATCAAATGACCACAAAGACTACAAGTCAATAAAGAGTCAGAGAAGCAAGTGCACAAAATCAAGCGACAGGTCGAAATGGTTTCAGGGAAGAATGTAAATGGCCAGAGTCGACATACAGGAACCAAAGAACAAAATCAACAAATGACAGAGACTTCAAAACCACGACCATGCCACAGGAATACCTGTATGCAGCAGAGACAATATCAAAGCAATGGTGATGGCCGAAGTTAATACAGAGTCGTGGATTCGCATACCCAAAATCAAGTTAGTCAATATCGAAGTCAACCAAAACAAAACTGTACAAATACAAAAGTCACCGTGAACAAAGCAAGGTCACAGTGAAATTCACATCATAAGAAATGGTCAAAGCAGAAGACAGGGATGAACTCGAGATTATTCAAATGCAATGAGAAGTTCAGGTTAAACCGACCAGAGGAGATGGTCAGAGACGAAGCTCACAGGGGCCAGAAAGTCGAAGTCAACCAGAAAATATTCTCGAAATCAAAAATAACAAAAAGTCAAAAATCAAAGTTAGAATAAAAGAGGAAAGTTTCTGCCGTATCGATCAAGGAAAGATCGAACGCTTAGAAATCAAAACCGTGTGAATCAAGTCAAAAATATACGGAATTTGAAGCAGTCAAAAATCATCTCAACATCCAAAAATAATCGAACGGCCGAGCAAATAAATTGACAAATTCAAACAAAGATATACGAACGCAAATAAAGGGCTTCGAACCCTATATAAGCCAACAATCATCATCGGCAATAATCGATTGAATTCAAGTATTCAATCCAGAAAACAAAAGGCATAAATTACATACCGAAGTCAGGCGAACTCGATCAACAATTGGGGCAGCCGTGAGCTAAGCAGAGATCGTTGATTGACGAAGCAAGGGACACTAAACCATCATCCAATCGAGAAATCGAAGTCGACAGCCCCAATTTCACAAACCCTAATTATGTTCAAAGAGGAAACGAACGAGAACGAAGCAACCATTTTCAAAGAGGAGTCGACCGAAGAATAAAGGAGAATTTACTCTTATTTTACTTTGGGCCGGGCCAGGTTTATTTGATTAATTATATAAGGCTTTATTTAAATTAGGGTTTTGAATTGTTCTTGTTTTTATTTTCTGTACTTTTCGAATCAAATTTGGGTAAATCACCACCTAGGATTTAGGTTGTGTTAGATTGTCTAGTTAGGATTAGTTCAGTGAGCAGGGATTGCGAGTTTGCAAAACTCTATAGGCGGTAGCAGGGTTTGCGAGTCTGTTAGAGTGTTTATAAGTGGGAGACTGTTTAATTCTAATAGAAATCTGGGAATGCAGCAGTAGGCAGGGGTTGCCGAAGCTGGGTAAATTTTGTGTATGATTTACTTTCAGCATATTTATTTCTCTGCAGTTTGTTTTTGTGTTTAATTCAATAAAATTTGCTATAACCCTATTCACCCCCCCTCTAGGGTTATTCTAGATCCTACAAATTTATGAGCTCGATCCGCTTTCAAAGGAAATGTTTTTAAAGAGAATGGCCGAGGCTTTTAGGAGATACAAGAAAAACTTGAGAGTAGTTTATTATGACCCTTTCAACAATGACGAAGAAAGGTTGAAAAATTGCCCACCTACAGTTGCTCAAGGAGATTGGGCAGAGTTCGTAAAAAATGAAGCAACGCCTGAAGCGAGCGGAAGAAGGGAGGTTGGCAAAAAGAACAGAGCATTGCTCAGTTATGCTCATCATGCAGGACGTAAAAGTCACGCTAAAATAGAACAAGAATTGGTAATTTATATTCATTTTCATTCAAATGATTTACACATTGTGATTGGATATTCATGTCGTTGCATCAACTTGTATTGCAGATCGTTGCTAGTCCATCAACAAATATCAGTCGTCGTCAAGTATGGGAGAAGACACACAGGAAAAAAGATGGTAGCATATCAGATGCCACTTCTTCATACTTTGTAAGTTAAACAAATATTAACTTGCATATTCTTTAAAATTCCTTATTCATGTAAGTATTATCATATTACAGGATCAAATTGCGAAAGCGAAGGAAAAGATCACTGATAGTGATGAAGAAAAATTGACAGTGGATGAAGACATCTTATCACAAGTGCTTGGTAAGGATGCAAGGGGTAGGAGCCGCGGTGTTGGGACCGTTATACCAAAGACTAAAGTTAAGGCTTGTGCCATTGCACAAAAATGACTTCGACATGTTCATGGCGAGAAGGATGAGTTGAAAATGAGGGTGGGAAGTTTGGAGGGTACAGTGGGAAATTTGTCTGGGCAAATGGAGGTTTTGATCAACATGGTGGGAAATATTGAACAGGGAATTCGTGCACCGGTCAATTTTTCTGATGGAGGACGCGCCACACAATTCAATGCTCCTGAATTCATTGCTTCGCAGTTCCAGGATTCGACCAATGTTACGAACAATCAAAAATGTGAAATCCTCAACTCTGATTTAGAAGTAATAGGAACAGGTATTTTTAACATTTAAACATTTATGACATAATAAGTAGAAAACTTAAATAATATTAAATATTCCTTTTTATTGCAACAGGTACTATATGCCGAGATTCTACATTGTCCAACATCCATGGGAAATCTGTACCATCCACACATGAAAACGTGGTGTTGGACAATATACTGCTACCAGATGAGAGAACCAGCAAAATGAATCATCAATTTGCAGAGACCTTTGCTGATGTTGGAGTGGGTGGATATGTATGCCATCCGAAGTTTCTTATTCGATATCTCTAGATGATGGAGCAGGTATATTTTCTGTTTATGTTGTGTATTTGTATTATGTAGTAATGTGATACATTTGTATTATTGTTGTGTATTTGGATCTTGGTACTGGAGCAATAGTGTTTTCTAGTATCCGCTACTGCGATATATTAATGTGCTAAATGCTAGTATTATGTAATGATATTATGTAATGATATTGTTAAGTTATTACGCACTGCAATGCGGATTATTGAATCATTTGAATGTGCACTGTCTATAATATTATTTGTTTTGATGTCTCAGAATGATTATTGATTATATATTGGATATGAATAGGTCTATAATATTACATATTGGATATTGATTATATATCTATATCTAATTGACTAATTAGATACGGCTTTTAGACGTATCTAATTGGTTCATTAGATGTTGCCTATTTGTCAATTAGATACGGCTTCTGGCCGTATCAAAATATTAAGCTCGGCATATTTTGATACGGCTTTTAGCCGTATCAAAATATCGTTTATGGTGTAGTGTGAAGGGTTTGTGAATATATCTTTGTAAAAGTATTTTGATATAAGTATTTACAAAGCGATTTTAATTCATGAAAGGATTTTTTAAAGAGGTTAGTGGCTGCTTCTATGCTTAACCAATGTTAATTTCCCTATGGAAATAAATCCCCGATTGGATTGTTTTTTATTTGATAGTTAAATAACCAACTATCAAACTTGGCCAGTTTTAAATTATCATTGTCAGTTCGGAGAGACCGATATCAGATATATTATTCGAAAACCACTTCGAACCGGCATAAGCGTTCGAATTAGAACATCTTAAAGAAAATTAAAGACGGAGTTCTTTGAAGTACAAGGACTACTTGCTACTAATCTTGAGGGTGATTCAAAATGGATGTAGTAGAAGTAGTGTCTTCAATTTCATTTAGACTCAGAACGAACTTGTATAGATGAATGCCGACATTGCAATTTTGCCAGGAGGGAAGTGTTAGAATTTCAAGTGGGATTTGCAAAGAGAAAAGGTAAAAATGTTGCCTCAAGCCTCATATCTCGAAATGGCACAAACATGGTAGATGCAGCAAGGCTATGTGGGTCGCTCCCATTAGAGTGTGTCATCACCTTTCTATATCATTATATTATGGATTTTGTTGTGCATAAGAGCTCTCGATTAAGGTTGGAAAGCTACCGAGGTGATGACATATTCGATATTATCCAAGTTCAGGGGTAGGCCGGTTCTGTCTTGGACTTTATGTCATAAAACCTATTCCGAATAATGATACGATGAAATAGGATCGCATTTGAAGATGGTGTTGAAGACTGGGTATTTTCGAAAACGAAAGGATTACCTGTCGAATGTCTCTACACCGAGTTGCTCCGGTATAGATATTTTATCACCCTTTGTGATGGGAAGTCCGGACGTGATTGATGAATATCCAGATTTCAAGGGCTTCTTTGAAGTGCCTTCGGTTCCGTTCGAACCCAGAACGGACTTGTATGGATGTATGTCTGACGTTACACTTTGAGATGTAAAGCTGGTTTCTATCAAATACATTTCTGTTGGTGGCGGAGAATTTATTCTCTTAGCTTAACACCCTGCTCTGAGACGTATGAGCTCAGAGGTTATGTAGTTGATTGTTACTAGTGATATATTCCCAATTTGGTAATGTGGCATGCTAAGTGTTGCTGATCATTTGTTGATCGAAGCATGGCTTTTGTGAAAAGCGTAGCTTTGTGGATGAGACTTCGTCGGACCTCACAACCCGAAATGGTCAAAACAGGAAGGATGCGGCAAGGTTGTTTGGGGGTAGCGCCCTCAGAGTATGTCCATTTCCTTCTGGAAAAAGGTGGTATCATGGTATGGAGCCCAGATACTTAACTTATGTGGTTGCTGCAAATTTATTACTTTGTGGTTGTTGGTGTTGAGGATCCTCGGATAAAGGTCGGTAACGAACGGGGATGGCATAGCTCGTAGGGTTATCTAGTTACAGCTGTATTACAGCATGAGGTAACCCGGCCTTGTGTTGGTAGAGATCCGGTTAGGTTCTCAGGGCGTCCCTTCAAAGGCGTACCCATGTGGTGTAGGAAGTTCCTTAGCCTGACCATTTGTTGGAAATCCAAAGAAACAATACGCGCCCTGTATGGTTTAGTTGTATAACTTGCCATTTACTTATGGTAGTTTCATTTTCCAAAAGCATAGCGGATTTCTTTTTATTCCTTTGTGCAAATAACTATTTTAAGATCTCACACCAGTCCCATGACTGACTTGGATTTTATTGTTCCCTTTCTAAACTCTGGGTGCCCATAATTTTCCACACGGGTAGCCTAGAGTCAGGTTATCAGCAAGATCTGGATGGATTCCTGTGGAGCTCAAGAGACGAGCTGGATGGCGAGACGTACTTCCGTATATTATTATCATTCCATTATGTATTCAATCATATGGGCAGGTTATTATAACTGCCAGTGTTGTTGTTATAAACTATGATGATGTATTGTATGAACTGATATAGTTCTTTTGTTTAAAGATTATTCATTTATCTATTAAATATTGTTCCCGCTGCGAATGTGAGATTCTGTTATTGTTTCTATTTCTTCTTCTATCTTCTTCTTCTTTAACCCTAACGATTCGGTTTTCCGGCATTCGATGGTTTGGCATTTGATACAGTGGACGTATTGATGTCGACTTTCGGGCGTCGAAAAATTGGGTCGAAAAATTGTGTGATTATTATGTTATTGTTTGCTGAAAATTTGGTGAAAACAAATCACTGCAGTAAAATAGTGATAATATATGCTAAAATAATCCAAATTAACTCAATCATTTTGTGGTATAAAGTTCTTTCAATTAGCTACAAGTTGTTTTTTAATCATGTTTCGAAATTTAGTTGTTTAATGGGTTGAAATTAAGTTTGAAACTAATGTTATAGCACAGCCATATAAAACATTTGTGAGTTAATACCTGAGAGTAAAATGGACATAACTTTCGATTGATAAATCCAATTGTGTTGAATCTTTTTACAGTAGAAAGATAATTTCTTAATGAAGAAATTTTGTTTTATTTACTTTCTCATATTTTGAAGATTTCTTAGTAAAAATCGGGTTTTTATTAGAGTAATATTCTCTGCCCTGTCAAATTTTCTGTCCTAAACATTGTTAGTAATTTAAGCATAACTTTCTCATTTCTTATTGGATTTCAATAATATTTAAAGTTCTGGAAAGGTTAAACTTTGTGCTACGACTTTAATGTTGTAAGTTTTCTAAAATTATGTGATTTAAAGGGTCGAAATTGCATTTTAAAATTGAAACTTGTGACTGAGTGGTAATTGGTGAAGCGGTTGAAATGACCGGTGCATTCCCGACCCATTGCTTGAACCATTTGAGTGTTGTCGTGTTTGTAATGGTGTGCCCAGATGTTGGAGTGATTATTTTGGTAGTTGGTTATATATAAATATATATTTACAATAATAAATATATATTATAAGTTTGATTTGGTATATTGTTAAGAGTTAGAATTCTACGGAGTTAGTTCACGACTAAAATCTTGTGATAATCTAATATTTAGTCATAATAAATCTAATGTGTTTGTGGATTTTGAATCATTTGATTCAAAGCTTTGGACTTAAACAAAGATACATCTATTTATTATATAGATAAATATTTAGTTATAAACACCAATAATTTGGTAAGGAGAGTTTATTAAAGTTATAAATATTAAACTTGTTTTATAAATTGGCCTAATCTCTTTTATAAATAGTTTTATCAAATATTTATATTTATATTAAGTATTACTAGTATAAATAGTTATGGAATTAAAAATATGTTTTGTGAAATATAAATTTAATTTATTAAACAAAATGTTATGAGATTTAGAAACATGGTTTTGAAGTATAATCATAAGTTGTTTTATACCAGTGTACAAATACTAATTTGGACATTTCTAAGAGTAATAAATCGGGTTTTAGAGAATAAGTGATTACTTATATATATATATATGATTTTAAAATATGATTCGTGAATAATACAACTTTATGGAAATTTAAGTATCATTATGGTTTCGGAAAATGGAAAATCTTAGTTCACAAAATAAATAAAATTGGAACAATTTGGAATAATGGAAAATTTTAATAAGTGACAAATTAAATAAATGTTTTGAGAACCTTAATTCTATAATTTGGGAAGTATTAATAATCGATATAGTGTTATCGATTGGTTTAAATGCTTTCGAATAACACTTTATTGATTATGATATAACTCATTGAATAGAATGTTTGAGTGGAATTTACTAACTCATTAGCGAATACATGAATTTCATCGGGTAGTATGGGATGCTTGGGTTAAGTTCTTGTGATCGAATTGGGAAAGTACTTAACACTTTAGAGTTTATTCTCTTCTGGTGTGCGACAAGTGGTTGCTAGATCCTTAAGATAATATGGTTCAGGTTTTCTAGTGGCATCCGTAATAAGTGATATTTACTAGCTTTTCGTAAATACTTGAGTTTCACCATACGGTATGGGACGTATTGGTTAAATTCCAGTGATTACTGAAGGTGACAGTATTTGGTACTTCAGAGTTTACTCTCTTTTGGTGCGCGGCAAGTGACTGCTAGATCCTTAAGAAGTTTATTCCTGGATTTCTTTTCAAACATAATAATTTAATAATATTAAATAAATGTGGAATTATCGAGTCATGGTTTTTACAATCACCATGATCGGTATGGACTATCCTTGAGATCATTCTGTGATTCTGTGTTCCCGGCCAGAGTACGATCCTTGGTATCGGATTGGTTCGAGTGATACCAATTTGTTTGTTTGTTTGCCACAGGTTTTGAGTACAATCACTACGATTATTTTGGACGATCATTACGATCGGTTTGGATTAAGATCTCTTGGATTCTGGGACCGTTCTGTGTTCGTGAAATATGTATATATTCTTGTGTCGTGTGTTCGTGAAATAAATATATGTTTTTATGTCTTGTGATGGATGTTAAGTTAATTCTAATATTTTGTGTTTAGTGACTAGTTTGTGTTTGTGACGCAAACTTATAACCTTGTACTGAGTTAATCACTGATATTTGCGTGCTTAGAGATATTGTGTTTTGTTCTGTGAATTCAATCCTAAACATCTGTATTTAATTATATGTTGTTTGTTCTTGTGCTATATCTTGTTCTCACCCTATTGGATATTTAGAGATAGTCTGACCCAGGTGTTTATTTTGCTCGGGTCAGGCCGAGACTTTTCAGGTTACAGGACAGGTTGAACTTTGAATGGTTGTGCTAGCAAGGAGATAAACATTTGGACTTTTAGTTTATCCCATTTAGGAATTTGGAACTTGTATATAAAATGTATAATTGAGATTATAGAATTGTTAAATTTGTATAACAATCGAGTTTAGTATTTCATTTTGTAAACTAAATAATTTGTATTGTATAAGTTGAGATTTATTCAACTATGATCTGTGATTGTTATTTATATGATATATTGTTCTTATTCTGAGAAATCAATGTGTCTATTACTTTGTATTAATATTGTACACGTCAAATTCAGTTCAGATATTCAGTGAAAATGTATAAATGACGTGTCAGCATTAGTATAAAGATATATTCACATTCGATCGCCCTTGACAAGCCATATTCTCCGGAATAGCAGACGACATTACTTGTAATGTTCTTTGCTAATCTGGGCATCGTGGTGGGGTCGTTCATTCATTAAGGAAATTATAGGGACGTAATTTTTTTAAGGGAGGAAGTCTGTAACAACCCAGGTAGTATGAGATGCCTTGGTTAAATTCTTGTGATCGTATTTGGGAAAGTACTTAACACTTGAGAGTTGTATTCTCTTCCGGTGTGCAACGAGTGGTTGCTAAATCCTTAAGAGAATATGGTTCAGGTTTTCCAGTGGTATCTGTAATAAGTGATATTTACTAGCTTTTAGTAAATACTTGAATTATCCACGGATGCGGACGGATATCGAATATTTATAGGATATTCTTTGACCAATTCACAACCAATAAATCTAAAAAAATAAATAGAAATTTTTGATTTATTATAAATCTATTTTTATACTAAATATAAAAAAAATACACTAAGAAAAACAATTTTAAGTAATAAAAATTTAAATGTTTAATGACAATATAAAAAATGAAGTTTTATAGCTCTTAAATGAAAAGATAATGAAATTTAAGAAGATTTAAACTATCGAACATCTTTGTTAAGTAAAATGAATAAGATTACCTGTATATGCTTCTAGGATTTAATGGAATGTTATACAAGAAAAAAAACTTAAGTAATATAAATGTTTCAAAATGAACTTATGTCTATAAATAAAGAATTAAAATGTACAAGTAATGTTATAAACTTAAGTTAATGCTTTGAAATGCTTAATAATTACAATGAATAGTAAAAAGTGAATACTATTTAAGTAAATGATTATAAACTTAAGAAAATGTTGAAATGATTCATATTTAGATTTTATATTAAATGAAACTATATATGAAGGAATAAATGTGAATTAAATTTAGATGAACTTAAGAATGTATTCATTAATGATTTTAAATATTGAATGGGAAATAATTTTTATAAGTAAATGATTATAAATTAATAAAAGAGAATGTTGTATGAATGAATGAGAATTAAAATAAATGAAAAGTAAATGATGTGTTAAAGAATCCAATAGAATAAAATATGTAAGTGGTGCGTGGATCATTTTATTCACATAACGGTTCTAATTCAGATTCAAATACATGATTTATGATCATTCACACTGGTCTAAGTTAGTGTTTTTCGCTCGATTCTTGACAGCAAATGCTTGATATGATTTTAAAGTTTTCTATCATAGTTTATAGCTATGCCAGGAAAACATAGATTTCTAATCAAGGAACCGAATCAGAGTCCGCACTAGAGTAGTCGAGTTAACAATACTAGTTCGAAAGTGAAATTTATGTATTCAAGCAAGTGATCAGAATTGATATTGTGTACAAATGATATATGTACATCATACAAACTTAAATAATATTTAAATTCTATCTTGTTTGGCTTATGGGAAGTTTGAGAAAATATATTTCAAATTGTTTGAGGTTGTATGAATAATCTATTGAGTAATTACCTAAGGCTGTTGTTTATCACCCTTGTACGATTAAAGTTTCTGAACCTAGACAAACCATTAGTTTTTGGCTGCTATGGATGTGTGATGGATTCTTTGGTTGCATATAATGGTCGTGCCGCTTTTATTTGCATATGATTATTATTTATCTTGTGTTGCTTGTGTTCTTGATGGAACAATTAATATATTTCTCTTTTTACATAGTTTTAACTCTTTTGGATTATGTAAGTAAGATACAGGTTTATGGAAGCAATAGCTGTTGCTTCTGATTTCATGAATAGAGCTTTGTTTGTCCGATAAATAGGTACGTTTTCGGATTACGGTTTTTGTAGTGGTATTTTATTCGTTTTTCCATGGTTTGGATATTTTATTATTGAAATAAGATGTATACCATGTAATTATTGATATTGTTATTTTTCCGGACCTAACCGCGTAAAGGAGACGCTGTCGAAATTTTTCGTAAATTTAAAACTTACAATTTTTTTGTGGAAGTTGAGTAATTTTCAAATTTATATTAAACTAAATATGTGCGCTTAATTTTTTATAAATTGACTATTTTGAATAAAATATATCAAATTTCTTGATTCTTTCCTATTCCTTTTTGGGGACGAAAAGTTTTGAATGGGGGAGATTGTAATGACCCATATTTTCAACCATTTAGAAATATTAAATTTAATATGATTGCTGAATAAAAATGATTATGAATAAAGATTTTACGACTATTATTGGAAATGTTATTAGCTGTATGTTATAATCTAAGATGAAATTCTTAAATAACAAATTTCAATAAGTCCAAAGATGATAACCTTAATCAATTCAATGTGAAACAATGTTGGGTTGCATATTAACAATAAAATTTGAAATAACAAATGTTAATGTTTTAAAGAATAAAATGAATATTTATCTCTAATTGGAATATAATTATAAAGTTTAATAAGAAAGTAAATAAATGACTGTATGAATGTAAATTCCAATTGGTTGGAATAATAAATGCTAAAAAGAGAATAATATATGTTTCTTTGCTAAAGAAGAAATCATATGTTTATTTAATTGGAATATTGGTAGCTGAAAGATTGATTACAGGAATGAGAAATCAATTATTTAATAAGAAATGAATAACTTTTGGTTTGTATACATAAATACGTTAAATTACTATAAAAAGAAATTAAATTGTCTCATTTCTTTTTTAAAATTTAACCTAGAAATCAATGGCAATTAATGTGATTGGAATCTTTTAATTAAAAAGAGGGAAGACGTTAATTGTAAACATATACTGAAATAAATTTAAACTGGGTGATCTATTTTCAATTAATTCGGTTCATGTTTCAAAATTTAATGTTAGTTTACTACATATACGTTTATACCTAAATGTGACTTATATTTCAGATCCAATTATATCAGAAAAAGGATTATTTAGGTTTGAATCTATATGGTATTAAATTAAATGTTAATAGGAGATTGGAAAGGGGGTAAAATAGATTTACACTTGACTATTTTCTTTTTACTTAAACTTGATTAGATTTTAATTGCAACATGATTTACCTTTCCGTCTTCACTCTTCTAATTTACTCTTTCATTCATTGCCTCCTTATGCAGATTATTTTCGTACCTTTTATTTATGGATGTAAACTATAAGTGGCAATAAAGATGTACACACACACACACACACACACATATATATATATATATATATATATATATTATACGCCTGTTTATATTACCTCATTTATGTTGTCATATTTTTATATGTATGTTAATGCATTCCTAGTAAAACATTCAATTGGAATGTTAACATGTTTGTTTAAATTTCCAATCTAATCAGAGAGAGAAATGAAAGGTTCTTAATGTTGTATATTCACTTAATTAATTACACAAATTTGTATAGAGAATTTATTTTCATTTATTATGTGTTAATTAAATCTTTAATGGATGTCAATTTTGATATGTTTGGGGTTAACAAAATTAATTGAGTGAACAAATGTTTTTGTAATTTGATTTCCAAAAGCTTGTTTACAGTGTAGAGTTGGTCCATTCATTCCCTTTCTAATTAATAATTGCCACACTCTTTTTATTGTTTCCTCATTTATTCCATTACTCCTTTCCATTTACATTGTCTAATTTTTTTTTCATTTCGCAAACGTGAATTACTTTTCATGTTATTAATTCTTTCCTTCACCTCTTTTAATACCTGCCACTTTTAAAAAGGCTTTTCATATTTACTTTATTCCAATACTTAGTTTGTTCATATTTTGATTACTACCTTTACGTTCATTTTTCAACTTCATTTCCTGAAGCTTTCAAAACAAAATGTGACATTCATTTTGTCCCTCTGTAACAACCTGATTTTTAGGGATACTAAATTGGGAATCGAATAATAGACCGATAATTAATTTGGTAACGATAATATTAAATATTTAAATATTTTTGAAATAAAAATACAATAAATGAATGGAAATAAAAATACTAATGTGGATGAGAGGAAAATAAATGATCAATGAATCCCTTAAGCCTATTTGATGTATTGAATTGTATCTTTTATTTTAATAATGGAATTTATTTTAGTGAATGAACTAATTTTTTTTAAAAAAAGGAAAAAAAGGAAAGATAAATTTATTTTATTTGAAAGGTTCATTAAAGTGGTGAACAATTTCCCCAGATGAAAGAATGACCTTAAAAAAATTTCAGTTAAGAAAAAAATAATGTTAAAGTATAATAAAAAAAGATTTTGTAAAAATTTCAAAATAAAATAAAATAAAAATCACATTTAAGATATTACGTAGGAAAAATCTAGAAACAAATATAAAATGATTTAAAGAAGAAATATCTACAAAAAGGACATCTTGTAATCATTAGTTTAAATTAAAAAATAGAAAGAAAGAAAAAGAAATGAAGATATTTACAAAGAACATTCTAGAGAGAGGCTTAATGATAAAAATGTTTCTCACCCCTCTCATTTCTCATTTCTGAAAAAAACAGTACGTACATTTCTTCTTGGATAGAAACAAAAAGGGAAAAAGGCTCTGTAACTCACTCCCCTCCTTCAAGAGAGGAAAAAGAAGAAGAAGAAAAAAAGAGAATTAAAAATATAAATAAGGAGATTCCCAATTGTAAGTATCCCTAAATCAATTCTATTATATCTCTCTTTTGTTTTTGGAATAAACTATTTAGGATTTTTTTATATTTTTGTTAGCAATTGAAAGGTGAAGGAGAAACAATCAAAAAGCTAGCTGCTATAGGCCTTTAAGATTGCTATTTGGAGTTTCAGGCGGGTGGAGTTTTGAATCTTCTTCTTTTGTTTTATATTATCAGTTTTCATGCAGGCCTAATGATTGGAGTTTGGAAAAAAAATTTGATTGAATGATAAAAATTTAGATACTTCTATAATTCCTACTATGTTTGGTTGGAATTCTCTTAAACTTAAGTTTGATTGTGTAATTGTTGATGTATATAGCATGCATGTTGAAATGCCTAAATAGCAAAGTTGGTTATACCAAAATTATAAAAATATATTATGGACATTTCAGCCAAGGAAGAAGGGAAGAAAAAAAATGCAACAGGCTGTTGCAGAATGGTGCTGCAGCAAACAGCACAGTAGACTGCTGCAGCATGCAACAAGTGCTGCAGCAAAGTTGGTTATACCAAAATTATAAAAATATATTATGGACATTTCAGCCAAAGAAGAAGGGAAGAAAAAAAATGCAACAGGCTGTTGCAGCATGGTGCTGCAGCAAACAACACAGTAGATTGCTGCAGCATGCAGCGGGTGCTGCAGCAGGCTGCCACAGCATGCAACAGAAGTGCTGCAGCGGGCTGTTGCAACATGGAGCAGGTGCTGCAACAGGTTGCTGTAGAAGTGCTGCAGCAGGCTGTTGTAGCATGCTGCCGAAGTGCTGCAGCAGGATGCCGCAGCAAGAGAAAGAATTTTTTTTATTTAAATTAAATTACTTTTGGAAAAAAATTCATGTTTTCGATCGGTATGTGTTTTGAGAAAGAAGCGGGTATTATTTAAAATTTGAAAGCATTTTTACACAAAAAACGTGTAGTTTTGCTTTTAAATTTAACAAATACTCGTGGATTTTTCTTTTCTTAACAAACTTTAAATAATTTTAATTCAATAAATGAAGTTTTTATGTTTCGTCTTGATGCATAAGTATTATGGGGTACTTGTGTATCAGTGCGAAACTGAGATTTAGTTATATTTCCATCTATAAACAAGTATTTCACTAATCTTTATTTAATTAATGAGGAATATACCGGGTTTAATAATGGATTTTTGGAGAATGTTGCCGTGGTTGATTTTTATTTCAAAAAGTGTTTTGGTGTTATAAACACTTTGAATTTTATGGCACATTTTTATAATAAAATAATATATTCTAAATCTCTTTGATTTTGGGTTGGGATAGATTGGACTCTGTCGTACCAATGAGCCAAAACTCTATCTTGGCCGACTTGATTCAGGATCGTTACCTGGATCGATGGTATGTCATTTACCCTTCTAACACCTAGTGGTCAACGGTCTGCTACATAGGGGTAATTTCTTTTTTCGATCGAGATTCCCAATCGGCGGGTCACAGACTATGATGGATGGAGACGTGGGGGTCCCACATGTAGTTTCAAGAACGGGTAGCATTCGGCCTTCGCCTTAGACCATCTTGGTTTCCTGGGTTGATCGTAAGGTGTGTTATCACGTTATGAGTAGGTTACGGTGCTGATGTGTCCGCGCGCGCTCGAGTTCTACCATTGTGATTTTACAATACCGGCGTCTGTTTATTTGGTATATTTTATGAGTTGGGTTATATTTATCCCATAATACCCATAATGCAATTTTTTTCACCTTGTTACATTTTTTTATATAATAGTGGAAAATGCTCATGTTGATTTGGAATACCCCGTATCTTTGGAGAGTGTGTGCGCGGACTTATTATCATATTACTTTACATATAATAATTGGAGTTTGTATCGTATTGAATTACATATGATACTTTTACGTAAAATTATTACTTATTTATAATGAGATGATTATGAAACTAATTTTTTTTCCATATATGGTACACACACTTATGCTCTATGTTGACTTATACATTTGGCATATTTTACCTTTATATACATTAGTTAACTTATTCGTTGTCCATACAACTCACTTCACTCACACTAGAAATAGTCTGACTTATGTAATTTGTTTTTATAATCCTCAGGTCATTATGAGGATTTGTTGGCAGGTTAGGTTTGCGTGGACTGTAGCAGCACTCTTATCCTTTTCCATGTTTTGGGGTTTTGGACTACGGAGCTTTGGACTTAGTATTAGTTAGTAATCTATTATGGTATGTATGCTATTATGCATTTTAGGAGTGGTATCCTATAATTATGTACTATGTATTATGGACATTACTACTATGATATGTATTATGTATTCAACTGTTATTGTTGTGCTGAGTTTTATGTTCTATTATATTCTGTATTACGTAACCTGGAAAAAATTTGTCTTGTACCATTGCTTTGAACCGAGACTGAGCACGAATGGTAAGGTAAAAAGTCATAAATTTTTTTCTTGCCGGTGTTAGTTCAAGGGAGTGAGTACAGCATTTAGCCCTATCGAGCCCCATTCTCCATGCTTTCCGACAGTAATACTTAGTATTGCTCTTGGTTGGCATAGGTATAGGGGTCGGGCATTACACCCTCCATCTTCATTTCCTTATTGTTAAATGACCTGCCAATTTATTTTTTCTTTTGCGTTTTGTTTCCCCGACACCTCATATTCATTTAATTCAAATTATTCTTTGCTGAAGCTATATTCTCATTAGCAAATTATTCATGTTTTTAAACTTGTCCCTTTATTTTTTCTTGTTTAGATCTCCATTTCAAATCTTCCTTTCCTAAAACCATTTTAATGTGAGCTTACTTAAAAGCTCTCATTTTTGCAAACTCAAAAGCTTTCTTTTATGAAACATGAGTTCAATTTTCATTTTTCCTACACATCCTGCACTCATCTCAGTTTGTTCTTTCATCTTCTCCTAGAGCCTCATCTTGAGAAAAACATGAATATTAAACTTTGTTTGTTTTTATTCAATATGTACCAATTATTATTTTAATAATATTTCTTATAACGTGAATAACTTTTGCATACGAACTCTAATTCACACGCCGTTTCTTCTGTTGGACTTGTATTGGAGTTCCGGACAATATGAAACTGGTTTGGTTGAATTTGAAGACTGTTAAGATTTTGCGCTTTTGTTGGATTTTTAATGGGCTATAAATCAAAGGTGAGTGATTACCGACTCACATAATAGTAAATTTTATTATGTTGGTTGAATTAAAATTATGAAATGATTAATTTTATTGATTATTGTTTGTAGTTTAAATGGACATTTAAATTGAATTTGAATTTTATACTGAATTGAATTGACATTTAAATTAATATTGAAATTTAATTGCTAGTTAAATACCGACAATGGGTAATTAGTAACCGTTATGATATATTGGTTGATTTGGATGTTGATTGTAATTAGATGCCTATTGATTGATATGTTGGATGTATGGTTGTTGTTGTTTTGATATATCCCTATTATTATCCTATTTATTATTTGATATCCTATAAACTGTCATTTGGATTATTTGAAATAAACTAAAAAATAGGTTGAAATGATATATACCTATGTCATTTAAATATGGATTAAAATGATATATATCCACCATGTAATTAAAATTGAAATAACTGATCACTTGGCCATAGGGTAAAAAATTATATACGAACATTGAATTTTTTTAAATTAAATGGTTTTAGTCATGAATTTAGAGTTTTTTTAAATGATATTGTTCTAAAGAGAATAAAATTTTGATTTATATGAATTATATTATTTTCTAATTCGAGTTTTGAAATGTAAAGACCCAAAAGTCGACCTTCGAAAATCGGCATCCGTACTTCGCTTGTACTCAAAATGCCGTAGATTCAAACGCCGAATCTGGTTCCCCGGAGCTTATAACATCATTAAGTATAACAACACAGCGGAAAAAGAATATATCAATTACATAACATTGATACAATGACAGATACAAAATCTGATACAATATGATACAACAGATATCAATATACATCAGAGATATGATACAAGAAATAGCAGCGGAAAGAAAATAGATAACACCAGCAGTGGATAGAATATCTCCAATAGAATGCTCCAATCCATAGCTAGCGGAAAGCAAGGTCAGTCGTCCAAGGACTGACTAGCTCCAGATAATCTACTCAACCTGAATATCTGAAAACCCAACTCTAGACTGCCCTGTGGAAAATAGTGGGCACCCAGAGTTTAGGAAGGGAACAATAAACTCCGGATCAGTCATGGGACTGGTATGAGCAAACAAAAACAGTTTATCTTCAAATAAGAAAAACAAAACAATTTCGCCATGCTTTTGGAAAATGAAACTACCATAAGACCTCCCACCGCACACACAATGCAAACGCAGAATTGGAGGAGATTTCTTCTTATGATAGTAAAAAATGCTTACTATGCAAAATCATTCGATATTATTATCATTAGTGCATAGTGTCGAAAACCATTTCGAAAATATAATATTAATCTTAGCCAGCATACAACCATTGTTGTATGCCTACTATAGCTGCTACATATGCCACATTACCAAATTGGGAATGTATCACTAGTAACCATCAACTACATAACCTCTGAGCTCGTACGTCTCAGAGAAGGGTGTTAAGCTAAGAGAATAAATTCTCCACCACCAACAGAAATGTATTTGATAGAAACCAGCTTTACATCTCAAAGTGTAACGTCAGACACACATCCATACAAGTCTGTTCCGGGTTCGAACAGAACCGAAGGCACTTCCAAAGAAGCCCTTGCAAATCCGGATAATTTCTAATCACGTCCGGACTTCCAATCTTTTAAACAAAAAGATTCATTTCAAAAACCTTCAATGGTTTAAACAATTTCCATACTTTTAATCTTTTAAACAAAAAGATTCAATTCACAAAGTTTACCCCGTTCACAAAGATCCATTCATGGATTTCAAAACAATTTCCATTTTAATTGAATTAACTCGTTAAATCTTTAAATCAAGATTTAACTTATAGCTTTCAAACTCGTTTCCAAAGATTCATTCATAGTCTTTCAAAACAATTCCATTTCAAGTTAGATTAACTCATCCGGTCTTTGAAATCAAAGACTCACTTCATAGTTTTCAAAACATTTCAATTCCATTTCAAACTTGAAATTCTTTCAACACAAATTGGAAGTTCATTACTTATGTGAAAGCTTTTACTATTTGAAAACAAATAGTTTCGTTTTCAGAAAAATCCAGTTATATTTACACGAGTTAAAACCCTTGAATTAAATTCAAATTCCCAAATCAATACTTTAAAATGGTTTAACCCACATATAACTTATACAACATCTTTAATCCCTAGTTTCAAATCATAGAATTCAATTTCAAACTTGAATTCAAATTTAAATCAAATTATTTAAATTTTCAAAACTCGATTAAGTTATTCAAAATAACTTTTATCTTTGAAATTCCATTTCAAAAGCTTTTCACTTTAAACCCCAATTTCAAAATCAATTGAAATTAAAATTTCAGTTTCAAAAACATCAAATTTACATCATCTGTGATTTAACCGATTTCTACTTGAAATCCATATTTGTGTGTGTAAGGGTGTGGTCCAGGGGTTTCACACACAATAGTGCACAACATCAATCATCATAGATATATCGATAAGCGGTATAACCCATAACGCTTATCTTCATTCACAAATTCATAAATAAAATAAATTTATCAGTCATAAAGAATCACTATTACGATTCGATGTGGGTTTCGGATAACCAACTGGAATCCGACTCCCTGTCGCATCGAAATTCAAATGTCGTTTACGGGTCAAGGGTTTTCACATTCATCCAGAAACATATCACAGATTAATACACAGCAACTAACATCGCAAAATATCACAATCACATAACAGGAATATCAATCCAATACACAACATTCGATAATAATCAATCATCTTTAATTAAGATGAATTAATCGTGTGATTTGAACTAATTAACCACATAATTACTTTCATTAATCATCTTTTAATCCATGATTAATTATCATTAATTTCAATTAATTAAATCTTAATCACCTTCATAAATTTATAAATCTTCAATTAATTAATTATTCTTAATTAATTATCCTTAATTATAAATTAATTAGCTTTAAATTAATAATTAATTGATCTTTAGTTAATTACAAATCATTAATCAATATAAATTAACTTAACTTTAAGTTAACAAATTTAAAACATTAAATCAACTTCTTAATTACTTAATTAAGTTTTATTTAAAATAAACCCCTTTCAAATATAAGTTTTAAAACATTTTAATTAAACTTAATTAACTTTTAGAAATATTTTTATTTCAAAACCTTTAACTACATATTTGTACTTAACAACAATCATTATTTTAAGAAAAATAAGTTTAGAAATTAAATTTACTTAAATTGTTCAAGTTTAAAAAACTGGAAATTAAAAACCCAAGACCTACTTCGGGTATTCCCCGAGAAAAATACTCATTTACTTCGAGTCTTGTCGAAAGTTTACTCGAGTGCCAAAATTTCAACCTTAAAAATCTTCTAAGTATTTTCGACCCGGTACTTCAATAATTTCTCTCGAGTTCGAGTTCGAGTCGAATGCCTGCTCACTCGTGCTTGAACCCGAGCCTTCTTCCCCAATCTCCATCACTTCCAGATGCACGAAACTTCACGCGTGCACGTGCACCGTGACCACATCCACCTCCGACCAACTTCGATCATCTTCCCTCATCGGCGACTGAACCCCAACCCTATTCCGATCATCAAAACGATGATGAAATCATCGTAGCAAAATCGAGCGTTCGTGCTCGAACTGGAACCAAAATACAACCTGGAAATGGCCTCGTTCTCGCCAATACCATTCCCCTAAGTTTGGCTACACTCGATCATCCAGAGATGACGAACCAAACCAAACACTCAACCCAATAGAAACTAGGGTTACAAACTTCAAAAATTAACCACCATTACCACAAAGTTCTGATCAACATCCTGGCATTTTTCTCCCACTCCCTAATCATCCACCTACCTTCAGAAAAACCCACGACCATTCCGTCCCCTTAGATTGCCAAAGATTGCCCCAAATACAATCTCCAGTTGAACCCAAAATGCAACCTCATTACATCATTAAAATTTTTGATATTTATTTTAAAAATCATAACTTTTAAAGACGATTCAAGTTATAAACTTAAATCAGTAAATTCGAGTGATAGATTTTAACATGTTAAAGGATTTCTACTGTTATTTTCCCAATACAAGCATATTGCAAAAGTTACATACCTGTTAATAAATTTTAGACCCTAGGTTATACTAAAACTAAAATATTTTGTTTTGGATCCAAGAACTAATATTGATTCAATAAAAAGATATGGATTTTTCCTTTCTTTGAAACAGGTTTCTAAAACCCTGTAAACATATGAACAGAGATACATATTCTTATCTTTAAACATACCCATACATGCACAACCCAGGCAAGCATATTGCAGCATCTAAACAACACTTTTAAATGTAAATCCAACCATTTAAACCATAAAAGAAAATTCAAGTGGGGTTTTCTCACAGAAACAAAGGATTAAGGTGGGAAATTTTGCTCACCTGTGAGTAAGGGCAGAGAACAAAGAACAGAGGATCAGGTTTTGAAACTTCTATTATTATTATTTTTAAATCCTGGAAAATGCTTTGAATGTGGAAGCTTGCATTTGTTTTTTTGATCTGAAGTTTGAAAGCTTGATGTTGATCTTTCTGGAATGCTTGAAAACAGAGCCTGCCTTGATTCCAGGTTTGCTGAGTTGATCATTCCAAGTTTTTAAGATTGGAGATTATCTTTGTTTTTCAGTTGTTTGATTTTCCAGTTGAAGCTGAAACTTGTTCTTGCATTTGTTTAAGTTTAAGATGGACGAAATAAAATAAAAAGGCTTGATATAAAGAAGAGGTTTACAGGGTGTATATTTGTACAAGTGATAATGTTATTTGTTTAAGCTGAAATGAAAGTTGTACAAGTGATATTATGTATTTGTACAACATCAAAGATATTTTTATCAAGTGGTGGCTGATGTACATCTCGAGTTGGCTAAAATGTCATGTACTAAGGGATATAGCATTAATTGCTTTGGTACCATTTTTGTTTACCAGGCAAGATCTTGGAGGCTAAAGATATCTTGCATATAATTTTATTTGTTTGGCTTATTTCTTTGTTTCGGCTGTTATAAAAATATTTGAGGATATTTTTGATGTGGCTTCCTCCACAAGCTTTCATACTTGTCTCCTTTTTTCTTTCTTACTTGTTTACTTGTTTCCATGTTTTCTTCTCATTTATATTTTGTTTCTTTTGCTAAGTCTAATTGTTTTATAATGTAAATGAACTCCTATCTTTTTATTTTATCTTTTATGACTTTTATTTGTTTTATTACTTGTCTCAAATTCAAGTATATATTTAATTTATTTATTATCTCTATTTATAACTCAAATATTTATTTCTCTTCTATTTTTAGTTTAAATATTTATCATAAATTTTACTTTAATAATTATTGTTTTATATCTCTCCATATACACATATATTCACATTTATACAATATTTACAATATTTAAAGTTTAAATGATTTATACCAAATTTATTTGAGTTCGGGGAAACTCGCATCCCTTTAATCGATAAATTTCACAATTTTAATTCAAAAATAAATTTAAATATCAATTTAAATTTATATAAAATCCGGGGTCGTTACAGACTTCCCCCCTTAAAAGAATTTCGTCCTCGAAATTTGCCAGGGATACACAAGGATAGATGAAGAATGTTTCATCAAATCAAACTGAACATCTATTCTGCATTTGGTTTACCAAATTAGATTATCGATAACAGATACAAGAACGAATCTGTTTGACACTTCAAAAGATACTCGGGTTATCCAGATCTACGAAATATACAGTGTCATCGGTTAGTTCGAAAGGATAACTAACCATTCGTAGAACATATCAGGACCCAAAGAATAGATAGATATATGGATACAATTTCAAAACTTTCAGTTCGAAACTAGAATATACCCATCAACCATAGCAATCAAAGCAACCAATACATCCAACAAACAATTTTGGCCTACTTGGAGTTTATGTCCCATATTAATATATCGAATTCCCTTTCTGGATCGACCAGAAAATACCGAAGAATTGAGAAGAGATGACGAACAAAAGAGATTGATAGAGAAAAGATTGCATCCTTGTTGTTATAGAGTATTGACCATTTATAGTCGTATTCCCCTGTCCCCTATCTCATCCTCTTCTTACACTCATACTCACTATCAGTGGATAGTAAGAGAATTTACTGAGGCATACGGACAGATATCTGAGGAATACTCATTCTAGGGTATACTTCATCCTATCTCTAATGAGCTACTTAATGTGTTATACTCCTGAGCTAAAGTTCAACCTTAGCTCTGATACCAAATGTAAAGACCCAAAAGTCGACCTTCGAAAATCGGCATCCGTACTTCGCTTGTACTCAAAATGCCGTAGATTCAAACGCCGAATCTGGTTCCCCGGAGCTTATAACATCATTAAGTATAACAACACAGCGGAAAAAGAATATATCAATTACATAACATTGATACAATGACTGATACAAAATCTGATACAATATGATACAACAGATATCAATATACATCAGAGATATGATACAAGAAATAGCAGCGGAAAGAAAATAGATAACACCAGCAGTGGATAGAATATCTCCAATAGAATTCTCCAATCCATAGCTAGCGAAAAGCAAGGTCAGTCGTCCAAGGACTGACTAGCTCCAGATAATCTACTCAACCTGAATATCTGAAAACCCAACTCTAGACTGCCCGTGTGGAAAATAGTGGGCACCCAGAGTTTAGGAAGGGAACAATAAACTCCGGATCAGTCATGGGACTGGTATGAGCAAACAAAAATAGTTTATCTTCAAACAAGAAAAACAAAACAATTTCGCCATGCTTTTGGAAAATGAAACTACCATAAGACCTCCCACCACACACACAATGCAAACGCAGAATTGGAGAAGATTTCTTCTTATGATAGTCAAAAATGCTTACTACGCAAAATCATTCGATATTATTATCATTAGTGCATAGTGTCGAAAACCATTTCGAAAATATAATATTAATCTTAGCCAGCATACAACCATTGTTGTATGCCTACTATAGCTGCTACGTTCAATAGCAGGTTACCGCCACATTCCATTGCAGGTAATACAATTAAAACCGTACTGGGTTCATATTGTTTCTTTGGATTTCCAACAAATGATCAGACTAAGGAACTTCCTTACCGAAATGGAAACGCCTCTGGAAAGACGCTCCGAGAACCTAACCGGATCTCTGCAAACAAAAGGCCGACGCTACCTCACGCTTTAACCAAGCTGTAACTAGGTAACTAACACACGAGTCATGTCATCCCCCGGTCGTTACCGACCTTTATCCGAGGGCCCTCGATCACAAAGCAACAACCACAAAGTATAATAACTGTGCAGCATCAACATAGGTAAAATATCTGGGCTCCATACCATGATATCACCTTTTATCCAGAAGGAAATGACATACCCTAGGGGTGCTACCCCTACAAACCTTTGCCGCAACATTCCTGTTTCGACCATTACCGGGTTGTGAGGCTCGACGAAGTCTCGTCCACAAAGCCACGCTTTTTCACAAAGCCACGCTTTTTCACAAAGCCACGCTTCGATCAACAGCAGCACTTCGTATGCCACATTACCAAATTGGGAATGTATCACTAGTAACCATCAACTACATAACCTCTGAGCTCGTACGTCTCAGAGAAGGGTGTTAAGCTAAGAGAATAAATTCTCCGCCACCAACAGAAATGTATTTGATAGAAACCAGCTTTACATCTCAAAGTGTAACGTCAGACACACATCCATACAAGTCTGTTCCGGGGTCGAACAGAACCGAAAGCACTTCCAAAGAAGCCCTTGCAAATCCGGATAATTTCTAATCACGTCCGGACTTCCCATCACTAAAGGTGTTAAAAATCTCTATACCGGGGATCAGCCGATGCAGAGACAATCGATGATAATCCTTTCGTTTTCAAAAGTATCCGGTCTTCACCACCGGTCTTCAAATGCTATCCATATACGTCGTATCATTATTCGAAATGGTTTATATGACACAAAGGTCCTTTCCCGGCTAAACCGAATAACGAGCGCAATTAAAAAAAATCATATGGATACTGGGGTCTCAGTTAAATCACAGCTTAAAGCCCAAAACTTTTCATTCGAATGGTAAAACTAATTACCATTTCCAATCTTTTAAATAAAAAGATTCATTTCAAAAACCTTCAATGGTTTAAACAATTTCCACACTTTTAATCTTTTAAACAAAAAGATTCAATTCACAAAGTTTACCCCGTTCACAAAGATCCATTCATGGATTTCAAAACAATTTCCATTTTAATTGAATTAACTCGTTAAATCTTTAAATCAAGATTTAACTTATAGCTTTCAAACTCGTTTCCAAAGATTTATTCATAGTCTTTCAAAACAATTCCATTTCAAGTTAGATTAACTCATCCGTTCTTTGAAATCAAAGACTCACTTCATAGTTTTCAAAACATTTCAATTCCATTTCAAACTTGAAATTCTTTCAACACAAATTGGAAGTTCATTACTTATGTGAAAGCTTTTACTATTTGAAAACAAATAGTTTCGTTTTCAGAAAAATCCAGTTATATTTACACGAATTAAAACCCTTGAATTAAATTCAAATTCCCAAATCAATACTTTAAAATGGTTTAACCCACATATAACTTATACAACATCTTTAATCCCTAGTTTCAAATCATAGAATTCAATTTCAAACTTGAATTCAAATTTAAATCAAATTATTTAAATTTTCAAAACTCGATTAAGTTATCCAAAACAACTTTTATCTTTGAAATTCCATTTCAAAAGCTTTTCACTTTAAACCCCAATTTCAAAATCAATTGAAATTAAAATTTCAATTTCAAAAACATCAAATTTACATCATCTGTGATTTAACCGATTTCTACGTGAAATCCATATTTGTGTGTGTAAGAGTGTGGTCCAGGGGTTTCACACACAATAGTGCACAACATCAATCATCACAGATATATCGATAAGCAGTATAACCCATAACGCTTATCTTCATTCACAAATTCATAAATAAAATAAATTTATCAGTCATAAAGAATCACTATTACGATTCGATGTGGGTTTCGGATAACCAACTGGAATCCGACTCCCTGTCGCATCGAAATTCAAATGTCGTTTACGGGTCAAGGGTTTTCACATTCATCCAGAAACATATCACAGATTAATACACAGCAACTAACATCGCAAAATATCACAATCACATAACAGGAATATCAATCCAATACACAACATTCGATAATAATCAATCATCTTTAATTAAGATGAATTAATCGTGTGATTTGAACTAATTAACCACATAATTACTTTCATTAATCATCTTTTAATCCATGATTAATTATAATTAATTTCAATTAATTAAATCTTAATCACCTTCATAAATTTATAAATCTTCAATTAATTAATTATTCTTAATTAATTATCCTTAATTATAAATTAATTAGCTTTAAATTAATAATTAATTGATCTTTAGTTAAATACAAATCATTAATCAATATAAATTAACTTAACTTTAAGTTAACAAATTTAAAACATTAAATCAACTTCTTAATTACTTAATTAAGTTTTATTTAAAATAAACCCCTTTCAAATATAAGTTTTAAAACATTTTAATTAAACTTAATTAACTTTTAGAAATATTTTTATTTCAAAACCTTTAACTACATATTTGTACTTAACAACAATCATTATTTTAAGAAAAATAAGTTTAGAAATTAAATTTACTTAAATTGTTCAAGTTTAAAAAACTGGAAATTAAAAACCCAAGACCTACTTCGGGTATCCGCCGAGAAAAATACTCATTTACTTCGAGTCTTGTCGAAAGTTTACCCGAGTGCCAAAATTTCAACCTTAAAAATCTTCTAAGTATTTTCGACCCGGTACTTCAATAATTTCTCGAGTTCGACTTCGAGTCGAATGCCTGCTCACTCGTGCTTGAACCCGAGCCTTCTTCCCCAATCTCCATCACTTCCAGATGCACGAATCTTCACGCGTGCACGTGCACCGTGACCACATCCACCTCCGAACAACTTCGATCATCTTCCCTCATCGGCGACTGAACCCCAACCCTATTCCGATCATCAAAACGATGATGAAATCATCGTAGCAAAATCGAGCGTTCGTGCTCGAACTGGAACCAAAATACAACCTGGAAATGGCCTCGTTCTCGCCAATACCATTCCCCTAAGTTTGGCTACACTCGATCATCCAGAGATGACGAACCAAACCAAACACTCAACCCAGTAGAAACTAGGGTTACAAACTTCAAAATTAACCACCATTACCACAAAGTTCTGATCAACATCCTGGCTTTTCTCCCACTCCCTGATCATCCACCTACCTTTAGAAAAACCCACGACCATTCCGTCCCCTTAGATTGCCAAAGATTGCCCCAAATACAATCTCCAGTTGAACCCAAAATGCAACCTCATTACATCATTAAAAATTTTGATATTTATTTTAAAAATCATAACTTTTAAAGACGATTCAAGTTATAAACTTAAATCAGTAAATTCGAGTGATAGATTTTAACATGTTAAAGGATTTCTACTGTTATTTTCCCAATACAAGCATGTTGCAAAAGTTACATACCTGTTAATAAATTTTAGTCCCTAGATTATACTAAAACTAAAATATTTTGTTTTGGATCCAAGAACTAATATTGATTCAATAAAAAGATATGGATTTTTCCTTTCTTTGAAACAGGTTTCTAAAACCCTGTAAACATATGAACAGAGATACATATTCTTATCTTTAAACATACCCATACATGCACAACCCAGGCAAGCATATTTTAGCATCTAAACAACACTTTTAAATGTAAATCCAACCATTTAAACCATAAAAGAAAATTCAAGTGGGGTTTTCTCACAGAAACAAAGGATTAAGGTGGGAAATTTTGCTCACCTGTGAGTAAGGGCAGAGAACAAAGAACAGAGGATCAGGTTTTGAAACTTCTATTATTATTATTTTTAAATCCTGGAAAATGCTTTGAATGTGGAAGCTTGCATTTGTTTTTTTGATCTGAAGTTTGAAAACTTGATGTTGATCTTTCTGGAATGCTTGAAAACAGAGCCTGCCTTGATTCCAGGTTTGCTGAGTTGATCATTCCAAGTTTTTAAGATTGGAGATTATCTTTGTTTTTCAGTTGTTTGATTTTCCAGTTGAAGCTGAAACTTGTTCTTGCATTTGTTTAAGTTTAAGATGGACGAAATAAAATAAAAAGGCTTGATATAAAGAAGAGGTTTACAGGGTGTATATTTGTACAAGTGATAATGTTATTTGTTTAAGCTGAAATGAAAGTTGTACAAGTGATATTATGTATTTGTACAACATCAGAGATATTTTTATCAAGTGGTGGCTGATGTATATCTCGAGTTGGCTAAAATGTCATGTACTAAGGGATATAGCATTAATTGCTTTGGTACCATTTTTGTTTACCAGGCAAGATCTTGGAGGCTAAAGATATCTTGCATATAATTTTATTTGTTTGGCTTATTTCTTTGTTTCGGCTGTTATAAAAATATTTGAGGATATTTTTGATGTGGCTTCCTCCACAAGCTTTCATACTTGTCTCCTTTTTTCTTTCTTACTTGTTTACTTGTTTCCATGTTTTCTTCTCATTTATATTTTGTTTCTTTTGCTAAGTCTAATTGTTTTATAATGTAAATGAACTCCTATCTTTTTATTTTATCTTTTATGACTTTTATTTGTTTTATTACTTGTCCCAAATTCAAGTATATATTTAATTTATTTATTATCTCTATTTATAACTCAAATATTTATTTCTCTTCTATTTTTAGTTTAAATATTTATCATAAATTTTACTTTAATAATTATTGTTTTATATCTCTCCATATACACATATATTCACATTTATACAATATTTACAATATTTAAAGTTTAAATGATTTATACCAAATTTAATTGAGTTCGGGGAAACTCGCATTCCTTTAATCGATAAATTTCACAATTTTAATTCAAAAATAAATTTAAATATCAATTTAAATTTATATAAAATCCGGGGTCGTTACAGACTTCCCCCCTTAAAAGAATTTCGTCCTCGAAATTTGCCAAGGAGACACAAGGATAGATGAAGAATGTTTCATCAAATCAAACTGAACATCTATTCTGCATTTGGTTTACCAAATCAGAATATCGATAACAGATACAAGAACGAATCTGTTTGACACTTCATAAGATACTCGGGTTATCCAGATCTACGAAATATACAGTGTCATCGGTTAGTTCGAAAGGATAACTAACCATTCGTAGAACATATCGGGACCCAAAGAATAGATAGATATATAGATACAATTTCAAAACTTTCAGTTCGAAACTAGAATATACCCATCAACCATAGCAATCAAAGCAACCAATACATCCAACAAACAATTTTGGCCTACTTGGAGTTTATGTCCCATATTAATATATCGAATTCCCTTTCTGGATCGACTAGAAAATACCGAAGAATTGAGAAGAGATGACGAACAAAAGAGATTGATAGAGAAAAGATTGCTTCCTTGTTGTTACAAAGTATTGACCATTTATAGTCGTATTCCCCTGTCCCCTATCTCATCCTCTTCTTACACTCATACTCACTATCAGTGGATAGTAAGAGAATTTACTGAGGCATACGGACAGATATCTGAGGAATACTCATTCTAGGGTATACTTCACCCTATCTCTAATGAGCTACTTAATGTGTTATACTCCTGAGCTAAAGTTCAACCTTAGCTCTGATACTAAATGTAAAGACCCAAAAGTCGACCTTCGAAAATCGGCATCCGTACTTCGCTTGTACTCAAAATGCCGTAGATTCAAACGCCGAATCTGGTTCCCCGGAGCTTATAACATCATTAAGTATAACAACACAGCGGAAAAAGAATATATCAATTACATAACATTGATACAATGACAGATACAAAATCTGATACAATATGATACAATAGATATCAATATACATCAGAGATATGATACAAGAAATAGCAGCGGAAAGAAAATAGATAACACCAGCAGTGGATAGAATATCTCCAATAGAATGCTCCAATCCATAGCTAGCGGAAAGCAAGGTCAGTCGTCCAAGGACTGACTAGCTCCAGATAATCTACTCAACCTTAATATCTGAAAACCCAACTCTAGACTGCCCGTGTGGAAAATAGTGGGCACCCAGAGTTTAAGAAGGGAACAATAAACTCCGGATCAGTCATGGGACTGGTATGAGCAAACAAAAACAGTTTATCTTCAAACAAGAAAAACAAAACAATTTCGCCATGCTTTTGGAAAATGAAACTACCATAAGACCTCCCACCACACACACAATGCAAACGCAGAATTGGAGGAGATTTCTTCTTATGATAGTAGAAAATGCTTACTATGCAAAATCATTCGATATTATTATCATTAGTGCATTGTGTCGAAAACCATTTCAAAAATATAATATTAATCTTAGCCAGCATACAACCATTGTTGTATGCCTACTATAGCTGCTACGTTCAATAGCAGGTTACCACCACATTCCATAGCAGGTAATACAATTAAAACCGTACTGGGTTCGTATTGTTTCTTTGGATTTCCAACAAATGATCAGGCTAAGGAACTTCCTTACCGAAATGGAAACGCCTCTGGAAAGACGCTCCGAGAACCTAACCGGATCTCTGCAAACAAAAGGCCGACGCTACCTCACGCTTTAACCAAGCTGTAACTAGGTAACTAACACACGAGTCATGTCATCCCCCGGTCGTTACCGACCTTTATCCGAGGGCCCTCGATCACAAAGCAACAACCACAAAGTATAATAACTGTGCAGCATCAACATAGGTAAAATATCTGGGCTCCATACCATGATATCACCTTTTATCCAAAAGGAAATGACATACCCTAGGGGCGCTACCACTACAAACCTTTGCCGCAACGTTCCTGTTTCGACCATTACCGGGTTGTGAGGCTCGACGAAGTCTCGTCCACAAAGCCACGCTTTTTCACAAAGCCATGCTTTTTCACAAAGCCACGCTTCGATCAACAGCAGCACTTCGTATGCCACATTACCAAATTGGGAATGTATCACTAGTAACCATCAACTACATAACCTCTGAGCTCGTACGTCTCAGAGAAGGGTGTTAAGCTAAGAGAATAAATTCTCCGCCACCAACAGAAATGTATTTGATAGAAACCAGCTTTACATCTCAAAGTGTAACGTCAGACACACATCCATACAAGTCTGTTCCGGGTTCGAACAGAACCGAAGGCACTTCCAAAGAAGCCCTTGCAAATCCGGATAATTTCTAATCACGTCCGGACTTCCCATCACTAAAGGTGATAAAAATCTTTATACCGGGGATCAGCCGATGCAGAGACAATCGATGGTAATCCTTTCGTTTTCGAAGTATCCGGTCTTCACCACCGGTCTTCAAATGCTATCCATATACGTCGTATCATTATTCGAAATGGGTTATATGACACAAAGGTCATTTCCCGGCTAAACCGAATAACGAGCGCAATTAAAAAAAATCATATGGATACTGGGGTCTCAGTTAAATCACAGCTTAAAGCCCAAAACTTTTCATTCGAATGGTAAAACAAATTACCATTTCCAATCTTTTAAACAAAAAGATTCATTTCAAAAACCTTCAATGGTTTAAACAATTTCCATACTTTTAATCTTTTAAACAAAAAGATTCAATTCACAAAGTTTACCCCGTTCACAAAGATCCATTCATGGATTTCAAAACAATTTCCATTTTAATTGAATTAACTCGTTAAATCTTTAAATCAAGATTTAACTTATAGCTTTCAAACTCGTTTCCAAAGATTCATTCATAGTCTTTCAAAACAATTCCATTTCAAGTTAGATTAACTCATCCGGTCTTTGAAATCAAAGACCCACTTCATAGTTTTCAAAACATTTCAATTCCATTTCAAACTTGAAATTCTTTCAACACAAATTGGAAGTTCATTACTTATGTGAAAGCTTTTACTATTTGAAAACAAATAGTTTCGTTTTCAGAAAAATCCAGTTATATTTACACGAGTTAAAACCCTTGAATTAAATTCAAATTCCCAAATCAATACTTTAAAATGGTTTAACCCACATATAACTTATACAACATCTTTAATCCCTAGTTTCAAATCATAGAATTCAATTTCAAACTTGAATTCAAATTTAAATCAAATTATTTAAATTTTCAAAACTCGATTAAGTTATTCAAAATAACTTTTATCTTTGAAATTCCATTTCAAAAGCTTTTCACTTTAAACCCCAATTTCAAAATCAATTGAAATTAAAATTTCAGTTTCAAAAACATCAAATTTACATCATCTGTGATTTAACCGATTTCTACTTGAAATCCATATTTGTGTGTGTAAGGGTGTGGTCCAGGGGTTTCACACACAATAGTGCACAACATCAATCATCATAGATATATCGATAAGCGGTATAACCCATAACGCTTATCTTCATTCACAAATTCATAAATAAAATAAATTTATCAGTCATAAAGAATCACTATTACGATTCGATGTGGGTTTCGGATAACCAACTGGAATCCGACTCCCTGTCGCATCGAAATTCAAATGTCGTTTACGGGTCAAGGGTTTTCACATTCATCCAGAAACATATCACAGATTAATACACAGCAACTAACATCGCAAAATATCACAATCACATAACAGGAATATCAATCCAATACACAACATTCGATAATAATCAATCATCTTTAATTAAGATGAATTAATCGTGTGATTTGAACTAATTAACCACATAATTACTTTCATTAATCATCTTTTAATCCATGATTAATTATCATTAATTTCAATTAATTAAATCTTAATCACCTTCATAAATTTATAAATCTTCAATTAATTAATTATTCTTAATTAATTATCCTTAATTATAAATTAATTAGCTTTAAATTAATAATTAATTGATCTTTAGTTAATTACAAATCATTAATCAATATAAATTAACTTAACTTTAAGTTAACAAATTTATAAATCTTCAATTAATTAATTATTCTTAATTAATTATCCTTAATTAAATCAATTAATCATTAATTATCATTAATTTCAATTAATTAAATCTTAATCACCTTCATAAATTTATAAATCTTCAATTAATTAATTATTCTTAATTAATTATCCTTAATTATAAATTAATTAGCTTTAAATTAATAATTAATTGATCTTTAGTTAATTACAAATCATTAATCAATATAAATTAACTTAACTTTAAGTTAACAAATTTAAAACATTAAATCAACTTCTTAATTACTTAATTAAGTTTTATTTAAAATAAACCCCTTTCAAATATAAGTTTTAAAACATTTTAATTAAACTTAATTAACTTTTAGAAATATTTTTATTTCAAAACCTTTAACTACATATTTGTACTTAACAACAATCATTATTTTAAGAAAAATAAGTTTAGAAATTAAATTTACTTAAATTGTTCAAGTTTAAAAAACTGGAAATTAAAAACCCAAAACCTACTTCGGGTATTCCCCGAGAAAAATACTCATTTACTTCGAGTCTTGTCGAAAGTTTACCCGAGTGCCAAAATTTCAACCTTAAAAATCTTCTAAGTATTTTTGACCCGGTACTTCAATAATTTCTCTCGAGTTCGACTTCGAGTCGAATGCCTGCTCACTCGTGCTTGAACCCGAGCCTTCTTCCCCAATCTCCATCACTTCCAGATGCACGAAACTTCACGCGTGCACGTGCACCGTGACCACATCCACCTCCGACCAACTTCGATCATCTTCCCTCATCGGCGACTGAACCCCAACCCTATTCCGATCATCAAAACGATGATGAAATCATCGTAGCAAAATCGAGCGTTCGTGCTCGAACTGGAACCAAAATACAACCTGGAAATGGCCTCGTTCTCGCCAATACCATTCCCCTAAGTTTGGCTACACTCGATCATCCAGAGATGACGAACCAAACCAAACACTCAACCCAATAGAAACTAGGGTTACAAACTTCAAAAATTAACCACCATTACCACAAAGTTCTGATCAACATCCTGGCATTTTTCTCCCACTCCCTGATCATCCACCTACCTTCAGAAAACCCACGACCATTCCGTCCCCTTAGATTGCCAAAGATTGCCCCAAATACAATCTCCAGTTGAACCCAAAATGCAACCTCATTACATCATTAAAAATTTTGATATTTATTTTAAAAATCATAACTTTTAAAGACGATTCAAGTTATAAACTTAAATCAGTAAATTCGAGTGATAGATTTTAACATGTTAAAGGATTTCTACTGTTATTTTCCCAATACAAGCATATTGCAAAAGTTACATACCTGTTAATAAATTTTAGTCCCTAGATTATACTAAAACTAAAATATTTTGTTTTGGATCCAAGAACTAATATTGATTCAATAAAAAGATATGGATTTTTCCTTTCTTTGAAACAGGTTTCTAAAACCCTGTAAACATATGAACAGATATACATATTCTTATCTTTAAACATACCCATACATGCACAACCCAGGCAAGCATATTTCAGCATCTAAACAACACTTTTAAATGTAAATCCAACCATTTAAACCATAAAAGAAAATTCAAGTGGGGTTTTCTCACAGAAACAAAGGATTAAGGTGGGAAATTTTGCTCACCTGTGAGTAAGGGCAGAGAACAAAGAACAGAGGATCAGGTTTTGAAACTTCTATTATTATTATTTTTAAATCCTGGAAAATGCTTTGAATGTGGAAGCTTGCATTTGTTTTTTTGATCTGAAGTTTGAAAGCTTGATGTTGATCTTTCTGGAATGCTTGAAAACAGAGCCTGCCTTGATTCCAGGTTTGCTGAGTTGATCATTCCAAGTTTTTAAGATTGGAGATTATCTTTGTTTTTCAGTTGTTTGATTTTCCAGTTGAAGCTGAAACTTGTTCTTGCATTTGTTTAAGTTTAAGATGGACGAAATAAAATAAAAAGGCTTGATATAAAGAAGAGGTTTACAGGGTGTATATTTGTACAAGTGATAATGTTATTTGTTTAAGCTGAAATGAAAGTTGTACAAGTGATATTATGTATTTGTACAACATCAAAGATATTTTTATCAAGTGGTGGCTGATGTACATCTCGAGTTGGCTAAAATTTCATGTACTAAGGGATATAGCATTAATTGCTTTGGTACCATTTTTGTTTACCAGGCAAGATCTTGGAGGCTAAAGATATCTTGCATATAATTTTATTTGTTTGGCTTATTTCTTTGTTTCGGCTGTTATAAAAATATTTGAGGATATTTTTGATGTGGCTTCCTCCACAAGCTTTCATACTTGTCTCCTTTTTTCTTTCTTACTTGTTTACTTGTTTCCATGTTTTCTTCTCATTTATATTTTGTTTATTTTGCTAAGTCTAATTGTTTTATAATGTAAATGAACTCCTATCTTTTTATTTTATCTTTTATGACTTTTATTTGTTTTATTACTTGTCTCAAATTCAAGTATATATTTAATTTATTTATTATCTCTATTTATAACTCAAATATTTATTTCTCTTCTATTTTTAGTTTAAATATTTATCATAAATTTTACTTTAATAATTATTGTTTTATATCTCTCCATATACACATATATTCACATTTATACAATATTTACAATATTTAAAGTTTAAATGATTTATACCAAATTTATTTGAGTTTGGGGAAACTCGCATCCCTTTAATCGATAAATTTCACAATTTTAATTCAAAAATAAATTTAAATATCAATTTAAATTTATATAAAATCCGGGGTCGTTACAGACTTCCCCCCTTAAAAGAATTTCGTCCTCGAAATTTGCCTGGGAGACACAAGGATAGATGAAGAATGTTTCATCAAATCAAACTGAACATCTATTCTGCATTTGGTTTACCAAATCAGAATATCGATAACAGATACAAGAACGAATCTGTTTGACACTTCACAAGATACTCGGGTTATCCAGATCTACGAAATATACAGTGTCATCGGTTAGTTCGAAAGGATAACTAACCATTCATAGAACATATCGGGACCCAAAGAATAGATAGATATATGGATACAATTTCAAAACTTTCAGTTCGAAACTAGAATATACCCATCAACCATAGCAATCAAAGCAACCAATACATCCAACAAACAATTTTGGCCTACTTGGAGTTTATGTCCCATATTAATATATCGAATTCCCTTTCTGGATCGACCAGAAAATACCGAAGAATTGAGAAGAGATGACGAACAAAAGAGATTGATAGAGAAAAGATTGTTTCCTTGTTGTTACAAAGTATTGACCATTTATAGTCGTATTCCCCTGTCCCCTATCTCATCCTCTTCTTACACTCATACTCACTATCAGTGGATAGTAAGAGAATTTACTGAGGCATACGGACAGATATCTGAGGAATACTCATTCTAGGGTATACTTCACCCTATCTCTAATGAGCTACTTAATGTGTTATACTCCTGAGCTAAAGTTCAACCTTAGCTCTGATACCAAATGTAAAGACCCAAAAGTCGAATTCGAAAATCGGCATCCGTACTTCGCTTGTACTCAAACTGCCGTAGATTCAAACGCCGAATCTGGTTCCTCGGAGCTTATAACATCATTAAGTATAACAACACAGTGGAAAAAGAATATATCAATTACATAACATTGATACAATGACAGATACAAAATCTGATACAATATGATACAACAAATATCAATATACATCAGAGATATTGTAATACCCCAAAATTTTGTGAAAAATCATTTTTATAAAATGATTTAATTTTTGAAATATTTAGATTTAAATGTGGTGAAATTTTTGGGAATAAATAGTGTGCAAGGATATGTGGGCACATGCACATGGCACAAGGAAAAGATTCAAAAATATCTGGAAAAAAAATGATGATAATAAAATAAATAAACTGAGCAAGGAAGCATTTCAAATGTGATTTTGAAATGTAGATTATTAATCAAATTAAAGATGTTTTTTTTGCATGAAAATTAAATATTCCCAGTAAAAAAAAATATGTACACTTATGCACCTATATATTTTCTGTGAGCAGAAAGTGTTAAAGCAAAACAATAAAAAGGAAACATTAAAATGACATGAAATGTAATACAAGTCAATATGCTTGTATAGGCAAAAATAGCAAAGGGGATTCTCAGAAATAATTAAAATATAAAATATGGTAGTCACACTTTTAACATGACTAGGTGAGTGGCCATTTTCTGAAAAAGTAAAGAAAAGAAAATGCAGCCTTTAATTGGTTAATATGACCGGGGTAATTAGGGATAAAGAATGAGAAAATGCAAACACACAATGCATGATGTTAGCCAGGACAGAAATGGAATTTTGTCTTGAGAAAAACCCTAGTAAAAATATGCTTATAAATAAGTAGTTATGGCCAGAGAAATTGTTTTACCCGAGCTACTTATAATAGGAAAAGAAGAAAACATTTTAAAGGAAGGGAAAATATACTCAGGGATTTTCTGGATTAATAAGAAGAAATATTTAGGTGAGTAACCTCACTGAGTTCATGGCATTAAGACCTGAGATGAGGCAGCCACTTTTATATTGCCATTTATATATTTCTGGTTTTGATGTATATGATTTCATCAATGCTTTTTGGATGTCTTATTTTAAATCTGATATGATTTAATATGGATGTTTTTGGTGATCTTTGATTTGTTGAGACATTTGTCTTTGGATGTGTATCATACTGTTTTATTTTTACTCAAAAATGTTAAAGTCCAGAATCTTAAAATTATATAGAGAATACTCTCAACTGTTATAGATCTATGGCATGGAAACTTTACCAAAGAAAAATGTTGGGAGCTGCATTATACTTGGTATAAGTGCTAAGGCTTGAAAGATGTTAAGGGTGCAATAGAAATTTTCTAAGTGCTGAGCCCTTAATCAAATAAAAAAAGAAGAAGCTCACAAGCTAAAATTATGATTGAACCAGATCATGAATCTGAATCAATCATAAAGGCTTGCAGATCAATATAATAAGAACATGCCATGCCTCTTTTACAGTTGAAAATATTCTTATATTTTACTGAGATCAAGACATATTGACCCCATTTAGGAAATAACTGTCTGCTTATTTCTGAGGAGAATTATGCTAGGAAAGATTATGGATGTTTCCATGTTTGCAGTGACATGTTCACTTAGCATATTTGATGATAGGATTTAAGTCAATACACTAGTAAATAAACTAGGGAAGGGAAGGCCAAGAAGGCTGCTGGAATGCTTGTCATATTTGAAGTATGAAAGTTGGCACATGGTTTGTTTAAGCCCTGAGATCTTTGTGCAATGATGTGAATTAGTTCATTGCAATGTGTCCCTGTGATTCCTTAATAGCAGATGAGGCAGGAATTTAAATTGAATTATACAACCTGTAAATGAAGAAATAGGAATATGAATATTTCTTAGGTTGGTTGGTATGGAACCATGATGGTTCCAGTGAATGCAAATGTTGCAGATAAATAATTATGTTTGCATGGTTATGTATGCAAGTGTAAGAATGATAGATGAGTATATCATACCAGAATCAACTTATTTATACCATGTTAAAGTAATTGATTGCAGAAATTTGCTTAAATAACTAGTTGGTACTCTTACATTCTCTGTTGCTTAATATCATGAATGTATTGATGTTACTCATACCAGATCTTAGATCTGACCCTTGTTTTCTCATGGCATATGGGGTGTCTCATTTTAAAATGAGGCAGCACTCATGCTCTTTCAGGGAACGCAGGCACTAAGTAGAAAATGAAGTTATGGCTATTATGGAGGAGTGAATGAACATGCTAGCTAGTTTCAATAAGAGCTTAAATTGATTATATCTGCATGTATTCAGGAAAAAAAATTATGTTTCTAAGATTTCCAGTCATGTAATGAATATTCTATGGTTAATGATCAAGTTGCTCTTATGTACTGTAAAGTGTCAGATTAAATTAGTTGTTCTGTCGAAATTATTGTGTGTTAAAGTTTGATTTGTTTTTGAAGTAGTGTCTGGAACATAAACAAGAAAAATATGCTCAAGTATTAGCTATGAAAATCTGGTAAAGAAATATACAGTTATGTGAGTAATTGCTTTGCAATTATATTATGCATTAGACAATCTTTAGTCATTTTAAAAACACTGAGTTTTGGAGTAAATTTAGAATTTACCTTGAAGTATACCTATAAGTATCGAATTGTTTTTCCTCTAAATTATGTCTACAAATGGTTCAAGTCTACTTTCTAAATTGTTTTTGAGAAAAGTAATTGTATGGGAAGGCTACAGGTATGATGCAAATGACTGGCATTTCAATTGCCATGATCAGGTACCTGGCATGACACTAGGCACATGAGTTAACCAGCTTCAAATAAGTGAAGTTTTGGTTGATTATGTTTGGTGGTGTCTTGACAGTAAAATGCCTTTCAAAAAGCTTTAGGTCATTTAGCACATGTTTTACCATAACCAATTTTCAAAGTCATAACAGATATACCATCTGGACAGGCTTGCACAAGCAAACCTGGAATTATTCTTATGAATATTTTTAAGTTCAAATTCTTGACATAAAAAATCTTATGCAAATACACAACTCACTATGTGACATGTGGGCTAAGATTAAGGCAAACAAGTCACATAGATTGAATCTTAAATAAGAAAGTTTTTTTTAGAAAATACATAAGTGGAAAATGATAAGTGAATATATCATCTCTGGCCTTAGCCAAATATCAATACCTTTGATCCATGATCTGAAATAAAAATCTCAAGAATCTAGAGATTTAACTGTCAAGGTAAATTAATATTAAAAACTATCAATTAGAATGAGTAAGTTCATATAAATTAAATATGCATAGGATTTACTGACTTATTACAAATATTCAAAAGTATATAGTAATAAACTTTAGGCCGAATTGCTAAAATCTAAATCAAACAGAATGCTCTTATACAACAAATAAAAATAAAGTATATACTCTGAATTTAAACAAGAGGAACACATACATCTTCCTATGTATGTGTATATTATTAGAAATACACTGATATATTTATATTGGTAATGAGTTTGAATCCTGGTTTGAAATGTTTGAAAGAAAATGACCCTGATAATTCAAAGGAAATTTAAATCAAACTTAAATGTGCAAATGAATATATGTGGACATTCAAATACATATAAATTAAATGTGTATATGCATGTACACATATTATATCTATGGAAAGAAAAAAAAATCCCTATGAAATTAAGGTAGAAATAGGAGGGTCATTTCAGTTGGTATCAGAGCACTTGGTTGCCTTGATTGCTAAGTATTATAGAAATGTATTATGTCTGTTTGTTTTGGATGAAATAATTTAGATAAGAAAATAGAAATTATAGAAGTACTCATAATATACTAATACCATTTGCCCAGAATTTAGTTAGCAGACCATGGTAGGAAGAGGATCTCATCACAATGCAGGACCCAGTGCACCTCAAATGCTTGATATGCAAGAATTTGTGAGGGTTTTAAGAGATGGAATTGGGCATAGGCCTGAGAACCCACATGAAGAGCTTTCAAAACTACTGAAGACTTATTCCAATTTGGGAGGCAGGAGTTTTGAAGGAACTGAGAATGTGATGGAAATTCAAGCATGGTTGAGAACACTTGATAGGATTTTCAATGACATGCAGTTAGATGATCAAAGGAAGAGGCAAGTAGCTTCAAGACAACTGAAAGGGGTAGCTTTAAGCTGGTGGGAGGTGATCATAGCTGGAAGAAATGAAAATGAAATCACTTGGAATCAGTTCAAGGAGATGTTGGAGGCAAGATTTGTACCAGCATCAGCCAAGACCACTTTGCTTGAAGAATTTATCAAACTTAGGCAGGGAACTTTGAATGTCACTGAATACACTCAAAAGTTTGAGGGGCTATCTAATTATGGAGCAATGCTAGTGGCAGATGAAGCATCCAAAAATGATAGGTATATAAAAGGACTGAACCCAGGACTTAGCAGAGCTATGCTACCATATGCAGATAGAACTTTTGATCAAGTAATTGATCTGGCCTTGAAACTGGAACAACATGACAAAGAAAGAGAGAAATATAGGAATTTTAAGAGCAACAACAAGAAGGATAAGGGAAGATATCACCCTTATGATAAAAAGAAATTAAGGAGCAAAACTTTGAAACTAGTAAAGATCCAATGGAGTAGTGATCCTATTGACTACACATGGGAGCTAGAGGATAAGATTAGGATGGATTATCCTAAGCTTTTTGCAAATTAAAAGGTAATTTTTTTTTCTGGAAAAATTTGTTATGCATGGTTGATATGATTGAATATGTTTTGTTTATGCATATGCTTGATAGATTTTCATAAGGTCAGTGAATGCTTATTACAAATACTAGGAAAATTGTGAGGACACAATTCCTAAAAGGAGGGGTGAATGTAATACCCCAAAATTTTGTGAAAAATCATTTTTATAAAATGATTTAATTTTTGAAATATTTAGATTTAAATGTGGTGAAATTTTTGGGAATAAATAGTGTGCAAGGATATGTGGGCACATGCACATGGCACAAGGAAAAGATTCAAAAATTTCTGGAAAAAAAAATGATGATAATAAAATAAATAAACTGAGTAAGGAAGCATTTCAAATGTGATTTTGAAATGTAGATTATTAATCAAATTAAAGATGTTTTTTTTGCATGAAAATTAAATATTCCAAGTAAAAAAAATATGTACACTTATGCACCTATATATTTTCTGTGAGTAGAAAGTGTTAAAGCAAAACAATAAAAAGGAAACATTAAAATGACATGAAATGTAATACAAGTCAATATGCTTGTATAGGCAAAAATAGCAAAGGGGATTCTCAGAAATAATTAAAATATAAAATATGGTAGTCACACTTTTAACATGACTAGGTGAGTGGCCATTTTCTGAAAAAGTAAAGAAAAGAAAATGCAGCCTTTAATTGGTTAATATGACCGGGGTAATTAGGGATAAAGAATGAGAAAATGCAAACACACAATGCATGATGTTAGCCAGGACCGAAATGGAATTTTGTCTTGAGAAAAACCCTAGTAAAAATATGCTTATAAATAAGTAGTTATGGCCAGAGAAATTGTTTTACCCGAGCTACTTATAATAGGAAAAGAAGAAAACATTTTAAAGGAAGGGAAAATATACTCAGGGATTTTGTGGATTAATAAGAAGAAATATTTAGGTGAGTAACCTCACTGAGTTCATGGCATTAAGACCTGAGATGAGGCAGCCACTTTTATATTGCCATTTATATATTTCTGGTTTTGATGTATATGATTTCATCAATGCTTTTTGGATGTCTTATTTTAAATCTGATATGATTTAATATGGATGTTTTTGGTGATCTTTGATTTGTTGAGACATTTGTCTTTGGATGTGTATCATACTGTTTTATTTTTACTCAAAAATGTTAAAGTCCAGAATCTTAAAATTATATAGAGAATACTCTCAACTGTTATAGATCTATGGCATGGAAACTTTACCAAAGAAAAATGTTGGAAGCTGCATTATACTTGGTATAAGTGCTGAGGCTTGAGAAGAAAGATGTTAAGGGTGCAATAGAAAATTTCTAAGTGCTGAGCCCTTAATCAAATCAAAAAAAAAAGAAGCTCACAAGCTAAAATTATGATTGAACCAGATCATGAATCTGAATCAATCATAAAGGCTTGCAGATCAATATAATAAGAACATGCCATGCCTCTTTTACAGTTGAAAATATTCTTATATTTTACTGAGATCAAGACATATTGACCCCATTTAGGAAATAACTGTCTGCTTATTTCTGAGGAGAATTATGCTAGGAAAGATTATGGATGTTTCCATGTTTGCAGTGACATGTTCACTTAGCATATTTGATGATAGGATTTAAGTCAATACACTAGTAAATAAACTAGGGAAGGGAAGGCCAAGAAGGCTGCTGGAATGCTTGTCATATTTGAAGTATGCAAGTTGGCACATGGTTTGTTTAAGCCCTGAGATCTTTGTGCAATGATGTGAATTAGTTCATTGCAATGTGTCCCTGTGATTCCTTAATAGCAGATGAGGCAGGAATTTAAATTGAATTATACAACCTGTAAATGAAGAAATAGGAATATGAATATTTCTTAGGTTGGTTGGTATGGAACCATGATGGTTCCAGTGAATGCAAATGTTGCAAATAGATAATTATGTTTGCATGGTTATGTATGCAAGTGTAAGAATGATAGATGAGTATATCATACCAGAATCAACTTATTTATACCATGTTAAAGTAATTGATTGCAGAAATTTGCTTAAATAACTAGTTGGTACTCTTACATTCTCTGTTGCTTAATATCATGAATGTATTGATGTTACTCATACCAGATCTTAGATCTGAACCTTGTTTTCTCATGGCATATGGGGTGTCTCATTTTAAAATGAGGCAGCCACTCATGCTCTTTCAGGGAACGCAGGCACTAAGTAGAAAATGAAGTTATGGCTATTATGGAGGAGTGAATGAACACGCTAGCTAGTTTCAATAAGAGCTTAAATTGATTATATCTGCATGTATTCAGGAAAAAAAATTATGTTTCTAAGATTTCCAGTCATGTAATGAATATTCTATGGTTAGTGATCAAGTTGCTCTTATGTACTGTAAAGTGTCAGATTAAATTAGTTGTTCTGTCGAAATTATTGTGTGTTAAGGTTTGATTTGTTTTTGAAGTAGTGTCTGGAACATAAACAAGAAAAATATGCTCAAGTATTAGCTATGAAAATCTGGTAAAGAAATATACAGTTATGTGAGTAATTGCTTTGCAATTATATTATGCATTAGACAATCTTTAGTCATTTTAAAAACACTGAGTTTTGGAGTAAATTTAGAATTTACCTTGAAGTATACCTTTAAGTATCTAATTGTTTTTCCTCTGAATTATGTCTACAAATGGTTCAAGTCTACTTTCTAAATTGTTTTTGAGAAAAGTAATTGTATGGGAAGGCTACAGGTATGATGCAAATGACTGGCATTTCAATTGCCATGATCAGGTACCTGGCATGACACTAGGCACATGAGTTAACCAGCTTCAAATAAGTGAAGTTTTGGTTGATTATGTTTGGTGGTGTCTTGATAGTAAAATGCCTTTCAAAAAGCTTTAGGCCATTTAGCACATGTTTTACCATAACCAATTTTCAAAGTCATAACAGATATACCATCTGGACAGGCTTGCACAAGCAAACCTGGAATTATTCTTATGAATATTTTTAAGTTCAAATTCTTGACATAGCAAATCTTATGCAAATACACAACTCACTATGTGACATGTGGGCTAAGATTAAGGCAAACAAGTCACATAGATTGAATCTTAAATAAGAAAGTTTTTTTTAGAAAATACATAAGTGGAAAATGATAAGTGAATATATCATCTCTGGCCTTAGCCAAATATCAATACCTTTGATCCATGATCTGAAATAAAAATCTCAAGAATCTAGAGATTTAACTGTCAAGGTAAATTGATATTAAAAACTATCAATTAGAATGAGTAAGTTCATATAAATTAAATATGCATAGGATTTACTGACTTATTACAAATATTCAAAAGTATATAGTAATAAACTTTAGGCAGAATTGCTAAAATCTAAATCAAACAGAATGCTCTTATACAACAAATAAAAATAAAGTATATACTCTGAATTTAAACAAGAGGAACACATACATCTTCATATGTATGTGTATATTATTAGAAATACACTGATATATTTATATTGGTAATGAGTTTGAATCCTGGTTTGAATTGTTTGAAAGAAAATGACCCTGATAATTCAAAGGAAATTTAAATCAAACTTAAAAGTGCAAATGAATATATGTGGACATTCAAATACATATAAATTAAATGTGTATATGCATGTACACATATTATATCTATGGAAAGAAAAAAAATCCCTATGAAATTAAGGTAGAAATAGGAGGGTCATTTCAGTTGGTATCAGAGCACTTGGTTGCCTTGGTTGCTAAGTATTATAGAAATGTATTATGTCTGTTTGTTTTGGATGAAATAATTTAGATAAGAAAATAGAAATTATAGAAGTACTCATAATATACTAATACCATTTGCCCAGAATTTAGTTAGCAGACCATGGTAGGAAGAGGATCTCATCACAATGTAGGACCCAGTGCACCTCAAATGCTTGATATGCAAGAATTTGTGAGGTTTTAAGAGATGGAATTGGGCATAGGCCTGAGAACCCACATGAAGAGCTTTCAAAACTACTGAAGACTTATTCCAATTTGGGAGGCAGGAGTTTTGAAGGAACTGAGAATGTGATGGAAATTCAAGCATGGTTGAGAACACTTGATAGGATTTTCAATGACATGCAGTTAGATGATCAAAGGAAGAGGCAAGTAGCTTCAAGACAACTGAAAGGGGTAGCTTTAAGCTGGTGGGAGGTGATCATAGCTGGAAGAAATGAAAATGAAATCACTTGGAATCAGTTCAAGGAGATGTTGGAGGCAAGATTTGTACCAGCATCAGCCAAGACCACTTTGCTTGAAGAATTTATCAAACTTAGGCAGGGAACTTTGAATGTCACTGAATACACTCAAAAGTTTGAGGGGCTATCTAATTATGGAGCAATGCTAGTGGCAGATGAAGCATCCAAAAATGATAGGTATATAAAAGGACTGAACCCAGGACTTAGCAGAGCTATGCTACCATATGCAGATAGAACTTTTGATCAAGTAATTGATCTGGCCTTGAAATTGGAACAACATGACAAAGAAAGAGAGAAATATAGGAATTTTAAGAGCAACAACAAGAAGGATAAGGGAAGATATCACCCTTATGATAAAAAGAAATTAAGGAGCAAAACTTTGAAACTAGTAAAGATCCAGTGGAGTAGTGATCCTATTGACTGCACATGGGAGCTAGAGGATAAGATTAGGATGGATTATCCTAAGCTTTTTGCAAATTAAAAGGTAATTTTTTTTTCTGGAAAAATTTGTTATGCATGGTTGATATGATTGAATATGTTTTGTTTATGCATATGCTTGATAGATTTTCATAAGGTCAGCGAATGCTTATTACAAATACTAGGAAAATTGTGAGGACACAATTCCTAAAAGGAGGGGTGAATGTAATACCCCAAAATTTTGTGAAAAATCATTTTTATAAAATGATTTAATTTTTGAAATATTTAGATTTAAATGTGGTGAAATTTTTGGGAATAAATAGTGTGCAAGGATATGTGGGCACATGCACATGGCACAAGGAAAAGATTCAAAAATTTCTGGAAAAAAAAATGATGATAATAAAATAAATAAACTGAGCAAGGAAGCATTTCAAATGTGATTTTGAAATGTTGATTATTAATCAAATTAAAGATGTTTTTTTTTGCATGAAAATTAAATATTCCGAGTAAAAAAAAATATGTACACTTATGCACCTATATATTTTCTGTGAGCAGAAAGTGTTAAAGCAAAACAATAAAAAGGAAACATTAAAATGACATGAAATGTAATACAAGTCAATATGCTTGTATAGGCAAAAATAGCAAAGGGGATTCTCAGAAATAATTAAAATATAAAATATGGTAGTCACACTTTTAACATGACTAGGTGAGTGGCCATTTTCTGAAAAAGTAAAGAAAAGAAAATGCAGCCTTTAATTGGTTAATATGACCGGGGTAATTAGGGATAAAGAATGAGAAAATGCAAACACACAATGCATGATGTTAGCCAGGACAGAAATGGAATTTTGTCTTGAGAAAAACCCTAGTAAAAATATGCTTATAAATAAGTAGTTATGGCCAGAGAAATTGTTTTACCCGAGCTACTTATAATAGGAAAAGAAGAAAACATTTTAAAGGAAGGGAAAATATACTCAGGGATTTTCTGGATTAATAAGAAGAAATATTTAGGTGAGTAACCTCACTGAGTTCATGGCATTAAGACCTGAGATGAGGCAGCCACTTTTATATTGCCATTTATATATTTCTGGTTTTGATGTATATGATTTCATCAATGCTTTTTGGATGTCTTATTTTAAATCTGATATGATTTAATATGGATGTTTTTGGTGATCTTTGATTTGTTGAGACATTTGTCTTTGGATGTGTATCATACTGTTTTATTTTTACTCAAAAATGTTAAAGTCCAGAATCTTAAAATTATATAGAGAATACTCTCAACTGTTATAGATCTATGGCATGGAAACTTTACCAAAGAAAAATGTTGGAAGCTGCATTATACTTGGTATAAGTGCTGAGGCTTGAGAAGAAAGATGTTAAGGGTGCAATAGAAATTTTCTAAGTGCTGAGCCCTTAATCAAATCAAAAAAAAAAGAAGCTCACAAGCTAAAATTATGATTGAACCAGATCATGAATCTGAATCAATCATAAAGGCTTGCAGATCAATATAATAAGAACATGCCATGCCTCTTTTACAGTTGAAAATATTCTTATATTTTACTGAGATCAAGACATATTGACCCCATTTAGGAAATAACTGTCTGCTTATTTCTGAGGAGAATTATGCTAGGAAAGATTATGGATGTTTCCATGTTTGCAGTGACATGTTCACTTAGCATATTTGATGATAGGATTTAAGTCAATACACTAGTAAATAAACTAGGGAAGGGAAGGCCAAGAAGGCTGCTGGAATGCTTGTCATATTTGAAGTATGCAAGTTGGCACATGGTTTGTTTAAGCCCTGAGATCTTTGTGCAATGATGTGAATTAGTTCATTGCAATGTGTCCCTGTGATTCCTTAATAGCAGATGAGGCAGGAATTTAAATTGAATTATACAACCTGTAAATGAAGAAATAGGAATATGAATATTTCTTAGGTTGGTTGGTATGGAACCATGATGGTTCCAGTGAATGCAAATGTTGCAAATAGATAATTATGTTTGCATGGTTATGTATGCAAGTGTAAGAATGATAGATGAGTATATCATACCAGAATCAACTTATTTATACCATGTTAAAGTAATTGATTGCAGAAATTTGCTTAAATAACTAGTTGGTACTCTTACATTCTCTGTTGCTTAATATCATGAATGTATTGATGTTACTCATACCAGATCTTAGATCTGAACCTTGTTTTCTCATGGCATATGGGGTGTCTCATTTTAAAATGAGGCAGCCACTCATGCTCTTTCAGGGAACGCAGGCACTAAGTAGAAAATGAAGTTATGGCTATTATGGAGGAGTGAATGAACACGCTAGCTAGTTTCAATAAGAGCTTAAATTGATTATATCTGCATGTATTCAGGAAAAAAAATTATGTTTCTAAGATTTCCAGTCATGTAATGAATATTCTATGGTTAGTGATCAAGTTGCTCTTATGTACTGTAAAGTGTCAGATTAAATTAGTTGTTCTGTCGAAATTATTGTGTGTTAAGGTTTGATTTGTTTTTGAAGTAGTGTTTGGAACATAAACAAGAAAAATATGCTCAAGTATTAGCTATGAAAATCTGGTAAAGAAATATACAGTTATGTGAGTAATTTCTTTGCAATTATATTATGCATTAGACAATCTTTAGTCATTTTAAAAACACTGAGTTTTGGAGTAAATTTAGAATTTACCTTGAAGTATACCTTTAAGTATCTAATTGTTTTTCCTCTGAATTATGTCTACAAATGGTTCAAGTCTACTTTCTAAATTGTTTTTGAGAAAAGTAATTGTATGGGAAGGCTACAGGTATGATGCAAATGACTGGCATTTCAATTGCCATGATCAGGTACCTGGCATGACACTAGGCACATGAGTTAACCAGCTTCAAATAAGTGAAGTTTTGGTTGATTATGTTTGGTGGTGTCTTGACAGTAAAATGCCTTTCAAAAAGCTTTAGGTCATTTAGCACATGTTTTACCATAACCAATTTTCAAAGTCATAACAGATATACCATCTGGACAGGCTTGCACAAGCAAACCTGGAATTATTCTTATGAATATTTTTAAGTTCAAATTCTTGACATAGCAAATCTTATGCAAATACACAACTCACTATGTGACATGTGGGCTAAGATTAAGGCAAACAAGTCACATAGATTGAATCTTAAATAAGAAAGTTTTTTTTAGAAAATACATAAGTGGAAAATGATAAGTGAATATATCATCTCTGGCCTTAGCCAAATATCAATACCTTTGATCCATGATCTGAAATAAAAATCTCAAGAATCTAGAGATTTAACTGTCAAGGTAAATTGATATTAAAAACTATCAATTAGAATGAGTAAGTTCATATAAATTAAATATGCATAGGATTTACTGACTTATTACAAATATTCAAAAGTATATAGTAATAAACTTTAGGCAGAATTGCTAAAATCTAAATCAAACAGAATGCTCTTATACAACAAATAAAAATAAAGTATATACTCTGAATTTAAACAAGAGGAACACATACATCTTCATATGTATGTGTATATTATTAGAAATACACTGATATATTTATATAAATAATGAGTTTGAATCCTGGTTTGAATTGTTTGAAAGAAAATGACCCTGATAATTCAAAGGAAATTTAAATCAAACTTAAAAGTGCAAATGAATATATGTGGACATTCAAATACATATAAATTAAATGTGTATATGCATGTACACATATTATATCTATGGAAAGAAAAAAAAAATCCCTATGAAATTAAGGTAGAAATAGGAGGGTCATTTCAGATATGATACAAGAAATAGCAGCGGAAAGAAAATAGATAACACCAGTAGTGGATAGAATATCTCCAATAGAATGCTCCAATCCATAGCTAGCGGAAAGCAAGGTCAGTCGTCCAAGGACTGACTAGCTCCAGATAATCTACTCAACCTGAATATCTGAAAACCCAACTCTAGACTGCCCGTGTGGAAAATAGTGGGCACCCAGAGTTTAGGAAGGGAACAATAAACTCTGGATCAGTCATGGGACTGGTATGAGCAAACAAAAACAGTTTATCTTCAAACAAGAAAAACAAAACAATTTCGCCATGCTTTTGGAAAATGAAACTACCATAAGACCTCCCACCACACACACAATGCAAACGCAGAATTGGAGGAGATTTCTTCTTATGATAGTCAAAAATGCTTACTATGCAAAATCATTCGATATTATTATCATTAGTGCATAGTGTCGAAAACCATTTCGAAAATATAATATTAGTCTTAGCCAGCATACAACCATTGTTGTATGCCTACTATAGCTGCTACGTTCAATAGCAGGTTACCGCCACATTCCATAGCAGGTAATACAATTAAAACCGTACTGGGTTCGTATTGTTTCTTTGGATTTCCAACAAATGATCAGGCTAAGGAACTTCCTTACCGAAATGGAAACGCCTTTGGAAAGACGCCCCGAGAACCTAACCGGATCTCTGCAAACAAAAGGCCGACGCTACCTCACGCTTTAACCAAGCTGTAACTAGGTAACTAACACACGAGTCATGTCATCCCCCGGTCGTTACCGACCTTTATCCGAGGGCCCTCGATCACAAAGCAACAACCACAAAGTATAATAACTGTGCAGCATCAACATAGGTAAAATATCTGGGCTCCATACCATGATATCACATTTTATCCAGAAGGAAATGACATACCCTAGGGGCGCTACCCCTACAAACCTTTGCCGCAACATTCCTGTTTCGACCATTACCGGGTTGTGAGGCTCGACGAAGTCTCGTCCACAAAGCCACGCTTTTTCACAAAGCCACGCTTTTTCACAAAGCAACGCTTCGATCAACAAATGATCAGCAGCACTTCGTATGCCACATTACCAAATTGGGAATGTATCACTAGTAACCATCAACTACATAACCTCTGAGCTCGTACGTCTCAGAGAAGGGTGTTAAGTTAAGAGAATAAATTCTCCGCCACCAACAGAAATGTATTTGATAGAAACCAGCTTTACATCTCAAAGTGTAACGTCAGACACACATCCATACAAGTCTGTTCCGGGTTCGAACAAAACCGAAGGCACTTCCAAAGAAGCCCTTGCAAATCCGGATAATTTCTAATCAAGTCCGGACTTCCCATCACTAAAGGTGATAAAAATCTCTATACCGGGGATCAGCCGATGCAGAGACAATCGATGGTAATCCTTTCGTTTTCGAAGTATCCGGTCTTCACCACCGGTCTTCAAATGCTATCCATATACGTCGTATCATTATTTGGAATGGGTTATATGACACAAAGGTCCTTTCCCAACTAAACCGAATAACGAGCGCAATTAAAAAAATCATATGGATACTGGGGTCTCAGTTAAATCACAGCTTAAAGCCCAAAACTTTTCATTCGAATGGTAAAACAAATTACCATTTCCAATCTTTTAAACAAAAAGATTCATTTCAAAAACCTTCAATGGTTTAAACAATTTCCACACTTTTAATCTTTTAAACAAAAAGATTCAATTCACAAAGTTTACCCCGTTCACAAAGATCCATTCATGGATTTCAAAACAATTTCCATTTTAATTGAATTAACTCGTTAAATCTTTAAATCAAGATTTAACTTATAGCTTTCAAACTCGTTTCCAAAGATTCATTCATAGTCTTTCAAGTTAGATTAACTCATCCGGTCTTTGAAATCAAAGACTCACTTCATAGTTTTCAAAACATTTCAATTCCATTTCAAACTTGAAATTCTTTCAACACAAATTGGAAGTTCATTACTTATGTGAAAGCTTTTACTATTTGAAAACAAATAGTTTCGTTTTCAGAAAAATCCAGTTATATTTACACGAGTTAAAACCCTTGAATTAAATTCAAATTCCCAAATCAATACTTTAAAATGGTTTAACCCTTATATAACTTATACAACATCTTTAATCCCTAGTTTCAAATCATAGAATTCAATTTCAAACTTGAATTCAAATTTAAATCAAATTATTTAAATTTTCAAAACTCGATTAAGTTATTCAAAATAAATTTTATCTTTGAAATTCCATTTCAAAAACTTTTCACTTTAAACCCCAATTTCAAAATCAATTGAAATTAAAATTTCAATTTCAAAAACATCAAATTTACATCATCTGTGATTTAACCGATTTCTACGTGAAATCCATATTTGTGTGTGTAAGGGTGTGGTCCAGGGGTTTCACACACAATAGTGCACAACATCAATCATCACAGATATATCGATAAGCGGTATAACCCATAAAGCTTATCTTCATTCACAAATTCATAAATAAAATAAATTTATCAGTCATAAAGAATCACTATTACGATTCGATGTGGGTTTCGGATAACCAACTAGAATCCGACTCCCTGTCGCATCGAAATTCAAATGTCGTTTACGGGTCAAGGGTTTTCACATTCATCCAGAAACATATCACAGATTAATACACAGCAACTAACATCGCAAAATATCACAATCACATAACAGGAATATCAATCCAATACACAACATTCGATAATAATCAATCATCTTTAATTAAGATGAATTAATCGTGTGATTTGAACTAATTAACCACATAATTACTTTCATTAATCATCTTTTAATCCATGATTAATTATCATTAATTTCAATTAATTAAATCTTAATCACCTTCATAAATTTATAAATCTTCAATTAATTAATTATTCTTAATTAATTATCCTTAATTATAAATTAATTAGCTTTAAATTAATAATTAATTGATCTTTAGTTAATTACAAATCATTAATCAATATAAATTAACTTAACTTTAAGTTAACAAATTTAAAACATTAAATCAACTTCTTAATTACTTAATTAAGTTTTATTTAAAATAAACCCCTTTCAAATATAAGTTTTAAAACATTTTAATTAAACTTAATTAACTTTTAGAAATATTTTTATTTCAAAACCTTTAACTACATATTTGTACTTAACAACAATCATTATTTTAAGAAAAATAAGTTTAGAAATTAAATTTACTTAAATTGTTCAAGTTTAAAAAACTGGAAATTAAAAACCCAAGACCTACTTCGGGTATTCCCCGAGAAAAATACTCATTTACTTCGAGTCTTGTCGAAAGTTTACCCGAGTGCCAAAATTTCAACCTTAAAAATCTTCTAAGTATTTTCGACCCGGTACTTCAATAATTTCTCTCGAGTTCGACTTCGAGTCGAATGCCTGCTCACTCGTGCTTGAACCCGAGCCTTCTTCCCCAATCTCCATCACTTCCAGATGCACGAAACTTCACGCGTGCACGTGCACCGTGACCACATCCACCTCCGACCAACTTCGATCATCTTCCCTCATCGGCGACTGAACCCCAACCCTATTCCGATCATCAAAACGATGATGAAATCATCGTAGCAAAATCGAGCGTTCGTGCTCGAACTGGAACCAAAATACAACCTGGAAATGGCCTCGTTCTCGCCAATACCATTCCCCTAAGTTTAGCTACACTCGATCATCCAGATATGACGAACCAAACCAAACACTCAACCCAGTAGAAACTAGGGTTACAAACTTCAAAAATTAACCACCATTACCACAAAGTTCTGATCAACATCCTGGCATTTTTCTCCCACTCCCTGATCATCCACCTACCTTCAGAAAAACCCACGACCATTCCGTCCCCTTAGATTGCCAAAGATTGCCCCAAATACAATCTCCAGTTGAACCCAAAATGCAACCTCATTACATCATTAAAAAATTTGATATTTATTTTAAAAATCATAACTTTTAAAGACGATTCAAGTTATAAACTTAAATCAGTAAATTCGAGTGATATATTTTAACATGTTAAAGGATTTCTACTGTTATTTTCCCAATACAAGCATATTGCAAAAGTTACATACCTGTTAATAAATTTTAGTCCCTAGATTATACTAAAACTAAAATATTTTGTTTTGGATCCAAGAACTAATATTGATTCAATAAAAAGATATGGATTTTTCCTTTCTTTGAAACAGGTTTCTAAAACCCTGTAAACATATGAACAGAGATACATATTCTTATCTTTAAACATACCCATACATGCACAACCCAGGCAAGCATATTTCAGCATCTAAACAACACTTTTAAATGTAAATCCAACCATTTAAACCATAAAAGAAAATTCAAGTGGGGTTTTCTCACAGAAACAAAGGATTAAGGTGGGAAATTTTGCTCACCTGTGAGTAAGGGCAGAGAACAAAGAACAGAGGATCAGGTTTTGAAACTTCTATTATTATTATTTTTAAATCCTGGAAAATGCTTTGAATGTGGAAGCTTGCATTTGTTTTTTTGATCTGAAGTTTGAAAACTTGATGTTGATCTTTCTGGAATGCTTGAAAACAGAGCCTGCCTTGATTCCAGGTTTGCTGAGTTGATCATTCCAAGTTTTTAAGATTGGAGATTATCTTTGTTTTTCAGTTGTTTGATTTTCCAGTTGAAGCTGAAACTTGTTCTTGCATTTGTTTAAGTTTAAGATGGACGAAATAAAATAAAAAGGCTTGATATAAAGAAGTGGTTTATAGGGTGTATATTTGTACAAGTGATAATGTTATTTGTTTAAGCTGAAATGAAAGTTGTACAAGTGATATTATGTATTTGTACAACATCAGAGATATTTTTATCAAGTGGTGGCTGATGTACATCTCGAGTTGGCTAAAATGTCATGTACTAAGGGATATAGCATTAATTGCTTTGGTACCATTTTTGTTTACCAGGTAAGATCTTGGAGGCTAAAGATATCTTGTATATAATTTTATTTGTTTGGCTTATTTCTTTGTTTCGGCTGTTATAAAAATATTTGAGGATATTTTTGATGTGGCTTCCTCCACAAGCTTTCATACTTGTCTCCTTTTTTCTTTCTTACTTGTTTACTTGTTTCCATGTTTTCTTCTCATTTATATTTTGTTTCTTTTGCTAAGTCTAATTGTTTTATAATGTAAATGAACTCCTATCTTTTTATTTTATCTTTTATGACTTTTATTTGTTTTATTACTTGTCTCAAATTCAAGTATATATTTAATTTATTTATTATCTCTATTTATAACTCAAATATTTATTTCTCTTCTATTTTTAGTTTAAATATTTATCATAAATTTTACTTTAATAATTATTGTTTTATATCTCTCCATATACACATATATTCACATTTATACAATATTTACAATATTTAAAGTTTAAATGATTTATACCAAATTTATTTGAGTTCGGGGAAACTCGCATCCCTTTAATCGATAAATTTCACAATCTTAATTCAAAAATAAATTTAAATATCAATTTAAATTTATATAAAATCCGGGGTCGTTACAGACTTCCCCCCTTAAAAGAATTTCGTCCTCGAAATTTGCCAGGGAGACACAAGGATAGATGAAGAATGTTTCATCAAATCAAACTGAACATCTATTCTGCATTTGGTTTACCAAATCAGAATATCGATAACAGATACAAGAACGAATCTGTTTGACACTTCACAAGATACTCGGGTTATCCAGATCTACGAAATATACAGTGTCATCGGTTAGTTCGAAAGGATAACTAACCATTCGTAGAACATATCGGGACCCAAAGAATAGATAGATATATGGATACAATTTCAAAACTTTCAGTTTGAAACTAGAATATACCCATCAACCATAGAAATCAAAGCAACCAATACATCCAACAAACAATTTTGGCCTACTTGGAGTTTATGTCCCATATTAATATATCGAATTCCCTTTCTGGATCAACCAGAAAATACCGAAGAATTGAGAAGAGATGACGAACAAAAGAGATTGATAGAGAAAAGATTGCTTCCTAGTTGTTACAAAGTATTGACCATTTATAGTCGTATTCCCCTGTCCCCTATCTCATCCTCTTCTTACACTCATACTCACTATCAGTGGATAGTAAGAGAATTTACTGAGGCATACGGATAGATATCTGAGGAATACTCATTCTAGGGTATACTTCACCCTATCTCTAATGAGCTACTTAATGTGTTATACTCCTGAGCTAAAGTTCAACCTTAGCTCTGATACCAAATGTAAAGACCCAAAAGTCGACCTTCGAAAATCGGCATCCGAACTTCGCTTGTACTCAAAATGCCGTAGATTCAAACGCTGAATCTGGTTCCCCGGAGCTTATAACATCATTAAGTATAACAACACAGCGGAAAAAGAATATATCAATTACATAACATTGATACAATGATAGATACAAAATCTGATACAATATGATACAACAGATATCAATATACATCAGAGATATGATACAAGAAATAGCAGCGGAAAGAAAATAGATAACACCAGCAGTGGATAGAATATCTCCAATAGAATGCTCCAATCCATAGCTAGCGGAAAGCAAGGTCAGTCGTCCAAGGACTGACTAGCTCCAGATAATCTACTCAACCTGAATATCTGAAAACCCAACTCTAGACTGCCCGTGTGGAAAATAGTGGGCACCCAGAGTTTAGGAAGGGAACAATAAACTCCGGATCAGTCATGGGACTGGTATGAGCAAACAAAAACAGTTTATCTTCAAACAAGAAAAACAAAACAATTTCGCCATGCTTTTGGAAAATGAAACTACCATAAGACCTCCCACCACACACACAATGCAAACGCAGAATTGGAGGAGATTTCTTCTTATGATAGTCAAAAATGCTTACTATGCAAAATCATTCGATATTATTATCATTAGTGCATAGTGTCGAAAACCATTTCGAAAATATAATATTAGTCTTAGCCAGCATACAACCATTGTTGTATGCCTACTATAGCTGCTACGTTCAATAGCAGGTTACCGCCACATTCCATAGCAGGTAATACAATTAAAACCGTACTGGGTTCGTATTGTTTCTTTGGATTTCCAACAAATGATCAGGCTAAGGAACTTCCTTACCGAAATGGAAACGCCTTTGGAAAGACGCCCCGAGAACCTAACCGGATCTCTGCAAACAAAAGGCCGACGCTACCTCACGCTTTAACCAAGCTGTAACTAGGTAACTAACACACGAGTCATGTCATCCCCCGGTCGTTACCGACCTTTATCCGAGGGCCCTCGATCACAAAGCAACAACCACAAAGTATAATAACTGTGCATCATCAACATAGGTAAAATATTTGGGCTCCATACCATGATATCACATTTTATCCAGAAGGAAATGACATACCCTAGGGGCGCTACCCCTACAAACCTTTGCCGCAACATTCCTGTTTCGACCATTACCGGGTTGTGAGGCTCGACGAAGTCTCGTCCAAAAAGCCACTCTTTTTCACAAAGCCACGCTTTTTCACAAAGCAACGCTTCGATCTACAAATGATCAGCAGCATTTCGTATTCCACATTACCAAATTGGGAATGTATCACTAGTAACCATCAACTACATAACCTCTGAGCTCGTACGTCTCAGAGAAGGGTGTTAAGCTAAGAGAATAAATTCTCCGCCACCAACAGAAATGTATTTGATAGAAACCAGCTTTACATCTCAAAGTGTAACGTCAGACACACATCCATACAAGTCTGTTCCGGGGTCGAACAGAACCGAAGGCACTTCCAAAGAAGCCCTTGCAAATCCGGATAATTTCTAGTCACGTCCGGACTTCCCATCACTAAAGGTGATAAAAATCTCTATACCGGGGATCAGCCGATGCAGAGACAATCGATGGTAATCCTTTCGTTTTCGAAGTATCCGGTCTTCACCACCGGTCTTCAAATGCTATCCATATACGTCGTATCATTATTCGAAATGGGTTATGACACAAAGGTCCTTTCCCGGCTAAACCGAATAACGAGCGCAATTAAAAAAAATCATATGGATACTGGGGTCTCAGTTAAATCACAGCTTAAAGCCCAAAACTTTTCATTCGAATGGTAAAACAAATTACCATTTCCAATCTTTTAAACAAAAAGATTCATTTCAAAAACCTTCAATGGTTTAAAAAATTTCCACATTTTTAATCTTTTAAACAAAAAGATTCAATTCACAAAGTTTACCCCGTTCACAAAGATCCATTCATGGATTTCAAAACAATTTCCATTTTAATTGAATTAACTCGTTAAATCTTTAAATCAAGATTTAACTTATAGCTTTCAAACTCGTTTCCAAAGATCCATTCATAGTCTTTCAAAACAATTCCATTTCAAGTTAGATTAACTCATCCGGTCTTTGAAATCAAAGACTCACTTCATAGTTTTCAAAACATTTCAATTCCATTTCAAACTTGAAATTCTTTCAACACAAATTGGAAGTTCATTACTTATGTGAAAGCTTTTACTATTTGAAAACAAATAGTTTTGTTTTCAGAAAAATCCAGTTATATTTACACGAGTTAAAACCCTTGAATTAAATTCAAATTCCCAAATCAATACTTTAAAATGGTTTAACCCATATATAACTTATACAACATCTTTAATCCCTAGTTTCAAATCATAGAATTCAATTTCAAACTTGAATTCAAATTTAAATCAAATTATTTAAATTTTCAAAACTCGATTAAGTTATTCAAAATAACTTTTATCTTTGAAATTCCATTTCTAAAGCTTTTCACCTTAAACCCCAATTTCAAAATCAATTGAAATTAAAATTTCAATTTCAAAAACATCAAATTTACATCATCTGTGATTTAACCGATTTCTACGTGAAATCCATATTTGTGTGTGTAAGAGTGTGATCCAAGGGTTTCACACACAATAGTGCACAACATCAATCATCACAGATATATTGATAAGCGGTATAACCCATAACGCTTATCTTCATTCACATATTCATAAATAAAATAAATTTATCAGTCATAAAGAATCACTATTACGATTCGATGTGGGTTTCGGATAACCAACTGGAATCCGACTCCCTGTCGCATCGAAATTCAAATGTCGTTTACGGGTCAAGGGTTTTCACATTCATCCAGAAACATATCACAGATTAATACACAGCAAATAACATCGCAAAATATCACAATCACATAACAGGAATATCAATCCAATACACAACATTCGATAATAATCAATCATCTTTAATTAAGATGAATTAATCGTGTGATTTGAACTAATTAACCACATAATTACTTTCATTAATCATCTTTTAATCCATGATTAATTATCATTAATTTCAATTAATTAAATCTTAATCACCTTCATAAATTTATAAATCTTCAATTAATTAATTATTCTTAATTAATTATCCTTAATTATAAATTAATTAGCTTTAAATTAATAATTAATTGATCTTTAGTTAATTACAAATCATTAATCAATATAAATTAACTTAACTTTAAGTTAACAAATTTAAAACATTAAATCAACTTCTTAATTACTTAATTAAGTTTTATTTAAAATAAACCCCTTTCAAATATAAGTTTTAAAACATTTTAATTAAACTTAATTAACTTTTAGAAATATTTTTATTTCAAAACCTTTAACTACATATTTGTACTTAACAACAATCATTATTTTAAGAAAAATAAGTTTAGAAATTAAATTTACTTAAATTGTTCAAGTTTAAAAAACTGGAAATTAAAAACCCAAGACCTACTTCGGGTATTCCCCGAGAAAAATACTCATTTACTTCTAGTCTTGTCGAAAGTTTACCCGAGTGCCAAAATTTCAACCTTAAAAATCTTCTAAGTATTTTCGACCCGGTACTTCAATAATTTCTCTCGAGTTCGACTTCGAGTCGAATGCCTGCTCACTCGTGCTTGAACCCGAGCCTTCTTCCCCAGTCTCCATCACTTCCAGATGCACGAAACTTCACGCGTGCACGTGCACCGTGACCACATCCACCTTCGACCAACTTCGATCATCTTCCCTCATCGGCGACTGAACCCCAACCCTATTCCGATCATCAAAACGATGATGAAATCATCGTAGCAAAATCGAGCGTTCGTGCTCGAACTGGAACCAAAATACAACCTGGAAATGGCCTCGTTCTCGCCAATACCATTCCCCTAAGTTTAGCTACACTCGATCATCCAGATATGACGAACCAAACCAAACACTCAACCCAGTAGAAACTAGGGTTACAAACTTCAAAAATTAACCACCATTACCACAAAGTTCTGATCAACATCCTGGCATTTTTCTCCCACTCCCTGATCATCCACCTACCTTCAGAAAAACCCATGACCATTCCGTCCCCTTAGATTGCCAAAGATTGCCCTAAATACAATCTCCAATTGAACCCAAAATGCAACCTCATTACATCATTAAAAATTTTGATATTTATTTTAAAAATCATAACTTTTAAAGACGATTCAAGTTATAAACTTAAATCAGTAAATTCGAGTGATAGATTTTAACATGTTAAAGGATTTCTACTGTTATTTTCCCAATACAAGCATATTGCAAAAGTTACATACCTGTTAATAAATTTTAGTCCCTAGATTATACTAAAACTAAAATATTTTGTTTTGGATCCAAGAACTAATATTGATTCAATAAAAAGATATGGATTTTTCCTTTCTTTGAAACAGGTTTCTAAAACCCTGTAAACATATGAACAGAGATACATATTCTTATCTTTAAACATACCCATACATGCACAACCCAGGCAAGCATATTTCAGCATCTAAACAACACTTTTAAATGTAAATCCAACCATTTAAACCATAAAAGAAAATTCAAGTGGGGTTTTCTCACAGAAACAAAGGATTAAGGTGGGAAATTTTGCTCACCTGTGAGTAAGGGCAGAGAACAAAGAACAGAGGATCAGGTTTTGAAACTTCTATTATTATTATTTTTAAATCCTGGAAAATGCTTTGAATGTGGAAGCTTGCATTTGTTTTTTTGATCTGAAGTTTGAAAACTTGATGTTGATCTTTCTGGAATGCTTGAAAACAGAGCCTGCCTTGATTCCAGGTTTGCTGAGTTGATCATTCCAAGTTTTTAAGATTGGAGATTATCTTTGTTTTTCAGTTGTTTGATTTTCCAGTTGAAGCTGAAACTTGTTCTTGCATTTGTTTAAGTTTAAGATGGACGAAATAAAATAAAAAGGCTTGATATAAAGAAGAGGTTTACAGGGTGTATATTTGTACAAGTGATAATGTTATTTGTTTAAGCTGAAATGAAAGTTGTACAAGTGATATTATGTATTTGTACAACATCAGAGATATTTTTATCAAGTGGTGGCTGATGTACATCTCGAGTTGGCTAAAATGTCATGTACTAAGGGATATAGCATTAATTGCTTTGGTACCATTTTTGTTTACCAGGCAAGATCTTGGAGGCTAAAGATATCTTGCATATAATTTTATTTGTTTGGCTTATTTCTTTGTTTCGGCTGTTATAAAAATATTTGAGGATATTTTTGATGTGGCTTCCTCCACAAGCTTTCATACTTGTCTCCTTTTTTCTTTCTTACTTGTTTACTTGTTTCCATGTTTTCTTCTCATTTATATTTTGTTTCTTTTGCTAAGTCTAATTGTTTTATAATGTAAATGAACTCCTATCTTTTTATTTTATCTTTTATGACTTTTATTTGTTTTATTACTTGTCTCAAATTCAAGTATATATTTAATTTATTTATTATCTCTATTTATAACTCAAATATTTATTTCTCTTCTATTTTTAGTTTAAATATTTATCATAAATTTTACTTTAATAATTATTGTTTTATATCTCTCCATATACACATATATTCACATTTATACAATATTTACAATATTTAAAGTTTAAATGATTTATACCAAATTTATTTGAGTTGGGGGAAACTCGCATCCCTTTAATCGATAAATTTCACAATTTTAATTCAAAAATAAATTTAAATATCAATTTAAATTTATATAAAATCCGGGGTCGTTACATGAAATGTTGAAATTGAACTTGTTTAAATAAAATTGTTTAAGGATTTAATTTGAAACTTTAAAGTGGAACTGGGATATGGTTTGAATTTATTGGAAGTGAGTAATTGTGAAGGTTTATATTTTAACTTAAACTTTGAATTTACTTTAATTAAAATGGTTTAAATTGGTATTTCCAAGTTTGGACGTGAAATGGATTTGATTTAAATTGTTTCAAAATGAGAATGTGAATTAGAACTTTCAGCCTTTGAATAAAACTGACTAAATTGAATATGAAGTAAAGTTTAAAATCATTAAATTGAGGTTAATTTAAATGGAATTTTGAATATAAAGTTGACTTAAATTAGAAGCCGAAAAATTGAATTCTTATGATTTGGAATTTGAACCTTGTTGTGAAAGAAAGAAACAATTTTAATATAAACAATTTTAATATAAAAACTATTGTAATAATCAAATTGTTTTAATATATAAACTATTATAATTATTCAAACAATTTTAATTATTCAAAACTATTTTCAATACTAAAACTATTTTATATTTTAAATTATTTTCAATCTTTAAACTATTTTAATCATTCCAAACTATTTTTCAATATTAAAACTATTTTAATTATTCAAACCATTTTCAATGTTCAAACTGTTTTAAAAGGGAACTATTTAGATTTAAATCATTAATTTAAATACGAATGTTTTGATATGAAGGTATAACCTGTTTTGAATTCGAAATGGTTTTGAAGCGAATCTGCTATTTTGATATGAAGTATGACTTGTTCTTGAAATTTAAAAGAACCACTGGTGTGTAAAATGACGTTTGGATGTTAAAGAGACCGGGGTCGGATTAATGGCATGCTCTATGTTATTCTATCGGATCCACTTTAAAAAACGTGCATGTGGTGGATGTTATCCAGAATGTAGAGGTTGAATTGGCAACGTTTGCTAGATTGAAGAAAGAGAACGATGATGGGTAGACCTCGACATTTGTGTGAATTTGAAATGACTAAAACAGGAGCCATACCTGACCAATGAGGCTTAGCTACCTCTAGCGACATCTGTTCTTTGTATTTCCATCTTGATTTTTTTTGGACTCGATTGGTGCACTTTGAATTGATTATGGGATGGATGTTCGCGGTGGGCCATTAGGGTTCCCACTAGTCAGAAACTGCAAAAGGGTAGTATTCTACCTTGGGCATGCCTCACATGCCTTGTCATACTTTTATCCTTATATGCGCCCACTACGATTTTTTTTAGTATTGTACCTATAGGGGACTCACTGACTACCGACGTTACTAGTTGTGTTACAGACCTGCATAGACTACCTGCTTAAAAAGGTGTTAAAGGGATTAATGTAAAGCCTTAACGCTAGGAAAAATATTTATTTTATTAATAGACATTATATTATAGCGTGTCTTACTACATTTTGATAGCTTGATGGATCCTTAGGAGATGGAAAATCCCGTAACATCTCTTAAGTTATTGCACTCACATTTTACACTTGATAGGAGATGGAAAATCTCATAAACATCTCTAAAGCTAGTACATTCATATTACTTGTTATTAATTTAACTTACATAAAAACTTTTAGTTCTAACTCGAATGTTTTGTCTTTTCATTCCGCTCGGGTCAGTCTGAGTATTTCAGTATTGAAGACATTAATCCTTGAAGATGAAGATGGAGTTTGCTAGACCGTATTTACTTTTATTATTCCACAACATTGTTTTGGTATGTTGCTGATTGTACTCTGATTATGTTGTAAAAATTGAAATTAAATGTATATTGCAAAATAGCTTCATGAACTGTTTATTTGATTATTATATTTTGTCATTCCGCTGCTAGATTCTATGTTTTGCTTTCCTTCTTTTCTCTTATTTTCTTATTAAACCCCATTGATAATCTATCCTTTTGAATGGCTTGATTTTGGCATGTGTGGTTTATTGTCCACTTAAGTTGTCCAAAAATGTGGGTTGTCACAAGCATGGAGGCTTCGTCGAACACAAGACGAGCATGGAGTCTACACTGAACACAAGATAAGCATGAAGGCTTTGTCGAACACAAGATGTGCATGAAGGCTACGCCGAACATAAGACAAGCGCAAAGGCTACGCCGAACACAAGACGAGCACGAAGGCTATGCCAAACTGAATAAGTGTAATATACTTTTAATCAGTAATTAAACGAGTGTCGCCTAATGTCCATAACCACTTGAAGGTACTTAAATATTTACAAAAGATTATAAATCCCACTCGATAAAATATTCAATTGAACGGGTCTAAGAATGAACTGATGAAGTAACACAAATAGTACATACCACTTGTTTTATTAAATCGTTTATTTAGATTTCTCATTCAGGTGAGGTAATAGTTTTCTATTGGAAAATATCTTATTTGAAATTGTTTGAACTATTAGCCTAACGACTAAAGATTAATAAATTGGAAATATGATTTTATTTATATAATTGATGTCTCATTTTGAAAATAATTTGAAAACTATATTTTTACTTTACGAAGTTAGTTTTGAAAACCATTTTTTCACATAAGTTATTCACAAAAATATGACTTATGAAACACTTTGAATTTAGTACATAAAATACTTATATAATTGTTTTCATAGGATGAAATTTCCATGGCATCAAAAGCAACAATAAGGAAATTCAAAATCTAAAAATAGGCAGGTAGAAATCCAGCAAAACCAAGCTTTGGAAACATCACATTAAGCAACACAAGAGGCAACATGAATAATGCAATGCAAGAGCACAATGTAGGAGGGAAGAATTTTCCTAGAGCTCACGCTCCAGGCTATGATTGGTTGATCAGTCATTGAGCATCGATCGACCGGTGATGTTGCTTGGAGCGTGCGTACTCTAGACAACACTCTGATTGGCTTGTTTTTGCCTTTCAACGACTAGATCTTGCAACTTTGAACAGAAATTTATTTATGCCTGCACTTAAAACCAGCATATAACAACATTTTAGAAGAGAGATGGAACATGGATTTATAGTAAGATATTTTACAGCATGTACTGACATAGTTTCATGGGATTGTTTTACAGTTAACTAAGCAACCATAGATCATCTGAAAGTTCACAAACGATTCGACCATTAACATGCATATGAAATAAAACTAGATGTGAGGATTACTCACCTTTCTTCTTCAATTTAGGATCCAATACTTCTAATTTCAATTTATTTCTTCAACCATCAAACCCTAAATAGCAACCCAACAAAATGGACACGAAATCTAATTTAATTTACTGTAAAATTAAAATGAGCTTTCTGATAAGATGAACCTGGTTTTGAGATCATTACTTGAGATTAGCTTTAAAAGATATTTTTAATTTGATCTAAAATGAGGAAATTGCAAACTCTATTCAAGGTTTTGAAAGAGGCGAGAAAGAGGTTCTACGTCACATTTCTTTTCTTTACTGTAAATGATGAGAAGAATGTATAGTAAAAGAATAAAAGGGAAGAAACCCATTTCATTTTGTTTTACAATTGAGGTTTGGGTTGAGCAAGTCCAATAAGAAAAATATTTATTCCTTATAAATAGACTTTACCCACTTATATTAAAATTATGTAACTTTCCTTTTTTAATATAATTTGCTTCCCTAAAGAGTGTTTAGTATAATAAATCCACTATCGACATTAATACCCTACTAATTATGAAATCATGAGCTACCCATTTTAATTTCCTCATGTTGACAAAAATAAACATTCATCCTTTATTTGAATTCACGGTTATCATTATAACACTATTTTATAACCTAACCTTAATTCATTTCAATTTCTTACTGAATCTATAATTCAATATTAGTCTATATTACCCAGCTTTCCATTACCATTTATATGTTACTTTTTTAATTATAAATGTTACAAAGCATTATCTTTAGTAACATCCAAATTACCAATTTTTACATAGTTAAGGCTATTTTCAATTTCAGAATTAACAGTACTAGTTTATGATAATAAATCATCATTGATGATCCTTAACTTTCTAAGGTGTCTGTATTTCAAAACAATCCCTTTAGGAATTACTATCTTTTTTCTTTTTATAAATAATCGAATACTTCAACAACTAAAGTATCAATATATCTTTTAAAAATTAGTTACTTACAATTACGATTTCTTAACTTCTCTTTGTAATAAATAAAAAGGATTTACCAAAAATACAATCTATATTCTTTTTGTGACCATAGATTTATAAATTGTAAAATAAATTTCATATCTTAAATTTCCCAATAGCAATTGAATTTTGAGTTCGCATTCCGAAGGAATTTATTACCTTTTATAAAAGAATGCAAGTTCAAAATTTCCCCTATTTTAATACTTGAAAAAAAGAAAATAAATTTCTCATTTAAATCTCCAATTTAATTCATTATTTATTTTTTTAAAGCGATTCTAAAATCAGGGTTATTACATGTCCTATGGTTGGATATGTCTGACATCAGTATAATGTTACACAACTGCTGGTAGCCTCTTGCGGTGGGTAGGCTTCTATTGTGTAGCACTACTAATCTTGCATTCCAACCCTTATTAATGACTAATGTCATTCTTATCCATTTAATCTATTTACATACTAATGTAATTTAAAACCTATCGTAAATGCATACTTGAGGCTACGTGTGTGTGTGTGTGTGTATATATATATATATATATCTTCATTCGTTCTTGTTTAACATTCACTGTTGACAATTCTTCTTTACTTTTCTATGCATTTACATCTTATTTAATTTAAGGTCATACTTATGAATCTTACATAGTTTTACTTTTCAATTACTTTTATCCAAATGTGTATTTTTGATTCCTTTTTTTAACTATTTTTCTTATTCCTATTTACATCACATTTCATTATACTTAAGGACCTTATACTTTAATGCATTTGATCTACTTTCCTCTTCAAAAGGAATGGTTAATGCTATAATTCTCTATGAATATTTAAAAGAGGTTTTGTATTTTGTATGAAATTACAAGGGAATTTTTTTTTCTTTATTGAAATAGACGGTACAAAGTACAGGATTTCTCTTATTTCATACATCTATTTCTTTATATTTACATTTCTTGTTATTCAAACAATACACATATATTTGTAACTTGAATGATCCATATAGACTTATATTGTTACTCCTTTTCATTATAATGAATTAAAATATGTCACCCAACCCAATTACCATAAATCCCAAAATAGTATAATCAAATATATTACATAATCAATTAATCTATTCCATAATCATTACGCATATATAATTCATTATCCAATTCGTTATTTACATTTATTCAATACACGTTCGATAAATTATCAAAGCCAAGATTTATATCTAATTATTACACACTTATAATTAAATATCCAAATCGATTATAAATAGGGATAAATGAAATAGATCATAATGACATAAATCTAATCTTAGAACAAAACATGTAATTTTCTCACTCACCTTGCTTTTAGCTTTCTCACCCTCTAGACCTAGATCTGCTCCATTTTGAATTAAATTTGAATTAGAGTTTCAGATTTATGATTTTACCTTTGTTTCCATTTTGAATTACTTCTAGTCTTCCCTTCTCTTATTTCTAGCTTTTCTCCACTTATATACATATATAATATAATATTTTATTTTTGGAAATCTAGAAATTATGGAGAAAAGAAAATGATAGAGCTTCGCTCCGTGATCTAGAAAATATGAAAGAGAAGTGAGAACGAAGCCTATATTTGTAGGGGTTTGGAGAAATCTTGGAGCGGTAGATTTGCTATAGAGAATCTTTTAGCTTAACCCTGGATGCCTATTAATTTCTTAGTGCACAAGTAAAATATTAGAGCGCATCAACATCATCCATCTGTTATTTTATAATCACGGTTTAACATCAGCAAGGATCGACCGCTCATGTCCTATGGTTGATCGCTACTGGTCGACCAGGGTGTATTATTGGTCGACTTATGCTTGTTTTTAAACGTGATTTATTAATCCGCTGTGATTTTGTTAATTTCATTCCTTCTTTAACCAATCTCGTTCATTTCATTCACACTTTATGTAGTCTTTGAGATTTAGTTTAACATTAACATTTATTAACATCTAAGTTTCCATTAACGTTAATAATTAACATTTAATTTACTTTTATTACCAAAATTGCATATATAATTATTTCAATTCAAAAACTTCAAATGTTAATAACTTTTTCGTTTTAACTTCGATTGGAAAACTTTATGTATGAAAATTGATCAGAAAATTGCTGCGAACCCAATGGAGTAAGTTTCGTAGCCAAATCTGACTTGTGTAAGAATTTTATTTTTCGGCATTACTAATTATTAATTAATTACTTTTAAATTAACTATCGTAAAATTATGGGGTATTACACACCTCTCCAGGTCATGTTGACCCTTAGCATTCCAAGCGTCGACTTCAATTTTTCAAACATTTTGCTTAGGCCTCCCCGTTTGCAATGATCTTGCATCCTTTGGACATCATAAACATAATTTCATACTCCAACTGAGCAAGGTCGATTATGAATTCCAATTCCAAGGCCCAATAAGAATCTTCTCGTCTATAGAATAGTCATGTTGAACGTGTCCTGATGCCTGAATAATCCCATTATACAGCTGTAACGACCCATATTCTATTATTGAAGAATCGTATAATATTTATATTATTTTCATATTAGGTTGTATGGTTATATAATTTTGGAAAATGACTCGTAGGGACATTTTCCACATCTATGATTTTTGCCAGATTTCTAAGTGACTATTTTGACCCTAAGAATTTTGTATGGCCTATAACTTTTGATATGAGTCGAATTGGGGTCTTAAACTACTTCCGTTAAGTCGGGATGATGGTTTTCCTTTCTGTAAAGTGGTCATATAAAGAAAATGGACTTGTGGATAGGGAGATATGGTTGTTTGAAGTTTTATTTGATTTTCAACAGCTTAATGGGTAATTAATAAGTTAATGGTTAGGTCCAAAGCTCATTTTGGGATTAACATGGGTTAGGGCTGATGGGACTCTGTTCCATCATTTTACACTTCCCAAAAATAGAAAGAAACCTTCCATTAACAATCTCTTACCGAAAAAGTCACATAATCCTTATTTTAATCGATGAATTATGTCATTAGCAGGAGATTAGCAATATTAGCGCTTGGATCGAAGATTTTGGTGTTGAAGACCACCTTGAAGCTGCTGTTCATCCTTGGATTTCATGCCATTTGGAGTTGCTTGGGATTTAAGTAAGTGGTTTTAAGCCTATACTCACTAATTAGCCCCTATTAGCGTTTAATGATGTTTTTGAATGATTTTCAAAGTCTAAAACATGCTTTAAACCCTTTTAAATAATATATATAGATTTCAAGTAATTTGGATGAGTTTTGAAAATTCGTGTTCTTAAGGATACTACGCGTTCTTATTGATACTGCCTTTAGATTTAGGACTCATATTGACGTGTTTGTGTGTATGCTTGTTCGTATAGGTTATTTGTGATGATTACTTGATTTTGTAATGTTTGTATCGTTGAAAATGTCGAACGAATAGCTACTTAGTTTAGGAACAACTCAGGGATCAGTATGTAGGGATCGTTACCGATCCATGAATTGTGTGCCAAACTTGATGCGATCGTCATGGGGTTACACGGAAGGCCCCATTATGCCACGTTTAAGTATCAAATCATTTCGAGTTTATATGCTCGAGATTGGTCGTTGGAGAGGGATTAATGGTGATATCTGAGCTTGTGGATCGGTGGACACTTGCCTTGGTTCACGAACCATAATTATGGTTTATGAATGAAAGGAGAAGGGATTGCTTGAGTGTGTGCATGGTTCGCATGCATGGATTGCATGGAGGAATATAGGAGATTCTAAGGCAAGGATTAGGGGTGAAGCTTTGGGTGCAAAAAATAGTTTGGAGCATGGGATCGGGATGTGAATGATGGGAGGAGCAAGAGAAATGGGATGAAGGTAGTCGTAAAGACCCACCCCAACACCCACACTAACAAAGGGTATTACCGGGTAATACTATCTGCTAGTCCAAAGAATAGGGATGGTTAGAAGCGAATGTCTATCAAATGTAACATCCCCTATCTAGAGGCACAAAACTAAACGCTACAGATGCTGCAGTCATCTATAGTATTAGCTTTTGGCGACTAAATACAGCTATGTTAATAGTATCTATAATATCAGAAGCACTTGAATATGAAACAAATTGCAGATCTCAAAATAGCATTTTCTTCATTACATTCAAAACCAATGTTCCATATTCATTTTACATAATCCCAAATACATTCCCAAGCACAGATAAAATATACTTATTATAAAATACGTCAAGAGAGGTATATAAAGATACCCCATTGGATGATCATAGTCATATAGTCATAATTGAGTTAATACAAACACAGCGAAAATACAACAAAACATAAAATTGTAACTCCTAAGTAGCTATCCGTTAGCCTCTTGTTTGCCTCCAGTAGACTTATTCGTCATCCTACTAAAACCTGAAAAAGACCTTAACCCCTCAGCCTACTCAAATCAATTTTGAGCACCGGAGAGTTTAAGGGGAAAACATAAACTTCGAGTCAGACATAAAGCCTGGTGTGAATAATACTATACATCCCGGTTAATAATGTTCAGTGAGACCAAGCTGCTTAGCAGAACGGGTTTCTCTTCACTAACATCCTTTTAAAACATATCTTTTGCAAAACCTTTTCCTGCAACCAAAACCGGTTAAATACTGTAAAGCATCATTATGTAAACATTCATAAATATTAGGTAATAAATGAACTATTTGTTCAAACACATAAGTTTTGTTTGGTTAACTTTTAACCTTTGGCTGACTCGGGCCTACTAGACAATATAAACAAATTAATCTAACATCTGCTAGACACTCCTCTTCTGGATGGTCTATCCTTAACTATCCGTTAAATACTCCTCTTCTGGACAGTCTATCCTTAACTTAATCATCTCCTAGGTCTTCCTGATCCTAATTTTTTTTCGAGCTCGCGAATAACCTATCTGTGCACAAACATATATTCCTTTCGGTGTGTAATTATAATTTTAGTCTTACCTGTGACCAAGCCCTACACACTGGAATTTTGGACAACAATTAGCTAGGGCCGATAGCTAATGTATAGGGCGCGACCCTATACCAGTCCCATCTGGTATTCTAATATCTGAGTCATTTTACTTAGGGATCCCTTCCCATAATTTTCCATGAAAATCTCTTTAAAATGATTTAAACCTTTAAATCAAACTTATATAAGGAAAAAATAATCTCTATGCTTTACTCAAAATCACTTTGCCATGTTATATATACATTTTACTCAAACCTTAGTTGATGAAAACATTGAAATATTTGAAAATACCCCTTTCGACTCCATTGAAAGTACCCCTTTCTAAATCCTTTGAAAGCATCTCTTTCGAAACCATGTAAAACCATTTTATTTATCTAGGCCGAAAGGCCAAAACCTTTCCTTTCGAAACCATACTTTGAACTCCAAATCTTTGAAATCTTTCCTTTCGAAAGCTATAAAACTTTAGACATCTTATCTTAACATACTTTAAAACATTGCCTTAGAAAACCTTTGAAAACCTTCCATTTCGACTCTTTCGAAACCATCAAAAAATAGAACCTTTCGACCCCTTCGAAACCATTTAGAAAATAGTATCTTTTGACTCCTTCGAAAGCTAGCAGTACTGTTCGACTCCTTCGAAAGCTAATAGTACCTTTCGAAAGCATTAAACTTTTAAAACTTAAACTTTTCGAAAGCTCTTTGGGTTCAATTTAAAACATGTGGAAAAACACCTTTTGAAACCATATAAGTCATCTCTTTCGAAACCTTTTTCCTAAGCTATAAGCAATGGTGTCGAAATCATCCCTTCGTAAGCATGGGACAAGCAGCTGATTTTAAAAGACAAGTTTACCTTTCAACCCCATCGAAACCCATTGGCTTCGAAAGGTAGAAAGGTGGCGGCTTGGGGTTTCGACCCCTTCGAAAGCATTAAATTTCTGTTTTATATATTTGACCCAGTCGAAAGCATTGAGTCAAAACCATCTCTTTCGAAAACAAAGCAGGCGTTACTTTTGGTTTATAAAACAAACATACATCAACCTCTTCGGAACCTAAGTTTTCGACCAAGTGCTAAGGGGTTTAGGGTGTATGAATGCTCATCTTCTTATTTTACCCCTCTTCTATTTCATTTTAGTTTATCTTAGTTCATTCATTTTCTATAGCACAGCTACCCTTTGATTAAAATCAAATCTCAATTCCCAAATCAACACATTATTTTATTTAATTTAACTAATTAAATGCTCTAAATAATGTTATGAAAATATGGGGTGTTATAGACTCCCTTCCTTAAAGAATTTTGTCCTCGAAATTACGATAAGGTACACAACAAAACAAACAATGGTAAAACGTACCATCAAACAAATCAGGATAAGAGTCTCTAATCCCGCTCTCAGTCTCCCAAGTACGGTCTCTATCTTCGTCACTCCACTGGACTTTCACTAGTCTGACTGTCTTGTTCCTTAGCCTATTCTCATCTCTCTTGACTATCCGAATCAGCTTTCTAGCTATAGTCAAGTCCGGTTCTACTACTAAATCTTCTAACACTGTAGGTGCTATAGCAGTCTCCGGATCTCTAACACATTTTCTAAGTAAGAAACATGGAAGACATCATGGACTCCAACCAAACTACTTGGTAACTCCACTCTAAAAGTGAGTTTCCCGATCCTCTCAACAACACAGAAAGGTCCAACGAATCTAGGTGCTAACTTTCCTGACTTTCCGAATCTAATCACACCCTTCGTCGGTGAAACCTTAATAAACATAATCTCCAACAGAGAATCCAAGTCTTTCCTTCTCCTATCTGCATAACCTTTCTGCCTAGACTGAGCTTCCTTCATCCTAGCTTGGATCAACTCAATCTTCTCTGCGGCTTCTTTTAACAAATCCGGACCAAGAACCAATCTATCCCCAGTCTCTAACCAACATAGGGGAGACTTGCATGGTCTTCCATACAAAGCTTTGAACGGTGCCATCCTAATACTAGTCTGATAACTATGTTATATGAGAACTTGACTAGATGGAGATGGTCTTCCCATGATCCCCCGAAATCCAATACACAAGCTCTTAACAAATCATCCAAGACTTTGTTAACTCTTTCCATTTGCCCATCAGTCTGTGGATGGTAAGCGGTACTCATGTTGAGCTTGGTTCCTAAAGCTTCCTGTAGACTCTTCCAGAATTCACTAGTAAATAAAGAATCTCTATCACTGACAATATTACTAGGAATCCCATGCAGTCTAACCACATTCTTCATAAACAACTTCGTCAAAATAGGTGTCATCCTAGTTGACATTACTGGAATGAAATGGGCACTCTTATTTAGTCTATCCACTATGACCCATATGCTTTCATTTCCTCTATTAGACCTTGGAAACCCATCAAAAAAATCCATAGAGATAGAATACCACTTCCACATCGAAACTTCCAACGGTTGAAGCAATCCACTTGGCTTCTGGTGTTCAGCCTTTGCCTGTTGGCAATTCAAGCATTGCTTTACACATAAACCAATGTCCTGTTTCATACCTTTCCAGAAGAAACTTCCCTTCATATCCTAATACATCTTCGTTCCTCCTGAGTGGATAGTGAACTTCGAACAATGGCATTCATCCAAAACTTCCTTCCTCATGTCTCCTACATTCGAAACTCATAACTCCATTTCTCCGTCAACCATCCGTTCTGGTCGAGACTGAAATCCTTTAACTCATCGCTATCCGTTCCTTCCCTTAACTTTCTGATTCGCTCAACCAAAACTAGATCCTCCTCCTGTTTAAAAGCTATCTTCTCAATCATTACCGGTTTAACTTCTAAACAAGATAATACATCACTTCCTGCACTAGAACCTACCTCGGATCTATACTACACTCTACAAGCTGATAATGCTTCCAAATCTTTCCACTCGACAATCATTGCCAATACTGCATTTTGATGCTTCCTGCTAAGTGCCTCTGCTGCCTTGTTTTCTTTTCTGGGTGTGTACTCAATTCCAATATCATAAGCAACAATAAACTCCAACCATCTCCGCTGTCTCATGTTCAGCTCCTTCTGAGAGAACAAGTACTTCAACAACTTATGATATGTATAAAGCTCAAATCGTTCTCCCAAAAGGTAATGCCTCCACACTTTCAAAGCAAACATAACTGCAGCTAATTCCAAGTCATGCATTGGATACCTAACTTCATGTGGTCTGAGCTGCCTAGAAGCATAAGCAATTACTTTACCTCTTTGCATCAACACAGCTCCCCATTTAGTTCTACACACATCAGTATAAAAAACTAAATCCTGATTCCCCTCCGGAACCACCAACATCGTGCATGGGTCAATAAGTGTTTCTAGCTCTGGAATGCTTCCTCACACTTATCAGTCCATACAAATTTCACATCCTTTCGTGTAAGCTTAGTCATCGGTGCAGCTATCCATGAAAAGTCCTTTATAAACCTTCGGTAATATCCTGCCAATCATAGAAAACTCTTTATCTCGGCCACTGTCTCGGGTCTCTTCCAGTTATTTACCGCTTCAACCTTAGTCGGATATACAGACAACCCTTTCTCTGAGACTACATGACCAAGGAACTTCACTTCCTTCTTCCAAAAATGGCATATAGAAAATTTAGCCTTCAGCTAATGCTCCCTTAGCATCTCAAGCACAACTCTAAGATGAACTTCATACTCCTTCTCATCCTTAAAGTATATCTGAATATCATCTATGAAAACCAACACGAACCTATCCAAGTGCTTTTGGAAAATTTGGTTCATCAAATCCATAAAGAATGCCGGCGCATTAGTTAGTCCAAACAGCATAACTAACCGTTCGTACGATCCACACCTTGTCCTAAACGCAGTCAAAGGATTACTATCCTCTACCACTCTAAGATGATGAAATCCTGTCACCAAATCTATTTGAGAAAATACCTTGGCTCCGCTTAAATGATCGAACAAATCGTCAATTCTCAGCAATGGATATCGGTTTTTTATCATCTTCTCATTCAACTTACGATAATTGATACATAGCCTTAACGATCTGTCCGGCTTCTTAGAAAATACTGCAGCAGCTTTCCAAGGTGAACCACTCGGTCGAATAAAATTCTTGCTTTCCAAACCCACCAACTGCACCTTCAACTCTTTGATCCCTATAGGTGTCATTCTGCTTGGCGACCTACTCACTGGGTCTGCCCCAGGCACTAAATCAATCTAAAACTTAATGACTCATTTCGGTGGTAACCCAATTACCGGCTTAAACACTTCAACAAACTATCTAACCACAAGGACTCGATGCAACTCATCCTCTAACTCCACAATACCCAATAAAACATTCACTTCGCAACTAGGGTTTTCTGCTGCATAAACTATCTGATCACTACAATCAGGGTGTCTAAGTGATATTTTCCTATCGTGGAAAAATATACTAGCATCATATTTACTTAGCCAATCCATCCCAAGGATGATCCCAAACCACACGAAATCAATCATATGCAAACAGCAATCAAAAGTATGACATATCAATTCAAACTCTAAATAGTCACATCTCATCCCAAGTGTCGCATACCTTCCTATCGGATTTGTAACCCTTAGGGAATTAACTAAATATGAGGGCTCTAGGTTAAGCTTATCTACCAAACATCGAGAAATAAAAGAATGCGATGCACCAGTATAAAAAAGAATGCTAACAAACATACCATGAATCTGTAGCGAGCCTCCCAGAATAGCCTTCGCTTTCTCCTGCACCACTGGCCTTGAGATTATGGGCTCCAATGCATATACTTGCCCCTTTCCATCCCTAGCAGGCTATTTGCATTGTTTCTTATAATGGCCAATCTGATCACAATTAAAGCACTTGATATTCTTCTTTCCAATCACCTTCTTTCCTTTCCCTTTTCTAGTACGACACTCATGAGCATAGTGTCCTTTCTTATCGCATTTATAACAAATTACTTGGATTTTCCCTTTTTTTTTGCTCCTCCCTTCTGAGCATTCTTCTTATGGAAAAACTTTCTTTTCTGGCCTTGTCCCACCTAAACCTCCTTCTCCTTCTTTTTCTCTAAACAAGCTAACACCTCCTACCTCAGCGGCATTTCTACCACTACATCACTTGGATCTCTTATGTGCGGTAAGGTAGTTCTTGCCAACTCTAGCTTCAAACCTCTTATAAACTTCTCATTTCTCTTCATCACCATATCAACCATGGCATACTCGTACTGGGCTAACTCTTCGAATCTTCTAGCATACTCTAGAACAGACATCTCTTCTTGTTCTAGTTCAGCAAACTTCCAAACCAACACCGACTGCGCCATCACTGACATAAACCTTTCTTGAAACCTCCTCTTGAATTCTGCCCAAGTCATAGTTTCCTCATCTACTCCAGTTGTAAAAGTATTCCACCAGAACAAAGCAACTCCCTGAAGCTGTCTTGAAGCTAATCTCCTTTTATGCTCATCATTCAGTCCTAAGTCAGCGAAAATCCTCTCGTAATGCAACAGCCAGTTTTCTACCTCAATCACATCCTCAGTTCCAGTGAACGGCTTCCCTCCAAGCCTAATATAGTCTCTGCTCAAGTTAGCATAGTGGTTGACTATCAGAGCTTCCTAAACTCCTCCTCCAGCAGCATTCCCTCTAACAACTCCAACTGCAATTCCAGCTTGCATCATGTTTACAAAAAACTGATACATGGCTCTCATATCCACTTGGGGAACCCCAGCACCAACATTTTCAGCTTGAGCCTGACATGGACCTCTTCTAGCATTTGGTTGGGCATTTCCATTAGTGGTGGTTCTCTCTCCTCCAAGATTAACTCTGCTTCTTCTTCCTTCCATATCTGTATTCAAGCCTTGTGAGATACAGATGAATAGCCTAACTAAAGTAGGAGTCTTGAGATATAGTGTATACTTATATATAGCAAATACAAGTACGTTACTATAGCATTATCCCATACCCTGAAATTAACTCTAATTACTAAGGATTATGTTTTCAAAAATCATTTTAGTTAAAGTATTTCATAAACCATGCTCTGATACCAAGCTGTAACATCCCCTATTTAGATGCCCAAAACTAAGCACTACAGATCCTGCAGTCATCTATAGTATTAGCTTCCGATGACTAAATACGGCTATGTTAATGGTATCTATAATATTAGAAGCACTTGAATATGAAATAAATTGAAGATTTCAAAATAGCATTTTCTTCACTATATTCAAAACAAATGTTCCATTTTCATTTTACATAATCCCAAATACGTTCCCAGGCATGGATAAAATATACTTATTACAAAATACGCCAAGAGTGGTATATGAAGATACCTGCATGGATGATCAGAGTCATATAGTCATAATTGACTTAACACAAACACAACGGAAATACAACAAAACATAAAACTGCAACTCCTAAGTAGCTATCCGTTAGCCTCCTGCTTGCCTCCAGTAGCCTTATTCGTCATCCTACTTAAACCTAAAAAAGACCTTAACCCCTCAGCCTACTCAAATCAATTTTGAGCACTTGAGAGTTTAAGGGGAAAACATAAACTTCGAGTCAGACATAAAGCCTGGCATGAATAATACTATACATCCCGGTTAATAATGTTAAGTGAGACCATGCCGCTTAGCGGAACATGTTTCCCTCACTAAAAACCTTTTAAAACATATCTTTTGCAAAACCTTTTCCTGCAACCAAAACTAGTTAAATACTATAAAGCATCATTATGTAAACATTCATAAATATCATGTAATAAATGAACCACACATCAGTTTTGTTTGGTTAACCTTTAACCTTTGGATAACTCGGGCCTACCAGACAATATAAACAAAATTAATCTAACATTTGTTAGACATTCCTCTTTTGGACGGTCTGTCTTTAACTATCTGTTAAATACTTCTCTTCTGGACAGTCTATCCCTAACTTAATCATCTCCCAGGTCTTCCTGATCCTAATGGTTTTTTGGGCCCACCAGTAACCGATCTGTGCACAAACATATGTTCCTTTCGGCCCGTAATCATAATTTTAGTCTTACCTGTGACCAAGCCATACACACTGGAATTTTGGACAATAATTAGCTGGAGCCAATAGCTAATGTATAAGGCGCGACCCTATACCGATCTCATCTGGTATTCTAATATCTAAGTCATTTTACTTAAGGATCCCTTCCCATAATTTTCTTTGAAAATCTCTTTAATATGATTTAAACCTTTAAATCAAACTTATACAAGGAAAACATATAATCTCTATGCTTTACTCAAAATCACCTTGTCATGTTATATATATACTTTACTCAAACCTTAGTTGATGAAAACATTGAAATATTTGAAAGTACCCCTTTCGATTCCATTGAAAGTACCCTTTTCTAAATCCTTTGAAAGCGTCTCTTTCGAAACCAAGTAAAACCCTTTTATTTATCTAGGCCGAAAGGCCAAAACCTTTCCTTTCGAAACCGTACTTCAAACCCTTTCGAAACCTTTGAAATCTTTCCTTTTGAAAGCAATAAAACTTTAGACATCTTATCTTAAAATACTTTAACCCTTAGAAAACCTTGGAAAAACCTTCCATTTCAACCCTATCGAAACCGTCAAAAAATAGAACCTTTCGACCCCTTCGAAACTATTCAGAAAATAGTAACTTTTGACTCCTTTGAATATTAATGGTACCTTTCGTAAGCATTAAACTTTTAAAACTTAAACTTTTCGAAAGCTCTTTGAGTTCAATTTAAAATAGTGGAAAAACACCTTTCAAAACCATATAAGTCATCTCTTTCAAAACATTTTTCCTAAGCAAGAAGCAATTGTGTCAAAACCATCCCTTCAAAAGCATGGGAGAAGCGGCTGATTTTAAAAGGCAAGTTTACCTTTCGACCCCATTGAAATCCATTGGCTTCAGAAGATAGAAAGGCGGCAGCTAGGGGTTTCGAACCCTTCAAAATCATTAAATTTCTATTTTATATATTTGACCCGGTCGAAAGCACTAAGTCGAAACCATCTCTTTCGAAAGCAAAGTAGACGTTACTTTTGGTTTATAAAACAAACATACTCCAACCTCTTCGGAACCTAAGGTCTCGACCAAGTGCCCCTTCGACCTTGTCCAATACACTACGTACCAAGTAGCTTGATACTGTGCGCACTGGTTTCGAAGCCAATGATATCGAAAGGTCTGGGTCAGAACCCCTTGTGCCGAAAGTGGTGGAACATGCTAAAAGAGCGATTTTCTTATTTTTAACTTAAAAGAGAAAATTTTCCAACTAACCTTCCTTTGTTTGTTAAATTCTTAATGGTTGCTAAATACTTTTCAAAAAAGTGCTACCAATAACTTTAGAAATAAACAATGATTTTATTTTATAAAATGCCCATTCTCCTTAATTGAATATATAAAACATTTAAGTCTCCTACTTTAAATAATTTTATATATTTATCAAAACACTTAGGATAAATCTAAATAAATTCCAAAAAATCTATTTTAATATGTTTTCCAACATATATAAATTTCAAACCCAAATAATTAATTATTTAACCGTAAATAATTTATAACCCCATAAATCATTTTCTTCACTAGAAAATTAATATAAAATCCACATTAATCCAAAAAATTATGAAAATTGAAACCCATTTCTAAAATATCATTTTTGGTATATATTTAAATTTTCAAGGCATTTCGAGCTCATTTAATATTGTTTTTCATATTAAACATATCATAAAAACTAATATAAACATGTATAATTGATCAACAAACATATCTATAACTTTAATCATCCAAAACATAACATATACTTGCAAAATCATTTCGGATCTAACTTAAAACCGAAAACCATAAGAAAATGGGATGTAGTAATCATTCAACTTAGCTTGAGATTAAGGATTTGAGATTTGAATAGCTTTTGATTTGATTAATCTTCTTCCTTAGCTTTTTCTTCCTTTATTTCTCAAAAATGGTGGCCGACCTCTATGTTTTAATTTTTGCAAATGAGGATAAATGAAAGAATGCACGGCTAAGGGGTTTAGGGTGTTAGAATGCCCATCTTCCTATTTTACCCCTCCTCTATTTCATTTTAGTTTATCTTAGTTCATTCATTTCCTATGGCACGACTACCCTTTGATTAAAATCAAATCTTAGTCCCCTAATCAACACATTATTTAATTTAATTTAACTAATTAAATGCTTTAAATAATGTTATGAAAGTATAGGGTGTCACATCAAATTTCTTTGGCGAGTGTCAAACGTCGAATAATGTGACTATAATTTTCTTTTCTTATAAGTGGTAATTTGACATATCCGATCCAGGCACAAAACAATAGTACAATGGTTTAATCTAATTTAGAACATACATAATATATTATACAATACAGAATCAAACGTCGCAATAGAAATCATATATACATCAACAACACTTAAAATTATGAGTCAACAAAAGAAAATACTAGACTTGCATTTATACACATCACATAACAGAAGGTGAGTATCAAAATATAATATAAAGCTCATTACCCAAAAATATACATCATATAATTATTACTTCCCGAATCCAAAATTTTATATACGTACATACATACACATAGTACACAAACTAACCGAAGAGATAACAGAAGAAAATCTCGATAGGGCTAGTGATGAGATAATAAAAAGCTGCATAATACAAAATCTCCTCAAACTCCAAACATGCACATGAATCCACAGTCAATGTCCCTGAACCTGAAATGTCTCGGTCTGACCCGTGCAATAAAATAACACCCGGGTTAGACTATCTCTAATTATCACAAAAGGTGAGATATTGATAATAACAAACTTGCATAAATGTCAAGGATAAATATCCATAAATTGTTGTTCACCAACATAATAACACTTCATTTAATGATTCATGGTTTATAGTTAAGTTTATGCTCATTAACACATTAATATCATATAAATCATCATAATAAGAGCGTCTAAATTTTCAATCATATATGCAAGTAATAGACATGCACTTTGCAAGTCGATACAATAGACATGCACTTCGCCCGTTAACACAAGAGGTTTCACTTCGTAAATTATAACTCGCTAGAAAATAACTATCATAAGATGAGTCAGAAAACCCATTTAATCAGCCTAAACAGATCGCCTAAGAACGAGTCTTAAAACCCATCAATAAGTGTTATCCACATTCGATCGGTAATTATAAGAGTGTAGACCAATATCCCATAACCACTTGATGACAATCATATGATTACTAAAAGATAATAAATTTCACTCGTGCAAATAAATGTTCATTTGAACAAGTCCATGAATTAATCGATGAAATAAACGCAAGTGGTTCATATCACTTGTTTTACTAGATTGTCTAATTCAATTTCTCATCCAAGTGAGATAGTGTGTTTTTATAATAAAATAGTTTTGCTTTGAAAGATAATTTAAAAATATTGATTTAAAAAGATTTATAATATATACAGTAGAAAACACGATTTAATTCATGTCTATACTAATAGAAACTTCTTCGCATTCCACTTTAAAATTTGAAAGTGTATATATGTATAATATATTTTCTAAAATCACTCATGTCCAAAATACACATATATATTATATATAAATAGAAACCAATTTGCTTCCAAAATAATTTCCTTTATAAATAGATTTTCAAACCAGTGCAACTAAATTGTGTGTTTGGCAACAAATAATAAAGAAAGACTCCATGCCAACAGGATAATCAAAATCAGATTTAAGCACCCGGAAATACACAAGTAGTTCATCACAAACAAACTTCAAAGTGATGTAAAAGTCCAAGCAAAACAAGGCAAACAAATGAATGGTTGAATGGAGAATCGGGGGTTTTCCTAGAGGTGAAACACCTCCAGGCTTCTACCCATCTGTCCACTGGTGGGCACCGACGATGCAAGGAAGGATGGAATCTAGAGCTGTTCCAGCTCCAAAAACCCCTGGTTGATGGCGTTTCACATTTGGGTCACGCCTACATGATTTCAAACATGCATGCAACCAAACCAATCACATAAAGAATCATAATGCCAATTTTATTCTCAAGTTTTAATCAATAAGAAGTTGCAACTTTCAGCAAACAAGGTTTAATCTCAACAACAAATTGATTTCAAATTAACAACAAAACAAGCAATTGAATCAAACTAGAAAATGCGCATTTCAAATTAGAGAATAGTAGCTAGGTTTACGCACCTTAGTTCCATTGATTTGTTTAGTAAATATGAAGCCAAATCCAACTTGACTTCTAACTTGAAGCAAACCTTAGAACTCAATTTTCAAAGAAATATAAAAGAGCTAAATGACTTGCTTAAAATTGAAATTGATTGAGTTAGAGGATAGATAAATTTTCTATTAACATAATTTGATTTTCTATAGATTTTTCTGGATTTGATTTCTATCTTAAAAATGGAGATTCTGTTCGCAATAGAAAGGAGAAGCCAACCTTAGTTTTGATTTCTTAAGTTTTGAACGTACGATATATTAGAATGAAGAAGAATGAGAAGGGTACTTCTTTATTTGCTTAGAAATGGATATGGGTTTAATTTAAGCCCATTAAAATAAAATACAAAATTCTTATTTATTAAAATAAGCATTTACTTCCAATGCTACTTTATTAAATCCTAATTAATTTCTTAATACTTACCAAAGCCCACATATCCAAATTTATAAATCATTTACTGTACTTTATTTAATATAAATTTTAAGATATAAAATTATAAAACAATTAATTTCCCATTATTAATAATAAATCCTTTAAAAATGTTTATTTACAAAATGATCACTTCATAATAGTATTTTTAATAATAATGAAAAGATTTACCAAACAAACTATAAATCTCTATATTCTTTTCAAAATAGATTTATTCCACAAATACTATTTTTTTTGGCAAAGCCAGCGGGGTTAACTGGCCCCTACCAGTTTTATTGCAACATAATAAAAGAGAACAAAATGAAAAGGAACAGAAAACAAAACATGAAAAAAGAAACAATTGAAAAAACAACAACCAATCAAGCCCAACCAAGAATCAACTCATCAGGGAAATGGCTGTTGCAATTCTTCAATTGCCAGAAAGTGGCAAACTTAACTTCTTTCCAAAGCACTTCTAACATCTTTCTTTGATTTTCAAAGACTATGGCATTCCTTTCTCTCCATATAACAGTCAAGTATATTTTCAAGCAAACAGCTAGCACTCTAGCTCCATCATTTCTCCATCTAGTGGCTTTATAGATAATACTCCAGACAATGTTAGAATTAGCAGAAGATAGATTAAACCCAGAAATGCCACTAATTCTGATCAACATGAATTTAAAGGCAGGACAGTCAAAAAAAAGATGCTCAGAAGTTTCCTCATGCAACTCACAAAACAGACAAAGAGGAGAACATGCCAATCCATACTTGTTCAAAACACTTCTAGTAAGTAATGCTTGTGTTATTACTTTCCACAACATCAAGTTATCGGAAGGAACAGAGTCACTGGTCCAGATAACAGAGAACCACCTACTAGCAGGCAGTGGAGCATTAGCTGAAACTAGATTGTAAACACCTTTAACTGAGTGTGGCTTCTTGTCCCAAGAAACAGTGTCAATTTGATTAGCAGAGTAGAAGTTTTGATGTATGTCACTCCACAGCTGCCTGATCAACTGGTTACTGTTGTATGGCATATGCATTTTTCCTTCATGTAAAAATTCATTGGCCTTTGCATCATAGTGTATTCCAGTTTGTAAAATCTAAGAGTAATCACGCATTTTGGATAGGATTTGACCTTTACTAAACCATGGATCATGCCAGAAACTAACAGCAGTGTTAGCATTAACTTGATACTGAATCATAGGCAGATAAACTTCTCTTAACTTCAACATGTTCCTCCAATTCCAGCTACAATTTTGTGGAATATCCATGCACCAAAAATATTTATTCCCTATATTGTAATTCCATGTCCAATCAACCCATAAACTACCTGACTTATTGATGAGTTGATCAAAATGTTTACTAATCGCAGCTATATTCCACTTCCTTGCATTAATAACTCCAAGCCCTCCCAGTTTCATGGAAGTTTCAAATTTAGAAAATGAACAAGGCAGCAACTTCCTGTTGTGTATACTTCCTGTCCAAAAAAATCTATTCATGGCAGACCTTACAAAATTCAACAACTTTGCTGGTAGGATTAAAGTATGGGCCCAATAGACCAAAGAGGAAAAAACAACTGATTTAATAAGCACAAGCCTACCACTTTGAGACAAATGCTTATTAGCCCAAACACACATAACAGAAGTTATTTTATTGTAGAGAGGTAAACAATCAGCATTTGTAATTCTTTTAGAAATTAAGGGTAGACTAAGACACCTTATATTATTGTCCATACAAGCGAAACCCATATGATGATGTAAGGCAGCAGCTTGAACATCACTGACACCAGCAACTAACATGGAAGATTTTGCTTGGTTAATGGAGAGACCGGTCATACAATAGAAAGCCTGCATTGCTTCTAATAAACCACTCAAGGAGGAAACCTCAGGTTTAGTAAACAACATAACATCATCAGCAAACATAATAGAAGTTATTTGATGTTGTGTGCACTTAGGATGATACTTAATAATCTTCTGAGTGTATCTAGTCTTTAGGATAACAATAAAAACTTCCATTACCATCAGAAATAAATAAGATGATATAGGATCGCCTTGTCGAATTCCTTTGCTACTTTTGAAGAAACCAACTGGTCTACCATTTATTACAACAGAGAAGGAGGGTGTGGAAATGCACACATATATCCAAGAAACAAAATTTTTGGGAAATCCCATCTCTGCCATTATCCTAACAATAGATGCCCAGTGTATTGAGTCATAAGCCTTGGATATATCAATTTTTAGAGCAGCAGAAGGGGGCACATTTCCTCTACTATAACCTTTTAGAAGTTCTTGAGCAAGCAGCACATTATCAAGAATGTTTCTGGATGGAAGAAAGGCAGCTTGATTGCTAGAAACAACAGAAGACAAAACACTGACCAGTCGAGTTGCCAGGATTTTAGTGATACATTTGTAAATAAAATTACAACATGAAATAGGCTTGAAGGAGGAAACACTAGTAGGAGGTGTGACTTTAGGAATTAGAGCAATATTAGTGCAGTTAACTTAAACTATTAAAATTCTAATTTCTCCAATATCAATACTTGAGAAATCAATTTTCTCATTTAAATTTCCATTTTAAATCTTTATTTATTTTATTTAAGTGACAGTAAAAATCATGGTTGTTACAGTAGTGGAGCCAAAATCTCACGATTTTGGTTGAGTATAGGATCAGTTCCTATGGATTGATACCGATCCATGGTTATTGAACCATACAACTTGTGATCCCGGGAGGATGGCCTATGGGTGGAAAGCAACCTAGATGTGAAGTGTGGGACCGGGGCAAGCAGGGATCGTGGTGATTAGAATGGGGGAAGTTGGACGTATGCTTCGAAACGAGATGAGGTTTGACTCTAGTTTGCATATGAGTTTGCTTAAACTCGAGACGAACCAAGTACTTATCCAAATATGGCTAACTACAAGGATCGATATCGAACCCCGGGTTTGGTGGTGATTCCCACGACGACGATGCATGGTTTGACGATGATGGCCACAGGATGGGAAGTGATGGCTCTATGATGGATAGTTGTACTTCGAAATGCAGAGCAGTGGACCATGAGTCATATTGAAGGGACAATTGGAAGAGGGTTATGGGACATATAATGAGATTCTATGACTAATGATGATTGTCTAGATCGGTTCCGACAGTAGTGACATCATGACAAGAGTTATAGAGATAGTCCAGGATGAGCTCTTCTATTGATGACATATGCAAATGGACCAATGATACTCAAAGGTTCAGAGTGTACTCATGAAGCAGAGGTATATATGGTACCTACTTGAGCCATGACGGGCTCTGATCTCCATGACGAGCAATCGTTACCCCAGATCAGCCATGACGGGGGATCTAGTTTCTTGGCCTACTGAATGGCATGGATTTAAGTACGAGGAACTGGGACATTGAATAGTCCTTGACCATGGTGGGTCATTTGCATTATCACGTATCCAACGCACTGAGTGAGTGAATGTGAGGATGGATGATGGATGTTATGTTTGTTCGATTGCTTATCACCTTAGTCCTTGACCAATATTGTTGATGTATGAATCCAGACACCCCTTAGTACTTTGATGTATAGTACACCCATAATGATTATGATGTTGAGTAGCGTATATTTTTTATATGTACTAATTCTATGGATGTATGGACAGGTCAGTATGATTCTTCGTACCAATTTTCCTATTATAGTGACATATTAGTATTTAGAGATTTATTACTGCTCACACCAGACTGTTGTCTGACATAGGTTTTATGCATTGCTTCCTATCTATGTTATATTAAGCACTAGGCGAGGCGAGGTAATAGAAATCTTGCTTCGCTTAATGTCGTTTAAGCTCCGCTTAAGCATTGATTAAGCGCTAATTAATTTTTTAGCATACATTATTCATGTAAATATAAATTTATGCAAATGGATTATAATAAGTACATCATTGTCCATATAGGCATAAATTAATCACAAAGAAGTAAAGTTTTACTTTGAGGTTAACTTATAAATTCATAGGTTGCAAAAGTTGGATTTGACTTCTATTGTTAATTAAAAGTATGCATGCTCGAGTTGAGTAAAACCATGCACATTTGTCTAATAAATAGTCACATCATAATGTAAAAAACTACTAATCATCCATCAGCCTGTATGATAGAAAATAAGGAAATTTTTTTGGCAGTGTCGCTTTTATGTTATAACCTCGTTTCTTCTTATTTTAAAAATAAAATAAATTTTTTAGTAGCACTTAATCGTCGCTTAAATTTAAGCGAAGCGCGGATAAGCGCCAACTAAGCGCGCTTAAGCGCTCATCGCTTAATTCTATCACCTTTTAAGAAAATTAAGCATTGTATATGCATTTAGCGCTTAAGCAACACTTAAGCACTCTTTTCATAGCATGGATTCCTATTACTCTAGGTACTCTTAAATCAGTAGATTAGGGATATCAGGTCTGATGAACATGTGCAACTGGATAGATGTCGAGCATGAGGCTATTCTCTCGTATTGTTATATTTAATCATTTTCTACTCCACTACACAACACTATGGAGCTTGCCAGTGCCCTTATTACTTAAAGATAGTTATTATGAGTTATTATTTGATGTATACTCTATTTCTTATGTTATATACTATATGGATCCGTGTACTTTGATTCTGCGATTCATTCAGTTTTTACTATCTTGCCTATTTTATATCTGAGATGTTTAATATTATATTTTATTCAAAATGTTATGAAATATACGATAGATTCTGGGTTGTTTTATTCACTTTACAACCCATGACGGTCGCCCCGCATTGATTGAGCACTGCTACAACATATATGTATATTGAATGTCTATGGTGTAGGATGGTCATCACAACAGCACTTCCAATAATTGCACTTCCTGCGTTCCTGCAAAAGAATATTCGACATCATTTCGGACAGTAGGTCCATTATCGATTATCCAATGAAAATGGATAAGATCTGACACACAGTTCCATTATGCAACGGGGCTTGTCTTCCAGGATGACTGGGCTATCTACATGGAATGGTATGTTCATCGTGTATGGGATACATGACACACACTATAGATTGATATTTCCAATTTGACCCATTGACATTCAGAATCTAATTGGTCAACACACGTCAACATCCATTGGATTCTGGGCATCGATTACATGTGTTTACAATAAGGTGAAATATCAAAATAAAACATACCAGACTGTGTTCAATATCGAGTTTTCCTATCCAAAATGGCATGCCATTCACTTCATTTCAATGTTGCCTTAGGGCCCTCAACACTTCCTGTACCGAGTCAACGACAACTCAAGCATCAACCTCTACGGCCGTCAAACGTACTTGAGCCATGATGGGCTTTAATTTCCATAACAGATGATCTTATCTCCATGATGGGCGATTGTTACCCTGGATCGGCCATGAAGGGTGATTCAGTTTCCTGACCTAACGAGTGGCATCATCTCAAGTACTGAGGAACCATAACATTGAGTATTCCTTGACCATGATGGCTCATTTGGGTTATCACATATCATATGCACTGAGTGAGTGAATGTGAGGATGGATGTTATGTTTGCTTGATTGCTTATCACCTTATCCCCCAGGGATGTCATATGAGACCGATATTGTTGATGCATATATCTAGACATCCCTTAGTAATTTGATGCATAGTACACCCATGATGACTATAATGTAGAGTAGCGTATATTTCGCGTATGTGCTATCTTTGTGGATGCAGGGCTAGTTAGTTATGATTCTTCACACCGATTGTCTTATTATAGTGGCGTATTAGTATTTAGAGATTTATTACTGCTCACACTAGATTGTTGTCTGATTTAAGGTTTTATGCTTTGCTTTCGATTACTCTGGGTTCTCTTAAATGAGTAGATTAAGGATATCAAGTTTGGTGAGCACGTGGAGCTGGATAGATAGCGAGCAGGAGGCTATTCTCTCGTATTATTATATTTACTCATTTGCTACTCCGTTGCACGACGTTATAGAGTTTGCTTGTACCTTTATTACTTAAGACAGTTAATATGAGTTATTATTTTATGTATAACTCTATTTCTTATGGTGTATACTGTATTGATCCGTGTACTCTGATTCCGTGATTCATTCAGTTATTTATTGCCTTGCCTATTTTATATCTAAGATGTTTAATGTTATATTTTATTCGATGCACTAGGAGATATACGACATGTTCTGCGTTGTTTTATTACTTTACAACCCTTGACGATCATTACGCATCGACTTTGAGCACCGCTACAGCACACTATAAAGTATATTAGGTGTTGATGGTGTAGGGCGTTCGTTACATTTGGTATCGGAGCTTAGGTTGCATTGTTTAACCTAAGGGATACTGTGATCTAGTAGTGATAGGATAGGTGTTCTCACCCTACACTAGATCGAGAGTGTGTGTAGGGCATGTACTTGTTATATATTTTGGTTATCAAAACTATATGGTAGTATATAGTAGATAAATCGCACTGCACACACGAGTACTACTTAGGTAGGATTCCTTATATAGAGACTGATTGGCCTTATTACAGATTGAAGGATGAGTCATCAAACAAGGAATGCTGCTAGGAACTTCATCTTTAGGGTCAAAGAAGGAGCTGGTTCAGGAGCTGCTAATCCTAATCCGTAGACTTTGTTCAATACCATGATACATAACATGCTGCAGAATGCTCAAGTAGCCAATCCAAATGTTGCTATTGATGGTGGTGCTCCAGTGCAGGCGCCCAAAGCCGATTTCGCTAAGCTGAATAAACACTTTATTAGTCTTGAAGGAAGACCGTTTCTTGGAACGAAATCAGAGATGGAGGTTTAGGATTGGATCGACACTTGCGAGAAGATATTTGATGATCTTGAACCTAACGATGCTATGAAGAGGAGGTTAGACTTGCATTCACTTTAGGGAAGGGCGATGAACTGGTGGAACACCATGAAAGCTACTACACTTGAGGATCGGTTTACTTAGAATCGGTACAAAGCCCATTTTAAAAAGAATTTTATCTCAATTGCTCAGAAGCCGATCTTATTCCATAAGTTTGCGGATCTGAAAAATGGAGATATGACTGTCTCCAAATATGTTGCTAAGTTCAATGCCCTATCAAAATATGGGATGTCCTTCGTCGACACTCCATTAAAGAAGAACGAGAAGTTCATCATCGGCCTGAATGACCACTTAGGAGAGAAACTTGTGGGCCGCATTGATGAGAATTTTAAGATGTTAGTTTAGAAGGCCTTAAGGCATGAGAGTCTTTAACCGAAGCTGAGAGTTATTTTCCCAAAGAGGAGACAAAGCTGCAATTGAGGGGGAGAGGCAAGAAGAAGTAGAACAATAAGTAGAATCAATTTCAGAACTAAGGTGCTAGAAAAAGAGCATACCGGCTCCGACTTGCTACAACGGCTTAGAGAAGGGTCATTATAGTAGAGACCGCAAAGCTGAGGGGAAGAAATGCTACAACTGCTACAAGCTTGGGCACATTCAGAAGAACTGTCCGGAGCCGCTAAAGTAGAAGCAAGTGGTGACATCACATGCTATCAATGCCATTCCGACTTCATAAATGCTCCATCGACGAAAGAGAAGGGGAAAGACATCGTCAAGGTATGCTTTCCATTTATGATGTTCCTATACCAATTTTATATGATACCAAGGCTTATATTTCTTCATATCTAGTGATCTAGCAGATAGTTTGAGATTGAGTCCCGAAGTTGTTGACCAACCTTTGATTGTGACAAATCCTATTGGAGGCTTCACTAGCCTATGTATAGTTTGTCGTGATTTGGTCTTATTGAGTCAAGGATGCTCTTTTGATTGTGATTGCTTTGTTTTGGGTTTCATTGGGTTTGCTATTATTCTAGGGATAGATTAGCTTCATAGATATAGAGTGATGGTGGATTGTGAGAAGTCATTGGTGACGATAGGGGTAGATGATGGGCGGAAGGTAGTGTTAAGCTACCTTTTAAATGATGATGTAATGATCAGTTTTCTATATTCACTCGATATCTCACAGGACGAGTTGTCACAATGCCTATCGCTAGGGAGTATCCATGTTTAAGGAGGTGAATGGACTTCTTCCACCTAGAGAGATTGAGTTCCATATTGATTTAGTTAAAGATGCCAGGCTAATAGTGATGCCATTGAGAACGATGGTACCTAGAGAGCAGAGAGAGCTCGAGGTGCAAGTGAATGACCTTTTGTGAAAAGGGTTCATTTACAGGAGTATTTCTAAGTGGGGATAACCCATAGTATTTGCCACAAAGGCAGATAGTTCCCTTAGATTATGCATTAATTAACGTGAGCTAAATGGTGTTAGAGTATTTTCTCAGTTGGGACTTGAAATGGGATTTCACCAACTAAGATTAGTGAGGGAGAGTGTGCCGATTACAGCATTTCGAATACCACCTGGTGTTATCCTACCTTTTGACCAGGCAGTATATGGACAAATCTGACATTCAAATGTCGAAGTTATCAAGGCACAACACCCGAAGAGATGACCATGAAGCCTACAACCAAAATCACAACCCAAAGGCAAATCCACCACAAAAATCCGAAACCCAAGAATCCACAAGTATAGAGTCGGTACTGACCAAAACCTAGGGATCGGTACCAACCTATAAAACCTCCTCCAAACCTACCCATCTTTTGCCTACCAATCCTTCATGATGTTAGAAACCTGTTTTCAATTTTGTTTTGTTGATTCAATGAAATTCTCTATCGATCCCCACGAACTCTTGAATCTACAACTCTGCTCTTCTAGAACTCCATAATTTGGACTCAAAACAAGCTATTATTGGTACAAACAACTATAGAATCATGAAGCTAACCACAAGACGATAAAAGAGAGATACAACATATTGGGAAGATAATTCAACGGAAGGATAGCGACTATTCAAGGAACTGGATGGATTTCTTTTCGGCGACTCTAACTTGCTTCGATTCAAAGCACGTCATGCACACAACAAAACGTACTTTGGGAGGCAAATGTTTTCTGGCATTCTGACCCGGCTATATCCGAACTGACTGGACAAGTTAGACTTGACTATCATCAAGGCCAATAGCCTAGAGCAATAATTATGGGGTCCAAAAATCAAGCATAGATGATAACTTGAAGAAGAAGCATGAAAGTTCACTACTCCCCAAAGATTGATCAGGTACAATCCGTATTCAACACTGTGGATCGTATCATATCGATTCCACAACTCAATTTTGCAGCGATGATTGGTCAATAACTCAAAATCTACACATGCTATCAACATGAAACTTGGAGTACAAGCTTATTACAATATGTGGAACACCCACTAGAGATATCATTCCAATTGAAGAAAGTTGGAGGGATCGACATAACTCCCTTTGAAAGGATCGACAGAAATCAAAATTCAAGCAACACTACTTCAGGAAAAATGCGATATCTCACAAACCATATGTCAGAATTGCACAAAATTTGAGTAGCAAGTAGCTAATGTCATAGGGCACCCCAAATAGGGATCACATCCTATTTGGATAGACTAATAGGGATAGGTACCGATCCTTATTGTGAGCCTCGATGTGCTTGAAATTTTTTAGGTGGAATCATCTTGGTCTCCTAAACCTTTTGTCGAAATTTCAGTCTGATCCATGTATGTCTTCCCCTATAAATACAACAAGCATGGCATCAGAAAAGGGATCCTTATTTTTGCTTAAAAGGCTCTTTCATTTTTATTTTCCATTCTTGTATTAATGGATCCTAGTCGATCTAAACATTCATGTAATCTTAATCAAGTGCAAGAGAAATAAAAAAATAAAGTGGACATAGGCCAAGATTGCCGAACCACTATAAAAATCTGTGAGTTCATTTATAATTTTTGCTTTGTTTTAATTTCATTCTTCATTTAATCACTACTAGACTCTATTAGGGTTTGATGCCCATTTTTAGCATCAACAATATTCTTGTAGTTTTGAAATCTAAGTGTCAAAGTTGTACCGACCCCTAAGAACTTTTGTCCCAAAGTCAGAAGATGAGCAATAAAATCATTTAGTGGATGTATGGCAGAGTTTGTCGAACCACTATAAATCTCTATTTGTTTATTTCTTACTCATTTTAATTTGTTTATTTTCACTTTTTATTCTCATCTATTTTTTGTTGGGTGTTTGTGTTATTTTTGGTTCAAACAATTTGGTGCTTTCACTAATAGACACTTGAACTCGCTGATTCAAGACTTGGGAAGATTCTAAATGGCTAGACAATCAATTAGAAGGACCGTTATTAAAGGAAATCAACCAAGGGGTAGCCAAGAGGCATCCTCAAGAGCAAACCCCTCACCAATCTACATAAGCATGGATGAGTTGGAAGCCACGATGAATTGATTACATGAAAGGATAACGACACACTAAGAAGAAATGATGGAGAATTTCTTCAAAAGAATGGGACAGATGGGAACAGCCGGAGTCGCTGCAATTCAGAATCAAGGGCCTAAAGCCGAAGTGTAGGTAAATGGAAGTAGGGTAGGATAACCTAGGACAAACCCCGAGCCAAATATACGGGTTGGTACTGACCCCTGAGGGCTCGGGGGTATAGGTTGTTTCGGCCTAGGAAGGAATGATGTACATTTTGGACTTGAAGCAGAGCATTTAAACATGGATCAGAATGCAGAAGCACGTTAGAGGAGTATGTACCAGAATTTCCTTGCAAAGTCGGAGAGCAGGCTGTGAATGCTAACCTTAGAGTTCATTTAAATGACGATGACATACTAGCTGAGATGGTGAGATAAGCTATGAAGGACGGATTTCTTTGCAAGATATGTATACCGATCCTCCTGCAAGGTATATTTATCGATCCCTCTGCAAGGTTTACCGAACTCTCTTTAAAAATGATCGATCCCTCATATTACCGATCTCTTCATATGACCGATCCCTCCATATTACCGATCCCTTCTTATGACTGATCCCTCATATGATCGATTCCTCTATATGATCGATCCCTGATATGACCAATTCCTCCATATTACCGATTCCTCGTATGACTAATCTCTCCATATGACCGATCCCTCCATATTACCGATCCCCCATACGATCAGTCCATCCACTGTCGATCCCTATGTCACGTTCGTCCAGAACCGAACCACTAATCCCTCACCTATGCCTTAGCGTAGTGCCCTTGCATTCTCGATTCAAAACTCGACTAAAAGACGGTGCATTCTATCCGCTTTCCTTACATCCCATGACTGACCACAACATAGGGGATCAAGTGAGAACTGTTGAATTGCAGCCAAGGAATGGACAAGGAACTACTACTCAAACGGTACACCCAAAGGTTGGAAAACCAAGATGATATGACATGAACTGGGATTGGTTACTGGATCAGGCTTCTAGGGTAGATTACGGCTACTCTCAATTGACCAGCTTCTAAACGCCTGACTTGCCAGCTATGATATGATGGCTTGTGTGACGACAGCCCTATGCCGCTTATTATGCCATATCAAAGTATAGTTATCCATCATCAAAGTCGAACCTGAAGTAGTCACCCATTCGACTCAAAGCAAACCGAGGAAGTTCTGGCCCAAGGTCAAACTCGGGCAAAACCAAGATTTTTTCCAAGCAAATAGCAAATTTTCTCGGGTCCGACTCCAAGTAAATTATCACCAATCCATCAAACGTTGGACAATCATGCATACAACATTCACAAGCATTACAAAAAGCCATAACTTGAAAACGGACCGGGCTAACAACAACTGGAGCATTTCCCCCAACCGAAGTCCATTCACTGAATCCGATCAATATGCAGAATATCCCAAGAGATTCAATATGCCAACAACCGTCGTATTTTTGGAAATATAGACCCCAAGAGCATCTCATGAAAAATGAAGGGCATATGAATTCTTCCCGAGCGACGAACGTAATTAAATGCTGATTCTTTCCTATATTCCTCGAAGGAGTAGCGATCGATCATGTGATTTACGCGATCATCGCCCAGGTCCATCTCCTCGTTTAATCAGATGGCTAAGGAGTTTCCCCAACTTATCCCAAGCACCAGGCGCGTCATTCAAAGACTTTCGACAGAGATTTAACACCACTGTCACTAAAGTGAGCAATCCCAACAAGAATATCATACCGATGGCATTGATAAGGGGAATTGACCCCGAGACACACTTTGGCGATTGGTTACCTGGAGAGCCTCATATTACCTTGAATCATTTTTGTTACAAAGTGAACTAGATCCTAAGCAAGAAGAAGGCATAACAGACTAGGAGAAAGAACAATGTAAGCCCTTTGGCTGAAGGAAGTCAAAGCAAGGGCAACATTAAGGCCTTAGATGAGGACTCAGATTCTAGAAGACGACCCAGACTCCCAAAATCCTACTCATATACTCCTTTGAATGATTCAATCAAAAAAACCTACTACAAGACTCACAACTCGAAGTAGTACTGGAAACTAGCCTCTAGAGAATCCACCAAAACCAAGAAGAAATCCAGGAAATGTTGTATATTTTAAGATACACACGATCATAACACCAACAATTGTAGACACCTGCGAGATGTGATCGAAAAGTAGATCTGGAAAGGAAAGCTTCAGCAATATATGCAAGCCGCGTAGAATGGCACATAGAGAACATCTAACCCTTACAATAATGACCTTTGATTATCAATTGGACCACCCACGGTTGACTTCCAACCGAGGAAGGCTAGGGCAAAATGGAATAGTGAACATTCTACTCTGCTTCACTTATCAATAAGATTTATTTCATTTACAATTATGTTGTGAACTACGACCAACTTGAACTAAACTACTTCTAAATGATGTGAGTGACCAAGTAATTAGATTTGGGTGCCAATCAACCTCCACGGACCATGATCAGACCATTGAACGATCATCAAGACATGTGTGATTCAATCGCTCATCAGCTACCATATGCCCCTGATTTGGGGACAAGGACTCGAAATAGAAAATGGGTGTGACTTGACCATCCACTTCCTACTCTATGCTTCAATTCTGATAGGACATCTATGCCTTACTCAGAGCCCAACAAGGTCAAAATCTAATACAAAGTGGACACGACTAACCTCCACTCATCAACCTCCACACTTGACTTGGAGACCAAAGGAAGACTTAGAGTGGATGCAACCCAACCATCTACTCCCCAGCTCACACTTGAAGTTTTCCAAAATACTTATGCCTCTCCCGAAGCTCAGCACGACCGAGGTCCAACTAAAGTGGATGCGATTCGACTATCCACACATTAACTCCTGCCCTAGACATAGGAGGCAGTTCAAAAGCTCGACTTAAAGTAGGCGTGACTGACTGCCTACTCATCAACCACCACCCTCAACACGTGGACATGACTACATGTTGAGGTGGATTTGACTTGATTATCCACCCGAAAACTCTCTCCCTCGACTTGCTGGATGGAGTACGAAGTAAAAGGATGGACGTGGTTCGACCGTCCATCGATCAACTCTGGTTCCAAAGCGCGAACTGGAGTATAAACATCAAAAGGGTATGACTGACCACCCATCATAAAACTCTGGTACCTAGAGTGCAGATCGGAGTATTAACACCAAAAGATGGACGCGGTTCGACCGTTTATCAATCAGTTCTGGTTCTCAGGGCATGAACTGGATTTTAAACATCAAACTGGTGTGACTGACCACCCATCATAAAACTCTGGTCCCTAGAGCGCGGATCAGAGTATAAACACAAAATGATGGATGCGATTCGACCATCCATCGATCAACTCTGGTTTCCAGAGCGCGGACCAGAGAATAAACATCAAACCGGTGCGACTGACCAACCATCATAAAACTAAGCTCCCCTGAGTGTGGATTGCAGTATAAACACAAAAAGATGGACGAGGTTCGACTGTCCATCAATCAACTTCGGTTCTTAGAGTATGGACTAGAGTATAAAGATCAAATGGGTGTGACTGAACACCCATCATAAAACTCTACTCCCCATAATGGGGACCGAAGTATAAATACAAAAAGATGAATGCAGTTCGACCGTCCATTGATCAATTCTAGTTCCCAGAGCGCGGATCGTAGTATAAACATTAAACGAGTGCAACTGGCTACCTATCATAAAACTCTAGTCCTTAGTGTGTGGACCAGAGTATAAACACAAAAAGTGGTCAGGGTTCGACCATCTGATCCTCAACTCTTACCCTTTACTTAGGGGAAAACACACGACTCAAAGTGGATGCGATCTGACCATCTCCTCCCCTGCTTGAGCTCGAAGTTCTTCAAAGCACACATCTTACGCATAAGGCTTGGTGGAAACTGGATCCAAATGGAAGTGGACGTGGTATGACCGTCCATGCATCGACTCATGCTCTGGATGCAGGGGGAAGTTTAAGAGCCTAAGCCTAAATTGGACATGGTTCGACTGTCCAATCCAAAGAGGATGTGATACATCCATCCATGACCTTGTTTGCGTGTGAGGTATGGCGAACTATCCAAGCCTTGCCCGAACATCGGTAAGCCCAAAATCCAAACTAAGATATGGATGCGGTTCGACCGTCCAGCAAATAACTTTGGTCCCTTTAGTGCGGATTGGAGTATAAACACAAATTAGGCACGGTTCGACCACCCACCAACAAACTCTTATCCCAGAGTGCTGATATCAGTATAAACAAATAGATGAGTGTAGTTTGACCACTTAATATTCAATAAACTCTGACTTGAACTCGAGAGGAGGAGTATAAACTCACTACAGATGAAATTCGACAATCCATGAACTAATTCTGCTAACCTAAGAATGGGAACGAGAGTAAAATCTACTACAAGCCGAATAGGACTCTTACTATAGCTCAGGCTGGGTGATCTTTACAACTTAAGGCAACGATTGGAAGAAGGCCTTAATACAAAACCAATCAAAACGACATTCGAAATTATGAGCGACCGACTATATCGTACCACTGGGTTAACAGGCAATGTCAATCCAATCTTTCCATATTGTCCCGCTAGGTTGACGGTCTATATCGATCCATATCAAACACAAATGGATGTGACCCAGATGTTCTCCGAAAAATTTAGATCACCAGAGTGCGGATAGGAGAATAAACCAAGAATGAGTGTGACTAGATCATTAATTCTCTAACACCCTCCTTCGGTCCATCAGGAGAAGTATGAAACTGGATGAGCATGACCCTACTACACCTGAGCCAACTCTATCCCTAGATATGGTGGGAGAATATGAATCAAAATGGACGCGACTGACCATCCATCTGAATGAATGCGACACGACCGTTCATTCGTTGACTCTTACCATGATCCGACTAGAAGATCAATATGAAACGGACACGACTCGATTGTCCGCACACTGATCCTTGCCCTTGGTCTAGTAGGGAGAGCATCAATCACTGATTAGACATGACTTGCTTTCCTACTTATCGACGTATGCCCTAAACTTGGAGGCACGAGCGAGAAACAAGATGAATGTGAACCGACCATTCATCGCTCAACTCAATGTCCTTGGAGCTTAAGTGGGAGTATAAACATGACTAAGATGACACTCGACCATCCATGCAGTACATTTATCAACTTGAGACCGGGGTTGAAGTGTGATCATCCAAAGACTGACTATGATAGCTCAATACTATGACTCATACCTGGTGTTTACGATGACTTGAGGCTACTCCCGAAAGGATGCCTAGAGATAGAATTGTCAAACCGATACCCAATCTCATTGGCAACTGACCATCACTCCAACCTGAACAACGAGTAACAAATCATGAGTACATTGAATGGAAAGCGCATTACTCAAATATACAAGACTAAACTCTACTTTGCGTTTGATTCAACAATCCTTTAAGCCTGATCTTTAACCATCGCAGATCATCGCTAAAAGCGTCTAAAACCCGTCACAATCAGACTCAATAGTTCATAACAAGACTTTGGGTTTTGACCAGAATGACTGTCATCATTAACCGTCCCAACTGAATTTCACATTGATTGTTACGCGAAACAATTATGTTTGAACTCAAGGATCGGCTATCGGCATATAAGAATCTGACATTCATATTCAAGTTCACTCAGGGCACATGTTACAATCCATACAAGTACAAATATGCTAATTTATTCAAGTCTGAATTGGTAAACATTTGGTTCGAGGCCATATGCTAGTTTAAGTATGCAAGTCATATATGGCATGTCCCATCGTTTGATTTCTAGTTCACATAGTTTAATATGTTCATTTCAAATCAAAAACTGCTAAGTTCCACTAAAACAAGGGATCGAAACCGATCTCGTTGCTTGGGAAAATCCATTTAAGCATTTTTCAGCTCATAACATAACGTTGATATCAAGCAACAAAAGCACAATCGGTTCTATAAAGATATAAACAACAAAAATGAAGAAGAGAAGCCTAAAGAATCCAAGGCTGCACTCATTGAGTTAACAATCGACATACGGTTAGCCATGACGACCCATCATGGGTCTAGAAGATTGGATCATAACTCAGTGCAACGATGATGAAGGAATTAGCTAGTTTTCTTTAAATGAATCTTGATGTATTCGTTTGGACCCATTCTAACATGTGTGGGATCTCGCCAACTATCATGAGTCGTGCATTGAATATCAACCCAAGGCATGTCCCGGTGAAACAAAAGCAACGCATCATGGATCCGGAGAGATCCACTACACTTAAAGTGGAAGTGGATAAACTAAAAAACAATAGGTTTACCCGCGACACCCTCTACCTAAAATGGGTATCCAATCCGGTTCCTGTGATAAAAGATGATGGAAAGTGGCAGACATATATCGATTACTCTTACTTGAGCAAGGCATTCCCGAAAGGCAGCTTTCCACTTTCGAGGATCGACCAATGGTAGACTCAATCGATGGATATGAACTACATTCATTTATGGATATGTACTTCGGATACAACCAGATCCTGAGCATGTCCTCGACCAAGGGTACACCAACTTTATTACCGATCTAGGACTATATCGTTATGTTGTAATACCGTTTGAACTAAATAATGTTGAAGCTACTTACCAGAGACTGGTCAACATAATGTTTAAAGACCAAATCGAGCGATCGACAAAAGTATATGTGGATGATATGCTAGTGAATTCACAACGATCAAACAACCACATCGATGACTTAGTGGAGATGTTCAGTATTCTACGAAAAATATGGAATGAAACTAAGTCCCTTTAAATGCTCATTCGGCGTTGTGTCAGGTAAATTTCGTGGTTTCATCATCAACTCTCATGGATTCGAAACCAATCCCAAGAAGATTCAAGCAATTCGAAACATCTAAGTGCCGAAATTATTAAGCAAGTACAGAGCTTAAATGGGAAGGTTGCCGCCCTAATCTGCTTCATATCCAGGGCCACTGACAAGTGTATTCCTTTTTTTGACTTGATCAGGAGAGGGAAGAGGAACTTTGAATGGATGTAGGATTGCATATATGCATTTAAAGCTCCAGTAGATAACTTAAAGAGACCTCCCATCCTATCCAAGCACTGGATTGTGAGGACTTATACATCTATTTAGCGGTGTCGATACACACCATAAGTGCCACACTGTTACGTGAAGAGAATCAGATCCAAAGGCCAGTACATTATGTTAGCAAGCGATTGACAGGTGCTGAGAGAAACTACCCAAAGTTGGAAAAGCTCGCATACTGCTTGTTGATTGCGTCGTGAAAGCTTCGCTCTAACTTCCAGGCTCACCCCATCAACGTCTACACCGACCAGCCGGTATGATAGGTCCTATAGCAACCTTAGACGTCCAAAAGGTTGCTCAAATAGAATATCGAGCTAAGCCAATTGGATATCACTTATCTCCCTCAAACAGCTATCCAAGGACAAACATTAGTATTCTTCATATCTGAATTCACTACATCAGACGACTATCTGAAGAGCAGTGGAGAACTGACCAACCGATGGAAAATGTACACAGATGGAGCTTCCAATGATCGGTATTCTGGCATCGGAGTTGTAAATGACTCTAAGGAACGATCGATCTGCTATGCCCTAAAATTCAACTTCCCTACAACAAATAACGAAGCAAACTATGAAGCCTTGATCGCCAGGCTCAAACTTGCTAGAGAACTGGGAGTGGAAACTTTACATATCTTTTGTGATTTCTGGTTAGTAGTATGCCAAGAAGATTATCTTCCAAAGGGTAGCATCTTGCTCCTTATCTCGGCCGGGTCCAAGAGCTACTAGCCGACTTTGAATATTACATAATTACACACATCCTTAGAGAACAAAATGAAAAAGCTGAGTCACTGGCCATGCTGGCCAGTTTTGAGGATGCGCAACAAATATACTTTGTCCCGGTTGAAGTACTTAACATTCCAAGCATTGACAAATGGAGATTGACTAAATCTTGGAGACGGAGCTATAAAAAGAAGTCATCGATGACTACTATCAAAGACTATCTACAATGGGCGATCCTTCCTAGATGGAGGAATGAAAAGCAACAAATCCTCCCCAAAGCTTCATGTTGCATCATCCAAAAGGAGTCATGTATATAAAGGGTTTCTTCATTCCCTTGCTTCAGTGTATTGCCCATGATGAAATCAAACGAGTCATGAGAGAAGTCTATGAAGAAGAATGTGGCAATCACACCAGGAGCTAATCCTAACAAAGAAAATACTCCACTATGGCTATTACTGGCCAACTGTCAATCAAGATGCAGCTGATAACGCTAGACAATGCGAAGAGTGTTAGATGTTTGCAAAAATTCCGAGAGCTCTGCTGATAGAAATTACTCAATTGGCCAGTCCATAGCCATTTTCCACTTGGGGTGTTGACATCATCTGCTCCTTGTCGATTTCTAATGGTGGTGCAAAATACGCCATCATAGCAGTGGATTACTTCACCAAATAGGCTGAAGCTGAACCTTTAGCCATGATCACAATGAAAAAAAGTAATTAGCTTCCTTTTCTGGAACATCATCTATCGTTTTGGCCTTCCACAAACCATTGTAACTGATAATGGAACCCAATTCGACAGCGTTGAATCCAAAATTTCTGCCGATGACATCGTATTAAAAAGGGATTTGCAGTAGTTTCTCACCCTCGAGGAAATGGACAAGTCGAAGTTGTGAACAAAGTTATAAAGTCTATTCTGAAGAAACGTTTGGAAAAAGCTAGAGTCAAGTGGGTGGATGAACTCCCAACATCAATTTGGGCTTACAGAACCACCTACAAGTCCGCGACTGGCCATACTCTATTCGCCCTTGCTTACGACTCCGAGACCGTCATCCCTGTAGAACTTGAAGTCCCCTCTCATCGAGTTACTTATTACAACCCCTATTTCATTATAAAATAAAATAAAACAAGGAATTGAAATCGAATTGCAATTAAACCAGAAGGAATTGGTGATGACTCGTGAGTGTACAAACACATCCGGGAGCCAATGACAAGAACGTGCACCTGAACGTGCATGTGTATATTCAAAAAATTTGATTTCTTGAAATTGACAGAAATTGAATTTTCACCTGGAGATATTAAAGAAAAGACTGGATTAGATAGCTAAAGCTTACTAGCTCCATAAAACTCGGCACAGATAACAACTGATGGATTACAACCCTGAATTTATACTATTGGAAATCGACCAAGCGTCATAACAATCAAGGAGAGATACAACACTTTGCGAAGATAATTCAATGGAAGGATAGCAACTATTCAGAAAACTGGATGGATTTCTTTCCAGTGACTCTAACTTGCTTCGATTCAAAGCACATCACATATGCAACAAGACGTACTTTGGGGGGCAAATATTATTCGGCATTCTGACCCAACTATATCCAAACTGACCGTTACAAGTTAGACTTGACTGTCATCAAGGCCAATAGCCAAGAGCAAAGATTACGGGGTCCAAAAATCAAGCATATATGATAACATGAAGTAGAAGCATGAAAGGTCACTACTCATTGAAGATGTATTAGGTACGATCCATATTCAACACTATGGATCGTATTGTATCGATTCCACAACTCAATTTTACAGCGATGATCAGTCAATAACTCAAAATCTACACATGCTATCAACATGAAACCTGGAGTACAAGCTTACTACAACATGTGGAACACTCTCTAAGGATATCATTCCAATTGGAGGAAGTTGGAGGGATCGGCATAACTCCCTTTGGAGGGATCGGCAGGAATCAGAATTCAAGCAACACTACTTCATGAAGATACAATATCTCACAAACCGTACATCGAAATTGCACGAAATTTGAGGAAAAAGTAGCTAACATCATACAACACCCCACATAGGGATCACAGACCATTTGGACACGCTAATAGGGATCGGTATCGATCCCTATTGTGGGCCCCGATGGGCCTATATTTTTTTGGGTGGCATCGTCTTGGTCTCCTGAACCTTTTGCCGAAATTTTAGTCCAATCCATGCATATCTTTCTCTATAAATATAGCAAGCATGGCATTAGAAAAGGGATCCTTCTTTCTACTAAAAAGGCTCTTCCATTTTTATTTTTCATTCTTGTACTAATGGATCCTATCTGATCTAAACATTCTTGTAATCATAATAAAGTGCAAGGTCAATAAAAATATGAAGGGGACGTAGGCTAAGTTTATCGAACCACTATAAAAATATGTGTGTTCATTTATGATTTTTGCTTTGTTTTAATTTCATTCTTCATTTAATCTCTACTAGATTATATTGGGTGTTGATGCCCATTTTTGATGTTAACAATATTCTTGAAATTCTGAAATCTAAGTGTCGAATTTGTACCGACCCCTAAGAACTTTTACCCCAAAGTCAGAAGATAAGCAATAAAATCATTTGGTAGATGTAAGGTAGAGTTTGCCAAACCACTATAAATCTCTGTGTGTTTATTTCTTACTCATTTTAATGTTTATTTTCACTTTTTATTCTCTTCCATTTTTTGTTCGGTGTTTGTGTCATTTTTGGTTTAAACATTTTGGTGCTTTCACTAAGAGACACTTGAACTTGCTAATTCAAGAATTGGGAAGATTCTAAATGGCTAGAAAATCAATTAGAAGGACTGTTATTAGAGAAAATCAACCAAGGGGCAGCCAAGAGGCATCCTCAAGAGAAAACCCCTCATTAATCTACATAAGCAGGGATGAGTTGGAAGCCACGATGAATTGATTGCATGAAAGGATGATGGCATGCTAAGAAGAAATGACGTAGAATTTCTCCAAAAGAATGGATAGATGGGAACATCCAGAATCACTGCAAATCAGAAAGGGCCTAAAGCCGGAGTGCAGGTAACTGGAAGTAGGGTAGGATAACCCAAGACAAACCCCGAGCCAAATATACAGGTCGGTACCGACCCCTGAGGGCTCGGGGGTATGGGTCATCCAGGCCTGGGAGAAAATGATGTGCATTTTGGAGCTGAAGCAGAGCACTAGAAAATGGATCAGAATGCAGAAGCACAACTGGAGGAGTATGTACCAGAATTTCCTTCCAAAGTCGGAGAGCAGGCCGAGAATGCTAACCTTTAGAGTTCATTTGAATGATGGTGACATATTAGCTGAGATGGTGAGACGAGCTATGAGGGGCGGATTGCCTAACTAGAGCTTGGAAGATGTGAGAAGGAGTCCATTTCGAATATTCGGTAAGCTAGGAATCCGCCTAATTTCAAGTTAACTACATTGGAAACATGTGACGGGAAGATGAATACAATGGTTCACTTGATGAGGTACATCTAACACGCGGAGGTGTTGGGTTTGTCTGAACAGGATATGGGATGGTGTATCCATTTATATTCGATAGATTTAGCAGCACAATGGTAGCTGAAAAACGGATCCATTGGCACTTGGGCCGAGTTAGTAAACAGATTAATGAAGCAGTCCAGCATCCATATCTCATGACCTAAGAATGTAACGACGTTAGCAAGCATAAAGAAGAGGGCTGGAGATCCCCTTAGAAGTTTTTTAACAAGTTTTAAGGCGACGGCAACCTTAGTCGATAGTCTAGACCCTTCAATGGTTCTGATGGTGGCGGTTTCAGGAATATCTGCTAAGACGAATTTCAAGATTGCACTAGAACGATATCTTCTGAGGGGTCCTATAGAGTTTTATCATGAGGCTAAAAGATACCTATTTTAGGAGGACGTTGATGCTGATCAAGAAGAAATTAATACCATGGATGGCGCAGAATCGCCCGAAGAAGGATCTGGCAAAGGCAAAGGAAAGCGAAAGATTGACGACAGCTTTGATGGATCAAAACGACAAAGGAGGGAACCAAAATTCTCTTCTTACATGGACTTAAACGAAATGCCGGAGCATACATATCTGGATACTAAGGGACAGATCCCCTATCGAATTCGGCAAGGAGAGAGCCGATTGATCGTGAAAGGATGTCCAGAAAATATTGCCTATTCCATGAGCTGGATGGGTACAACACGAATGACTGCATGCATTTGTGGGATCTGATTGAGGAACAGGTCGGAGACAACTGATTACATCAGTACGTGAGAAGCCGAGCTGCAGTGATGGAACATGAATAACCATCAACTACAGCAAATGGAAACGGCCGTGGATCAAGGTCAAGGATAGTCATCTCTTGGTCGGGATGGCCGGGAATCAAGTTTGGTTCTCGCACTCTATTTTCCCTTTTCAATAAACCATGCAATAATATAGTCTAGCCACTTACTCAAGTATGGGATCACGAACAGTCCCTAGGCATGCTCTAAGTTGGATGCTAAACTATAATGCCCGGTGAGATGGTTATCTTGATGTTAGATTTTATGTTGTTTTGATATTTGAATTTGATTATTAAGACTCTCTTTAACATGATGACTGATATTAATCGCTATAAAGTCTCGTTCGAAAAGAGGGGACCAGAGTGCAAGGTGCATGTCTCATCATTGGAGCACAAGAGGATGGACTTGTATGATATTGATCACTTTAAGTCCCGAAAGATGTCACCAGAGTGCAAGAAGTTAGCCCCCTCACTGGGAAGTGAGCGAATATGCTTGCTTTTTGTTGAGTCCTACCGTCGGAGAGTGAGCGGATTGGGCTCGGCAAGGGTTTGGAGAGGCGATGGATTTGATTAACGGTTCGGAGAGACCATGGAATTGATTATCCGCCTCATACAGCCATGGATTTGATTATCAGCCCTGAATGCCCTTGGATTTGATAAACGGTATGGGTAGACCATGGATTTGATTATCGGTCCTGAACGGCCATGGATTTACTTGTCGCTCACGAACGACCATGAATTCAACTAACGATCCGAAGGGATCATGGATTTAACTATTGGCCTTGAACAACCATGAACCCAATTAACGATTTGGAGAGATCGTCCCCTTAACGTAAACAGTAAATGATCCAAAGAGATCACACATTAAACTAATTATAAAATGATCTGGAGAGATTGCACATTGAAAACTGAATATTAAACGATCGGGGGAGATCGTGTGTTAAACTAAATCTGAAATGACCTGGAAAGATCGAACCTTCAAAGATATATTAATTTTGATAAAAGGAATTTAACATCTTGAAATTAAAATTAAACAGATAAATCCTGGATGAACACAGAACGATTTTGATATGTAATAAATTTGAATGAAATCAAAGTGATAATGATATAAATCTCGGATGAACATAGGATGGTTTTGATATATGGATATGTGATGTAATACCTATGAATGAAAAAGCAGAATTGTGATGATGTATAGACAGCACATAGAGGCAGAGTCTAGAGTCTTATGACAGGTCTGGAATGACCCATAATTCATAGAAGATTCCAAAGGAACTGGTCGATTCACTAAGATTTAAGTAGCCAGAGAACTCAACTATCAAAGATTGACATCACATTTGTTCTTAAGCAACGCACACCCTCCATTCGCAAGGCGTGCTATACGGGCAAGTGTTATTCCGCCTTTTGACCAAGTAGTATAAGGACGAACCCGACATTCAAACTTTGAAGTTATCAAGGAAAAATTCCTAGAGAGATGACCATGAAGCCCAAAAACCAAAGTACAACCAAAATCATAACACAAACACAAATCCACCATAATAATTCAAACCCCAAGAATCCACAAGTATGGAGTCGGTACCCATATTTTCATAGAACCAGTGTATAGCTAGAAGAACGATCTGAAGATCTTTTGTGCGAAATATTAGGCTCCTTACCTCTATAAATAAATGGGTATGGCTCATTTTTCAGGATCCTTTTAGCTTTAGTTCCATTCTACTCTATATTCTTGTAATTCTAAAATTCTAAGTGTCGAAGTTATACCGACCCCGGAGAACTTCTACCCCCAAGTCTAAAGATAAGCAATAAAATCATTAAGTGGACGTAGGTCAGAGCATGCCGAACCACTATAAATCTCTATGTGTTTATTTATTACTCATTTTAATTTGTTTTCTTCACTTTTGTTCTCTTCTATTTCTGTTGGGTGTTTGTGGCATTTTTGGTTCAAACACCTAAATTTTATGAGTGGTTGGTTATGCCATTCGAGCTAACTAATGCGTCGGCATACTTTGTTGATCTCATGAACCGTGTATTTCGGGATTAACCAAATAAGTTCATACTTATGTTCGTTGACGATATTCTTGTCTATTCAAGGAAAAAGGAAGAACATAAGACACATTTGAGGATCGTGCTTGAGGTATTGGGAAAGCACCAATTGAAGGTGAAGTTTTCAAAATTTCACTTCTAGAGGAGGGTAGTAAGATTTTTAGATCACAGTGTTTCTGAGCAGGGTATTTCCATTGATCCTGCAAAAGTTGCAGCAGTCCAAGATTGGATTAGGCCTAACAACACTACAGATTTGAGAAGTTTCTTAGGGTTAGTTGGATAGTATTAACGATTCATCTAGGACTTCTCCAAAGTAGCGGCACGTTGACTTACTCAATGGAAAAAAGAATTAGACTTTTACTTGGGATGCTAGATATGAACAGGCATCCGTGAATTTGAAGGAGAAGCTAACAAGTGACCATTTTGAGTGGAAATGAAGAGATGATGAGATACACTAATCCTTGTGGTACCGGATTGGGAGCGGTATTGATGCAGAGGGGCAAAGTTGTTGCATATGCTAGTCGACAACTGAAGCTACAGGAGAAGAAATACCCATCCCATGATTTAGAGTTAGCAGCAATTATGTTTGCACTGAAGATTTGGAGGTAGTATTTTTTAAGAGAGAGGTTCGAGCTATCCACCAACCATAAATCATTGAAGTACTTCTTTTCATAGAAGGATCTTAATCTTTGCCATCAAAGATGGTTAGAGTTCCTAGCCTCCTATGATTTTGATATTGCACATACACCAGGAAAAGGTAATGCGGTTGCTTATACCTTGAGTAGGAGACATGCTAGCTTGGGAGCTATGTTCCTAAAGTGGATGATGTTAGAGTATATTGCTAGTTATGATTTCTGACCAAGATGCGAGCTAGAGCCAGAGATATTGTCAAACTTGACTACCAAGCCTACTCTGATTGTGCGGGTTGGTACTAGTCAGAGGCACGATGTCAGATTAGCTGAGATCATTACCAGGGTTGTAGCTGGAGTGGAGTTTGAAGACATGAGAAAGTACGTACTCAACCCAGATTGTTGGTTCCATAAGGATAGGAGATTGTTTGTACCTAATGTCAATAGGTTAAAGGATAAGGTGCTACGAGAGTGCCATCATTCAAGATTGACTATACATCATGGTGGTAATAAGATGTACCATGATATAAGGTAGACCTTCTATTTGGAAGGGATGAAGAAAGACGTGGGGACATTCATCTCAAAATGCATGAGATGTCGCTTGGTTAAGGCAGATTAGAAGAAGCCTGATGGATTGATGCAACCGCTAGAAGTTCCCTAGTGGATATAGGATCAAATATCGATGGATTTCATTGATGGACTACCGAGGATTCGAGCAGGGTACGATAGCATTTGGATCATAGTCGATTGATTGACCAGGAGTGCTAGATTTATACACGTCAAGTCAAATAAAACGGTAGCCAAACTGGCCAAATTTTATGTGAAATGGATGGCATGATTCCATGGTGTGCACAAAAACATTGTGAGTGACTAAGACCCATTGTTTACTAGTGGGTTTTGGAAGTGCTTACATGAGGCATTAAAGACCTAGCTGAAAGGGAGTGCGGATTAAGGATCTTAAGGCTAATTTAACACTAGAGGTGGGGTGAATAGTGGTTAATGGATTTTAAGACTTATATGGACTAAATTAAAATTATGACACAAACAAATGCATAACTTAATCACAGAACAATCACAGAATCAAACACAGATGCAGAAAGTAAATAAAAAGCATTAAAAGGAAAGAACACACCGGATTTTATACTGGTTCGGAGTTACCCTACCTCCAGTCCTGTACCGAGGCAGAACACCTCATACAGATTTTTATTATACCAAAGTCGAGATTAAAATCCTCGGTTTCAAAAGGCCTTGAGGTACCCTCCTGTCTCACGAGTCTGGGGCAAACTCTCTTGATTTACGGGCCACAAGATTACCCAATTGATTTCCAGGCACAACCACACCTTATAGAGAGACTCGATAAACTTTTGATTACAAATTGATCCTATAACTCTGAATAGCACTTTGATCTTCGAGAGAGGGTAGAGAACCAAACAAGAATGAGATTCTAATTTGATTCACTTGAGAATTTGGCAGAATTTCGGCACGATCTTAAAAATATGAAAATTTTAGAATATGGATTTGTGGAGAAGAAGGAGTGAAGAAAATAAGAAAATAGTTAGTTTAAAAAATTCGTTTGTGAAGGCTATTTATAGACCAGTAACGGTCATAACCATTCGTGAAGAGATTTAAACGAATAGACACTTCTTTTGAAAATTGAAACTTTTGAATTTAACGGCCACCATGTCGACATAGGGTATCCCATGATGTCGACATCCCTTAGTTAAAAACAATGTAAAATTTGTTTTAAAAATGGTATTGAAAGGAAAACAAGATGAAATGATTCTGGAGTAAAATAAACTAATTTTCCTATGTTTTAAAATAAAGAAGAGTAGAAAAATATATTTTTAGAATGTATATATAAATTTGATTTTAAATCTCAAGTATATATATATATATATATTATAAAAGAATATTTAAAAATCAGAAGATAGTTTTTAAAACAAACGAAGTTTAAAACAAGAGTTTATTTAAAAACAAAAACAAAGAATATTTTAAGGCTAAAACATTTTGAAAAAAAGTTTTGAAAATCATTTTGAAAAACCATTTTGAAGTAGTTTTGCAAGCTTCTTCGTGCAGAATATCGCATCACATCAAGACTCGAGAACTTGTACAAAACCAGGATGTTCGTGGGTTTGTAAGCCACTTGTTGTAGGTTTGTAAACTACTTGTTGTGGGTTTGTAAGCCACTAAGAAGATAGAAATTGGTTCCATCCCAAATGAAATTTGGAATGTAGATTTCCATGCTATTATGAAGTTTTAACAATAAACTAGACACTTATCTTGAAATCTTGATCTTGATACTCATGAGTCTTCAAACTTGATTTCTTCATTCTTGATCTTTATACTGTACAGTCTTCAATAATCAGTACCTGCCTTATATATATCCTGCATAATAACATTCATATATATCTAGACAATAGTGTTAGTATATAAGTTATAATAAAGTAAGTTACAAAGGTTGTTGTCATCAAAACCACTATCTTCGGTTCCTAACAATCTCCCCCTTTTTGCTGATGACAACCTTATAAATTATACTTACCACTTCGATCATACCATAACTCCCCCTTACACCAACAACTCCCCCTTACTCCAAGCCTACTATTTTATATAACTTCTCCCCCTTTGTCATCAACAAAACAATAACCTATAAACCTTGAACTTAATAGAAAATAAGAAAAACAAACATATGACATAAGAATAATAACTATTTATGAGTGAAATATAGCATCCTAAGTTAAATGGAATTCAAGATTTTATACACCAAAGATTGTTTTTAGAAGAACATTAATCAAGATAACACTTTATATACAAATTAACTAACCAATATATAATCAAGAAAGAGAAAAACAAAAAATGAAAAACAGTTAACGAGGACCCTTAACTATTGGTGATTTATGGACCGAACAATTTGGATAGTGGAGACAAAAGTTTCCATGTTGTTCGACCAAGTTCCCATTAGCGTCAAAATGGACCTCTCCAACGCAAATCACGCCATCGTCTTCGTCCATATGAACATCCGAATTCGGTAGAGGATGTTCTTCTTCTTGATCCTCTTATGCTTCTTCTAGAGGCTCTTCTTCTTCAGAGTCCATAGCTTGTGATGATTCTTCGATGACAATGGGATTGGCATGGTTATCCATAAGGAATTTTTGTAAATTCCTAAGAATTCTGCCTTGCCTATCTTGTTCTCTAGCCATTCACAGTTGGCTCACTTGAATTTCCATCATCATTTGAAGCAAATCTTTCATCTTCTCTTGTAATTTGATGACTCGTACGTGTGTGGAACGTTGAAAATGGCCAGAATGAGGAGAAGTGGGCGAAGAAGGTTCATTATTAGAAGAGGAAGCCATTAATTTACTGTTTTAGAAGTTTATTACAGAGAATATAACATAGGAAAGGAGTAAAAGTCGAAATATATAAATATATAACCAAATAACTAATTTTAGAGGGAAATTTAAATTTGAAAATTTCGGCATGTATGTCGACATAGAGGGATGGGTCATGTCGACATGCCCAGTTTAATTTTTGAATTTTTTTAATTATATTAATTATTAACTATACTTGTATTATTTATAATTTATATTCCAGTTAATGAACATATACCTAATTCTCTTCTAAATTTAGTAAAGTTTTGTTCATTTAATGGTTTGGTTAATATATCAGCAATTTGTTTTTCAGTATTAATATATTCAAGAGTTATGACTTCTTTACTTATATTATCTCTAAGAAAATGATGTCTAATATCAATATGTTTTATTCTAGCATGATGAGTTGGATTTTTTGATAAGTTTGTTGCACTAGTATTATCACAATAAATTGGTGATTTAGTTATAGTTAATCTAAAATCTTTTAAAGTTTGTTGCATATATATAACTTGAGAACAAGCCAAAGTAGCAGATATATATTCTGCTTCAGTTATTGACAACGGTACAGTGTTTTGCTTCTTACTAAACCAGGAAACCAGAGAATGTCCTAGAAAGTGACAAGTTCCACTTGTACTTTTTCAGTCTGATTTACAACCAGCGTAATCAGCATCACAATTTGAAATTAAATCAAATACATCATTTTTAGGGTAAAATAAACCATAATCTAAAGTATGTTTTACATATCTTAGATTTCTTTTAATAGTTTTTAAGTGAGTTTCTTTAGGTTGAGATTGGTATCTTGCACAGAGACAGACATTATGCATGATGTTAGACGACTTGCTGTTATATAAAGTAGCGAACCAATCATTCCCCTATATAATTTTTTATCAACATCTTTTGATTTATCTTCTTTACTTAAAGCTACATTAATTGTCATTGGAGTTGGTTTCCCACTAGAAGTGGTCAATCCAAATTTATTAATTAAATCCTTAGCATATTTTTCTTGACTAATGAAAATTCCTTTATCTAATTGTTTGATTTGAAGTCCTAAGAAGAAGCTTAGTTCTCCCATATGACTCATTTCAAATTCTTTAGTCATTATATTTGAAAATTCTTTATTCATTATGTTATTAGTTGACCCAAATATTATATCATCTACATATATTTGTACTAATTGAATATCATTTTTGTTTCTTTTAATAAAAAGAGTTGTATCTATTTTACCAATTTCAAAACCAGACTGTAGTAAATAAGATCTTAGTCTTTCATACCAGGCTCTAGGAGCTTGTTTCAGACCATATAAAGCTTTCTTTAGTTTATATACATGATTTGGAAATTCATTATTTTCAAAAAGTGGAGGTTGTTCAACATAAACATCTTCTTTTAAAAAACCATTTAGAAAAGCACTTTTAACATCCATTTGATATAACTTGAAATTATTGTAATTTGCGAAAGTAAGTATAATCCTGATAGCTTCTAGTCTTGCTACGGGTGCAAAGGTTTCGTCATAATCAATTCCTTCTTCTTGACAATAACCTTGCATGACTAAACAAGCTTTATTTCTCACGACCTCACCAAGTTCTTTCATTTTATTTTTATAAACCCATTTTGTTCCAATTATACTTTTATCCTCAAGTCTAGGAACAAGTTCCCAAACATCATTTCTGGTGAACTAATTTAATTCTTCTTGCATAGCAAGAATCCATGAATCATCGGATGATGCTTCCTTTGGATTTTTATGTTCAATAGTTGATATAAAAGCTACATTACTGATACTATTTAGTTGATTTCTTGTTTTAACTATAGATTCAATATTTCCTAGTATATTTTCTACAGGATGATCTTTTAATAGTCTAATTCTTTTATTAGGTTGAATGATTTCACAATTAGTTTCATTAGGTTCATTATTTAAAGTTACAAAATCTTCTTCATCTTCTATTTGTACAGTATCTTCAAAATTTTCATCAAAAGATACCTGCACTGTTTCTTCAATAGTGTTAGTTCTTAAATTATAAACTCTAAATGCTTTACTTCTATTAGAATATCCAATAAAGATACCTTTGTCAGATTTAGGTTCTAAATTATCTTTTGTATTAAGAATAAAACACTTACTACCAAAAACTTTAAAATAAGCTACTATGGGTTTCTTATTGTAAAGTAATTCATATGGTGTTTTATTAGTTAATGGTCTAATTAGAATCCTATTTAATATATAACAAGCTGTAGCAACTGCTTCAGCCCAAAAGTTTTTAGGTAAGTTACTATCAGAAAGTATTGTTCTAGCACACTCTTGAATCGTTCTATTCTTACGTTCTACCACTCCGTTTTGTTGTGGAGTTCTTGGAAAAGAGAAATTATGAGTGATTCCTTTTTTATTACAGAAATTCTCAAAATTTTCATTTTCAAATTCTCCACCGTGATCAATACGAATAGTTTTTATTTTTAAAGAAAATTGATTTTGAATTATTTTAGCAAAATTCTTAAATAATTCAAAAGCATCACTTTTAAGTTTAAGAAAAATCGTCCAAGTATATCTAGAATAATCATCTACAATTACAAAAACATATTTTTTGTGATTAATTGATTGAACTTGAGATGGACCAAATAAATCTAAATGAAGTAATTCTAGAGGTTTAGAAGTAGAAATCATATCTTTAAATTTAAATGAACTTTTCTTAAGTTTTCCTAATTGGCAAGCATCACATATATTATCTACTTTAAAATTTAACTTGGGAAGACCTCTAACTAAGTCAAGTTTTGATAACCTAGATAACAGTTTGAAATTTAAATGACCAAATCTTTTATGTCAAATCCAAGGGTCACTTGTATTAGCCAAAAGACATAAGTTATCATTTGAAACTTTCATACTGAGGATGTAAATGTTTTTCTTCCTAATTCCTTCAAAGATAATATTTGACTTATTATTTTCGATGTGACACTTATCTTTTCCAAATTTAATTTTAAATCCTTTATCACATAGTTGACTTATACTAACCAGATTATGTTTTAAATTCCTAACTAGCAAAATATCAGAAATAAGAGGAGTTTAAGAATTACCGACATTGCCGATGCCAATCACATATCCTTTTGAGTTGTCTCCAAAGTTGACCAATCCACCATCTTGATATATAATGTCATTGAGTATCTTGGGATTTCCAGTCATATGCCTTGAATAGCCACTATCAAGTATCCATTTATCTTTCTCAATTTGCACAGATTGTCCATTGGTTGTTGATTCTTCAAAAGCCATGTAACATGTTTGTTCCTGCATAACAAACCAATTCGGTAGAAAACTTGATTTTTCATAAAAACTATATGCAGAATTATGATACTTTGATGAAATGCATACATTCAAACTAGTATTAATTTTTTTTTCTAAAAATGCCATTTTCAACTTTTCAAGTTTCAGATTATGAAAACTATGAAAACCTATGCTCTGATACCAATTGAAAGGGAGTGCAGATTAAGGATCTTAAGGCTAATTTAACACTAGAGGGGGGGTGAATAGTGTTTAATGGATTCTAAGACTTATATGGACTAAATTAAAATTATGACACAAACAAATGCATAACTTAATCACAGAACAATCACAGAATCAAACACAGATGCAGAAAGTAAATAAAAAGTAGTAAAAGGAAAGAACACACCGGATTTTATACTGGTTCGGAGTTACACTACATCCAGTCCCGTACCAAGGCAGAACACCTCATACAGATTTTTATTATACCAAAGTCGAGATTACAATACTCAGTTTCTAAAGGCCTTGAGGTACCCTCCTGTCTCACGAGTTCGGGGCAAACTCTCTTGATTTACGGGCCACAAGATTACCCAATTGATTTCCAGGCACAACCACTCCTTATAGAGAGACTCGATAAAATTTTGATTACAAATTGATCCTATAACTCTGAATAGCACTTTGATCTTTGAGAGAGGGTAGAGAACCAAACAAGAATGAGATTCTAATTTGATTCACTTGAGAATTCGGCAGAATTTCGGCACGATCTTAAAAATATGAAAATTTTAGAATATGGATTTGTGGAGAAGAAGGAGTGAAGAAAATAAGAAAATAGTTAGTTTAAAAAATTCGTTTGTGAAGGCTATTTATAGACCAGTAACGGTCATAACCATTCGTGAAGAGATTTAAACGAATAGACACTTCTTTTGAAAATTGAAACTTTTGAATTTAACAGCCACCATGTCGACATGAGGTTTCCCATGATGTCGACATCCCTTAGTTAAAAACAATGTAAAATTTGTTTTGAAAATGGTATTGAAAGGAAAACAAGATGAAATGATTCTGGAGTAAAATAAACTAATTTTCCTATGTTTTAAAATAAATAGGAGTAGAAAAATATATTTTTAGAATGTATATATAAATTTGATTTTAAATCTCAAGTATATATATATTATAAAAGAATATTTAAAAATCAGAAGATAGTTTTAAAAACAAACGAAGTTTAAAACAAGAGTTTATTTAAAAACAGAAACAAAGAATATTTTAAGGCTAAAACATTTTGAAAAATAGTTTTGAAAATCATTTTGAAAAACCATTTTGAAGTAGTTTTGCAAGCTTTTTCTTGCAGAATATCTCATTACTTCAGGACTCGAGAACTTGTACAAAACCAGGATGTTCGTGGGTTTGTAAGCCACTTGTCGTAGGTTTGTAAGCTACTTGTCATGGGTTTGTAAGCCACTAAGAAGATAGAAATGGGTTCCTTCCCAAATGAAATTTGGAATGAAGATTTCCATGCTATTATGAAGTTTTAACAATAAACTAGACACTTATCTTGAAATCTTGATCTTGATACTCATGAGTCTTCAAAATTGATTTCTTCATTCTTGATCTTTATACTATACAGTCTTCAATAATCAGTACCTGCCTTATATATATCCTGCATAATAACATCCATATATATCTAGACAATAGTGTTAGTATATAAGTTATAATAAAATAAGTTACAAAGGTTGTTGTCATCAAAACCACTATCTCTAGTTCCTAACACTAGCTACACTTCAGCATAGCTTATCACCCTCAAACCAATGGCCAAACTAAGAGAGTGAATCGTACCTTAGAGGATTTCTTGTGGCTTTAGAAGCTCGTGGGATGATCGCTTAAACCTGGTTGAATTCGCATACAACAACAATTATTAGTCTAGCATCAGTATGGCATCATTTGAGGCATTATATGGCCGACCTTTCAACGCTCCTTCGTGTTGGTGGAAAGCGGGAAATAAGCTGATACCTGGGCCATATATGATTAAAGAGACTTCAAAGAAGATCGAGATCATTCGACAATGAATGAAAGTTGCCCAAGACAGATATAAAAGCTATGCTGATAAGAGACGTCGAGATCTAGGGTTCTCTATCGGCGACATGGTATTTTTCAAGATCTCTCCCTTAAAAAATGTATTTCTCGATGGTAAAAGAAAGTTAGCACCGAGATTTGTAGGTCCTTTTCTGATACTAAAGAGGATTGGAAACCTTGCTTATAGAGTCAACTCACCTTAAAGAACTGTGGGAGTGCGCAATGTGCTCCATGTTTCTCACATAAGGAAATTTTTGCACGACCTAGGTGCAACTATCGCACCGGATCAAATAGACGATATCAAGATTGAACCAGAAGCTTTGAAAACTCATGGCCTATTTGTATCATTAAACATGATACAAAACAGCTTAGGATGAAGACGGCGAAGTTGGTGAAGGTTAGTGGAGTGAAAACGAAGGCAATTGCTTTTGAGGGCCCGAGGAGAGCGTGACGACAGCTTATCCAGAGCTCTTTACTTAGTGAAACTTTTTATTTATCGCTTTTACTTTCACTTATGATATGATATAGCATATACCTTAGTGTGGTGTCCTACATGCTAGAATAGGTTTGGATATTTCCCTTTACTTTTGTTGCCATGTATGCATGTTTGATGTGATGATTGTTGATGATTGTATATGGTTGTTAGGCATGCGGGATGACCCTATTGACTTTTGTTTGGGATTTTGGGGGCAAAATTCCTAATGGGGGAATGTAATAACCCGTATTCTACATATAGGAGTATCATTGAATATTTATATTATTTTCATATGAGGTCGTATGATTCTAGAATTTTGGAAAATGACTCTTAGGGACATTTTCCACATCTATGATTTTTGTCCGATTTTTATGTGACCATTTTGACCCTAAGAATCTTGTATGGCTATAACTTTTGATAGGGCCGAATTGGGGTCTGAAACCACTTCCATTAGATAGAGATGACAGTTTGTTTTTCCATAGAGTGGTATTATAAGGAAAATGGACTTATTGTTAGGGAGATATGGTTGTTTGAATTTTTATTTGATTTTGAATAGCTTAATGGGTAACAAGTAAATTAATGGTTAGTCCCAAAGCCCATTTCGATTAGCATGGGGCTAAGGCTGATGGGACTCTCTTTCATCATTTTACACTTCTAAAAAATAGTCAGAAACAACTCCAGTAACAATCTCTTACCCAAAAAGTCACCATAATCCTTACTTTAATTAGGTGAATTGTGTCAATAGAAGGAGATTAGGAAGACTAGCACTTAGATTGAAGATTTTTTTATTAAAGACCACCTTGGAGCTACTGTCCATCCGTGGATTTCATTTCATTTGGAGTTGCTTAGGATTGCTTAGGATTTAGGTGAGTGGCTTTAAGCGTCTACTCACTAATTAGCCCATAGACATTTAATGATGTTTTTAAATGATCTTCAAACTCTAAAACATGTTTAAACCCTTTTAAAAAAAACTTATACAAATTTCAAGTAATTTGGATAAGTTTTGAAAATTCGTGTTCTTAGGGATCTATGTTCGTATGGATACTGCCCATAGATTTAGGACTCATATTGATGTGTTTGGTTATAAGCTTGTTAATATAAGTTATTTGTGATGATTGCTTGATTTTATGATGCCTGTATGGTTGAAAATGTCGAATAAATGGCCATGTAGTTTAGGTACAACTCAAGGATCGGTATGTAAGGATCGATACCGATCCATGAATTGTGTCCCAAAATTGATGCGATCGTTATGGGGTGACAAGGAAGGCCCCATGATGCTATGTTTCAAGACTCAAATAGTTTGGAGTTTTCATGCTCAAGATTGGTCTTTGGAGAGGGATCAGTGGTGATTTCTGAGCTTATAGACTCGTGGAAACTTGCCTTGATTCATAAACGATAACGATGGCTTGTGAACAAAAGGAAGAGGGATTTCTTAAGTATGTGCATGATTCGCATGCATGGATCGCGTGAAGGAATGTAGGAGATTCTAAGGCAGGGATCGGTAGTGAAGTTTTGGGTGCATGATAGTTTGAAGCATGGGATTTGGACGCGGATGATGGGTCAGAGAAAGAGAAATAGGGTGAAGGTAGTGGAGCCAAAATCTCATGATTTTGACCAAGTATAGGATCGGTCCTTATGGGTCAGTATTGATCCATGGGTATTGACCCATACAAGTTACGATCCCTAGAGGATGGCATATGAGTGAAAAGCAACCTATAGGCGAAGTGTGGGATAGAGGCAAGCATGGACCATTGGTGATTAAAATGGGAGAGGTTGGACCTATGATTCAAAACGAGATGAGGTTTGACTCGAGTTTGGTTATGAGATTGCTTAAACTCGAGATGAACCAAGTACTTAGCCAAATATGGCTAAGTACAGGGATCGATACTGAAACCTGGGTTTGGTGGTGATTCCTGCAATGACGATGCGTAGTTTAACGATGATAGCCGCATGATGGGAAGTGATGGATAGACGTACTTCGAAATGTGGAGTAGTAGACTATGAATTGTATTAAGGGGACTGTCGGAAGAAAGTTATGGGACATATAATGAGATTCTATGACTAATGATGTTTATCTAGAGTAGTTCCCAACAGTAGTGACTCTATGACGGGAATCATAGAGACAGTCCAGGATGTGCACTGCTATTAATGATGTATGCCAAGGGATCGATGATACTCAAAGGTTCATAGAATACTCATGAAGCAGGAGTATATATATGGTACCTACTTGAGCCATGACGGGATCTATTCTCCATGACGGGCGATCTGACCTCCATAACGGGCGGTCATTACCCTGGATCAACTATGACGGGTGATGCGGTTTCCCGGCCTACTGAGTGGCATGGATTCGAATACCGAGGAACCAGGATGTCGGGTAGTCCTTGACTATGATGGGTCATTTGAGTTATCACGTATCCAACGCACTGAGTGAGTGAATGTGAGGATGTACGATGGATGTTATGTTTTCTTGATTGCTTATCACCTTATCACCCTTGGGATATCATGTGAGACCAATATTGTTGATGTATATATATAGACACCCTTTAGTACTTTGATATATAGTACACCCATGATGGCTATGATGCAGAGTGGCACATATTTTGTGTATATGCTAACTCTATGAATGTAGGGACAGGTCATGTATGATTCTTCATACCAATTGTCCAATTATAGTAGCATATTAGTGTTTAGAAATTTATTACTGCTCACATAAGGCTATTGTCTGACATGGGGTTTTATGCTTTGCTTCCTATTACTCTAGGTACTCTTAAATATGTAAATTTGGGATATCAGGTCCGATGAGCACGTGGAGCTGGATAGATGGCGAGCAGGAGGCTATTCTCTCATATTATTATATTTACTCATTTTCTACTCCGCTGCACAACACTATGGAGCTTTCCAGTGCCATTATTACTTAAAGACGGTTATTATGAATTATTATTTGATGTATACTCTATTTTTTATGTTGTATACTATATGGATATGTGTACTCTGATTCTGTAATTCATTCAGCTATTTACTCTCTCATCCATTTTATATCTGTGATGTTTACTATTATATTTTATTTGATGCGCTGTGAGATATATGATAAGTTCTTCATTTTTTTATTTAGTTGTCAACCCACCACGGTCGCACCGCATTGATTGAGCACCACTACAACGTACAGGTATATTGGGTGTTAGTGGCATAGGACAGTCATCACAACAACACTTCCAATCAAAGCACTTCCTGTGTTCCCGCTAAAGAACGCTCCATGTCATTTTGGATAGCAGGTCCGTTATCAATTATCCAATTATTATGGATAAGATCCAACACATAGTTCGATTGTGCAGCGGGGGTTGTCTCCCAGGACGAGTGGACTATCTACAAGAAATGGTATATTCATCGTCTATAGGACACATGACACACTCTATATAGATTGACATTTCCAATTTGCCCGGTCGACGTTCATAATATGATTGGTCAACATATGTCAACGTCTATTGGATTCTGGGCATTGGTCACACGAGTTTACAATAAAGTGAAATATCAAAATAAAACATACCTGACTATTATCAATATCGAGTTTTCCTATCCGGAGTGACATGCTATTCACCTCGTTTCAATGTTGCCGATGGGCCCTTAACACCTCCTATATCGGATCTACGACAGCTCAGGCCTCGACCTCTACAGCCATCGAACTCATACACCCAATCACTACTGAATTATAGAGAATTATAGTACCAATGGTCCCAATCCAGGACCAACCCCCTCCTCTAATTGAATGAGTTGGCCTAAGAGTTCTAGATGATTCTCTTAAACAAATGCCGACAATTCTAACTGCCAAATCGCTCTGGACTATATGCTTTCAACACGGAATACCAGAGAGTGACATCTTGCTCGCAATAATTAACCAATGGGCGCATAATCCTCCATTTGCAATAAGTATGTGTGCATGTTCGGTGTTGTACCGCCTTTCAATTCATTCCTCCATAAGTTCCTCCAGGATCTTGGGCTCGCTCTCACTCAGTTCCATCCCAACGGTTACACGTTGTTGAGCTCTTTGTATGTCCTATTCATGAATCAATTCTATTGGCATCCAACCTTTAAGGAGCTAATACACCTCCTGAACTTCAAATAACAGAGCGATTTGCCCTCATTTATGATCATGTTAGCTTGATATCGATGTAAGGTTAATTAAGCACTCCACAACAAGTGCTCATACTTCAAGAATGAGTACTTCTTCTCTCAATCCCCATGCGGCTTAAACCAACTTTAGCTATCTGAAAGTAAGACTTTCCCTTTCCATTCTTCCTTGTCCTAGGACTTTTATCGTTCGAGTATCTAACCCTTTATTCGCTCCTCTTACAGATAATCCTATTCGGGACAAGTGCCGAGCACTCTATGACTCTAAAGCTTCATAAAAGAGTTAGCATCCGATACTGCTCCACCACCTATCCCCTAACAAACAAGAACATTCACCATTATGGGCTTCTACATCCCGAATGCTTTGTCGTTCCTGTTGAGCTTCCACTAAGAGGATCCAAGATGTCCACCAGATCTTCTACCTCCATTTGCAGCTCCTTCGAAGACATTTAAGAGGCGCCGAAGGCCCATCCAGAATGGTGAACATAGGAGAAGGCATCGAAAGAGTGGCAAAAGAAGAAAGAGAAGGGAGAGGAGAAACATTAGTGATTTTCGTGGAAGAGGAAATAAGAGTAGGAGAAAAAGATAAGGAAGAAGAAGAAGACAGTGATAAAGAGGGTGATGATAACGAAGACAATGATGATGAATCATTCGAGATACGTCTTTAAATGGCACAATATCCTAAATTCGTCGCATCAAAAGTGAATGGCCATCAAGACCTCCTAGAAATCTTCCAAACAGAGTGCAACACCAATAAATGAGGCGGATCCTCTAGACGGTCACTCAGAAATTATCATTGACTCATTGAGCAATCTTGACATCCCCATTGGAGATCTCCTTAAGGAGTATCCTTCGAGATTCAGCTTCCCATCTGATGGCATCCTAGCCAATGGAGGCGAGATTCTATCTTTACTTCCCTCTGAACATGGTCTGTAGGATACTTAAGGCAGCATTAGTACTCCATATACCTCTATGATCACAAATACACACACCTTGCATTTGGTTTTACTTCAATATTCCAAAACGGATACGATCCTTCTTTTCATTTTAGGTACAATGGGAAGAGACCGTTTTAGTTACCTCCACTCCGATGTCTTCAAACAAAGGGATTAACCCCCAAACCATATCCTTCTCGCTCTAACTCTCATAGAGCAAGGGAATTAGATGAAGAGAGAGCGCAGAGAAAGGAAAGAAAATGCCAGGCAAAAAGTGACCGCTAGGTAAATAGAGATTGAAAATATAGACATGGGGAGGAAAAAGAAACTTACAACCAAGTGAAGAGGTATAAAGACTCACGTAATCACCATGGTCCTTCTTTTAGCCATCCTCCACCCCGATCTCAACCATGGCTTTCTTGATGGTAACGACCTCCAACGTCGCTTTTTTTAACCACCACAGTTCCTCTACCCCATCAATCCAAAGAGGTCTCTATCCATTCAACGCCTCCTTCACCTCCGCCAAGTAGAATGCAAGCTACCTTCCCAAACCTTTGCTTGATCGGGGTCAAATTCGATTGGGATCCTGAAGACACTCCTAAGGAAGAGGCTATACGCAGGTTTGGAGGAATTAAGGAGTTGACTGGCTAGGTGTATGGGTGGAACAAACTCGCCTTTACCCTCTTTGATGTCAACATAATCCAACATACCGATATTCAATCATTTGAGTTAGAGAAGAGTTGCTATGATAGAATCATAGAAGAATACAAGAGGGATTTGGCTAAAGCTGTAGAAGAAAGAGATGCAGCTTAAAAATCAGTGAAGCACATTAAATAATTGATTTAAGAGATGAGACGCGCTCACGATCAAGCCACGATCATGATGAAAGACCAAATTAAAACCGCCCATAAAGTAAATGCCCATCTCAAAATGTAGATCACAACTAAGGACCCGACCCTCCTAGAAAAAGACAATTCACTTCAGGCCAAAGAAGCTGACCTCTAGAAACTCTAAGGCAAAATCGAAAAGCTTGAATTCACCTTGCTGATGGAAAAAGCGAAAAACTAAAGGCTCAGGTTGACCATGCTACAGCAGTGAGCGAGCTGATTGATTTGAAAGAGCAAGTAGGGAAGGGAAAAAGAAGACTTGAATTCCATCATTAAGAAATTCTTTGCTAATGCCATTCAATTCAAGAACTTGAAGTGGTTAGGAAGTACTTGTTCTATCACTTTAGTCGATGGCTGGAAGAGATAGTGCATTGCGCGGCTGCATTCGGTGAAGGCCTCACCAAAGATAAATTAATAACAAGTACCTTGATGCCAATGACACTGAAAAGTTATATTAGCTGCTTAGGATGTCACTGCTGCTGAGACTACCACCGAAGCTCCTATTCGTGCAAGCACATTGGGTAATGCAGAATCATTATTTTCGAAGTACAAAAGCATGCAGTTGATATTTCAACATCTGAGGGGGCCAGCTTTGAGGATGCACTTACTTCCATTCTAGTCTCTGCACCAATCACCTTCGACGAACCCTACATTCTTCCCTTTGTCACTCAGCCACTGCAATCCACAATGGAAGAGGGGCAAATTAGTAAGTCTCATGTCCAACAATCTAGTCTTAACGATGGTATTTTTCTCGTCTCTCGGATGTTCGAGAAGCTTCAGTTCTCGTCCGAGACTATTTCTAACCTTTACTTCTCTATTTTTGAACTCATAGTTCATCCATCTCTTCCTCCTTCTCCCTTGCCAATCACACAAACCTTGACTCCCATCGCACTTGCTACTAAATCAACATCTGTTACCATAGGACTGGTCGCACCAATCCTTCCTTCCAGCTCCATTCTTGGTCCGGATTAAGAGAACATTGCGGCTATGGAGAGATTGGATGACATTTCGTAGTCAATGGGGGAAGATGTAGCAGCGCTATGAGCCTAACTGATCCTATCCCCATGGTAAAGAAGTGGAAGATTGACACGTCGGAGGTGAAAATTAAGATTGAGCCTGGCTAGACAAGTCGGCTGGTTTTGAAAAGCTAGAATCTACTCCAAGAATTATTCCCATTACCATTAAGCCTCCTAGAGGAAGCACCGTCGGCGCCTCCACAGAGACATCCGAGCACCCGGTTGACCAGCCCGAAGATCCTACCATCACAATTATCTAAGGAGATACCACTTACTTCGAAGTCAACACACTTAGGGGGAAGCTTAAGGGCGACAAGGGCCCGAAGAGCCCTCATAATGGTCCAGGTGGCAAAGTTGGGAAGGGCGAGAAGAAGAAGAAGGTGTGAAAGAAATAGACTCTTCACTTTGCTTTTGTAGAGACAATTTCTTTTATCTCTTTTTAGTTGTACTTTTTTACTTTTCCTTGTTTTATATAGGCCACGTTTGTGCGGGACCTGCCCCTATAATCGATTTAAATAAAAATGAATGTAAGGAGAGGTTTTTTTCTATTTAGTCTTTGTCTCGTTTATATTTCTGCACTTTTATGTATTATACCTACCTGTATACAACTGCTTGCATATATAATATAACTGCTTGTACTGTAGTTCATCCATTTTATATATGCATGTGTCTGTGTAATGCTTTTACTTGTCGTATCTCTAAGATATAAGTAAAATTGTTGCAATTTCTTTAGTTATATATCGTTACTTGGTTCTGTTTTTTGTTGCCGAAGTGTTTCCATCCAAAATATGAAACTAATATTTAACCAACTCTATGGTTATTCTTGTTTACTCTTGGTCGAGTTTCCTTCGACCATTAACAAGTTATAAATAAACCAAGCTCTGCGTTGTTTCCTATCTTTGAGAAATAGTAGTTTGGAAATTTAAATCCCAACGTCCTTGATCTAGCTAATAACTGGGTGTGATCGATACTATCCATCTACCTCTGTTATTCCACCTTGGCCAAACGTGTTCCGCTAGGCTGCGAATGGAGTCGAACTTCCCTATAATTCCATTACACACTGAGTCCTGTCTTCGGGACTTGGCATTTTAGATGCCACAATCCGGACATCACCTTTTGACCATGCCTATCTTCAAGCGTCAATCAAAGGTTAGCAACATGAGATAATTATATGATTTACCTCAGTCTAATTATACTTTCTTAGTCCTGATCCTAGACCAAGAGAGTCTGACGATACCTATTTTTGAGTATCTGTTCTTGATCTCATCTATCACCGAGTGTTGATCGAAAGCCTTCATTGACCATCCTCGTTTATCCTCGTTCGGGCATGTCCTACTAGGTCGCAAGCATGGTCATGACAATCCTGGTTGTGTAGTAGTTCCTATTTCTAGAAACCAGTGCTTTGGATGCCTATCTCCGTGCATCTGTCCCCAGTCTTACATATTCCTAGGCATTGACTTAGAGTTTCCATTGAGCATCCTTGCTTAACCTCGACCAGGCAAGTCTTGGCAGGTCACAAGCATGGTCACTAAAACATTGATTGCGTACTAGTTTCTATCTCCGAAAATGGTATTTGGTTGCCTAATTCCGGGCATCCCTTATTACCCAGTCATTAGCCTATACCGGAGGGATGGAGTGGAATTGTCTAACTGACCCTTGTGATTATACTCCTTTTTTCTAATCCTAGATCAAAGGAGTTTGGAGGTACCTATCTCTAGGTACCTCATTGTAGTGCTAAACATGCAACACAAGGTTTCTCTTAAAAAAAGGTTTCATTGTTTCAAGAAGCTAACTTTATTTATAAATGAAAAATGTGGCAAGTCCTGCCTTATTAGGTTGCTCCCATTCACTAGGGTGGCTCATTTGCAAAAAATAAACTAAATAAATCTAAACAAAATAGTTCGCGACAGGTCGTGTGACAACCCCCTCGAAGCATGACTAAATTCCGACCCAGAAAAGGCCCACCCAAACTCGGATTCGTTCCAAAGCTGGTTATTGGTGGTATAAAAAACAATATAGAGCTATTTATCTATACATTCAGTACTTAGAGTAGAAGGATAAAATATAATAATAGAAACAATACCCATTTTATTTAAAATTAAAATGTCATAATATCCACAACACAAAACCAAGAACAACCATAACATATTCATAGTACAATATTTTCAAAATACAACATTTTCCTTTAATGAGTAGACATAAAATAACATGAGTTGATAAATAGATAGACTCCCACAAGTTCCCAAAATGACATTGCTTCTTCAAACAACATCTTCTTTCCTAACCTGTGTTGTGATGAGGAGGAAGTCAGAACAACATGTCTGTTGAATAAAAACCTCGAGCCTTACAATAATAGTACTTAAGCGGTATAATTTAAATTAGAATATGTCTTTCCTATATTAGCTTTGATCTTTCTAACTTTAAGCCTTAAGGCTTTTCCAGTTCCAATTCCATGATTGTTGCTCTTGCAACCCAATAACCCATATCTATCTTTATTAATGTCCTATTGATGTAAGAGATAGTACCCAAGCCACTCTATACCTTTTTAATAGGAATTAGGTAGACTCTGACCATTTAATACCTTATTTAAGGCAAGGCCCTACATTTGATACCTATCCCAAGGTGGACTCCTTATCGGTACTAATCTAACTGAAATTGCATGGAATCTCTACGGTCACTTAATACTTCATATTGAAGTAGACCCTTCCCAAGATATCCACTACCATGCCTACCTATTACCCCCGACCATTTACTACTCCTATACAGGGAAGAGGCGGGCCCTCATACATTAATACCTTCAACCCCTAGAGCAGGTCCTTCTTATTACGACCCGTACCCCATAGTGACATCTCATATTAGTTCGATAATTTGTAGATACTGGTAGCCACATTAGCTAGGCAGATTTACCCTATAGAATTTGGAACAAACCTCGCGTCATCTGTAGTTACTTATTATAGGCGATGTCTCGCATAAGTCCCAAAGTCACACTGTTGGTAGGCAGATTAGCTGGGTAAACTTTTATATGCTTTTGACTGACCTTGTATCCCTATAACCTAGTCATAATTTACAACTCTTATATTATCAAACATCTCACCGCATTCATTATTTAGGCCTTACAAGAAAACTTTCTTGTTTATTCTCTATAATTAATTACTTGCCTAAGGGGATTCAATAATAATTAATAACCTATTAACTACGAAATTAAGTTATAATTATACATTATTTACGCTAATTTATATATATATAAATATGACTTAGTAAATTTCAAAGCATGCTGAGATTATGCCCTAAATTAGCATTTAAATGTCAAATCTTCAAAATTATACAATTCCCTTTTCCATATTAATAAATATACCATAAATCCAATATCCATAATTCAATTAATATACTTATATAACATAGAATCCAAACCTAATTTATTTTATACCAAAACAACGGAACAAATTAGTATTAGAAACTTATAATTTAAATACTTTTATGCTCTATTCAACTCTCTTTTTACATGAAATTAGACAAAGGGAATTTCTATTCAAACTGTGAAAATAGGTGGTGCAAACTACGAATAAGAATTCATACCATACACACCATTTCCTAATCGAAACCCTGAACCAGATCCAAAGAAAAAGATAAGAAGTGGAATAGAAAGTAAAACATTGAAATTGTAAAATCTATATAAATTCCATTATTTTAATATATAAAAAACAATTGAGATTCCAACCTTAGAATTAACATTTCACTTTGAGGGAATTCTTAAGGATTTCAATGTGATATTTTCGTAAGCCAAAATTCCCCAAGGCATATACCCAAATTATAGTATTCAATTATTAAAATAAGAAAGACTAAGATTTCCACTCACTACAGGTCCTTAGATCTTCCTCCTATTGGATTTGTCATGCCTTCAATAATCTCTTTCAGATCTCCTCTTTTAATGTATACAACAATGGATTTGTATATAGATTAGATTCATAAATTTAGGGATTGGAGAATAATAGAATTAAAAATAAAATAATAAACATCTAGAATCTGTTACCTAAAATCCTATTTAATTTTTCTGAACCTCTGAAGAGAGAGACAATCAAAGCTTGCTTGGTTTTCAAATTAATTTGTGTATAAAAGTGAGAGGGCTAGGCTCCTTTTATAGTGGTTGGAATGCACCAGACTGTTAGATTAAAGTCAGTTAAAAATAATGAAATCTGGTACATTCATTTACACAAAAACCTAGCGGCCACACACTGGGACTGGTCGATTGGCCCATATAGGTGGTCAAATGATTAGCCCTTATTTTGGGAACATTTTTCATTGTCGTTGATTGATTTATTTTATTCCTTAACTACTTTGATATTAACGTTAATTTCAATGGTTACTTAACCCCTAAGTTTATTACTGTTATTTTTCAAATTTCGAATTTGAGAATTATTTACTTATTCGAAATTGAATTCTATTTAAATTATTTAAATTCAAAAACTTCAAACGTCCATAAATTTTCCTTTTAAGCTCCATTTTTAGTATATATGGAAATTGATTAGAATTTTGCCACGAACGCAATGACATAACTTCCATGGTCAAATTCTGACTTTGCAAAATTTCCATTTTTAAACTTATCTAATTTATTAAAATATCTATTTTATTCATATCTTATTAATTTTTACGGGGTGTTACATTCTCCCCTCTTAAAAGGACTTTGTCCTCGAAATCTTTCTGAGGGGCGGATGGTGTAACGCGCAATAAACATCCATGTTATATAACTAAGTTATCTATATAACCATCTACTCAACCAAATGTGCAATGTGATTATGTGTGTAGACATACTATAAGTTTGCTCAATCCTAGCAAGAGTGTATGATCGTGATATATAGGCATGTATGAAAATATCCTAAACATGCATAGAATTTCTGCATGAATGCAATATGATAGTGAAAATTGTGGCAACCATTTCCTACCATCCAATCTAGCAACCATGATGCAATCAAAACCAAATTTTAAAGAGAAAATGTTCGCCAGAGAAAACCTTAGGATGAGGAGTCCTCATGCTTTCCATCGGATTTTCTCCCTGTTGTACTCGAACCAGCCTAATTTCTTTGTTGTGGAGCTTCCTAGTTCCATGCTCCATAATGCATGTGGTGGCATGCGACGCTATTGGCTCCGCCTCAATATCCCCAATTGATTAGGCTCTGCAATAGTGGTTGCGCGATGAAGGCATTTCCTCAAGTGCAAAACATGAAAAACATCATGAATTCCGGCCAATTTATCTGGTATATGCACATAATAAGCAAGTCTTCATATTCTTTCTAAAATTGGGAAAGGCCCAACAAATATTTGGGGCCAACTTTCTTGACTTTTCAAATCTCACGACCTTTTTAAGTGGGTAAAATTTGACAAACACCATGTCCCCGACTTCAAACTCTAACTCCTTTCTTCAGTTGTTCATATAGAATTTCTGGCGACCTTATGTGATTTTCATTCGCTGCGTTGTCAATTCTGCCTTCTTTTTTTGACATGCTAAACACCTAGTGACAAATTCAGCCACCTTCATCCTTGCCAATAGAAAATTCACTTGATATCCCAATTCACATTATCTTCTTCGGGGTGAATGATCATCCTTGAATGGTGTCTGTCCGTGAGCTAAAATTTATTTTTCCCAAAATCCTAAAAAAAATTGGGATTAAAGCATCCTTTATTCCTTGTTAGTAGCCTAATTTTCTCATTAACTTCCAGGCTTACCTATATTTTATCGTTAGTTAAGTGTCCTTAAGAAATTTCCTTATTTATGCTTTTTTTATTGTGCATATATATATTTATCTAGTAGTCTAGTCTCATCCATAAAACCAACCGAATGATAAGAGAGGAATATACCATATACCATACCATATGCTTTTCCAATAACCTAAGGGAGACAATTAGCGATAAAAATCCCAAAAACTCCAAAAGAAAATTTTGCTAGAAGCTGCCATTTATCATCAACTGGTGTTAAAGATGTTATGGTCCTAACACTCCTTACTAAATTAAGATGAAAATTCCTAGTATGCCATTCCATATAATTCTTCATCTTTCTTAATTCTCCTTCTTAGTTTCTAATAAATGCAATCAACCCATTACTTTAGTTAATACATCTGTAATAATTGATCATCAAGGTCAAAGTTGGACCATCTCTAATCAATCCACATTTAAATTCCTTCAATCTATTTACCAGTTTCAAAATCCATTTATTATGCCAATTCAGTTCCTCCATCAATGCCATATTAAATTCCTTAATCAGTCCCCATTTGATTTCTTTTAATTCTCTATTAGCTACAAATTTATATTCCATTAAATCTGTTATTAATGTCCATAAATCCTAGTGCTATAATAATTAATACTAATACCATTGTAAAGTACGCTATTAATATATTTCTATTTTTATGCGTTAAGTGTAATTATTTGTGTGTATGTGTGTGTGTTTCTTATTTCTAATCATTAATTTCTAAACTAAAGCATTCCTTTACATATTTTAATTTATCAAAGCTATTCTTCTAAAAAAGATTACCATTATAATTTTCCATAAATTAACCAAAATGAGACCTTTCTTCGTTCGAAATTACAAGGAATTGTTTCTTTTCTTTTATTGAAATAGATAGTGTAAACTATGGAAAAGAATACCCATATCTTACACATCTCTTTTCCTTTTTGGTATATCCCTTGTTAATTCAGACGTTACGCTTTTATACCTATTTTGGAGTTAGATAATTTATGGAATTTACATAGAATCTGCTTCAAATAAAGCAAATCACAGAAACTTACATTCCAAGTCAACTAGGGAAATCTAACTTACAACCCAATTATAAATCTGGAATATTTTCACAACTTAACCAATATTCTACAAATAAATATCTAAGACTGGTTGAAAATTTCTTGATTAGGTTATACATATTATTCCTATTTTATTCATATTAGCTACAAATAAATTGACTAGAGATCGACTGGCCCATATAGGAGGTCGGTCGGTGATCCTTATATTGGGAATGCTTTTAATTGCCATTTATTTATTTATTTTATTCCTTAACTACTCATTTAACGTTAATGTTAATTTCAACGATTACTTAAACCCCAAGTCTAATTATTGTTACTTTTCAAATTTCAAATTTGAGAATTATTTATTATTTGAATTTGAATTCTGTTAAAATTATTTTAGATCCGAAAATTTCAAATGTCCATAACCTTTTCGTTTGAGCTCCGTTTTCAGTACATTATATATGGAAATTGATCAGAATTTCTCCATGAATGCAATGACATAACTTCCATGGTCAAATTCTAACCTTTGCAAAAAAAATTTAGCTTATCTTATTTAATTAATTTATCTATTTTTATTTATTTCTTGTTAATTTTTGCGGGGTGTTGCAGGTCGTTATTCCATGCCCGTGGAATCGCAATTCCATCAACAGTAGCTAGCTTGAATTTCCATCTCTAAGTTTTTGTCTGATCATATAGGGACCTCCATACCTAGGGGAACTCATTTGAAAACAAGGTCACCTACGTTGAAGGTACTGCTCTAGACGTTGATGTTTAAGTGTCGTGCTACTATTTTATGGTGAGTAGCTACATTTAATCCAACATTTTCTCTCTTTTCATTAATTAAATCGAGGGACTCAAGCAAGAGTTCCTCATTGACATTAGGGTCGTAATGCTTTTTTCGATGAGAAGGGACTTCCAGCTCTACCAAAATCATGGCCTCTACTCCGAAGGCAAGAGCGAATGGAGTACATCCAGTCATGGACTTGTGCGTTATCCAATATGCCCACAATGCAAGTGGACGCTCATCAGCCTAGTTGCCCTTGGCTTTAGTTAACCATTTATCAAGATGGATTTGACGATTTTATCTACCGCCTCTACCTATCCATTTGCCTACGGGTGCACCACTATCGAAAAGCTTTTCTTGATCTTATACCTGTTGTAGAAATCCTTGAACTTGGTACACTCGAATTGAGTTTCGTTGTCGGTTATGATTTTCTAGGGAAATATGAACGTGCAGATAGTATTATTCATCACAAAGTTGATAACTTTTTTCATTGTGATCATGACAAGCGATTCTGCTTTAGTATACTTTATGAAGAAATCCACCGCAACGATAGCGTATTTAGCTCTTCCTTCGACATCGATAGCACATCGATTCTATTCTCCAAATCGCAAATGGCTATAGGCTAACCATTTATATAAACTCTATGGATGGGCTCTTGGGATTTCCATAAACCTCTAGCATCGGTCGCACCGTTTGGTGTAATCAGCAGCTTCACAGTTTATTATTGGCCAGAAATATCCATAGCGAAGTATCTTCTTCATTATGTCTGCTCCCTGGTGTGATCAACATAGCTACTGTCATGGATTTCCATGAGGATTTTCCTAGCCTCGTCCTTGGTTACACACCAAAGAAAAGGAGTGTAGAAACTTCTCCTGTATGGTACTCCTTGCATTATGAATAACGACACTTTATTGAGGAGTTTTCGTCGTTTGTTCTTTCCTTTCAAGAGAGTTTCCTTAAGCAGATAGTTTGTGATTGGATTCATCCATGACTTCTTCTCCACTTCTGTAACGACTCGTCATTTTGAACCATTTAAATCGACAATAATCCATACATGTCAGACTTAAATTTCTTAAAACAACAGATTGTTATTTTTATATTTGGCAAAACTTAGCATATACAGTAAATAAATCAATCATAGAATCACAGACATAGAGTAATACAATAGTACACAACAGAATAGATAAATAGTAGTTTATGAAGCAACTACAGAAACATCAGAGTCTAAAGCAAAATACAACATACATCCAAATACAAAGAAGTCTCTAATACATAAGCAAATGACAAGTCTGAACATAAAAAACTGGAAATAACTGAAATAACTGAAAAGTTGAATAGATAAAAGATAGATGTCCAAGCAAAGCTTCAAGCTCCAAAGGTGAGTCTCAAATGCTGTGACACTCAGACTGACCCAAGCATAAAGCAAAACACAAAACACAGTCAGGATTAACATTCTTATGCCAGTAAATCAACTCAAGTGAAATGTCCAAGTAAAATGCAATATAACTTAAAGGATGTTTGGGATTCCCATCCTTTAAGGATCCGTTAAACTATCTATATACATAATACAATACACTACATAGATAATGTCTATAGTAAAGTAAAATATTAAAATAGCGTTAAGGCGTTACCCATATCTCCCTTAACACATTTTTATATAAATATCGTAGTCTATACAGATACTATAAGCTCCACCAAACTGGTAGGATACTCAGTGAGCATTCCATAGGTACAATACAAACCAAACTCGTAAAGGGCGCGATAAGGCATATGACAAGGCACGGGAGGCAATGCCCAGGGTAGGATACTACCGTTTTGTAGAACCGGGCTGATGGTAACGCATAGCAGCTACTACCACCCACCTCGAGACACACTCCCATAATCAAAGGTGCACCCAATCAAATCACAAAGTAATAGACATGGTTTCAAAGAAGCATGCTCGATCGGCGGCGCAGCCTCACTTGGCCTAGGTATAGCTCTTGTTTTAGTCATATCAAGCTGACCCGAGGGGGTCAGGGCTGCATTCGTACCTCATACAGACGTTCGCCAAACCATCCTACTTTGTTCTGGATTCTCCACCACGTACACAGTTGTTAAAATGGTTTTTGGTATTGGCAGAGAGTATGACAATATCTGATCCCGGTCTCTTTAACAACCAAATGCTTATTTCACACCGTGGTCATTTTATAAAATCACTTTATAAACATTTAAATAAAATTTCAAATCACAAATTTAAATCAAAACCAAATATCTAACTTCAATTGTATTTGATTCTGAAAATATTCACTTAATCGCCTTTATAAATATTTAAATAACATCTCAAATTCAAATTTAAATCAAAATTAAATATTTAATTTCAATTTTATTTAAATTTGAAAATATTCATTTAGTCACTTTTAATAAACATTTAAATAAAATCTCAAATTACAAATTTAAATCAAAATTAAATATTCAATTTTAATTTTATTTAAAATTGGAAATATTCATTTAATCACCTTTAATCAAAATCAAGTTATCAAGTTATAAAATCATATCTATAAAATCTCAAAATCAATAAGTCAAAATCAATTCTTATTTAATTGCAATTCTTTACAAATTAAATTACAAATCAACTTTAATTTATCTTTCCAACTTTAAAGTTATCACAAAATCTATTTTTATAATATTAACATAAATTCTAATAAATATTTAAACATAATATATATATATATATTAAATTTATTACAAAAATCTATTTTTAAATATTAAAATAACTTTAAATAAATATTTAAAACATATTATATATATATTAGTTAAATTAAATTCTTATTAAATTGTATTATTTTAATTATTATTAAATTAAATCTTATTATTAAATTTATTTTATATATTTTAAAAATAATAAAGTTATAAGTAAAATTTTATAATTTACATTTTCGAAACTTAACTTATAATTTTTAAATTTTACAACCATATAATTTAAAAAAAAACTAAAATTTATACACATATTAAAAAAACCTTTATATATTATATTTTAGAATTAATATTTATTAAAACACATATTAAAATAAACCTTTATATATTATATTTTAAAATCAATATTTATTAAAACACATATTTTTTCAAAACTCTGAAAATCAATTAAAAATAGACCAACAGTGTCCGTATATAGTTTCTATCCAATGGTCAAGTGATATGGATGTTTATCATTTCAATCCGCAATAATTTAATATTTACGGGTATATATTATTTCAACCCACAATCCCAAAATTTCAAAATCAATAAAATCGCTTGGGTTTATCATTTCAATCCATAACGATTTTCCCCTAATCTATAAGATCGTTCGGGTATGTATCATTTCAACCCATAAGGATTTCCTAAACTATCAAGGAACTTACAGAGTGCGAACAATAGAATAATAATATAAAATGACACACATATCGATAACAACCATATATCATAATTAACAATTTAAATATATACAACAGGTTATGGTGTCATATGTCAATCAACATAGGTTAACAAATTTAATATCAACATATCATACTTAACAATTTAGATTTCTAACCAATTTAAATTCAACAATACGTTTCAATCGTCATTTCATGAGAATATATATTTACTAAACATAAGAATGTCAATCGTGAGTGATCGCTCACCTTTCGAGGCTAGAGAAACAACGAGGATGAAGAAGGCGACACAGATACGCACACGGAACAACGACAAGCCAAAGAGTTGCTGTGACAAATTTCGGACAGCGGCGAATAAAGAAAAGCTAATAACTTGAAATCAATAAATCCAATATATGTATATATATATCTTTTTTTAGAAGATAGAAAACATGGCTGCTTGGTTGAAGTGTTGGAGGAGCAAGGAGGCGCTGTCACGATAAGGCAGAGAATCAGAGCAGGCGGGAAAGGTCTCGGCGGTGATTTGGGTTGTCAGGTGGAGGATGACTAGGCGCTGTTGTGTGGAGAGAGCGGAGTAGCTGGTGTTCGGTGGCAAAGCAAGGGGTTTGGCTGGGAAAGCTTCGGCGAACTGGATGGCTTGCTGCCGGAGTGGGCTCTTATGGCGAAGGTAGGTTTACTGGTGGAGAGGGTGTGGTTGACATTTGGTGTGGGGTTCAAGGTGGAGGGAGGTGGGAATGGGTTGCTACGGTGAGCTACCAGCGGTGGCAGGAAGGCTGTATGGTTAGCACGGAGGAGCTGAGGGGTGCTATGCTTGGCTAGAGGCGGTGTAGGTCGAGGGGAATGGGAAGGTGGTTGTTTGAGTGGTCAGGGAGAGGGTTGCCACAACTACTAGAAGGAGGTCAGAGGAAGGTTGCTTGGGTGGAGAGGCTGAGTGCGTGGAGATGGGTGTTGGAAGGCCGTGGAGTGGGCAAGGTTGAGGCGGAACGAGTCTTGGCTGTGAAGTCGAGGGAGAGTGGAAAGGAGTGCGGAGCACAGGGTGTGGCGGAAGGCTGGAGTGCGGCGGATAAAGGATGAAGGTGATGCTGCTCGGAAATTGGAAGGTGGGAGGACGAACCGACTAAGGAAAATATATATAGCTTTAGTTATAAAAATTATATTTTTTTTTCTAAGAAGTATGCAGCATATAAATTGGAAGGTGGGAGGACGAACCGACTAAGAAGTATGCAGCATATAAAAGCAACCAGTGGGAATAACAAAAAGTCAGCCATTGGATTCTGAAAATATTAATAGCTAATGACTATTGGTTTCTCTCGTTGGATAAATGAATAGACACAGGGAAACCAAAAGACTTTAAATGGGTACCGATACGACTAACCGTTTTGCAGATTTCGCCGCGTACCGGACACCGAAATACACAAATGAATATACTGCGGAGATCAGCACGACGAGATGAATAGAATGGTACACAGATATGAGTGACACGACCTACCTATTAAAACTTGAATTTCGCTTTCAAAAATGCTGCTAAAATGTCGAAAATAAGATAAACGGGGCTAGAGCAGTCCAAATTCAGCGAAACGAAATATGACGTCTCACTCAGAAAATATTTTACATTTTTCTTATATAAAAATATTCAGATTTCAAAATATTTTTTTTCCATCAAATTTTTAACTGATTTTAAATTAAAATTTCACAACTGAACAAACTTACATATTTTTCGATAAAAATCTGCCACTTACTATGTTCAAGTAGACGTATTTCAAAAATCAAATTTTCATTGCTAAATTTTATTGTTTATTTTCAAGTAGTTCTTTACATTATTCAAATCGTTAAAATTTTCGGGTCGTTGCACTCTCCCCCACTCAAAACTTTTTGTCCCCGAAAAGGAACGAGATAGGAGAATAGAAGCAACAGAAAGATAAGGTAAATTCGAAATAAATAGTACCAGATACAACAATTAATTCAAAACCATATAAATTTCATTTTTCGAGTGTTAACATTATACATCTCATTACTTATTAACATCCATTTATTATTATCATTCTAATTAACTCACTTTCAATTAATTTACATTCACCTTATTTCCTTCTTAATTAATTAACATTTACTTACTGTTATTCATCTCGTTAATCATTCAATGGATTTATATTCAATTCATTCGCTTTTAATTGATTTATATTCAACTAATTTGGTTTCAATCCATTTTTATTCAATCAATCAATATTCATTGTATTCACATTTGGTTGATTTCAATTCAATGTATTTTCAATCAATTGATTTACTTTCAATTTATTAATATTCGTTTCATCCACATTTAATTAGTTAACATTCAATTGATTTACTTTCAGTTTATGAACATTCGTTATGAATTTTTTTCATACCTACTTATTCATATTCAATGAATTCTCATTCCATTAATTTCCATTCTATTATGTCCAATTAACTTATATTCACCTTTTCTTAAGTTCATTTTCTTTTCAAAACAAATTTTATTTTATTTAACTATTTATTTAACCCATTTGACTTCACTTAAGTTAATTCCACTTCATAATTCAATTTCAACTATTCTTTGTAATTTACTTTTGTATCACAAACGGTTTACAAAGATATGAATTTATTTATTACCTGTTTAGTTTCTTAAGTTCATATTTATTTACTTAAATAGCATTCTCTTTTTATTATTCAATTTATTTCACTTAACATATCTTGCAACATAGATTAAGTGTATAAACATTTATTATAACCACTCAATTTTTATTTAAAATTCCCTTAACAAAATTTCATTTTTGGACGTCTTGTTACTTACATTTATATTGTATATTCAATTACATGTTCTCATTACTTTCAAACTTTATTCCAGGTAAGTTTTATTAATGTTTCCGAATGTAATTAAGCACTATACAAATTTACCCTTTTATTTACAACATTTCTATTAAGCAAAATTTAGTTTGAACATTTTTTTACTTAAGTTTTCTCTTGTATAACCTTCAATTACATATTCACATTAACCTTTTAACCTTTTGAATATTTTAAGTAAGTTATATATGTTTTAGAATGCAATTAAGTATTATACAAATAAATTTTATCCTTGTTCAACTGTTTTCAAGTTGTTTCAATTCCATTTCTCATTTTAGACACTCTAATTATTCAAAAATATTGTTTTGTTTCAATAATTGAAAACCATCACTTAACATAAAACTTAAGAGTTAAATTTTCGGTTTCACTTCAAACCATTTTAAAATAAATATATACATTTTGAACATCAAATCATACTAAAGAAATTCAAATCAAATCCATTTTCCAAAACAAAAATGTAGCGAAGTTACTAAGTGGTCTCCCCAGTTTGAGACTCGAAAATGAATGTCGATGATGCTGCTGTCATCATCGAAATTATTTTTTAGCGACATAAGAGGAGAGTACTGACTCACTTCTTCTAAAATTCTTTGGAAACAATTTCCATTCGAAAATACTTTCAAATAATATATATTTTTTCAAAACTTTGAAAACCAAATTTTGAAAAGCACCGAAAATTAAATTCTCAAATCCTTAATTTAAATTCTTTTCATTTGCAAATCAGATTTATAAACCATGTTTTAAAAATTTCATCTCCTATAACATACAACAATAGTTAACGATTTAGGAATGTTGACAAAATAATAACTGATAACCTAGTACTATCATTTCTAACAACCAATTCATTTAACTATCTAATTTCAAAAAATTATACTTTTATATATAAAATATAATCATACATAAAATTATTTCATTTACCAATTTCGAAAACAATATTGTGTCAGTTTGCTCTGTTCAAGTGGTTTGGAATTCCTATCGATAGTGTTAGCTAGACGAATCGATTGAAACCTAAAATTCAAACTTAACAACTCAAACAACACAATATAAAACATTTTATATCAATTACAAATACGCTCTCTCATAGGATGATTAAAGAATGGATTTTAGATAAGGATAGAGATTCAAATTTAGAGGGACCCTAGTCAAAGAGAATTCTGACTAAGAAGATATGTTCGGAAGGAAGATAAGATAATTAAATTACAAAAGAGGAAAGATGGATAGACTTATATTAATCGCGGCGTCCTTAACCAGGTCAACCGAGACTCCATTTTCAGAAACAATATGCCTAAGGAATCGAACTTCATCCCTCCAGAAATGGCATTTAGAAAATTTGGCTTTCAACTGATGACTCCTAAGAGTTTGGAGAACATACCTCAAATTAGATTCATACTCCTTCTCTAACTTAGAAAAGACGAGAATATCATCAACGAAAACCATGATAAACTTGTTGAGAACATCGTAGAAAACGCGATTCATGAGATCAACGAAGAAGGCAGGAGTATCGGTTAACCCAAAGGTCATGACTAACCATTCATAGAAACCATCCTCTGCTCGGAAAGCTGTCTTGAGAATGCTCTCCTCAGCCACACGAAGCTGGTGGAAATCAGTAGCAAGATCCAACTGTGAGAATACTTTAGCTCCGTGGAGCTGTTCGAACATATCATTGATACGAGGCATAGGATATCCATTCTTAAGAGTAAGCTTGTTCAGCTCTCTATAATCACACACCTCCTCGAAGAACCATTAGATTTGGTGACAAAGAGCACAACTGCTCCCTTAACTCAACTTTCTCCCTAGGTGCCATCCTTTTAGGAGGAAGAACAACAAGTCGAGCTCCAGGAATAAGATTGATGCGAAATTCAATTTTCCGCTTAGGAGGTAGAGAAGTGACTTCACCCAAAACATCAGGATAATCCTTGACTATCGGGGTGGAGTCAAGATCACTAGGCTGAGCATCAAGCGAAAAGATAAAACTGCCTGCATACTTCTAAGGCATTCGACATTTGATCACAAGAGAATTACCCTGGTCGTCTACTAAAGAAATGGTTCGGGCTTTGCAAGAAATAACAGCATCAAACACATTAACCAATCACCCCAAGTAAGATATCAAATGCATCAAAACCGAGGACATAGAAATCTTTGGTGAATCGACGCCTGTTGTAAAAGAGTTTCACCCCTCTACAAATCATACTAAGGTTGGCGGGACCGCCGATGGAATTAGTCACACATAAGGATGAAGTTTCCAATTGAGGTTGCAAGATGTGCTCAAATTTATAACAGAGATCAACAAAAATAAAGCTATGGGATGCTCCACTATCAAGAAGAACACGAACAGGAAAAGACAAGAATGGATTTTAGAACAAAGGTAAAGTTCTAAAATTCAAAACAAATCCTTATCAAAGGGAATCCTAACTAAGAATTTCAAGCTCGAACGAAGATTATTCTGCTAGGGTATTACTACCCCATCTCTAATGAGATTTTACTCCATAAGCTAAGTTTTTCCTAAACCAGAGCTCTGATACCAACTGTAACGACCTGTCATTTCGAACCATTCAAATCGACAATAATCAACTGTCAGACTTGAATTGCTCAAAACAACAGATTGTTATTTTTATATTTGGCAAAACTTAGCGTATATAGTAAATAAATCAATCACAGACACAGAGTAATACAATAGTACACAGCAGAATAGATAAAAAGTAGTTCGTGAAGCTACTATAAAAACATCAAAGTCTAAAGCAAAATACAACATAAATTCAAATACAAAGAAGTCTCTAATACATAAGCAAAATGACAAGTCTAAACATAAACAACTGGAAATTACTGAAATAACTGGAAAGCTGAATAGATAAAAGATAGATTTCCAAGCAAAGCTTCAAGCTCCAAAGGTGAGTCTCAAATGCTGTGACACTCAGGCTGACCCGAGCATAAAGCAAAACACAAAACACAAAACACTCGAGTCAATATTAACATTCTTATGCCAGTAAATCAGCTCAAGTGAAATGTCCAAGTGAAATGCAATATAACTTAAAGGATGTTCGGGATTCCCATCCTTTAAGGATCCGTTAAACTATCTACATACATAATACAATATGCTACATAGATAATCTCTACAGTAAGGTAAAATATTAAAATAGCGTTAAGGCGTTATCCATATCCCCCTTAACACATTTTTATATAAATATCGTAGTCTATACAGATACTATAAGCTCCACCAAACCGGTGGGATATTCGGTGAGCACTCTATAGGTATGATACAAACCAAACTCGTAAAGGGCGCGATAAGGCATATGAAAAGGCATGCAAGGCAATGCCCAAGGTAGGATACTACCATTTTGCAGAACTAGGCTGGAGGTAAAGCATATCAGCTACTACCACCCACCTCGAGACACACTTCCATAGTCAAAGGTGCACCCAATCAAATCACAAAGTAATAGATATGGTTTCGAAGAAGCATGCTCTATCGGAGGTGCGATCTTACTTGGCCCAGGTATAGCTCATATTTTAGTCATATCAAGCTGACCCAAGGGGGTCAGGGCTGCGTTTATACCTCATACAGACGTTCGCCAAACCATCCTACTTCTTTCTAGATTCTCCACCACCTACATAGTTGTTAAAATGATTTTTCGTATTAGCAGAGAGTATGACAACATCCGATCTCGGTCTCTTTAACAACAAAATGCTTATTTTACACCGTGGTCATTTTATAAAATCACTTTATAAACATTTAAATGAAATTTCAAATCACAAAATTTAATTAAAACCAAATATCTAACTTTAGTTATATTTGATTCTGAATATATTCACTTAATCACCTTTATAAATATTTAAATAAAATCTAAAATTCAAATTTAAATCAAAATTAAATATTCAATTTTAATTTTATTTAAATTTGAAAATATTCATTCAGTCACTTTTAATAAACATTTAAATAAAATCTCAAATTACAAATTTAAATCAAAATTAAATATTCAATTTCAATTTTATTTAAATTTGAAAATATTCATTTAATCACCTTTAATCAAAATCAAGTTATCAAGTTATAAAATCATATCTTTAAAATCTCAAAATCAATTCTTATTTAAATTAAATTCTTTACAAATTAAATTACAAATCAACTTTAATTTATCTTTCCAACTTTAAAGTTATCATAAAATCTATTTTTATAATATTAACATAAATTCAAATAAATATTTAAACATAATATATATATATATATATTAAAGTGATTACAAAAATCTATTTTTAAATATTAAAATAACTCTAAATAAATATTTAAAACATATTTTATATATATTAGTTAAATTAAATTCTTATTAAATTTTATTATATTATTTATTATTAAATTAAATCTTATTATTAAATTTATTTTAAATCTTATTTTATATATTTTAAAAATAATAAAGTTATAAGTAAAATTTTATAATTTACATTTTCAAAAGTGGGAATTAGCCACAAGGGTCTCTTTAGCAAGTGAAATTAATTTCTAGGACACACAACTAAAATAATTACTTTTAAGGACAATACGAAAAATAATTAGTTTCTAGGGCCTAAAAACCTATGAAATTATGTCCTTGAAAGTAATTGGACAGCTGACTTTGTCCTTGAAAGTAATTGTTCTACTGACTTTGGCCTTGAAAGTAATTATTTCAGATGTGTGTCCTAGAAATTAATTGGACTGCAAAGCTTGTACTTCTGGTGAAATGCCCATTTTCAAAACTTAACTTATAATTTTTAAAATTTCCAACCATATAATTTAAAAAAAAAACTAAAATTTACACACATATTAAAATAAACCTTTATATATTATATTTTAAAATCAATATTTATTAAAACACATATTAAAATAAACCTTTATATATTATATTTTAAAATCAATATTTATTAAAACACATATTTTATTAAAATTATGGAAATCTATTAAAAATAGACCAACGGTGTCCGCATATAGTTTCTATCCTACGGTCAAGTAATATGGATATTTATCATTTCAATCCGTAATAATTTAATATTTACGAGTATATATCATTTCAACCCTCAATCCCAAAATTTCAAATCAAATAAAATCGCTTGGGTTTATCATTTCAACCCATAACGATTTTCCCCTAATCTATAAGATTGTTGGGTATGTATCATTTCAACGCATAGGGATTTCCTATATCAGGGAACTTGCAGAGTGACAACAATAGAATAATAATATAAAATGACATACATATCGATAGCAAGCATATATCATAATTAACAATTTAAATATATACAACAGGTTATGGTGTCATATGTCAATCAACATAGGTTAACAAATTTAATATTAACATATCATACTTAACAATTTAAATTTCTAACCAATTTAAATTCAACAATACGTTTCAACAATACGTTTCAACCGTCATTTCATGTGAATATAAATTTACTAAACATAAGAATGTCAATCGTGAGTGATCACTCATCTTTCGAGGCTAGAGAAACAATGAGGACAAAGAAGGTGACACGAATACGCACACGGAACAACGACAAGCCAAAGAGCTGCTGCGACAAATTCCGGATTGCGGTGAACAAAGCAAAGCTAATAACTTGAAATCGATAAATCCAATATATATATATATATATATATCTTTTTTTAGAAGAGGAGTGAAAACTTGGCTGCTTGGTTGGAGTGCTGGACGAGCAAGGAGGCGCTGTCATGATACGGTAGAGAATCAGAGCAGGCGGGAAAGGTCTCGGCGGTGATTTGGGATGTCAGGTGGAGGATGAGTAGGCGCCGTTGCATGGAAAGGGTGGAATAGTTGGCGTTCGGTAGTGAAGCAAAGGGTTTGGCTGGGAAAGCTTCGGCAAACTTGGTGGGTTACTACAGGAGTAGGCTATTGTGTCGAAGGTAGGTTTCCTGGTGGAGAGGGTGTGGTCGACGTTTAGTGTGGGTTCAAGGCAAAGGGAGGTGGGAATGGGCTACTACGGTGAGCTGCTGGCGGTGGCAGGAAGGCTGTGTGGTTGGCACGGAGGAGCTAAGGAATGCCGTGCTTGGCTAGAGGCGGTGCAGGTTGAGGGGAATGGGAAGGTGGTTGTTCGAGTGGTCAGGGAGAGGGTTGCCGCAGCTAATGGAAGGAGGTCGGAGGAAGGTTGCTTGGGTGCAGAGACTAAGTGCGTGGAGATGGGTGTTGGAAGGCCGTGGAGTGGGCAAGGTTGAGGCTGAACGAGGCTTGGCTACAAAGTCGAGCGAGAGTGGGAAGAAGGGCGGAGCACAGGGTGTGGCGGAAGGCTGGAGTGCGGCGGATAAAGGATGAAGGTGATGTTGCTTGGAAATGGGAAGGTAGGAGGACGAACTGACTAAGGCAAATATATATAGCTTTAGTTATAAAAATTATATATATATATATTTCTCAGAACGAAACAAAAGAAGGAGAGAGAAAGAATGCAAGCCAAAAGAAGCATGCAGCATATAAAAGCAACCGGTGGGAATAACCAAAACTCAGCCATTGGATTCTGAAAATATTAATAGCTAATGACTATTGGTTTCTCCTGTTGGATAAATGAATGGACACAGGGAAACAAAAAGACTCAAAATGGGTACTGATACGGCTAACCGTTTTGCAGATTTCACCGCGTATCTGGATGCCGAAATACACAAATGAATATACTGCGTAGATTAGCACGATGAGACGAACAGAATGGTACACAGATATGAGTGACACGACCTACCTATTAAAACTCGAATTTCACTTCCGAAAATGCTGCTAAAATGTCGAAAATAAGATAAACAGGGATAGAGCAGTCCAAATTCAGCGAAATAAAATACGACGTCTCACTCAGAAAATGTTTTACATTTTTCTTATATAAAAATATTCAGATTTCAAAATATTTTATTTCCATCAAATTTTTAACTGATTTTAAATTAAAATTTCAAAAGTGAACAAACTTACATATTTTCCAATAAAAATCTGCCACTTATAATGTTCAAATAAACGTATTCCAAATATCAAATTTTCATTGCTAAATTTTATTGTTTATTTTCATGAAATATTTAGTTAATTACATTATTTAAATCGTTAAAATATTTGGGATGTTACAACTTCGGCCTCTAAAATCAAGTCAACATCAATCTGGTCGATATTTGGAGCCGATAAAATCTCCTCCAGTGGCAATCCAAATAGCTGTGCATTTCTAGAGCTAGCCAGCTTGGCTAGTGAATCAGCCTCTGAATTCTCCACTTTGTGAAAGTGAGTGATCGTATAATTCTCTATATCATCTAATAGTTCCAATGTTTTCGTCAAATATGGAGCAAATCTTGCACCTTAGCTTGGAATTCCTTATTTACCTAGTAAAGAATCAACTAGGAGTTAGTGAATATATGCAGCGTCCTTACCCCCAGCTACTTCGATATCCTGAGCCTTGCTATCAATGCCTCATATTCTGCCTCGTTGTTTGTCAAAGAACTCTAGCTTCAATGCGTAGCAAACCGATTTCCTTCTAGAGCCCTAAGTACCACCCCTATAAAATAATTTTGTTCATTAGAAGCCTCATCTATTCCATTAAGAAAGTGTGACCAAATCATCTTTCTCTTCTCCATCCTGGACAGTAAATTAAACGATGAAATCCGCTAATGCTTGTCCTCTTATTTCCCTCCTTAGATTGTAGGTGATATCGTACTGGATCGGTTCGATGCTCCACTTTAATAATCTTATTGAAGTATTGGGACTATACAGTACTTGCTTTAAAGGCTAATCCATCAGCACCTTTATCGGTGGGCCTAAAAGTATAGTCGCGACTTCCTAGATGCGATCAACAAGTAATAAGTAAGTTTTTCTAGCTTTGTATAGTTCTTTTCGGCTCCGGTGAACTGTTTGCTGACATAATACACTAGAATTTTAATCTTCGCCTCCTTACGTACCAATGCTACACTTGGTGCATGAGCAGACACCGCCAAATAGATGAATAAATCTTTTCCGTCCTAAGCCTTAAATAGGATTGGTGGTCTTTCCATATTCCTTAGTAATTCCTCAAAAGCTTATTGGAATTCCTTTATCCAGACAAACTTTCCTCTCTCTTTCTTGAGGGCATTGACGAACGGTATACACTTATAAAATTTCCTTTGAGATGAATCGACTCAATGCAGCAACCTTCCTATTCAAGCTTTGCATCTCCCTTCTCCTGGGCGGGGAAGTTACATTCCTCAAGGCATTAATCTACTTTGGATTAGCCTCACTACCCCCCGAATTCACGATGAATCCTAGGAACTTTCCTAATGCAACTCCAAAAGAACACTTCAACGGATTTAACTTCATTCCATACTTTTGCAACACTTTAAACATCACCGAAAGGTCATCCATGTGATTCATCGATAGCCGTGACTTCAATCCACAAACACTTCCATTGTCTGCTCGATTTGAGCCTTAAACATGGAAGTCACCAATCTATGGTAAGTAGCTTTACTGTTTTTCAAACCGAAGGGCATCACTCAGTAGTAGTACAATCCTAAATTCACTATAAAACTTATGTGTTCCTGATCCGAAACATGCATTGCTATCTAATTTTAATGGGAATAAGCATCCATGAAAGAAGTAGTTTATGTCCGGCGGTTCCGTCTACAAGCTGGTTAATCCAGGGTAATAGGAAGTTGTCCTTCTAGCATGCTTTATTTAGGTCCAAGTAATCAATGCAAGTCGTCCACTTCCCATTTGCCTTTTTTCCCAGCACAGGGTTCGACACCTATTCAAGGTATAAAGCATCATGGATGAAGCATCCACTTCCTCCTTCAATGCAGCAGACTTTAGACCCAGATCGCATCTCTTTTGTTTTACCGAGGGTACCTCGGATCCACATTTAGTATGTAACACACTATCTTCAGCGATATTATGCACATATCTGAACGTGTCCAAGAAAATACATCTAAATTTGCTCGAAGAAGTCTAACTAATTCCTTCCTCAATTAGGCGATGAGCTAAGATCTAATCTTAAGGACTTGAGTAGGATCATTCATATCGATCATCACGTTGATCTCTAGCTCTGCTAGTGCCGGCCACACTTCCTCTGACTGCTTCTTGGGATCCTTAAACTTGTAGGACTTGCTATGGTTCCCGAGCCAAGGCCCGGGAATTAATTGCTATGCTTTAAAGCTCTTGATGTAGAGAGCTTTCTCTGCATTCTTTCCTTTTTCCATCGTTTTTCTTCTCCAAGCTCAATGACGTAACACTCCCGGCCAATATTCTAGTAAGCTCAAATTGGTCCAACCCCATTGTCCATGAGGAACTTCATCATCAAGCACCAAGGAGCTAGTGGTATCTTGAAATCAACGAGGGCTTGCCGACCCAAAAAGGCATTGTATGCCAAAAACTCTTCCAAATTATAAACTTCTGAATTTGCATAATTTTATGATCTTCATCTTCCAATTCCATGGACAAATTAATAGTTCAGTAGGTTGCTTCACTTTGCTGGTAATCCTTGAATCCCAAACTTACAAGGCTCGATGTTTTTTAGACTTATACTCATCTTATCAAATGTTCTTTTAAACAAAATATTCACCTAGCTTCCACTATCCACCAAGACTTGGTGCATCATAGCAGGGCCTACAATGGCTGTTATCACTATGGGATCGAAGGTTGGTGCTTTAACCCCATCGGAATCCCCATTCTAAAAGACGATGCCATTAGTTATAAACCTTTGTTGCTTAGCCGAAGCATCATCCTCATTGGCAAAGCCACTCTCCTTCTATACATGCCTCAATAAACTTACTTACCACTCCATCTCATTCCAACTTTTCTCCACTAGACGAGGTCCTTCATTTATCGGGTTTATAAAAATCCTTCCATATGGATGCCTAGGCCCTTCTCCGTTGGGTCCAGTGTGGTTCTCTTGGGCGCTTGGCCCTTCAGGCCTAACATTATGTATGCCATCCTGTGGCTCCCTAACATACTAGTGCAAATTATTCTTCCATATCAATCTTTCAATGAATCTCTAAGTTGCATGCACTCATTTGTATTATGCACATGAGTTTCATGGAAGCAACAATACTTCCTTGAGTTCTTTTCTGCTTTAGTCGCCTCTCTCCTAGGCAGCTTTTTATATGTTTTTGTGCCTTGTGTGGCAAGGTATATGTTATTGAGCGTATCGTTTAGAGGCATGTACTTCGTTGATCTCATATTCCTTGGATGCTTTTCGACACCATTCCACCGGCCTCCAATGCACTGACTATTGTTTCTTTTATTACTAGAATTCTCATCATTCACAACTATGTTATCGGTGCTCTCATCGGCTTGTTTAATAGCAACATTACTCTAAATAACCTCCTTCGATTGTCCACCACCAGTCTTTCTAGCAAACTTGCTTGCCTATTCCAAGCACAAGAACTAGTTAGACTTTTAGTAAAACTCCTCCATAGTAGTTGGCTGCTTCATCCTTAGCCACATTCCAAAATCCATGACTGAATGTTACCCTTGGACTAATGACATCAATATAATATTCTCATTTGGATTATTTACTTCAGTAACTGCAACAACAAACTTGCTCAAAAAACCATTCAGTGACTCTTTAGGTCCTTGAGAAATGCTTGACAAGGACATCACATCCTTCGGCCGAGTAGCAAGGAGCCTAGATTGTTCCAAGAACTACTTTGCTAACTCACCAAAAATCGAGAAGGACTTTGGCGTGTGCCAAGAGAACTACATCGATGCAACTCCATTTAGGAAGATGAGAAAACATCTGCATCAAACTACATCGGAAGCTCTGGTGCCATCCGTGTTGTAACACCCCTAATTTTTAATAACATTATTCAGGAGATTTAGTTAGATAAATTAAATAGAATAATGTAGAGACCAGAGTGATAAGGGAATTGAGATTTGAAAACTAATAAGGGTCGTGCCTTAATTAAATGGATTTATAAAATGGCTCATTAGTAAATTCATAAGAATGGTTTATAAGATGAAAACTAAATTAAGTAAGGGAAGGGTAATATGGGAAATAGCCGTATACATACCCCTAAACCCTTGCCTAATTTTCATTCATACGTTCACAAAACAAAAACATAAACGAAAGGAGATCAGGGCCAGCCATAACCCTAGTGAAAAGGAGATCAAAATCAATTAGATGCTAAGGATTCAAGCAAGGAAGAAATAAGCAAGAACAAATCTCAAGTTCTTCATCCAAACAAGGTGAATAATAATCTAAACTATCTCATATATGTTTATTAAAACAATTTAATTTCGGGTTTAAGTTTTTAAAACTATTTGGATGGATAGAATGATGATATAGTTTGATTACATGCCATGTTTGATTTAAATAATTATTTTTGTGTAAAGGTATAATTCGATTTTAAGGTTAAAATCATGTAAAATAGATTCTGAATGCCATAAGGATTGAATATGTTAAGTACAACATTATTTTGGAGATGTGTTTAAATTTTTATAATAATCCAAGCAATGGATAATTTGTTATTGATTTTGAATGGAAGAAATAGATAATTTGGGTTTAAAATTAATTGCAACAACTATTGTGTGGCCCGTGCTACGCACACGGGCAGTGTAACTAACTATTTTGGGCCATGACATGATCATATAATTGGTATATTTGAAGTGTTTCTTATTTATATATTCTTTTTTTATACCAAAATTCATTTTTAATGATTGCATGTTTCTTGTGTACTCAATAAGGGAACGAATCCTAAGTCATATTGTCCAATGTTTAAATGCTTAAACTGTTGAATTTATCATTTTTATTTAGTATGCCAATATAAATAAATGTACATATTCTTTATATTTTACTTTTTTTTAATTTTTGATTCGAGCTTATGAGAATAATACTGTGCGTGACCAAGAAATTAACAACTGATAAAATATTCAAATATACTATGTTGAATCTAGCGATAGTGTATATAATGTTTTGCACTGTCCTAAAATTAAAACGAAGCTTGGGATATTTTCCTAAATTGATTGCATATGTACTATTTATTGCATATACTTTGTATAACCAATAAAAACTAAAAAATGGACCAACATGAAATTTGATTAGCGATATATATTTTGACATCATGCTAATATAAAAATGTACAAAACTCTTATAATTCGTTGCAAAGTAATTTTTGTTCAAGTATATACCATCTGAAACCAATAAAAATCAACATACTAATTGTAAAACACGCTAAGTTAAACAATGTATAATGAACATAATCATCAAGATTAAAGTGATTAATTAATAAATGTAATTAACTAAGGGTAATTAATTAAAGGTTAATTAATTGATTAAAGGTTAATTAATTAATGATTAAAGGTTAATTAAATTATGATTGAAAGATAATTACTTAATGTAATTAATTAAAGGTTAATTAATTAATGTAATTAATTAGGAATAATTAATTTATGCATTGTAACGACCTGATTTTTCTTTCTTTTCTAAAACGAACGCGTGTTATATTAATGAACACGTGTTTGAGGATTTTTTTCAACGTGTCTAATGCTACAGTATTCGTTTTTGTTTTATTAAAATTTAAATTTAAATTGAATCGTCTCGATTTCTGCAACACAAAATCTCGATCTCCAATCGATACGTGCCGCCAGGCGTTTATAATGTTAAACTCCTATTCCGAACGCAATGGAAAAGGTTTTGAGTCCAAATTCGATCGTATGAAGAAGATAGCTTTTTGGACCCAGCTATTAAATTATTATTTCAACCTTGAAATTAGGTTGAAATTGGGTATGCATATACAGGGTCAAAAGTATAACAAAATTATCCTTGCAACCTTCTTTTTTTATCTGTTTTAATCATGTTTATAGAAAATTTAAATTCAAAACAACAAAAATTCTTTTCAAATCATAAATACATATGCAATAAGGTAAATTACCAAGGAAAGCAATAAATTGAGAGACAACAGAATTCGATTACAATCGACATGATAAAACAAACATGGATCGCTCTGCTTGGGATTATAATTTATTGTGAAATATAAGACTAATATTGAAATTTAAAAAATAAATTTTACTCTTGCTAAATTTAAGCTAGTTATATTGCTTGAAATTAACAACTAAGCCATAATTTTTTTTAAAAAAAATCAAAATTATGTCATTCCTTATCAATGTTTGAAAATTGAGAGTAAGAATCAAGAAAGATAAGTGGGTATACCATTAATTTTATGGGTATAAGAATTTTGAGAAATGCTAGGAGTATACTTAGTACATTTTGGGGTCAAAATAAATAAGTTAATTATTAGTTGTATTAATTTGTAATATTGAAATGAGTATTTCAACCTTAAATTTAGAAACTATACCACTATTATAATGGACAGAGAGTGGAGGTAAAAATGCATTATTGTTAAAATAACACAAAAATTAATTATTGCCTTTTAAGTTTTAAGAAGTTCCACCCATATCAATATTTTAAAACTAATTGAATTGTGTGTTATTTCAACTTCAATGTATGAAAATTAATATTCATGCAATTCTGTAGGTCAAACCTATAAATATTGTACATGCCACATAGGGATAACATGATGCCTTTACAAAATGGTTCTACACCTCAATGGTAAGTAAGTGTGAATATTTGGAATCATCAAGAAAATATGCTTTATAAGTAGAACAAAAAACCATTACCAATTAAACTCATTAACTAAAAATTTAGGTCCCATATTTTCTTATTATTAAAGAAAGAATTAAATATGATTCACAACACCTTAAGAAAAGAATTTAATGCACGTAACTATTCAATTTCAGGATAATGGTGCGTGTTCTAAAACATAGTAATAATGAATAATAATCAGCAAAGTTATTACCAAAGACTATCTTTATTAGCATAATAATCAATAAGGGTGATTTTAGTAAATTGTTGTTAAAAGAGAAAAGACAAAATTATACTAAGGACTTGACTCTTATGAAATCATTAGGAATAATGCCTACTGATCAGATTTGAATGTTACATGAGGAACTAAGGGAGAATATTCATTCCATGAAGCTTTCCTTGTTTAACACCCGATACTCGATAGGCTATTAAGTTGGAGAAAATTCATTATCCATTGCTTAACTTTCAACTTCCTTCCCATCATACACCTGCAAAGGAAATGAAATACACTATATTAATCATTATTTGTTTTCAAATATAAAACGTCACAATCAGTGCCATCCCAATAAATATGCATATTATGCAAATGTTTAAAGCCTAAAATTATAGAGGCCTCATAAATATGATGAACTGGCATGAAAAAAATACATGGTCCCATAAATATGCTACAAAAACTAGATCAAATAAAGTGAATAATTAGGTGTTAATGGAAACACCTTAAATTGTGTTTACATATTTAAGGAAGTGAATAGAGACTGTAAATTTTTTAATTTAACATCACCTTATATTGTGAAATTCATGCTCTTTCTTCCATTATAAACTTGATCATAACTATATAACTTGTTGATTTTATTTTCCGGTCACGATTATTCAGTTGATAAGATTTCAATAAGCTTAATTATTTTTATTAATAACATATCATATAATCACCCTTTAACACGATTGTGTACTGGTAGTAGCTGTTAGCATACAGCAGGCTGAATAGAAATCTGGGGAAAAGCACAACTATTATGACCATCCTTTAACACTCGCATTTTTTGTTAACCTAATGTTTTTTTTCTTCCAAAAGCCTATTTGCACTGTTAATTCAAAACCGCTCCTACTTTGATGAGAATACATACAATTTACACACGTGTACAACTCTATCTGTACATAGGTCTCCAAGGTTTCATCATAACTAAAATAATTACACTGCTTATAGGTTTTAGAAAAATTATTTCTCAAAAACCTACATGCAATATTACATCAACCTAGCACCTAGGTTGTTCCAGCATATACCCATTCATTACGATTTCATCATTTCAACTTATTAAGTTTATACAAATTATGCTGAATACTTTTGGTTGACATGTGGAGAGACATTTGAATATCATGTACTGTAATTGCTAAGAAATGTTCGCAATCATATTTCATTTGTGGCAGGATGTGTTAATGAATATCTTGATGTGGTGGGAAGACTTTGGTGGTAAAGTACCTGTTCCAGCCATTTTGAAGCCCTAAACCCCTTTGGACTGGGAAGCAAGTCTTCAAACTTATTAGCCCAAAGCAGATAAACCTTAAAAAAATCCAGGTTGGCATGTGGACATAGAAACAGGATATATTACTCTTGGTGATACTGTCGTTAGAATAGAAAAAGGAGAACTTCTATCTAGAACTTGTGCAAGAAAACACTTGGAACAGGAGGTGGTAGTCTTATTCACATAATCTGGTATGTGTGAGATACAGATGAATGTTATTTCAAAAGCTATTTGTTTGTATTATATAATTACATTATGTAATTTACAGGGAAGAGGTTGGCCCAGATGCGGCTTGCAAGTTTCTAGGGCGTACACAGTGACTTGTAAATTATTGGCTATTACAGCAAGCATTCAGTATTGGTATCAGGGATACTATTGCTGATGCTGCGACTATGGAGAAAACCAATGAAACCATTTTAGAAGCCTAAAAGATAGGTGAAAGAATATATTAAGCAGGCAGAAGACAAAACTTTAGAACCTGAGCCTAGTCGAACTATGATGGAGACAGTTTAAAATAAAGTCAATCAGGTTAGGCTGTTATTTTTGTTGTGTGATATTAACAGGTATCTCTTTAAACATAACAGAAAACTAAAGATAAATACCAAATAATTTTTTTAAGACAACTTACTAATAAATTAATTATGTAGGAGATAATCACTTGTAAGTGCAAAAATTTATACAACAAAACCTATGAATCCTGTCCAAGCATCATATTCTGTAGTTTAAAGAGGACCCCTTATAAAAACAGAATTATAGAAGATGTACTACAAACAAATCCAACAGAGATTTAAAAAGGGTGCATGAGTTTAGGTATACACCAAAGATAATGTGATGGTACACTGACTGAAGTTGCTAACTTTTAGGTTAACCATTGGAAGTTGATGTAGATGCATAAATAAATAGCCATAGATTAGCTAACGGATATTAAGCCATTGGCACAAATATTAACTCATAGTTTAAGCAGTGGTTGTTAACCCAATGACACTACATCACCTTTCAGTGCATGTGAAAGCAGAAGGGAAAAAAAGTCTAAAGGAAACAGTCTTTGTTATGGATTGTTAAGTTGAAAAACTAATGGAAACTGCACAATATATATAGTTTATTAAATGCGTAATTACAAAAACTTAGAGCATGAATTCAACCTCACTTACACTATTCAACAAACATACCAAGTGCATCAATAACATATGGAGACAAAGAGTACAAAGTGATATTGAATGATAGATTATAGAGAAATATAAAGAGGAAATTAAAGCATCCTTATGCATGACTGATTACAATGGAAATTAAAAAAATGAAGGGTGACGGGATTATAATATATGCAAAAGGATGATAGTCACAAACTTAAAAATAATATCAGGAGATTTATATGCCAATATTTAGTCATATGCTTTGTTATTCATTTTGTTATTCAATCATTTTCAAGTAGTTGGAATATAGTTTAACATGGAGAAACTTTATTTTGAATTGAACTAAAAATAGCTGCATAGAAAGACCTGTACAATATCAAATTTTGAATGATTGCAACCAACCAATGTATGCTAAATGTAAAAGTAATCATTGTGTAGAAACACTTCTCAGTATGTACAAACTGTGTAGAAAACATAGTTCTAATTAATGCCATTAATGTTAATTACAAATTCGTATATTGAACCGATAATTAAGCAAATTCTTCAAACACATAATCTGTGGTAGAAACAATCATGCAAGAGAACAACAGACAGTTATGTCGGATGAAAGACATTAAAATGAATATTTATAACAACTACTATAGTGTAACTGAATCACATAAGTATTTCAACTTGAGAAATAATTCAAGAAAACATTGAAGAAGAAAAAAGAAAGGATCAATGGGAACAGAGAAAAGTGGAGAAGGAAGATACTTACAAGAGCAAAGAGGACGGGAATCAAATCGAGAAGAAGAATCGGAGATATAAACACTAAATCTCTAATTGAATCATCAACCAGAATTTTTTCCAAAGTAGGATCGATATTTTTTGAACTCTTGGGGTTATGATAACCGAAGAAGGAAGACGTGTTCTTAACCAATTGTTGCATCGTAGAATTGAAATGAAACTACTTGAGCGACACTTGGAGATAGAAATTTAGTGCCACTTTTCAAATTGTTGTTAATTGCAAAATTTTGGTTTCTCCTTTCCAATATAAGTAATAGATAAGGGAAGACGAATGTATATTTGTCCGTCAGAACAGTGAAATAAGTATAAGCACCTAGACCAAGTTAGTGTATATGTCTTCATAAAGATAAGAAACATAAATTTATGACAATATAATCTATAACCAGTTGATTAACATGCCGTAACACAAATAAAACTTGCAATCTCTCTACTGAACAATTGAGCAGAAATAAGGAATACAAACATGGAACTGCATGCATGACCAGACACAAACAACCACAAATGTAAATGGTTTCATGTTTGCAGGAAATGAAAGATTAACTTGTTCACTTTTTAGCCTCATAAAATCATATCATTGATTTATGGTATAACACAACTCATATGTTGTACTTAAAGTTAAAATCAAGGATAAGTTCCAGATAAAGGCGTAATTAATCATTCTTTTACACTATAATTACTTGCACACATCTTCTTAATTTATTTCATAGAAGCTTCTTAAAATCATAATATACATATTTTTCACAGCTAAAGATGTGGTATAATGAAAAATCTTGTTATATTTTACTCAAAGTAGCAATCTTGGAAAGCTAATATAGGACAGCTCTTAAAAGTGTTTTGTAAGCAGGAATAAGAAAACGATGACCATCTTACTACAACTGGTAGTTAAATATATAATTGTCATAAACTATGATGTTCTTTTGTAGCAGAGAGTTGTACAAATACACATAATTCATAAAATATCATGATTGAGGTAAATTTATTCATTAAAGTTTTTTTGAAGTACTTGGTTGGTCATACCTTATGTTGTTCCCCTTATCCTTATAGCTCCATGGTCATTTAGGATTATCCTATTTCTTTACCCATATTGTTGCCTTAAGCAACTCATGATGTGGATATCCTTCATCAAACCTTTGCATGTCCATCGTATTATCACAAAGCACCTACCACATTAACAAACATAATCAATACAGTTGTTTGCACAAAAAATGGACAAACACCTCAAAGTCGTATGATTTAGTAGATCTTATGTTGTTCTTAGTGATTTGGGTGATTTATGCAAATATATGAAAAGCAGGGGCTAAACTATAAGAAGACACGCAGATTTATAGTGGTTCAGCCAGAATGTGCCTACGTCCACTTTATATGTTATTTCTCTTCTCTTGTTTAGATTACAAGTACAAAGCTTTGATACAAGTAAAAGAAAATTGTTTAAAAGTTCTCTCCGTGTTTGAGCTCTCAAACTTGTCCCCATTGTTGTACCCCTGCCCCTCTATTTATAGAGTGAGGCTGGGGGTAGGGGTCTTGGATGTATATAGCCGCTGGTGGGCCTGGGCTGATGTGATCTGGCCTGGCACGTCTCGGTTCGGTAGCATTTGGTCCGGTGATAGTTGGTCTGGCATGGAGTTGGTTCATCATTGAGTTGGTCCGGCATCAAGTTGGTTCGGTATTGAGTTGGTCCGGCATCTTGTTGGTTCGGTATTGAGTTGGTCTGACATCTTGGTCCGGTGGAAGAAGACGAGTGGATCGGTGTACCTTGATCCGGTGGTAGGAGTGTGGTGGTTCGGTAATGCTTCATTCGGTGGTTGAACCGGTGATGCTGGTTCGGTATTGACGTGGAGACGTTTGGTTCGGTAGGTGTTGGTTAGGCAGCCTGTAGACTTTGGTTCGGCTAGGGTTGGTCCGGTGGTGGAAATTCACCCAACATTTGCCCCCTAAAGCAGGGCATATGTTTAACATATGTTGTGCTTTGTTTCAGTTTGTTGATCTCATTCGGCCTGAGAACCGAACCGGCTGGTCCGGTCAATCAACCTCCCCCTATAAGTATGGGCCTTATGTCTCCACCATTCCTTACCGTTTGAAGTCAGCCAAATCGAAATTCTCGTCTGCCGAATCAAAGTCATTGCCGGATCATCCTTGACTACCGAATCAGGTAGTTACCGAATGGCTCTTATACTTTGAATTACCGAATGAATCTGCTCCATAGGTACTTGAGTGCAGAATGAGTTTTGATATTGGGAATGCCGAACGAACCGTGATATTGGGGATGCCGAATGAACTATAGTATTGGGAATGCCGAATGAACTGTGATATTGGGGATGTCGAATGAACTGCGATATTGGGGATGCCGAATGAACTGCGATATTGGGGATGCCGAATGAACTGTAGTATCGGGGATGCCGAATGAACTGTAGTATCGGGAATGCTGAATGAACTGCCAGGCCTCTTGGGCTTTTTAAATCACAAACAAAAACCCCAGACTGTTCGCACTTGCTTGTTTCATACTTCTGCATTCTTCGTTCTAACAGCGTGCTTTTTTGTGTTTGCAGATAAATGTCTCAAAGAGTAGAAACCCGATCAGAGAAAAAGAGATCTCATGACAGAGAAGAGCCTTCCGCCATGCCCCCAGCTCAGCCAGGACCTGTCCGTCACGGGCCCACCCCAAGATCATTAGTGGATGGATACGGTCCTTAGGAACTTCTTAATTCGCCTCCCGATTGCTTTCCTAGCTTACTTAAGGGCGAGCAGCTCGACGTTATATCTCGCTCCTTCGAGATCGACCGAGCACGCATGTTATTACCGGATGCGGGAGTGATGCCGTATGATCCTCCCGAAGGATATTTTGCCTACAGCAGATACCATTGCATGTGTGGTGCCATCCCTCCTCTCAACGCCTGGATAATCAGCTTTCTCACATATCTAAAGGTAGCTCCATTCCAGTTTCAGCCCAACTCTTATGCCATTCTGGTGAGTCTCTTCGTCATCTTCCAGAGGAGATATGGGCGTCCTCCTTCCAACCGGGAGATCCGGTATTTGTACAACCTGAGAGGCTACAAGAAAGGGTCTCCCTACATCAGCTTGGAATCGGCCGTAACCTTTAAGACGGTCCTGGATTTATACTCCAAGTACAGCATGTTCAAGAAGGAATGGTTCTTTGTCAGGAATGACTCTGTTTCTATTCGGCGCTTCACCTCCGGATGTAAGTCAAAGCTTTATCTTTAATTCCCGTTCTGGTTGCAATACTCTTTCTCATGTGTTTTTATTTTTGCTAGCGACAGGTGGTTTTGCGGTCGTGGAGAATGACCGCCTGGTTCAGACGGCAGTAGAAATAGAAGCTATTACTGGGAGAGATAGGTCGGCTGCCTACCTGATCAGGAACGCTACACTCTTGGAGTACAACTTGATCCTTCTACAGCAGTCCGTGGTCAAGCAGAGGGACACGGCTGAAGAGAAGGCTGCCTAAGGTAAAGAAGGGGCTGAGTTGAAGAGCAGTAAAAGGAGGCCATTTTCGAAACATCCGGTTGCCGGGGGGAAGAAGCTCAAAAAGTCTGACGGTCTCTCTCCCAGCTCATGTCCAGATATCCCGGAGGAGGGAGACGTGGAGGAGGGGCAAGGCGAAGATGGAGGAGAAGGTGCTGGAGGTGGCGACGGTGTCGGGGCTTTGTCTTCCGGGCAAGTAGGCGAGATGCAAGAGTGGACGGATGACGCTTTCCGCCAAGCCTTCGAGGGTTTGGAGGGGACGGAGAAGCCCCATAAAGCCGATAACATTGGGACCGGCGTCGATCTGTCTTCCGGGAGTGCCTCTACCGAAACAACTTCGGCGGTTCAAGGTGAACTTCACTTTACTTTTTTATTCTTGAGTGATGGCCCAATACATGTTGGTAACACTTGGTTCTTATATCAGGAGTAGGTAAAATGGTCAAGACCTCAGATCTTCGGCACAGGCTTGAACAATACAAGCTCTCCAAAGCTTCTGCCAAGCCGAAGCCTCCGACCCACCGTTCCGGGGATGTAGTCGGCTACCGTCCTCTTCTCGGGGTTATTGGAGAGGATATTCAAAAGAGAAAGAGGAGTCGCTCCCTATCCGAGCCTTCACCTGGTCCTTAGCCCCCATTTCAGCCTCTTCATGATATTACGGAGGAGGATACTGAATTCACACCCTCTCCGCACCCGTCTGAAAACCCTACCGTTACTCAGATTGATCGTCCTGGCTTGGCTCGTAATCCATTTGCGGGTCATCCTGATCTGGATCCAAGTTCTCATGATATTTCCTTCGACGAGGTTACCGGTGAGCACCTTCTTCCTCGCAACCCTATGGTAAAGGTGCTTGACGAGGCCAAATCTCTGGACCTTGATTTGCTCACTACTCGGGTTGTCGCTATGGGGAACGAAGCTAAAGCAAATATCGACCGGGTTGCTGAGGAGACCAGGAAGTTGATGGGGCATCATGCCCGACTGGTCAAGGCCGGGGAGGAGATTGGGAGTGCCAACATAAGACTGCGGTTAGTGGTTTCCGACCAGGCCAAGCAACTCGCTGATCAGGCCATCCAGATCTCTCAGCACGAGGCCGCCTCCGGACGTCTAAAGAAAACTATGGAAGAGGCCAGCCGGGCCGAACTGCGGAAAATGGAGGCTACTTGCAAGGAACGGATCGATATGGCCATTGCCACGGTGGACGAGGTTCGGAAAGCGGATCTTGAGCAGATAGAGGAGTTGTCTGGGAAGCTTGAGGCTGCAGAGCTTGCTCAAGCCAAGTTGAGGGAGGAGATGGAGGCAATGCGGAAATCCCTTCAGGCTGACTGCTCGAGATACCGATTGGAGAGAGATGCCGCCGTCGTAAGGTTGTCGGATTCCGAGGCCCGGGCGAGGGAGTTTGAAGAGAACGAGGAGTTGATGGAGGGGATGCTCCAGGATATGTACTTTCGTACTTGGAGGCAGGATAAATTGTCCTGGATGGATGATTACCCTCGGGTTATGGCTAGGATCTATCTCAGGGCTCTAGAGGAGGCCCAGGCTGAGGCAGATAAGGAGGGTGGCGTGGCCTTTAGGATGGATGCTGTTACCGCCCAGTTTACCAAAGAGGAGAAGGTGGCGGTGAAGGAGGGCATGCGGTTGCTTGCAGCTGATGAGACAGGTGTGCAAGCGGAGGATGATGATCAAGCTGATCAAGGAGCAGATGCTGGTAACTCTTCCTCTCTAGTCTTTCCATTAACTTGGTTGCTTATCACTAACGAATCCTTTTTCTGACCGGACAGGTGGGCAACAGGACAAGGATAAGACTCCGACGCAGCCGGCTTCTTGATTAGACCTGGAAAATTCTTTTTTATGGACTTGACATGGTTGTATATGTTAGTCTTAAAACAGTAGAGTAACTCTTAGGTTGTAATTTTTGCTACTTGTAATAAATGGCTCTATTCTTGACGTGTAATTCTTTAACTTAAGCTGATTTTTTCGTCTTTTGAATGTTTTTTGCTATTTTGACATGTTGTATGAGAAATATAGCTATGCATATTCTTGTAATCAAATTGTGTTTGATGTCAGGTTCTTGTTTAAAACATAATTTCATGATTTGCAATGTTAGCGTGAGGTGTGAATAAATTATAGTCATGTGTTTACATATGAAAGAAGGAAATACCGCCCTTTATATTTTGCTTGTAGATGGCAGCTTTGAATATCCTGTGTGACCGAGTAAGGGATACGGTCCAGTATCTTGTTGTGAGTATCTGCTTCTATTAGTGAGTGTCTCCTGTTCTGTGTCCTGTACTTCAGGGATTGTTACAAAGGATAGGAGAAGAGTTTCTTAAGTAAAATTGAAATATGTGAAAAAGTAAAACTTCCAATCACGGAAGGCCGTCGATGTGCTTAAGTTCGTGGCAAACGGGCTTTGTAGTCACTTTCCCTAGCTGTGGGTCTTGGAGACGTTTGTCACCCATCTTACGCCTCCGCGGGGAGTTAATTCTTTTTTACCACCGCCGCACTTAAGACACATCGGAGCCGAGATCGTGCACAGTAACTACCCGGGCCATTATGGCCCATAATCATGGGTATTATTCGATTTACTATGGCCGGCTAGCGTGGGTGCCGATCGTCAACCGTGAACTGCCCCTGGCTGACCACACCTTATGTTGGGGCTTATAGTCAGTTCACAGTTGCCGGCGAGCCGAACGCCGTAATGAGCTGCCTCGGCTATAATCGGCCTTCTCGGTGGCTTATAATTGGCTCATTACAGTTGGCTTTAAGGGCCGTCGCGAGCAATGAGTTAACCCACAGCAGAGGGATGCTGGAGCAAAAGTGTCTCATTGGCGAGGGCATAGATTCGCATAGTACCTGTTAGGTCTTGTCCAGGTGAAGTTGCGCTGTGGAGTGCATTGAGTGGAAAAGCTATACACGTAGGATTTTGTTCAACAGAAAAGGATAAAGTTAACAAGCAACCAAGATATAAAGGAACAAGTTACAAAAGAGACAAGGTTTTTTAAAGTGGTTCGGCACGAAAAGGCCTACGTCCACTGATTCTCTTTGTTAATTCACTTCATATGGGCAGTACAAGTTAAGAAAAGTATCGACAGAGGTGTTGGATGTTCCATGCCCTCTGGAACACCTCTTCGTCCACTGTTGACAAAATATAAGCTCCATTGTGGAGATCTTTATGAATTACATATGGTCCATCCCAGATTGGGTCTTGTGCTCCGGGGCGAGGGAAGATTCGCTTGAGGACAAGATCCCCTTCTTGTAAGGTACGATGCTTGACTTTGGAGTTGTATTGTGCTGCCACTTTTTGCTTGTGGGCTGCTGCCTTAAGGATTGCATCATTTCTTCTCTCCTCAACTAGATCCAAAGACATGTGAAGGAGTTCTTCGTTCTCTTCGGGGTTATAGTGGATCCTACGGTGGGAAGGCATAATGGTTTCAACTGGGAGCATAGCCTCCGATCCGTATGCCAAAGAGAAAGGAGTATGCCCTGTTGATGTTCTGAAAGATGTGCGATAGGCCCACAGTGCTGTAGGGAGTTCATCCACCCAAGCGCCCTTTGATTTTTCGAGTTTCTTTTTGATTAGAGTTTTCAGAATTTTGTTGACGGTTTCGACTTGTCCGTTTGCTTGGGGATACGCCACGGATGAGAAGCTTTTGTGAATTCCGTGCTCTCGGCACCAGTTGGCGAATTCCTCGCTGTCAAACTGAAGCCCATTGTCTGATATGATTTTGAGTGGGACTCCGTACCTGCACAGAACATTTTTGATCAAGAAGTTAATAACTTTTGTTGAAGATACTTTATTCAGAGGTTCCGCTTCCACCCATTTGGTGAAATAGTCGACTGCCACTATAGCATATTTGGCCCCGCCTCGGCCCATTGGTAGCTCGCCGATTAAGTCAATTCCCCATATTGCGAAGCGCCAAGGGCTGGTCATTTGAGTAATCTCAGTTGTTGGTAGCCGCGGAATCTTAGCGAACTTCTGGCAACTGTCGCACTTTTTGACAAAATCTAAGGCGTCCTTGCTTAAGGTGGGCCATAAATATCCATATCGGAGTATCTTTTTCGCTAATGTCTGCCCTCCTGTGTGATCTCCACAGCTTCCCTGATGAATGTTGAATAAGATTTCCTTGGCTTCCCTCCCAGCGACACACCTTAATAACGGGTTAGAGAATCCGCGCCGATAGAGGATGTCTTCTTGTATTGTGTAGCGGGATGCTTTCCTCAAGATTTTCTTGACTTCATTACGCCCGTTGGGTAGCGTGCCGCTTTGTAGGTAGTTTCGGATGGGAGTCATCCAAGTTGCTTCTTCGGTTGCGGCTATCAGATTCCCTTGCTCAAAACTTAGGGCCAGTTGCTTTGAGATGGTTACTGCTCCAAAGATGGCGATGTCTCTCACACTTGCTTGTTTTGCCAATTCCTCGGCCTCTTGGTTCTCTTCCCGAGGGATGTATTTGACTAAGTAGTGGTCCAATCGGCTGAGAAGTAACTTGGTCTTCTTTAAATATGCTATGAGTCGTTCTTCTCGAGCTTGGAATTCTCCTAGTATTTGATTAACAATAAGTTGAGAATCGCTATGAAGACACAAAGAATTGGCTCTGATTTCTATGGCAAGTTCTAATCCAGCTATCACTGCTTCATATTCTGCATCGTTGTTGGTGGCAGCGAACTCCAACCTTATAGCATAGTGCAGCTTATTTCCCCTGGGAGTGATTATTACCACACCTACCCCCGAGCCTTGTTTGTTTGATGCACCATCCACAAAGAGGTTCCACTTGATATCTTCTGCTATTTCCAATCGCTCCTTATCTTCGTTGGTAGTGAATTCTGCAATGAAATCAGCCATGGCTTGTCCCTTGATGGCGGTGCGAGGGTGATAGGTGATATCATACTGACTTAGTTCAATGCACCATTTAAGTAGTCGCCCAGAAGTGTCGAGACGATGGAGTACCTGCCTCAGTGGTTGATCGGTCAGAACTTTGATGGAATGGGACTGGAAGTAGTGACGCAGTTTCCGTGATATGATTAGTAAACAGTATGCTAGCTTCTCAAGTTTAGGATATCTGACTTCTGCCCCCGTAAACCTCTTACTGACGAAGTAAACTGGCCGCTGCGTGCGGTTGTCTTTCCTTACCAAGGCAGCGCTTAGGGCGTGAGATGACACAGCAAGGTATAGGTATAATTCTTCGCCTTTGCTTGGAGTCGAGAGTACCGGTGGTTTCTGGAGGTGTTCTATTAAGTTAAGGAAAGCGGTCAAGCATTCGTCGGTCCATTCGAACTTTCCTTTGTCTTTCTTTAGAGCTTCGAAAAAGGGGACACACTTGTCCGTTGCTTTGGAGATGAATCGGCTTAGGGCGGCCACTTTTCCATTCAGGCTTTGTATTTCCTTTCGATTGGAAGGTATCTTGATATCCCTTAGCGCTCGGACTTGTTCCGGGTTTGCTTCAATCCCTCTGGCATGGACGATGAATCCTAAGAACTTTCCTGATGACACTCCGAAGAAGCATTTTAGAGGATTCAACTTCATTCCATACTGGCGAAGTACTTGAAACATCTTGCCTAGGTGGCTTACGTGATCGTTGGCTTTCCTTGACTTTACCAGCATGTCATCCACGTATACTTCCATAGTTTGCCCTATTAGCCCTGCAAACATCTTGTTGACGAGGCGCTGGTAGGTGGCTCCTGCATTTTTAAGTCCGAAAGGCATTACCTTATAGCAGTATAAACCCCGGTCGGTGATGAAACTAGTGTGGTCTTGGTCGGGAGCATGCATAGGAATTTGGTTATACCCTGAGTATGCGTCCATAAAAGATAAGAGCTCGTGCCCGGCTGTGCTGTCTACAAGTTGGTCGATTCCGGGAAGTGGGAAGCAATCCTTTGGGCAGGCGTCGTTTAGGTTGGAGAAGTCAATGCATGTTCGCCACTTCCCATTAGCCTTCTTCACCAGTACCGGGTTAGCGATCCATTCCGGGTAGATGGCTTCTCATATGAAGTCATTGGCGAGTAGATTCTTTACTTCTTCATCGAGGGCTGTCGATCGCTCTGCTCCCATACTTCTCTTTCTTTGTTTTACGGGCGCCTTGGTAGGATCAATGTTTAGTACGTGGCATGCTACGTCGGGGGAGATTCCAGTCATATCAGCGTGTGACCATGCGAATACATCCAAGTTGTGGCGGAGAAAGTCAATGAGTTGCTCCTTCAACTCTGCTTTTAGTTGGGACCCAATTTTCAACAGTCTACTTGAGTCGTGCTTGTCTACAGATACAAACTCCATAGCCTCTGCAGGCTCGGCGGTGGCCTCCTCCTCTTTGTCCCTAGGGTCTAATTCATTGAAAGGGTCGCTGGTATATCGAAGAGGAGGGGCTTTCTTTAGTTGCTATGCTTCTATACTTTTCGTGCAGAGGGCAACCTCTACACCCTTCCCTTTATCCTTCCTGTGGTTGTTGCGAAGTTCAGTCACATAGCAGTCTCGAGCAACGTCCTGGTCTCCTTCTACTTCCTCTATTCCATTGTCCATTGGAAATTTCATCTTTAGGCACCATGGGGCTAGGACAATTTGGAAGTCAGACAAGGCTGGCCTTCCTAAGAATGCGTTGTAGGCCGAATGGCTTTCTATTAGCACAAACGTCTGTTTCCGTACAACGGAGCGGGGATGGCTTCCAATCTCAACAAAGAGGTCCAGTTGCCCGAGGGGCATCTTTGCATCCCCAGTGAAACCGTGCAGTGGTTTATCGCAGGGAGATACATCCTTCATTGATAGCTTCATTTTGTCGAATGCATGTTTGAACAGGATGTTTACTGAGCTTCCAGTGTCTACTAGGATTCGGTAAACTTCGGCGGGGCCGAGCCGGGCAGAGATAACCATGGGATCCATGTGAGGGTATTGCCTTCCTTCTAGGTCACGCTTACCGAATGTGATGTCATCACTTTCTTTCCGCTTCGGGTGGCGCTCTTCTATAACCGAATTGACACAGTCTTTATTGTCTCTAAGCGACTTTCCATATCTTTCCATCTCTTTCCAGCTTCTGTCTGCGATGTGCGGTCCTCCCGAGATGGTATGGACCACTATCTTCTCTTGACTAGAGCCGCTAGTGTTGCGGTTTCCTCTGCCGATCTCCGGTGAGGGTAGCCTTGGGTTCTCATTGGCAGGAGCTGGAGTCCTGTCCTGACCTTTTACATAGCGTTCCAGTTTCTTTCTTCTGATGTGTTCCTCAATCAAGTCCCGGAGATGATGGCATTCATTGGTATCATGCCCATGAGATTCGTGGAAGCGGCAGAACTTTCCAGACTTCTGCGCGTTATCTGATTCCTTCTTATATGGTGGGCGTTTGTATCTAACTTCGCCTTGGATGGCAAGGAAGATATTTTCGACGGTCTCGTTCAAAGGACTGTAAGTGTCGAATCTCGGTCCTGGCCGATATAGGCGCTTTTCTCCCTTCTTGCCCCAGCATTGTCTCTGGAATCATTTCTTCGAACGTCCCTTGCCACAGCAGGAGCGTTGCTGTGAGTTGCCTTATTTTGCTGTCCTAACTGCCCCTCAACGGCAGCATCCTCAAGCCTCATATATTTCCCGGCTTCATGGAAGAAATCGGGTAAAGTAGCTGGTTTTTCTTTTGTCAACCTTCTAGCAAATTTAGTGTCCGGATGCACACCACTACAGAGGGCCATTAGGATAAGCTTCTCATCGGCATCTTGGACTACGGCTGCTGCGGCATTGAATCGGGTTAGGTATTGCTGCAGTTTCTCTCCAGGTTTCTGTTTGATGCTGGATAAGGAATAAGCGTCCATAGGTTGTTCCACATGAATGCGGAACTGACTGATAAACTTTTCTTTCAACATTTCCCACGAGCTGATGGATCCCTGGGGTAGATGACAGAACCAGGAGGTAGCGAGATCTGCTAAGAAGAACGGAAAGCATTTGCACAGTACTCCCTCTGTCGCTCCACTCATGAGCATATGTTGTGTGTACCTCTGTAAGTGTACAACGGGGTCGGAGGTTCCTTTATAAGGTTCCATTGTTGGCATCTTCCATTCTCGGGGGGTGATAGCAATTTCGATATTGCGAGCGAAAGGGCTGGTTACCCTAGCGCCTATCCCTCGATCTCTTTGCTCCCGTTGGACGCACTCTCTGTATAAGCGTGCCATCCTTTCATCAGAATTTGGAGCAGATAGAAATGAGTTTGGTTCTGTTCTGTGGGATTGATTCCGTCCAGATGACCTGTAGGGATGGTATCGTCTATCACTCCTTATATTTTCCAATGGCTGCCTTTGATCTTCTGGGAGCATGCTAGGGTCAGCTACAGTTGGCCCTTGCCTTGATCTTCCCCTGCTGGGTTCTGATCTAAGCACTTCCTCGGGTCCAACTTCGGGCTGGACTCTAGCTCGGTCCCGTTCACTGGCGTTTCCGTGGTTAGGCAGTATGACAGGCTCAGCTACAGTTGACCTTCGTCCGGTACCTCCCCCATTGGGTTCGGTACCAAACGTTTCCTCAGGCCTAACTTCGGGTTGTGCTCGATCTCGGCTCCTACCATGGCTACTTCTGCCGTTAGCTCCTTCGAAGAAGGAAGACCTTTGTTGTCTCTGAGATCCTCCAGACTGGGACTCACCCCATGATTCAGTGTTGCGGTTGGACTCTTCAGCATCCCTTAAGCGTGACATGAGATGGTCCACCAAGGCTTCCTGCTGGGACGTGAAGTGGTTAGTTACTTCAACCACAACCCTGTCTAAATCTGCCCTAGTAATTACTGCGGGCTGTTCTGTGGCAGGAGTGGTCGGATTAGCCTGTCCTTCATTTGGTATTGGTGCTGGAGGAGGACGATTTACTTGATTCGTGACAGCTAGATCTGGAAGACTGCTGGATGCGATGTTCTTTCCTTTGTTAACATCTTTTCTCTGTTTGGGAGGCATGTTTTCCAAGTGGCGAACGACGCTGTTAGGAAAAATGTTAAGTGGATGAAGTTGAAGCTTCGAGCTTCTAGATTCTCAGTGAAAGCACCAAAAATGTTTGCACAAAAAATGGACAAACACCTCAAAGTCGTATGATTTAGTAGATCTTATGTTGTTCTTAGTGATTTGGGTGATTTATGCAAATATATGAAAAGCAGGGGCTAAACTATAAGAAGACACGTAGATTTATAGTGGTTCAGCCAGAATGTGCCTAAGTCCACTTTATATGTTATTTCTCTTCTCTTGTTTAGATTACAAGTACAAGCTTTGATACAAGTAAAAGAAAATTGTTTGAAAGTTCTCTCCGTGCTTGAGCTCTCAAACTTGTCCCCATTGTTGTACCCCTACCCCTCTATTTATAGAGTGAGGCTGGGGGTAGGGGTCTTGGATGTATATAGCCGCTGGTGGGCCTGGGCTGATGTGATCTAGCCTGGCATGTCTCGGTTCGGTAGCATTTGGTCCGGTGATGGTTGGTCTGGCATGGAGTTGGTTCATCATTGAGTTGGTCCGGCATCAAGTTAGTTCGGTATTGAGTTGGTCTGGCATCTTGTTGGTTCGGTATTGAGTTGGTCCGACATCTTGGTCCGGTGGAAGAAGACGAGTGGATCGGTGTACCTTGATCCGATGGTAGGAGTGTGGTGGTTCGGTAATGCTTTATTCGGTGGTTGAACCGGTGATGCTGGTTCGGTATTGACATGGAGACGTTTGGTTCGGTAGGTGTTGGTTAGGCAGCCTGTAGACATTGGTTCGGCTAGGGTTGGTCCGATGGTGGAAATTCACCCAACAACAGTTCACAGGTATATATTTAGTCAACCCAGTATCCTCCAAATATCAATATTCCATAACACAATATTACATACTGCTATAAATATCAAACCTCTATTGACATATCTTACAAAATATATTAGCATTTCAAATAGTCATGCGAAGTCCTATTTATCATTGCTTATTGTTTTCAATTATCCCATCATATATGAAGTTCTGTTTTTATAGTGAAATAATGGACTTTATCATTGCGGCTCTGTCAAATTCAAGTTGTATAGGCTTTTGCTTTTAGAGTTTAAAACGATATTATCCTTAATTTAGATACAGAAAATTTTATCATAAACCTTTTGGTTCATAATATTTTCTACCATTATAAGAGTTTAAGTAACCATAAAGCATTATTATGTATTCAGAATAGGCTAAGTGTATAAACTTAAAGGATAAGTCTTACAAATAACAAACATATAACGATTATTAGAAAACTAAAAGGATAATTCAAATATTATATAAGAATAATTCAAATATTATATAATAATCCAGCCTTTGTGTTTTACTTCAGATCTTCTCCTTCCTCAAACATAAGCTCTCGTACATATTAAACCATAACAGTACTGAGATAAAACAAAATGATACACAAATACAATATTTGAATCCAAAACATGTAATGAAAGGAAAAAAATTAGGAAACAAAGAGAAATGTTTTAGCCTATCGTTAGTTATGACAGAACAGACTTTTGTTTATTCATGTAGTCGTCAGATGAAAGTCAGTATGATGTTGCATTTACTACAAATTACTTATTCAGATTGAAGGAAAAATGCATAATACAGATAAAATTTAAACTGTACCTGAACTATTCAAAATTGTAGAAACATCTAAAATCGACCGAATTAAAATACAAACAGACTTCGCAAAGTATCGATCCAGATGACGTTGATGAATCACCCATCCTATATGCCGTAAAACTAAAATGCGTAGTAGTTACAAAATGGGAAGTGGATTTAAAAAAACTAAATTCATAAATATCATAGTAGAAACTCGATCGCTTTAAAATTCGCAGAACCCGCGCTTATCTCAACTGAATTGCGAATACCCAAAATTCAATAAAGAAGTCAAAATTACTTACATGGAAAACCCTAATTTTCAAAATCATCGTTATAGCAGTGGAGGAATACCATCAGCGCACGTGTCTGTGTGGTAGGATTATAAGGTAGGGAAAGCAACATTGGCAAGCATGGGATTTTCAGAATGTTGGTCACAATGGTATTTAGTCACGACGCAGTTGGTGGGAAAGGGAATGTCCAGGCATGGAAGACGCGTATTAGTGAATTTTGTTTTATTTATTTAGATAGAAAAAGGCGGATAGTTGAAATAGGACAGGTGTCGATACAAAAACGCTTTGGTTTCTCTTTTCCTATATAAGTAATAGATTATATAAAGGACTTGAGGTCTGAAATATATATATGTTAGAAAACATATTAAATGTGAATTATGATGATTTTTTAGGATTTTTTCTAAGTGTTTTAATATGGTTATTAAATTATTTAATTTGAAGGACTTAAACGTTTAAATGTTTTATGGAAGAGAATGGCTTATTTGTGAAAATAATTTCAATTATAAATTATTGAATTTGGAAGCCATTTTAGTATAAGAATTTTGGATAAAGAAATGACAACTAATTATATTTTGACAAATTGACAAGTTAGATGAAAAGAAGTTACTTTATAAGGCAAAAAAACCAGTTTCAACATAATTTACCACTTCACCACTTCCAATTGCTACCTTACGTCACCATACTTCTGCTTATTATCCCATTTGAAACCAACACACATGGTATCAAGCCATTAATACATAATGGATTGGAAAAAGGCAGAAAAGACTTTGTCAACGGGAAGCTTTCGAAGGGGTAGAGGTCATTATATAAGCTTTCAAATACGTTACTCCTTCAAAAGGGTGGATGTTACTTGTAAATAGCTTTCGAAGGGATTGTCGCTTGCCTTTGTATTAAAAGAAACTTTTGATTGAGTTGCTGTATATTTAGTTAAAGAGGACCTTTCGAATGGGTAGTTTGAACCTATTCGAAACCTAGTTGCAGCATTCATACCTTTCGAATTAGTTAAAAGCCACTTTCTTTGTAACTTTAAACGAATGCTTTCGAAAGGGAAGCTTTCACCTTTGTAAAATATGAAGCTTCCTTCCCTATGCTTTCGAAAGGGTTCTTGTAGCCATTTTTATCAATGCTTTCGAAAGGGTGGTTTCGAAGCTATCCTTTTTTCCAAATTCTTTTATTTGAAGTTCTATGCTTTCGAAATGGTTACTTTCACATCTGTTTTCTTTGACCTATAAGTTATATTTAATGTTAAACCCAATGGTTTCGAAAGAGATTCTTTTAAATGGTTTCGAAGCTATGCTTCCAAAAAATTTCTTTGAACTAAGTGCCTTCTAAAGATAAGCTTTAATGCTTTTGAAAGGTACATCTTTAATGCTTTTGAAAGGAAGGTTTCAATGCTTTATAAAGGAATGTTTTGAGTATTTCGAAAAGTACATCTTTAATGGTTTCGAAAGGAAGGTTTCAATGCTTTCGAAAGGAATGTTTTGAGTATTTCGAAAGGTATATCTTTAAGTGTTTTGAAAGGAAGGTTTGAATACTTTCGAAAGGTTTTTTTAGTCGATTCGAAAGAAAATGCCTAAGGTTTCGAAAGCCTTAGTTTTAAAATAAGAGACCTAATCTCAATTTTAAAAGTAAACCCATGGCAATATAAAAGAGTTTTGAAATGACATTTAACTTTGGTGTTTTTGAAGAAGCTTTCCTTGTTAAAGATAATAGGTTAAAGGCATTAACCATATTTCATTTGTAAAATGATTACAAGGAAATAAAACCTTATATGTTTATATAATTATGTTATGATCAGTTATCATACGTGCTCCTTCTGTAAACATATTCACTTTATAATCAACCTGCAACTGCATTTTTAGGGTATTAAGGGTAGAATAATCAGCTAGGTTGATCCAGTAGTAAATATATAGTGAGTTAACTCCTGTGTGAGTAGAATTATCCAAGAGGTCAGGTAGACCAGAATGTAGGATGCCCAAAGACTGATCAAAAGATTATTGGTTAGACCGGTTCTCAGTAAGCCCATGAAAACTATATATGGAAATAGTTATTGGCATGGGCCTATAGGTACTTAGTGATCCCATGAAAACTATGTACGGACAAGTTATTAAAAGAGATCAATAGGTTCATAGTGATCCCAAGAAAACTATGATATAAGAGAAGTTATGGAGAATCCAATAGGTTAATAGTAAGCCAATGAAAACTATGATTGGAGAAAGTTATTGGTAGATACCTATAGGTTCATAGAGATCCCTTGAAAACTATGATTGGATTATGGTATTGGTAGGAACTAATAGGTTCATAGTGACCCTATTAAAACTATGAAAGTGGATAAGAATTCCATAAGAAATAACAAGATATTAGTCAGACCGTGAAAACTAATAGGTTAATAGTGACCCTAGAAACTATAACTTGAGATAGATAGTCAGATAAATGGGGATGGGAAATTCAATGCTTATTGCATGTTTGCATATCACCATAATACCTTTTATTATGTCATGTTTTAACCATTATGGATACAGGTGCACAATATATGGTTATTATAAATTGAGTTAAGATACTAGTGAAGGGGAAACCCGTTCCGCTAAGCGGCGTGGTCTCACTAGATATCGATGTGGTTCGAGATGGTAGGTTATTATTCATACCAAACTTTTTGTCCGACTCTAAGTTTATGTTTTCCCCTTAAACTCTCAGGTACTCAATTAATTTTGAGTAGTTGAGAGTTAAGGTTTTCAGGTTCTCCTTTAGACGAATAAGTTTCCGGAGACATGCAGGAGGCAAGCTACTATTAGGAGTTCTTACTGTTTGATTCCGCTATATTTTGGTTGTAATGGCAAAAGTTGTTTTATTGCCTATGTTTGAACTTTGATCATCCAAAGGGGCATCTTCATTATCACTCTTGGCGTATTTTATTATAATTATATTTCTCTGAATGTGGTTTATGAAATTGGGATTATGTAATGAATTTGAAATATGATTTGAAGTGGAATGAGAAAGTTGTTTTATGAGTTTATTTTTTTCATATTCATGTATTCTTGTTATATCAATGTATCAAACATTACCATATTTGGTCACCGAGAATTAATAACTATGAATGACTGCAGCATCCATAGCCGTTAGTTTTGGGCCTCCAAGTGAGGATGTTACAAGTTGGTATTAGAGCATAGATTTATGTAAATTTAAAAAAAAAAGAAATTTAAACCAAAAAGATTTTCAAAACATAATCCAATGAATCAGAAAATGAGTCCGGGGTTGGGTTAACATATAGTAACGTATTTGTATTTGTTATATATATATATATATAAGTACGTACTCCCCTCTCTCTTGGACCATTCCTATGTATCATACTAAGGCTCATATGCATATTTACGACAAAGGAAGATATGGAGGCAAGAAACAGAAGAGGAAATCTAGGTGGATGAAGCATCACAACTAATGGAAATGCTCGACCCAATACCAAAAGGAACCATGGTCGACAGGAAAATGCTAATCCAAACGCAACGTAGGTGCTGGAACCCCACTAGTAGATATGGGGATAATGTATCAGTTCTTTGTCAATATGATGCTAGCTGGAGCAGCTGCATGAGTAGCTAGGGGAAATGTTGTGAATGTTGGAGGAACTAATCCCATGGCCCCAGTTGGCAATAACTATGCCAAGCTGAGCAGGGATTATACTAATCTTGGTGGGAAGCCGTTTCTAGGAACAAAGGATGCTAGAAGACTGGTTATTGCATTGTGAAAGGATCTTCGTTGAATTGGGATTAAACGATGAGCATAAGAGGAGACTTGCCTCTAGACAGCTGCAGGGAGCAGCCCTTTATTGGTGGAGCAGTGTTACCATGGGAGTTCCCAAGGAAGAGTTGACTTGGGCAGAGTTTCGTAGGAGATTAGAAGAGAGGTTTTTACCTGAAATTGCTAAGTCGGTATTGTTGAGAAAGTTCATAGACTTAGTGTAGGGTGAGATGTCGGTGATTTGGTATGCTACGAAGTTTGATGAGTTGTCCAGATACGTTTATGCTGCCACTGCCACCGTTATTAAAAGAAACGAGAAGTTTATTCGAGGGTTAAGAGTCAAGATTACTATAGAAACTATGCCACACCTCCGTGATCTAAGTACAATTGTAGTGGAGATGGCATTCTGGAATGAAGAACTGCTTTCTACTTATGGGATGGAGAAGTAGGTTGAAACCTAGGGTTTTTAGGGTAAGAAGAGGAAATTCTTTAAGAAGAAAGTAACCCAAAAGGGAGGAGCTGCCAAGAAGGCGAAGGATAATCTAGTTTTTTTTAAGTGTGATAAGAAGGGACATTATGCTCATGAATGTCGAACTGGAAAAGGGAAGAAGGTTCTAGATAAGAAGGGAGTGAAGTGCTTCAACTGTGATCAGATTGGGCATTATAAGAATCAGTGTCCAGAACCAGTGAAAGTGGACAAGGGAAAGGTCTTTGTTGTAGAACATCATCTGCTAGTCCAACCGCTACTGAGAAGGGAAAGAAAGTGATGGAAGGTACGCTTTTGATTCATAGTATACCAGTTAGGGTACTTTTTGATACCGGTGCACCGTATTTATTTATATCTCAGTGTTTGGTAGATAAGTTATGTTTAGAACTGTCATACCTTGTTACTTCCTTAAGGGCTACGAATTTGATAAGAGGGTATGCAACTCTGGGGATGAGATGTGACCAGTTAGAACTTGATTTGTTAAGCCATAAGTTTGCATGCAGTTTATATGTTTTTGATTTTGTAGGCTTTGGGATCATTTTGGGTATGGACTGGTTAGAAAGATATGATGCTAGCATATTTTTCCAAGATAGGGAAATATCGCTAAGGCACCATAATAGTCATAACCGAATTATATACTCGGTGGAGAATTCTGATCGGAGTGCTTATGCTTTGTTGAGTGCTATGGAAGTAGAAAAGAACCGAATCAGGTTTTGGTAGTAAGAGAATTTGCAGATGTTTTTGAGCCAGTCATAGGACTACCCTTGAAATGAGCCATTGAGTTTCAGATAGATTTTGTGCCATGAGCAGAACCTGTAAGTAGACTACCTAGTAGGATGACACCGATCGAGATAAAGGAATTGAAGGTGTAGCTAGTGGATTTAGAGGGAAAGAATTTTATTAGACCAAGCAGTTCGCCTTAGGGAGCGGCCGCGGCATTCGTGAAGAAACTGTGTAATATCCTCTATCTTGAGGCCCAAAGCTAAGCGCTGCAGATGCTGCAAACATCTATATTATTAACTTCTGTGGACAGAATACGGTAATGTTAATGGTATCCATAATATCATAAGCACACGAATATGAAACAAAGTCATAGATTCAAAAAAAACTTTTTTGATTACATTTCACAAAACATATTTCATACCCAATTACGTAATCCCAATCGTTTCCCAGATTCAAATCAAATATAATTATTACATAATACGCCAAGAGCAACATATGAAGATGCCCCTTTGGATTACCAGAGTACTAAATAGTCATAATAGACTTAATACAACACAGCGGAAATAAAAACATAACAACTCCTAATTAGCTAGCACCGGCCTCCTGCTCGTCTCCAGAAGTTTTATTCTTCCACCTGCTAAAACCTGAGAATCCTCAACCCTCACCCTATTCGAACCAATTTTGAGCACCCGAGAGTTTAAGGGAAAAAACATAAACTTTGAGTCAGACATAAAGCCTGGAGCAAATAATACTATTACATCTCGATTTTCTGATATTAAGTGATACCATGCCACTTAGTGGAACGAGTTTCCCTCATTAATATCCTTTGAAAACATATTTTTTTGCAAATTAGAATCCTACAATCAAACTGGTTAAACAAACTAATCATAACAATAATAGCAATATCATATATGCTTATAAACAGGCAACAAGTGGACCATTGGCTAACTACTAACCATTGGCTGACTCGGTCCTACCAGACAGAATAAACAAATAATCTAACAACTGTTAGACAAACTTCTGGATGTTCTGTCCTTAACTTACTTCTCCATGGGTCACCTGATCCCAATGGTTTTTCGGGTCACCAACAACCTATCCTCCTTCTTTGTACATATACTCCTTTCTGTGTGTAACCATCATTTAAGTCTTACTTGTGACTAAGCCCTATACACTGGAATTTTGGACTAAAATTAGCTAGGGGTTATAGCTAATGTATAGGGCGCGACCCTACACCAGTCCCATCTGGTATACAAATATTTGAGTCATTTTACTTAGGGTTAACTACCTATAAATTTTCCTTGAAAACCTTTTCAAATTTATTCAACTCTTTAAATCGTCTTTAAAAAAACATACTATCTGCTTTACTCAAAATATTGTTGATGAAAACATTCGAAACCTTTGTTTAAACCTTTAAATAATCTCTTTCAAAACAATTGAAAGTACCCCTTTCGACATAAGTAAACTACTTTACTTTATAACCTTAGGTCAAAAGGCCAAAACTTACCTTTCGAAACCATTTACCATAGCCTTTTCGAAAACATTGAAAACAACTCTTTCGAATGCTTTATATAACCTTAACATCCTCTTTTAAAACACATTAAACATGCCCTTCGAAACTATTCGAAACCTTCCATCTAAACCCTTCCGAAAACATTGGGGAACCGCCCTTTCGAAACCTTTATATTAAACCTTTCAAAAGCATTAATTTCAGTACATAAATTAAACCTTTTGAAAGCATTTGGGTTCAAGTAAAACATGTGGAACAACCTTTTGAAACCATTCAAAACTATTCCTTTCGAAACCATTTGGGTTTAACTTTCAATAACACAAAGGGTCGTAAAACAACTAAGTCAAAAGCACTCTTTCGAAAGCAATTTCCTGAGCAAAGAAGTGGATGGTGTCGAAACCAATCTCTTCAAAAGCATTAGAGAAGCGGCTTAGTTTTTAAAACAAAGAAACCCCTTTGAAAGCATTGCTTCGAAAGGTAGGATGCGATGACAAGGGGTTTCGACCCCTTCGAAAGCTTCTTTATAAAACAGTGCACAACCTCTTTTGAAACCATTCTTTAAAACCATTTAACCAAGTCGAAAGCTATCTAAGTCAAAGCATTCTTTTTGAAAGCAAAGTAGGCGCATTTCCCTTTAAAAGCAAAGCAAGGTTTCGACCCCTTCGAAACCCCTTGTTTTGACTCAATACCTTTCGCCTATGTCCAATTACTACGTACCAAGTCTTTGATACCATGCGCATTGCTTTCGATGGAGATGGAGACGGAAGTACCTAGCCGAAAGGTTGGTGCTGAAAGTGCCGAAAGAGAAAAACATGGTAAAACTGATTTTTAAGTTTAAAAAGTAATTCCTTTTCAACTGACCTGCTTTGTTTGTCAACACATGATTGGTTGCTAATTTCTTTCCTAGATTCTTTTCTAAAAGTGCTACCAAAATTTCAGAAGTAAATAATTTAAGATGTTTAAAAAATGCCTCTTCGCCTTTTATAAATATATAAAACATTTAAGTCTCATACCTTAAATAATTTTATATACTTATTAAAACACTTAAGAAAATTCTATAAAAATTCCCATAAATCACATTTAATATGTTTTCTAACATATATTAATTTCTGACCCAAAAATAGTGTAAAATAACCATAGTTAATTTTAAACCCAATTAACCATTTTCTTCACTAGAAAATTTACAATAAATCCACATTAATTCAGAAAATTATGAAATTTGAAACCCATTTCTAAAACATCATTTCTGACTTTATATAAGAATCGCAAGGCATGTGGATGTAATCTAATAGGGTTTTCACAATAAATATTATCATAAAAGCATATGAAATAACATAAATCATCAACAAGCATATATATCCATTTTGATAATCAAAACATGGTAATATACTTTGCAAAAATATTCAGATCTGATCTAGAAACCAAAACATCAAAAATATGAGATGTAACCTATTATTCATCTTAGCTTTGTTGTTAGGGAGTTGAGATTTGATCTTGGATCAAGTTGATTAAGCTTCTTCCTTAGATCCTTGCTTATCTTCTTCTTATTTTCCCTCAATGGTGGCCGGCCTCTCTATGTTTTGTTTTTTATTACGAACGTGTAAAATGAAGTGGTGTGGGGAATTAGGGTATAAGAATAAGACTTGTTCCTATTTTTCTCCTTACCTAATTACCTAACCTATTTCATTTTAAATTCCATTTAGTTCATTAGTTCAACCAGGCGCGGCTCTCCTTTATTATACAAATCTCAATCCCTTAACCATTTACATTATTTCATTTAATTTATCTAATTAAATGTCCTAAATAATGTTAATCAAATTTAGGGTTGTTACAGACTCCCCTCCTCAAAGAATTTCGTCCTCGAAATTACGATAAGGTACACAACAAATCAATCGTAAAGGCAAAGCATACCATGAAACAAGTCAGGGTAAGCGTCTCTAATCCTATTCTTAGTTTCCCAAGTACAGTCCCTTTCGTCATCGCTCCACTGGACTTTAATTAATCTGACTGTCATGTTCATTAGCTTCTTCTCATCTCTCGCAACTATACAAACTGACTTTCTAACTATAGTCAAATTCGGCTCCACTACTTAATCATCTAACATAGTCGGTGTAATAGTAGTTTCTAGATCTCGAATACACTTCCTTAGATGAGAAACATGAAAAACATCGTAGATTCCTACCAAACTATTTGATAACCCTACTCTATATGCGAGATTCCCGATCCTCTCTACAGTAGGAAATGGTCTAACGAATCTTGGTGCCAACTTTCCCGATTTCCCGAACCTGATCACACCCTTCATTGGTGATACTTTGATAAAAGGATGATCTCCAACTGAGAATTCTATGTCTTTCCATCTCTTATCAGCATAACTCTTCTGCCTAGACTGAGCTTCCTTCATTCTAGCTCTAATTAACTCAATCTTCTCTACAGCTTCTCTAACTAAACCTGAACCAAGTATCAACCTATCTCCAGTCTCTAACCAACAAACTGTAGATTTACATGGCCTTCCATATAAAGCTTCAAACGGTGCCATCCCTATACTAGCATGATAATTGTTGTTATAAGAAAACTATATTAAGTGTAGATAGTCTTCCCATGATCCTCCAAAATCTAGCACGCAAGCTCGTAATAAATCTTCTAAAACTTTGTTAACTCTTTTCGTTTGCCCATCCGCTGTGACAACCCACATTCGGGAGGTTTAAATCGACAATAATCCACACATGTCCAACTTAAACAATCTGTAACATAGATAAACAATGGGGTAAATTAAGGTGCACCGATCAAAACAAACAACAAGAGCAATAATATGGACCGAGTCCAAGAAAATCGAAGAACGGATGTCCGCTAGGGGTAATTAGCCCGCTTGGCCATGTCTAGTTGTCTTGTTTTAGTCATTTCAAATTGGCACAAGTGCCGAGGTCTATCCGTCATCGTTCTCTTTCTTCAAATTCAGCAAACAACGCCAAATCCAACCACTTCGTTCTAGAGTCTCCTCCGCGTACACAATTGTTAAAGTGGTTCCAATATTGAAAGAGAGTATGCCAATAAGGGGCCCCGGTCTCTTTAACAACCAAACGACTTTTACACACCGGTTGGTACTTTCATATTTCAAAAACAATTCGTACTTGATATCAAAATATCATATTCGCTTCAAAATCAAATTCATTTTGAAATCATCATATTTACTTAAAATATACTATTTAAATTAAAAATCATTTTTGCCTTAATATCTCGATTTCAGTTCCAATTCAAAATTTTCTCGAATTTCCATTTTGGGTTATAACTTCAATTTAACCCAATTCGTATTTAAATCCATGATTTAAATATAAACATTCCCACTCTGACCAGTTTGAATTTTTAGAAAATAGTTTGAAATTTTTTAAATAGTTTAAAAGTTAAAACAATTTAATATAAAATAGTTTGAGTATTGAAAATGGTTTATACAGTAAAATAGTTTGGAAAATCAAAGTAATTTAAACATCTAAAAAGATAGGTTTTTAAATAGTTAAATAATAAAATAATTTATTTTGAAAATAGTTTCAAAGTCAAACTGATCCAATTCCAAATTTTCCAATTCAAAACAATTCAATTTCCATTTCAATTTAATCGATTCCATTCCGATTTCAGTTCGAATTAACTTCGATTCCAATTTCAGTTCAAATCAATTTCAATTCCAAATTAATTTAATTTCAATCCAAATCGATTTCATTTCAACCTCAACTATTTGATTCAGTGGTTAAATTCCAACTCAATTCTCAATTTTAAACCATTTCAATTTTTATCAATTTCGAGCTCAATTTTCAAAGTATCGATTTAAATCATTTAAATCAAATTTAACTTCGATGTTCAATTCAATGTCCAAATCTTTAAAATAATTCAATTCCGAGCTCAACTTTTGAAATATCGTTTTAAGTTACTTTTACTTAGCAATATTCAAAGTTCGAATAAAAGTCCAATCTTTTAAACAAATCAATTTCCTAGATTCAAATCATATTTCGGTTATAACTTCAAAACCTCAACTTCGATTATTTAAACAATTCCTGTTACCAAATTTAAATTTCAACATTTCGAGTTCAAGTTCGAAAATAATTCGATTTCCATAAATTCGATTATTTACTTCTTTAAATCAAATTATTTAAATAATTTAAAATCAAAAAATTTAAAATCATTTAATTTAACCAATTCGGTTTCCGTATATAATTTTATATACTATGGCCAAGTGATCAATTATTTCAATTTAATTTCAGGTATGGATATATATCATTTTAATCCAAAATAAATATCATAAGTATATATCATTTCAAGCTATTTCTTAATTTATTCGAAATAATTCAATTTACAGTTTTATATGTTGTAAATAATATACAGGATGATAACAGGATATATCAAAATAAATAAACATCCAAATCATCCAAAATATCAATCAATAGCATCCATCACAATCAACATCCAAATCAGTCAAAATATCATAACCATTTACTAGTTATTAATAATCGAAAATTGAACTAGCAATTTAATTCCCATTTCAAATTTGAACCGTCAATTCAAATTCCTATCATTTTAATTCATATTATTTTAAATGTCAGTTAAATTTACCAAACAACAGTCAATAAATTTAAATCACTTCATGATATAAATTTAATTAACTTAAAATTTATTTTAGTATGTCGTGAGCGTTATAAAACACTCACCTTTTATTTGAAACTGAATATATTTTAGCTTCAAATAAATTTTGCTTCTACTCCATGCTGCAGACGATGCCGATACAGTTGCAATACGACTCATTTCACTCAAAACGGACATCGTATGCAAAAGATATGCTACAATTAATATAACGGTAATTAAAATATAATTAGCAACTAATTAAACTAATGGTTACTTCTCCTACCTTGTTCACGTGAACTCCAAGATAACCCAATCACGCGAGGCCGCACCCTAACAGATTGCGATTATTTTCTTTTGTTTTTTTCATACGCTAGGAGAAACGCCAACGATCGCCAGCCTCCGCCGACGATCCCCAGCCTCCGCCTCACGTTGACACCCCATTGGCTCGCGTGTGCACGTACGTGCCATGCCTCAATGAAAACCCTAAACTGCACAGTCGAACCCTACACACGTGCCACCCTTTCTACGCCGTACTCGCCTCCACTCGCGCCGCCATAGATGCACCTCCACTCACACGCGCAATTAGTTTTTTTTTTGCTGCGATTCTCGTTCATTTTTTTTTTATTATTATCTTCGATCGCTGTTTTGATATGAGAAGAAGAAACAAAAGGGGTACGAGGGAAGAAAAATAGGGGGTAGGTTGTACGAATGGTCGAGATAAGAAAGAATATATATATATATATATATTATAATCTGAAATATCTCACCCGATCAACCCGCAAAATTCCAAACTCCAAACGACGTGTGCCGCCTGGCGTTCTTAATGTTTTACCCCTATTTCGAACACAATGGAACTAGTCCCGAGGCCTAATTCGATCGTATTTAGAAGATAGCATTTAAAATCAATATATTTTAATTAAATTCTAAAATTAATTTCTACGCGTTTCAAGCTGGCATGACCAAACGATAAGTTCAATCAATACAAAACTTGAAATCCTACAATAATTCACTATTACAGATCCGATGAAACTGGTTTCATCAAAACCCGAGACAGTGGCCAAAATGGCTATTTTAACTCGTTAAATAAAATATATAATTTCCAATTTTTATTTATTCACTTTTAAATCCAATTTTAAATGTTAACAATCTTCATTCATACTTAAATAAAATTTAAATCAATTTTCGATACCATTTTCATTCACATTAAATTTCATTCACATTAAATATTCGATACCCTTTTATAAGTTAAATATTCGATACCATTTATATTTAAACAATTTAATTATCCAATAAATCACCATATTTTAATATAAGTTATTTAACTTATAAAATTTAATTTTAAAATGAATTCAAATAATAAAACAACTATACAGTCATGCAATATTCATTATTCGATTCCAACTATTGATTACAACCCATTCAATATATAGAATTCCATTTCAATACTGATTATTGCCCAAATCATCGAAATTGGTTATTTCAAAGTTTTATCCAAATTCAAATTCAATAAATTACATAAATAAAAATTAAAAGTTTTTATTTCTAACAATTACTATTCAATGATCACCTTAAATTTAATAATTTAAAATAGTTAAAAAATACGGGTCGTTACACTCTCCCCTACTCAAAACTTTTCATCCTCGAAAAGGGACTAAGTACGGAATTTAACACTTGATATATTTTATTCAAAATAATCAACTTACAAAATATTAAATTTTATTTACAAAACCATTACTACGCTCTGGCTACGCCCCTTCGATATCGGTTTTACGTAAATTACAACTTATATATAAAACAAGTTATAAAATTTTCAAAACTTCAAAATATTTCTAACACCCGGATTTATGGAAAACTTCGACAGCGTCTCCATTGCGCGGCTCAATTGGAAAAATTCTATAATACAATATATAACCCAAATATATATCAAATGTACATCTCATCTCAATGATGAGGCATTCTGTAGGGAAAAAAATATAAAAGTGCGGTTTGTAATCCGAGATGTGTACTTTATTATTATTAATATGAGCGAGTTTGCTCGTATTAAGCAAGAAAAAGCAAAATAAATCCACGTATACGTCCAAACGGCCTTCGTATGTACCTATCTCAACTCAATTTAGATATTAGTTGCATATAAAAGATATAGTAGCATGTGTAAGTTTAATATAACTATATAAAATGAATTTTGAATCCAAACCATAAACACAAGCACAAATACGCAACATACAACAATCATATGCAATCAAAAATAGTAATAACAATGGTTTGCAACAAAAGAAACCATTCAACCATCAATATTCATCCAATTAATCCAATTAATTCATAACTATGTGAATTTATATTATTCAATGTCAATATTTAATTTATACACTTTATTTCTTATTAACATCCTATTTTTATTAACATTTAATCGGTTTGCTTTAAATTTATTCACATCTATTTCATTCACATTCGATTTATTCAATTCAATTTGTTAAATTCCAATTGTTTCACTTTTTGTTTAATATATTTTCATATAAATTCATTTATGAATCATTTTATAAAATTCATTTCATTTATATCTTATTTAAGTTAAATTTTATTTCATTACCACTTAGTATATTCTTTTTAATACTAATATCATTTATAAACCATTTAAGTTTATTATAAACTTTTTATATAACTGAACTCATGTTTATTATTGTTACTTCGTATCTTAGTTCATATTAATTCATTGATTCACTTCATTAGTTCATGTTCAAATTCATATCATTAATTTTTTTTAATTAAGTGAATTTTATTTTTATACTCATATTCATATTAACAATTTTTTCTTTTTATCACAATTAATTTCATTAAATTTATTAAGTTAACTTCATCTTATAATTCATTTTGTTAACTTATTCCATATTAAATTTGTTAACATTCAATTTTATTGAAACTCATTTCATTTGCATTTAATTTATTGACATCCAATTTAAATTAAATTCAATTACTCATATTAATTTTTTCCTTACACTTATTCAATTTCTTTCACACCCAAATTGCATTTTATTTTATAACTCAAGTTCATATTCATACTATTAATTCATTTTATAGCTTAAGTGGAATTAATTCACTTTACTAAGTCATTTAGTTATATTCAAATCCAACTCAACTCATCTAATTTTTATTAAGTGAAATTTTATTTCATTTAATCAATTACTCATTTTATTTAAATCTATTTAAAAAAATTCTTCGTATCATTCACATTCAACAAATTTAAATCTGTTTTACCTTAATATTTCTCAAATCTACAAGTTATACAAACTTATTCTCTTAAAATTTCATTCCAATATTTTATCTATTTCATTTCAATACAATTCACTTTTATTTGAGCTTCTTGAGTGAAACTTCATTTTATTATTTTCATTTTAGTAACTCAATTTATTTAACATTTCTTAGATTAATTCTCTTATTTCATATCTCGAATTCAAATTTTCTTTTGTTTGCTTAACCAAAATATTTAACCATTTTAAAATTAACTTTTTCTTTCCTATTTAAATCTATAAGTTATAAACTTTGTTTTTCTTTTTTTATCTATACTATATTCAATTATAAGTTCAAAACTATTTTCATACATTTATCAAATCATACTTAATTTTTTTTCACAATCAAAACTTGTTTTAATCAAAAATAAATTTCTTTTGGTAGCAATTCTCACTCAGAAACTCGAAAATGAATACTAGCGATGCTGTAGTCATTCCCAAGATTATTTCCCAATGACTAAAGCGGGTTCAATGCTTTTATTTCTTTCAAAAATCTTTTCAAAATATATTTCTAGTCAAAACACTTTCAAATAATATTATTATCAATTTTGAAGGCTTTGAAAACAATTCTGAAAAATCAATAGGATTTTAAATTATAAACTTCTTAGCTTTTAAATCCTTCCTTTTTATAAGCTACATTATAAATATACTTACACAAATTTCGTTACCTTATTACCAAAACATTTCATTAATTTATAACTTTGTTATTTAACCAATTCTTATTGTAATTGATTTCAATTCAATTAATTATCAAACACCTCGTGAAATGGAATTCACAAAGTATTCATTTTTAAATTTTATTCCACCAGTAATCGATGATAATTAAACATTATCATCTCCTAACAACTAACATTCATTGATAATTATATAGGCTCATGAAAGTTATAATTTTATTTGTAAAATATAATTTAGGTAAAATTATTTCATTTACCCGATTTTAAAACAATATTATGTCGACTTGCTTTGTTTAAGTATTTAGAAACTCCTATCGATAACATGGCGTCCCACGCACTGACCATAATTCATAAACAACTCAACGGATAAGTAAACACAATATAAAACATTTTATAACACTAACAAGTACGCGCTCTCATATATATACACTCAAACAAATCATTCTAGGGTATTACTACCCAATCTCTTTTGAGTCAAACCCCACAAAGCTAAGGTTATCGCTAAACCAAAGCTCCGATACCAACTATGACGACCTATATTTTGGGAGTTTTAAATCGATAATAATCTAAACAGGTCTAACTTAAACAATCCGGAACATAGATAATCAATGGGATTAGTTAAGAAAAATAAGAAAAGAAGAAGAGAATAAACACAGAATCTCGCAGCGGAACGATAAAATATAATAATCAAATAAATAGTTCATGAAGATGTTTATATTATACATTTGATTATAATTTATACACCATTTATCAGAGTTATATATATAATAGGGATACATAAAATAAAGTAGCAGACAACATGATGCAGGAATAATAAAAGTAATAATAATATACCAAATCTTCATCTTCGTCCTCTAGAAGATAATCTTCAATGCATTGAAAACTCAAGACTGACCCGAGCGTAATGAAAAGAAAAAACACTAGAGTCAGGACTAAAATATCCTTATGTGAGTCAAATCGATATCACATAACATGAGTGTAATAGCGTCAGAGATGTTTGCAGGGTTTCACATCTCTTATCCAGTGTATAACGTGCGTGTAGTAACTCAAGAGATGTTACGGGTTTTTTTTTATCTCTTAAGGATCCACCAAAATATTTATATGTAGTAGAATACGCTACATATATAATGTCTAATCAGTAAAATAAATATTTTTCTTAGCGTTAAGGTGTTACATTAATCCCCTTTAACACGTTTTTAAGCATTGTCGTACAATTTGCATTTAGCACAACAGTAGCACGTCGGTAGCCAGTGATGCGCCGTGATACGATAACACTAAACCAAAATCGTAGGGGTCTTGTATAGGGATAAAAGTATGACAAGGCACGTGAGGCAATGCCCAAGGTAGGATACTACCAGTTCGGATCACAGGGCTGGTGGTAACGCATCGTAGCCACGACCGCCCACCGCATCCATCCATCCCATATCGAATCAAGGGAAGCTATCCCACAATCAAGGTGAACCAATCGAAACCAACAACAAGAGTAATAATATGGACCGAGAACAAGAAAATCTAAGAACGGGTGTCCGTTAGGGTAATTAGCCCGCTTGGCCCTATCAAACCATCCCATTTTATTCATTTCAAATTAGCACAAGTGCTGGGTATATCCATCATCGTTCTCTTTCTTCAAATCTGGCAAACGACGCCAAATCCAACCACTTTGTTCTGGAGTCTCCTCCACGTACACAGTTGTTAAAGTGGTTCCAATATTGACAGAGAGTATGCCAATAAGTGACCTCGGTCTCTTTAACAACCAAACGTCGTTTTACACACCGGTTGGTACTTTTATATTTCGAAAACAATTCGTACTTGATATCAAAATATCATATTCGCTTCAAAATCAAATTCATTTCGAAATCATCATATTTACTCAAAACATACTATTTCAGTTAAAAATCATTTTTGCCTTAATATATCGATTTCAGTTCCAATTCAAAATTGCCTCGAATTTTCATTTGGGTTATAACTTCAATTTAACCCAATTCGTATTTAAATCCATGACTTAAATATTAACATTCCCACTCTGACCAGTTTGAATTTTTAGAAAATAGTTTGAAAATGTTAAAATAGTTTAAAAGTTAAAATAGTTTAATATAAAATAGTTTGAGTATTGAAAATGGTTTATATAGTAAAATAGTTTAGAAAATCAAAGTAATTTATATATCTAAAAAGATAGGTTTTTAAACAGTTATATAGTAAAATGATTTATTTTGAAAATAGTTTCAAAGTCAAACCAATCCAATTCCAAATTTTCAATTCAAAACAATTCAATTTCTATTTCAATTTAATCGATTCCATTTCGATTTCAATTCGAATTAACTTCGACTCCAATTTCAATTCAAATCAATTTCAATTCCAAATCACTTTCAATTCAATTCCAAATTGATTTCAGTTTCAACTTCAAATATTTGATTCAATGGTTAAATTTCAACTCAATTCTCAATTTTAAACCATTTCAATTTATATCAATTTCGAGCTTGATTTTCAAAGTATCGATTTAAATAATTTAAATCAAATTTAAGTTCGATGTTCAATTCAATGTCCAAATCTTTAAAATAATTCAATTCCGAGCTAAACTTTCGAAATATCAATTTAAATTACTTTTACTTAGCAATATTCAAAGATTTAATAAAAGTTTAATCTTGTAAACAAATCAATTTCTATGATTCAAATCATATTTCGATTATAACTTCAAAATCTCAACTTCGATTATTTAAACAATTCCTGTTACCAAATTTAAATTTCAACATTTCAAGCTCAAGTTCGAAAATAATTCAATTTCCATAAATTCAATTTTTTACTTCTTTAACTCAATTATTTAAATAATTTCAAATCAAAAGTTTTAAAATCATTTAATTTAACCATTATGGTGTTCGTATATAATTTTATATCTTATGGCCAGGTCAAAATATCATAACCATTTACTAGTTATCAATAACCGAAAATTTAACTAGCAATTTAATTTCCATTTCAAATTTGAATTGTCAATTCAAACTCCTATCATTTTAATTCATATCAATTTAAATGTCAGTTAACCAAACAACAGTCAATAAATTTAAATCACTTCACGATATAAATTTAACTAACATAAAAATTATTTTAGTATGTTGTGAGCGTTATAAAACACTCACCTTTTATTTGGAACTGAAAATATTTCAGCTTTAAACAAATTCTGCTTCCACTCCATGCCGCAGAAGACGCTGATACGGTCGCAACACGACTCGTTTCACTCAAAACGGACCTCGTATGTAAAAGATACGCTATAATTAATATAACGGTAATTAAAATATAATTAGAAAATAATTAAACTAATCGTTACCTCTTCTACCTCATTCACGTGAACTCCAGGATAACCCAATCACGTGAGGCTGCACCCTACCAGATCGCGATTTTTATTATACGCCACGCGAAACGCCAATGATCGCCAGCCTCCGTCGACGATCCCCAGCCTCTGCCTCACACTGACACCTCCTTGTCTCACGCATGCGTACGTGCCATGCCTCAATGAAAACCCTAAAATGTGTAATCGAACCCTATGCCTATGCCACCCTTTTCGCCCCATACTCGCCTCCACTCACGCCACCGCAGATGCGCCTTCACTCACGCGCACGATTAGTTTTTTTTGGTTGCGATTCTCGTTCGTTTTTTTAAATCTTCGATAGTTGTTTTGATATGAGAGGAAGAAACAAAAGGGGTACGGGGGAAGACATATAGGGGGCAGGTTGTACAAATGGTCGAGATAAGAAAGAATATATATATATATATATATATATATATGTATGTATATTATAATCTGAAATATCTCGCCCGATCGACCTGCGAAATTCCGAACTACAAATGACGCGTGTCGCCTGGTATTCGTAATGTTCTACCCCCATTCCGAACACAACGGAACTAGTCCCGGGGCCTAACTCGATCGTATTCAGAAGATTGCATTTCAAAATCAATATATTTTAATTAAATTCTAAAATTAATTTCTACACATTTCAAGCTCGCACGACCAAACGATAAGTCAGACCGCTAGGAAACTTGAAATCCTACAATAATTCACTATTACGGATCCGATGACTGGTTTTTATCAAAATCCGAGACAGTGGCCAAAATGGCTATTTTAACTCGTTAAATAAAGTATATGTTATCCCGCTTTTTGGTCAAAGCCGGAATATCAAACAAATCGACAAGAAAGGATGGGTATCAGGATTGGAAGTCGATTAGAGACAAGGTTGTGATCGATGTCATCAGAATTTGACCGGGCTCCGATCAGGACGAAATCGATTGGAGATGATGATGAGGACTAGGAGGGGCTACGTTTCAAGTTTCAGGTTAATCGGAGTTTGTACGGAGAAGATACGGTCGATACAAGGAAGGAATAATGTACTGTTCGAATCCATCATTTCCATACCCACACCTCAGTTCGAATCCATGGACTTCGCACCACCAGCTTCGAATCCATCACGCTCGACTCCAACAAGTTCGACTCCATCTACTTCGTACCCATCAGAGCGGACCCTATGGAACAAGCTTTAGTCCGAATCCATAGGTGTCACTATACTTCGAATCGATCCTGTGCCTCGCTTCGAATCCATCAGGACGAGGCCACGGTTCGTATCCATCTAACGCAAGCCTCTGCCTCGAATCGATCAGAACGGATCACACTTCGAATCCATCGAAGCCAGTATTTACTTCGAGTCCATCGAGGAGAGATCCTTCGAATCCATATAGTTGTAGAAGCTTCGACTCCATTTGGAAACTGTCTTCGAATCCGCTAAGTCCAGGCAGCGAAAATGATGGAGTCGACCCAGTAAAACCCAGAGGAAAAGCTGTATCAACCCGAGAAGTGCGCGCTCCACATCACCGTTTGCACGCATCAACCATCGAGTCGACCCTATCGATTCGATGGGATCGATTCGAACGAAGGGATTCAACCGGAAATGCAATCTTGAATCGATCACAACTCGAGATCTACAAGTCCAAATGCTATCAAATTTTCACAGTAGCTTGAGCACATGTTAAAGAATGTTCACACCAAATTTCAGCTCGATTGGACAATTTCTTGATCGATTCGAACGTAGCTTCGAATCGATCCCAAAGTGGACCCGGATTTCCAGAAAGCGGGCATGTGGGCCCCCTCATGTGCCAGAACTGGTCTCCCTTCAGTTTAGGCGAAATATCAGCCTCCTACACCTATAAATAGAGCCCCTGGTCATTCAGAAAAGGGTTCGGACAATTTTGAGAGCTAAAGAGCACCCAGATTCTGCCAGATTTACTCCAGATCACCATTGCTGCTTTAGATTCAGACTTAGCTCATAAAATCTGCTATACTGCGCGATAGGAAATTGTAATATTCAAGTATTGAGCAATAAAATCATAAAAACCTTGAAGTGGACGTAGGCCGGAGATAGCCGAACCACTATAAATTGTGTGTCACTGTTCATTATTTCTGGATTGCTGTTTGTTGCTTGCTTAGATCTGATATTTGTGTTTGAATATTGCTGATTTGTATTCATACACTGGTGCTTTCACAATACTTGGGGTTTGTGACCATTTTTGGCGCAAACACTATACAATTTCCAATTTTTATTTATTCACTTTTAAATCCAATTTTAAATGTTATCATTCTTCATTCATACTTAAATAAAATTTAAATCAATTTTCGATACCATTTTCATTCATATTAATTCAAGATTCAGTTATTTAAATAATTGCAATATTAAATTTAAAAAAATTAATTATCCAATAAATCACCATATTTTAATATAAGTTATTTAACTTATAAAATTTAATTTTAAAACGAATTCAAATAATAAAACAACTACTTTCATTTTATAGTCATTTAATATTCATTATTCAATTCCAACTCTTGATTATAACCATTCAATATATAGAATTCCATTTCGATACTGATTATTGCCCAAATCATCGAAATTGGTTATTTCAAAGTTTTATCCAAATTAAAATTCAATAAATTACATAAATAAACATTAAAAGTTTTTATTTCTAACCATCATTATTCAATAATCACATTAAATTTAATAATTTAAAATAGTTAAAAAATATGGGTCTTTACATCCGCGGTACTCATCTTGAGCTTGGTACCTAAAATCTTTTGTAGACTCTTCTAGAACTCACTAGTGAACAAGGAATCCCTATCACTTACTATACTACTGGGAATTCCATGCAATCTAAATACATTCTTCATAAACAACTTAGCTAAAACAGATGTCATCCTGGTTGACTTGACTGGAATGAAACAGACACTCTTGGTCAACCAGTCCACTATGACCCATATACTTTCATTTCCTCTGTTTGACCTTGGCAACCCGTCTATAAAATCCATTGAAATCGAACTCCATTTCCAAAATGGAACATCTAAAGGCTGAAATAACCTAATTGGTTTCTGATGTTTGGCTTTTCCCTATTGGCAGTTCAAACACTGCTTCACCTATAAGCCTACATCTCTCCTCATACCTTCCCAGAAGAAACTTCTCTTCTTGTCCTGATACATCTTATTTCCTCTCGGATGAATAGTGAACTTCGAACGATGGCATTCTTCTAAAACTTCCTTCCAAATGTCTCCCTCATCTGGAACACATAATCTTCATTTCTTCCTCAACCCCCCATTCTGGTCAAGTTCGAAATCTTTCAAGTCGTCACTCTCTGTTTCATCCGTTAACTTTCTGATCCATTCAACTAATAATAGATCCTCCTTCTGTTTAGAAGCAATCTTTTCGATCATCTCTGGTCGAACTTCCAAACATGACAACATAATAGTTTCCTTACTAGATCTAGCTTCAGATCTCCACTACACTCAGCATGTTGTCAACTCTTTTAAATCTTTCCACTCGGCTATCATTGCCAACACTACATTCTGATGTTTTCGGCTAAGTGCATCAGCAAACTTGTTGCCCTTCTCCGGTGTATACTCAATACCAAAGTCATAAGCGACTAAAAACTCTAACCACCTCTGTCGTCTCGTACTCAATCCTTCCGATAAATAAATACTTTAGCAACTTATGATCCGTATACATCTCAAATCTCTTTCCCACAAGGTAATGCCTCCACACCTTCAATGCAAAAATTAACACGGCTAATTCCAAATCGTGAGTCTGGTACCTAACCTCATGCGGTCTAAGCTGTCAAGGTGCATAGAAAATCACTTTACCTCTCCGCATTAACACAGCTCCTAACCCTATTCCACATGCATCTGTGTATACCACTAAATCCTGGTTCTCTTCTAGAATAACCAACATAAGTGCATTAGTCAATTAGTCTCTCAGCTTCTGGAATGCCTCCTCACACTTATAGGTCCAAACAAACTTCACATCCTTTCACGTTAGCTTGGTTATCATGCTGCTATCTGCGAAAAATCCTTAGTGAATCTTTGATAATACCCGGTTAATCCAAAAAAACTCTTTATCTCAGTCACTGTTTCGAGTCTCATCCAATTATTCACTGCCTTGATCTTAGTTGGATCTACAGACAACCCTTTCTCTGAGATGAACTTCACTTCCTTCTTTCAGAAATGACACTTCGAAAATTTCACCTTCTACTGATGCTGCCTCAACGTCTCAAGCACCACTCTAAGATGAACTGCATGCTCTCTTTCATCCTTAGAGCATATCAAAATATCATCTATGAAAACTAACACGAATATGTCCAAGTGCTCTCGGAAAACTCAGTTCATCAAATCTACAAAGAATGATGGCGCACTAGTTGAGTGGAGCCAGAGTATTTTCCCAATTGGATTTGGCGACAGGTTTCCATTAGCTAAGAGTGGTAGAGGACATCGTTCCTTTGATAGTGTTTCGTTCATACAAATGGTTAGTAACGCCATTCAAGTTAACGAATACGCAAGCTTTCTTCATGGATTTGATGAACCAGATTTTTCGAGACCACTTGGATAGGTTTGTATTGGTGTTTATAGATGACATTTCAATATACTCCAAGGATGAGAGAGAGCATGAAGCTCATCTTAAAGTAGTGCTTGAGACGCTGAGGCAGGACCAACTGAAAGCGAAGTTTTCAAAGTGTCATTTTTGAAAGAAAGATGTTAAGTTTCTTGGTCAAGTGGTCTCAGAGAAAGGTTTGTTCGTATATCCAGATAAGATTGAAGCTATTAACAGTTGGAAGAGACCAAAGGCAGTGACTGAGATCAGAAGTTTTCTTGGAATTGCTGGCTATTACCGGAGATTCAGTAAGGATTTCTTGCGGATAGAAGCGCTTTTGACTAAGCTAACTAGGATGGGCGTAAAGTTTATTTGGTCGGACAAATATGAGGAAGCATTCCTTAAGTTAAAGCATTTGTTGACTAATGCGCTTGTACTAGTAATTACAGATAGGAATCAAGGGTTCGTAGTGTATACAGATGTATGTAGAACCGGATTAGGAGCTGTGTTGATATAGAAAGGTAAAGTTATTGCCTACGCGCCACGACAGCCTAGACCGCATGAAGTGAGATATCCTACTCATGATTTAGAGTTGGCAGCGGTAATCTTCACACTGAAAATATGGAGACATTACCTCTTAGGGAAGAGATTTGAGTTATACACAGATCATAGGTCTTTAAGATATTTATTCTCTCAAAAGGAGTTGAATATGAGACAGCAGAGATGGTTGGAGTTTTTAGCAGCTTATGATTTTGGTATAGAGTATACACCTAGAAAAGGAAATAAAGTAGCGGATGCTCTTAGGAAAAAACATCGGAATGTGGTGTTAGCTATGTTAATGGAATGGAAGAATTTAGAGGCTTTGACTACTTGTAGTATGCAGTTAATATCGACTGCTAGTTCTAGTCAGAGCACTGCCATGTTGTCCTGCTTGGAAGTTCGACCAGTTCTGATCGAAAGGATTACCTTTAAGCAGAAAGAAGACCCATTGTTAGCCGAGAAGATTAGAAGGCTTGAGGTTGGATCGAAGATTGATGATCTAAAAGATTTTAATCTTGATCAGAAGGGTTGGTTGAGAAAGAAGGAACGGTTATGTGTTTCGAATGTTGATGACTTAAGGAGAGAAGTTCTTAGCGAATGTCATCGACCCAACTTTACGATTCATTCTGAGGGAACCAAAATGTATTAGGACATTAAGAGGAGTTTCTACTAGGAAGGTATGAAGATGAATGTTGACTTACGGGTAAAGCAGTATGTGAACTGTCAACAAGTGAAAGTCAAACATCAGAAGCCGAGTGGGTTGCTTCAACCTTTGGAAATGCTAGTTTGGAAATGGGATTCGATATTCATGGATTTTGTAAATAGGTTGCCAAGGTCAAATCGAGGAAATGAAAGTATATGGGTCATAGTGGACAGGTTGACTAAGAGTGCCTATTTCATTCCAGTTAAGCCAACCAGGATGGCACCCGTTCTAGCTAAATTATTTATGAAGAACATAGTTAGACTGCATGAAATTCCTAATTGTATAATAAGTGATAGAGATACTTTGTTTACTAGCGAATTCTGGAAGAGTCTATAGGATGTATTAAGTACCAAGCTCAAAATGAGTACTACATATCACCCTCAGACGGATGGGCAGATAGAGAGAGTCAATAAGGTGCTTGAGGATTTATTTAGAGCTTGTGTGCTAGATTTTGGTGGATCTTGGGAAGATCACCTACATTTAGTCGAGTTTTCCTATAATAATTATTAGACTAGTATAGGAATGGCGCCTTTCGAAGCTTTGTATAGGAGGCCATGCAAGTCACCGGCATGTTGGTTAGAAACTGGAGACAGATTAGTCTTAGGTCTAGATCTGGTAAGAGAGGCAAATAAAAAGATTGAGTTGATCCAAGGTAGGATGAAGGAAGCTCAGTCTATACAAAAGAGTTATGCAGATAAGAGGCGTAAGAATCTCGAGTTTTCAGTTGGAGATAGGGTTTTCATTAAAGTATCACCGATGAAGGGTGCGATGCGATTCGGAAAGTCAGGGAAACTGGCATCGAGATATGTTGGACCGTTCCTGGTTATAGAAAGGATTGGAAAGCTCACATTCAGAGTAGAGTCGCCAAGCAGTTTGGCAGGTGTCCATAATGTGTTTCATGTGTCTCATCTTCGTAAGTGTGTGCATGATCCAAAGACTATTATTCCTCCAACAGCATTGGAAGACTTAATAGTAGAACCGGATCTGACTTTTTTAGGCAACCAGTTCGGGTTGTAGCGAGAGATGAGAAGAAGTTAAGAAACATGATAGTCAAGATGGTGAAAGTTCAGTGGAACGACAATGAGAAGGACTATACTTGGGAGAGGGAAGACGAGATTAGAGATACTTATCCTGATTTGCTGTAAGGGTATGTTCTATATTTGCTTTATATAGATTGTTTTCTAGCCAAGAGGCTAGTATAGTATTTAGGAGATGTTACAGACGATTGCTATGTTTAGTATTTAGTCCTTGCTGAATTTCAAGGAAGAAATTCTTTAAGGAGGGGAGCCAGTATCACCCTTAATTTTTAATAACATTATTCTAGAGATGTAATTAGATAAATTAAATAGAATAATGTAGAGACTGGAGTGATAAGGGAATTGAGATTTGAAAACTAATTAGGGTCATGCCTTAATTAAATGGATTTATAAAATGGCTCATAAGTAAATTCATAAGAATGGTTTATAAGATGAAAAATAAACTAAGTAAGGCAACAAGGGTAATATGGGAAATGACCGTATACCATAACCTCATAAACCCTAAACCCTTACCTCATTTTCGTTCATACGTTCACAAAACAAAAACATAAACAAAAGGGGATCAAGGTGAGCCATAACCCTAGAGAAAAGGGGATCAAAATCAATTAGAGGCTAAGGATTCATGCAAGAAAGAATTAAGCAAGAACAAATCTCAAGTTCCTTATCTAAACAAGGTATAAACCATCTCATATATGTTTATTTGAACAATTTAATTTTAGGTTTTGGTTTTTAAAACCGTTTGGATGGATTAAATAATGACATGCTTTGATTACATGCCATGTTTGATTTAAATAATTATTTTTGTGTAAAGGTATAATTCGATTTTTAGGTTAAAATCATGTAAAATGAATTTTGAATGCCATGAGGATTGAATATGTAATGTAAAACATTATTTTGGAGATAGGTTTAAATTTTTATAATAATTCAAGCTATGGATAATTTATTGTTAATTCTGAATGGAAGAAATAGATAATTTGGGTTTAAAATTAATTATGGCAATTATATAAAGGACTTCGGGTCTGAAATTTATATATGTTAGAAAAAAAATTAAAAGTGAATTATGGTGATTTTTGGGAATTTTTCTAAGTGTTTTAATATGGTTATTAAATTATTTAAGTTGAAGGACTTAAACGTTTAAATGTTTTATGGAAGGGAATGGCTTATTTGTGAAAATAATTTCAATTATAAATTATTGAATTCGGCGGCCTTTTTAGTAAATGATTTCGGATAAAGAATTGGCAACCAATTATATTTTGACAAATTGGCAAGTAAGATGTAAGAAGTTACTTTGTAAGGCAAAAAAAAGCAGTTTTGACATAATTTACCACTTCGCCACTTCCAATTACTACCTTTTGTCACCATACTTATGCTTCTTAACCCATCCGTAACCAATACACATGGTATCAAGCCATTGATATGTAGTGGATTGGAGAACGGCAGAAGAGACTGTGTCAAATGGAAGCTTTCGAAGGGGTAGAGATCATTATATAAGCTTTCAAATATGTTACTTACCTTTGCTTTTAAAAGATGTCTTCGAAAGGGTAAAAGTTACTTGTAAATAGCTTTTGAAGGGATTGCCACTTGCCTTTGTTTTAAAAGAAACTTTCGATTAAGCTGTCATATATTTAGTTTAAAAGGACTTTTTGAATGGGTAGTTTGAACCTATTCGAAACCTAGCTGCCGCATTCATACCTTTCAAATTAGTTAAAAGCCGCTTTCTTTATAACTTTAAATCAATGCATCCAAAAACTTATACTTTATATATTATTTTATTTTTCAAATTTTTTAATATTTAAATCCTTTATATATTAAAATATTTCAAAATAATTTTATAAAGTTTTCATATGTTTTATTATGATTAAAATGTGTAGAAATTATGCTTAAATGATTTACAAAGTATGAAAATATTTTACAAAGCTTAATATTTTCAAAAAAAATTTTATAACATAATTTTTCAAAATACAAAAGGATATGTTGACATATCCTCCTTTTGAATGTCGAAATATAGGCCGAGATTTTCAAAATTCAAATTCAGAACGGAATTGCCTTTTTGTCGTATGTCTTCACGAATGGACATGACTATTATTTCTCTATAAATAGGGGTTCTCTCAACGAATTTTAAATAACTACTTTCTTATATTTTCTCTCCTTTTTCACTCTCTTGATTTCTAAAAGAAATTCTACTCAAAATCTTCTCAAATTCAATTAGAATCAAATTCAAACTCTATTGATTTGATTCTCTATTGAATACACTCTGATCTCTCTCATCTCTCTCACTCAAATCACGATCAAAGTGCCATTCAAGAGGCTATAGGATTATTTATATTCAAAATCAAGAAATTGATTTTGTAAACTCTATCAAATCATACACAAATACTCTTGGGTGTGTTTGATGTCCCTAAAATCCAAGTGGTTGTGCTTATGTCTCGTTTGAATCAAATGGGTTTGCTTGCTGTCCCGTTTGAATCAAAGTAGGTGTGCTGGCATCCCGTGTGAGTCCAGTGAGTGTACCTAGAGCTTGGATAATCTAGAGGGTGTGTCTCGTAGCCTTGAAATCGAGATTGTATAAAATTTGATATTTGAAAAGAAATTTGTACAAGAAATTGTATGGGACTGGATGTAGGGTAACTATGAACTAGTATAAAGATCATGGTATGATCTCTCCAACTCTTTACTTTTTACTTTTATTGTACTTTTATTTATCTATGTTTGTGTCTATGATTGTCAATTTTCATTGTTTAAACTATAATCTTAAAAGAATTTAAAAAGATTCATTAAAGTTAGTAAACACTATTCACCCCCTTTGAGTGTTAAATTAGCCTTAAGATCCTTCTTCCGCAAACTAACAAAATGAAGAACGTCCATTGACTTCATGGATCTAAACAAAGCTTGACCTAAAGATTGTTATTCACTTCTAAGGATAGATCAACTAGTTAATACTACTAGTGGACATAAACTATTTTTTTCCGGATGTTTATTCAGGATATTACCAAATTCCAATGTTCAAGCCTAATGAAGAGTATATCAGTTTCATAACCGATTGGGGAACATATTGCTACAAAGTTATGCGTTTTAGGCCTAAGAATGTTGGAGCCATCTATTTACGACTAGTTAATAGAGTGTTCAGGGATCAGATCAAGAAAAATATGAAAGTCTACACAGATGACATGTGTCTAATCGAAGGAGGAAGTTGATCCTATAAAAGACTTATATGTTATGTTTTGGATCTTATGAAAATATGATATAAAATTAAACCCACAGAAATGCTCCTATGGGATACATTCGGGAAATTTCTAGGATAAATATTTAGTGCATGCAGAATAGAGGCCAATCCCAATCAAATAAAAGCAGCTAGTGACAATCCTGTAGTCTTCTGCCAAGCTTTCTTTTGTTGATCAAAGTTCATCTTCCTCTTCCCGGGCTGGCTAGAGGAGGGCTGAGTGGGAGTGGCCTTGGCAGTAGGTCCCCTAGGCTTTGCCTCATATCTAAGAGCATAGTCAACAAGCTCTATGAAGGTGCAGTGAGTGTGGCCAGTAAGCAAGTCATAATACTCTGGTCTAGCTCCCAAAATGAACTTCTCGTTCTTTAGAAGCGGTGTATCAATCAATCCCGGGCCGAACTTGGAGAGTTCATTGAATTTCCTCTCGTACTCAGAAAAAGTCATACTGCCCTGCTTAAGATCCATAAAAGCTCTATAAAGTTGGGTTTTCCCAGCAGCTGGCATCCATTGTGCCGAGAAAGTATCCCTAATCAAAAGATAGACAAGATGAATAACATTCCAAAGATTAAAAGAAGAATTTAGACTACGAAATCCAAATAATTTTATACCTAAACTGGGCCCAATTGATGGTGTTCTCCTCGATACGAGAAGTAACTGATTCCCACCAATCTTGCGCGGCATCCTGAAGTTGCCAGGCAGCAAGCTGACGCTTCTGAGCATCAGTGATCTCTAGACCAGAAAATATCTTCTCTAAGCCTTTAAGCCATTGCTGAGCCTCAATAATGTTCTCGGATCCAGAAAACTTAATACCTCCCAGCTGTGTATACTCCTTACTAAGAATGGTGAATTTGACAGGAGCTGGAACGACAGGTGCAGCCTGAGCAGGACCATGGCCCCTTCCTCCCCTATTGTTTCCTCTAGTACCCATCCTGAAATACCAAAGAGATTGTTAAAGCCAAAGGATAGAAAATCATAGAATTTTTAAGGAAAGTCTAATCAACGAATCAAAGAAGTTTGAAATGAAAGGATTTGGATATTGAACCGATTCTCCTCATTCTAGGGTATTGCTACCCTATCTCTAATGAGTTTATATATAATCCCAAACTAAGGTTTTTAGGGAAACCGAAGCTCTGATACCAACTATAACAACCCGTATATTTGTACCATTTAAATTGACAATAATCCACACATGTCAACTTAAATAATACAAAACACGAATCATTATGGGATTATAAATACATAAATGTAAATGAGAATCAATACAACATCACAGACACAGAACAGTCACAGAATAATGCAGCGGAAAATACATCGTCATAATAGCAGTTCATGAAGCCACTATATAATATACAACAATGTCTTAACATCAAGTGACTAATACCAAAAATGTCCAACAGACTAGGACATCAATACAGGAATAGAAATAGACTGATAAAGATAAATGCTAAGCCTTCAGCATCTTCAACCAACCTTGATCAGCAACTGGATAGCTTCAGACTGACCCGAGCATATACAAAAGAAACACTCGAGTCAGGACTCAAAATCTTATACAATTAAATCAAGTGCAAGGTAATAGTTCATAACTTAAAGATGGGTAAAATAACATCTCTAAGGATCCGATAAACTATCTATATATACAGTAGAATACGATAGATAGGTAATGTCTAATCAGTAAAGTACGATATTAAAATAGTGTTAAGGCATTACCATAATCCCCTTAACACATTTTTATTCCCAAGAGCATATACAAGACCGTAGTTTCCCCAAAACCGGAAGTCACCATAGGGCAATCCATATACTAAAGGTACAAACCAAAACGTAGTGGTCGCGAATAGGATAATCAGTATGACAAGGTACATGAGGCGATACCAACTAGGATACTAGTAGTTGCGTGATCCGGACTGATGTTGAGCATAGCAGCTACTACCTCAACACCGTGAAACAACACTCCCAAATCAAGGGGTGCACCCAAATCGAATCACAAAAGTAATAGATATGGTATCGAAGAAGTGTGTCCGCTAGAGGTGGCGAACCTCAATGGCCCGGCGCGGCTCCTGTTTTAGTCATGTCAGGGGTCGTCCAATGTCGTTCTCTTTCTTCAGTCAACGCGTTCACCAAACCATCCACTTCATTCTGGATCAACACTTCGCGTGTAATAGTTATTAAAGTGGTTTTCGGTATCGACAGAGAGTATGTCCATATCCGATCCCGGTCTCTTTAATAACCACGTATTTATTACCCGATGGTCAGTTAAGTTAAAGTTTAAACAAATCAAAGTTCGAAAGTCAAGCTGCAAATTTGACTTTCAAAATTTGACATTTCACGGTTCAATTTATTTCGGATATTAAAACCTCTTTCCAAATGAAATATTTTAGTTCATCATTTGAGTTATCAATATAATTAAGTATTCAAAATTTAATTTAATAAATCTCACTTATCAAATTTATTTAATACTCCAATTAATTCGGTTTATTGGTAAATTTTAGTTCACATCATTTAAACCAAATTCTATTCATTCCAATTCGTATTTACATTCATCGATACATTAACCATAATCATAAATTTGATTAAATCAATTTTTATTAAATTTAAAAATCATTTTAAATTTAAACTATCACTAAATTAAATCCATAAAACTTTAGTTAGTTTCGTATTTCACTTAAGTCAAATTTTCTAATCTCAAACTTAATTTATGACAAGTTTCAAATCTATTTAATTAAAACCGATTTTAAAATCTAAATCTAACAACCTAATAAATTTCAAAATTTTAAATTCTAACTTCTTTGTTTTTAAATCTCATTTCAAATAAATTTGCCAATTCATTTTTTTATTCAATTAAATAGGTTTATTAATCCGGTTCAATTAAACTCCATTAATTTATTCCAATTAATCTATTAATTTATTTCAATTAAATCCATTAATTAAATCCATTAAGTTCGTTACTAAATTTCCAACAAATCGTTAAGTTCATTCCTTAATTTCGAATAGACTTCAATTTCAAAAATAAATTTTGTTGACCAATCGGGTTTCTTATTTTTAATTGTCTATCCTAGGCCAAGTTGTTTAAGTGGATATTTATCATTTCAACCCGATATCATTCAATATAAAACAAAGCAGAGCAAAGGGAACTTGCAGTGTGATAACTGGGATGGTGTCAAAGTAAATAAACAAGCAATAGCAAACATACATAACAATTTAACAATTTATTCAAATAATCCCGAAATAATCATATTAACTCACATTTGTTATTATGCAAATTAATACAATTATTCCTAGAATCCACACTATTATTTCCTGCGGATTAAAGATTATTACATTATGATTTTTACTTGGTGTCCGTTATCAAATTTCTACATCAATCGTACATATCAATTTTGATGTCATTATTATTTACCCTAATTAACATCATATTACAGTTCAACATGTTTAATCAATTTAAACAATACATGGCGTCACATGTTTAGAACTTAACAGTTTATTTCAACCAAATTTTAACAACTAACAATTTAATATCCAAATTTAATATTAACAACAATTATCACTTGATTATCATAGCATAATAGATTGAGTCGTGAATAAAATATTCACCTTGCGTGGTTAGAGAAGATGGCGCGGCACGAAGACGAATAGATAAAATAGGCCCTAACAAGCACGACGCAAAATGAACACAACTGCAATCAACAACAATTAATCAATAATTTGTTTATTGCAGTATATATATCGATTGAATATATATATAAAATCATACCAACGACGAAGCAAGATAGATTCGACAAGCGGGATGAAAATACTTATACTTCCGGATCAATAGCAGGAGCTGAAACAACATAGCAACAGACTGTATGTGAGCAATCCAACATTTCAAAGTATATACTGTTATATAATATACCAGTTATATATATCTACTGATATATATAGAACTGCTGCACAGAGCAGGGTGGTCGGGACGTGATGCAGGGGTTGGTAGCGGCGGACAGTAGGCGGTGGTCGGCGAATGGCTGGCGGAGCGGCTGGAGGCGGAGCGGGCTGGAGGGCGGAGCGGGGCTGTGGGCAGAGCGGGCTGGGGCGGACAGTGGGGAGGTGCTGGACGCGGAGGGCCTGGGACGGGTGCTGGCGGGTGCTGGACGCGGAGGGAGTGGCGGTGCTGGCGCGGGTGTTGGCGGAGCGGGCAGGGGCAGGGGCGGAGGGCGATGCTGGGGAGCGGGTGGGCGAAGGGGTACGGGCGAGCTGGGGCAGGGGCTGGGCGGAGGTGGACTGGGCGGGTGCTGAGTGGTGACGGGCTGGCATGGGGAGGAGGGCGCGGGTCTGGGCGGAGGGTGGGCTGGCATGGGGCGGAGGGCGGGGTCTTGCATGGGGCGGAGGGCAGAGCTGGTGGCTGGGCGCGGGGACGGGCTGGTGGAGGGAGTGGGACGGGTGTTGGCGCGGGTGGCACGGCTGGGGCAGTGGGCTGGGGACGGCTGCCGGGGGAGCTGGGGCGGAGGTTGGTGCGTAGGCGGAGGGCAGGGCGGCAGTGGCGGGGCTGGGGACGTGGGTTGCCGGGTGGGATGGCAGTGGGCAGTGGTGGGGAGAGTTTTATACAGAAGCTCTTAAAAATATATATATATAATAGAAAAGGAGAAGAAGGGAGGAAGTGCAGAGGAAAAGAGAGGTCACGTACTGAGAGGCAGTGAGCAATAAATGAAGCAGAAGAATTTGTGAAGGCAGAGGGCAGATATATTCAGAGAAGTTTAGAGTCCCCATGCCAGTGAAATGATGATTAGTCACAGTGGCTATTGGGTTTCTGAAGGGACAAAGGCTCCTAGAATTCTGAGCGTTAGAGTGTAGGGTACCAGTTTGTGTGGCGTAACGGACCAGTTTGTACCCCGTCAACAATTTATAACCTGCAACGCCGAACTTCGATTGTCTCAAACAAATATACCGTTTTGATCAGCGCGACGAGGCAGACACAACGGTATAAAGATATTGGTGGTTTGACATTGTTTGCGAAGTGGCAAATCTTATTAAACCATTTGCACGAGCGAACATTTTAACTACCAATTAAAAGCGAAATTTGACGAAACGAAATGCGCCATCATGATCAAAATATTTTTATTATATAACATTGTGAAAAATATTTGAGTTTGGACGATAGAAATTTTACACTTAGAATTTAAACTAATAGGTAAATGCGACGAACGAAATTGACTTCAATAATTTTCGACGAAATTTGGCGTACGCCTATGTCTATCTAGACGCATTCCAAATATGAAGTTTGAATAGCAACGGAAGTTGTTTGTGAAAATTTGAAATTTCTATTAGGGGAATGCAGTAAAACACCGAAGAATAAGATCGACGGAGCTAAAGATGTCCGAATTTTGAAAAACGAAAAATGACGCCTTTGTCAGAAAATGATTTAGAATTTTTCTATGTAAAAATATTTAGGTTCGGAAGATAAAATTTCCACGTTTTAAAATGAACTGATGTGCAGTAAAACGCGCACGAAATTTACTGTGGTATTTTCCGACGAAACTTTACCCATATCTACAATCATCAAGGCGCAATAGAAACAAAGTTTGGACGTTGATTGAAATCATATGGAAGTTTCACATTTTATATTAAAATAATGGTTCTAAAATTTTTAAAATTGGGTCGGAATTTCAGCGTCGTTACATTCTCCCCTACTCAAGACTTTTCGTCCTCGAAAAGGAACAAAGTAAAGAGTGGAAGAACAGATAACAGAGATACAATGGATTCAGAATAGATTATTGAATATAGTAAAGAGTATAGAATGGAATTTACCTTCAACAAACAATTCTGGATTAGAATCTCGGATACTCTCCTCGGTTTCCAAAGTGCAATCACGATCATCGGGACTCCATTGGACTTTGACTAGGCTAACCGACTTCCTTCTAAGTTGCTTTGTATCCTTATCAACAATACGAAGTGGTCTCCTCTCTATAGTCAAATCCGGCTCAATATCAACCTCATCTAGCTGAGCAATAGGGATGGTCATGGATGGATCATGTACAACCTTCCGAAGATGGGAAACGTGGAATACGTTGTGCACGCCCTCAAATTTCTCCGGCAAGGCAACTCTGTAGGCTAGTGTACCAATTCTCTCAGTGATAGTGAATGGTCCAACAAATCTAGGAGCGAGCTTCCCTCTACGACCAAATCGAATAACATTCTTTAAGGGTGATACCTTAAGTAATACCTTATCCCCAACCTGGAATTCTAAATCTCTTCTACGCCTATCAGCATAGCTCTTCTGCCTATCCTGTGCGGTCTTCATCTTCCTTCTGATTTCATTAACCTTCTCGGATGCTTCTATAATCATATCTGGGCCAAGAATCAATCGACCACCAGGCTCAATCCAACAAGCTGGCGATTTGCATGGCCGTCCATATAAAGCTTCGAACGGTGCCATATCGATACTTGCCTGAATATAAATGTGGTTAAAAATTAATTCAAATTTACTCATTCAAATTGAAATTTTTGATTTACCTGATAACTGTTATTATAAGTGAATTCAACCAAATGGAGATGGTCTTTCCAAGATCCATCGAAATCAATAATGCAGGCTCGGAGCAGATCCTCCAAAATCTGATTCACCCTTACAGTTTGGCCATCTGTTTGAGGATGATAAGCTGTGCTCAGATTCAGTTTAGTGCCCAAGACGTCCTGAAATGCCTTCCAGAATTTACTAGTGAATAAAGGGTCTCTATCGCACACAATACTAGACGGAACTCCATGAAGTCTAACAATCTCTCTCATATATATCTCGGCCAAACTCAAAGCAGTACGAGTGGTCTTAACAGGAATAAAGTGAGAAGATTTGGTCAATCTATCAACAATCACCCAAATACTCTCGTTACCTTTTCTGGTCCTCGGTAATCCGTCAATGAAGTCCATAGAAATCTGATCCCATTTCCAACACGAAATCTCCAGGGGTTGAAGTAAACCGGCAGTCTTCTGGTGATCGGCCTTAACTTGTTGGCAAGTGGTGCATCTACTGACATATATAGAAATATCCATCTTCATCCCACTCCACCAATATAACCGCTTCTTATTTCGGTACATTTTAGTGACACCAGGATGAAATGAAAGTGATGACCGATGGTTTTCTCTAAGCACTTCTTGTCTCAATCCATCGACATTAGGAACGCAAATACGATTGTCAATCCTCAGAACTCCATTACTATCTATCTGTGCTCCCACTTTACTGTCGGCATTTCCAACTCTACCAAGAACTAACTCCTTCATGCGATAGAGCAAGGTGTCCTCATATTGCTTGTCTTTGATGCGATCCACAAGAGATGGGGAGATAACAAGCTGAAAGAGCATGCCTTCTACAAGATTACAACATGACAATGCTCTGCTACGACTCAAAGCATCAGCTACAACATTTGCTTTCCCAGGAGTATAATTGATGTCGAGATCATATGCAGCTAAGAATTCGAGCCATCGGACTTGTCTCTGGTTCAAATCCTTCTGAGAAAAGATATATCTCAAGGACTTATGATCAGTGAATAATTCAAATTTAATTCCCAAAAGATGATGTCTCCACAGTTTCAAAGCAAATACAACTGCAAGGAGCTCTAGATCATGAGTTGCATAGTTTACTTCATGGATCTTCAACTGGCGGCCAGCATAAGCAATAACCTTTCCGTTTTGCATAAGAACAGCGCCTAAACCTTCTCGGCAAGCATCTGTATAGATTGTTAACTCTTCACTTCCATCGATTACCGCAAGAGGGCTGAAGTTAATTTACACTTCAACTTATTAAAAGCTGACTTGCACTTCTCACTCCAAATAAATTTGATATCCTTTCGGGTTAAAGCAGTGAGTGGGGCAGAAATCCGGGCAAAGTGCTCAATAAATCTACGATAATAGCCGGCCAAGCCCAAGAAGCTACGGATATCAGTAGGAGTTTTGGGAGTCTCCCAATCCTGTAGATAAATTTCAAGTTAGAAAGGGATAAGAGGAATTGAATAGAAATAGCGAATAGGATAGAACTTACATTGATTACGGAGATCTTAGCTGGATCGACCGAAATCCCATTTTCAGAAACTATGTGGCCCAGGAATCTCACTTCGTCTCGCCAGAAGTGGCATTTAGAGAATTTGGCCTTAAGCTGATGATTTCGGAGAGTTTCTAGAACATAAGCAATATGTGTCTCATGCTCCTTCTTGTCTTTGGAGAAGACGAGAATATCATCAATGAAAACAAGAACAAACTTGTTAAGAACATCGCAGAAGACTCGATTCATTAAGTCGACGAAATAGGCAGGTGCGTTGGTCAAACCGAATGGCATAACCAACCATTCATAGAATCCATTTTCGGTACGGAAAGCTGTTTTATGAATACTATCCTCTGCTACTCTGAGTTGGTGGAACCCAGTGGCAAGATCAAGTTGGGAGAAAACTTTAGCTCCATGGAGCTGATCGAATAAATCATTGATGCGAGGCATCGGATAGCGGTTCTTGAGAGTGCGTTTGTTCAGCTCCCTGTAATCAACACACATGCGAAGAGACCCATCCGACTTGGTAACAAATACAACTACGGCGCCCCATTCAGAACAACTTCTCATGATCAAACCCCTAGCAAATAGATCATCAATTTGAGTTTTAAGTTCAGCTTTTTCTTTAGGAGCCATCCTTCTGTGAGGGAGAACTACGGCAGTAGCTCCAGGAATAAGGTCAATACAGAAATCGATTTCTCGTTTAGGTGGTAGGGAGTTGACCTCTCCAAATACATCGAGAAATTTCTGAACAATAGGGGTAGTACTAAGATCATCCGGGTGAGCATCAAGAGAGAATATGAAGCTTCCGGCATATTTCTACGGTGATTTGCATTCAATGACAAGCGGTAGGCCCTTGTCATTGACTAGAGAAACAGAACGAGCCTTGCAAGAAATAACAGAATCGAATTTCCTTAACCAATCAGCACCTAACAAGATGTCAAATGCTGCGAAGCCAAGTACATAAAAATCCCAAGTGAATCGATATCTCCCATACAAGAGCACAACCTCTTTACAAATTCTACTGAGGTTGGCAAGTCCTCCAATAGGGTTGGAGACGCATAAGGAAGTAGTAGCAAGAGTAGGTTCTAATTTAAGCTTATTGCAAAGATCAATAGATATGAAGCTATGAGAAGCACCAGTATCGAATAATACCCTAATAGGTAAATCATGTAATGAAAAAGTACTTCGTAAGGTACCTTGGTCATCCTGAGCAGGCGGTGTAGGAGTGGTGATAGCAAATATTCCAGATGGTGTGCCACGCTTATGCATTGGGCAGTCTTTCTTGAAATGCCCCGGCTGGAGGCAGACATAGCATAAATCTTTCCTAGTCGAAGAAGGTGGTGGAATAGCAGCTCCGGTAGATGGACAACTATTAGCATAATGTCCCTTCTTATCGCATTTGAAGCAAGTGATATTAGCAAGGTTGATTGGGCTTTTCTGAGCATATCACAATCCTGTAGTCTTCTGCCAAGCTTTCTTTTGTTGATCAAAGTTCATCTTCCTCTTCCCAGGCTGGCTAGAGGAGGGCTGAGTGGGAGTGGCCTTGGCAGTAGGTCCCCTAGGCTTTGCCTCATATCTAAGAGCATAGTCAACAAGCTCTATGAAGGTGCAGTGAGTGTGGCCAGTAAGCAAGTCATAATACTCTGGTCTAGCTCCCAAAATGAACTTCTCATTCTTTAGAAGCGGTGTATCAATCAATCCCGGGCCGAACTTGGAGAGTTCGTTGAATTTCCTCTCGTACTCAGAAAAAGTCATACTGCCCTGCTTAAGATCCATAAAAGCTCTATAAAGTTGGGTTTTCCCAGCAGCTGGCATCCATTGTGCCGAGATAGTATCCCTAATCAAAAGATAGACAAGATGAATAACATTCCAAAGATTAAAAGAAGAATTTAGACTACGAAATCCAAATAATTTTATACCTAAACTGGGCCCAAGTGATGGTGTTCTCCTCGATACGAGAAGTAACTGATTCCCACCAATCTTGCGCGGCATCCTGAAGTTGCCAGGCAGCAAGCTGACGCTTCTGAGCATCAGTGATCTCTAGACCAGAAAATATCTTCTCTAAGCCTTTAAGCCATTGCTGAGCCTCAATAATGTTCTCGGATCCAGAAAACTTAATACCTCCCAGCTGTGTATACTCCTTACTAAGAATGGTGAATTTGACAGGAGCTGGAACGACAGGTGCAGCCTGAGCAGGACCATGGCCCCTTCCTCCCCTATTGTTTCCTCTGGTACCTATCCTGAAATACCAAAGAGATTGTTAAAGCCAAAGGATAGAAAATCATAGAATTTTTAAGGAAAGTCTAATCAACGAATCAAAGAAGTTTGAAATGAAAGGATTTGGATATTGAACCGATTCTCCTCATTCTAGGGTATTGCTACCCTATCTCTAATGAGTTTATATATAATCCCAAACTAAGGTTTTTAGGGAAACCGAAGCTCTGATACCAACTATAACAACCCGTATATTTGTACCATTTAAATTGACAATAATCCACACATGTCAACTTAAATAATACAAAACACGAATCATTATGGGATTATAAATACATAAATGTAAATGAGAATCAATACAACATCACAGACACAGAACAGTCACAGAATAATGCAGCGGAAAATACATCGTCATAATAGCAGTTCATGAAGCCACTATATAATATACAACAATGTCTTAACATCAAGTGACTAATACCAAAAATGTCCAACAGACTAGGACATCAATACAGGAATAGAAATAGACTGATAAAGATAAATGCTAAGCCTTCAGCATCTTCAACCAACCTTGATCAGCAACTGGATAGCTTTAGACTGACCCGAGCATATACAAAAGAAACACTCGAGTCAGGACTCAAAATCTTATACAATTAAATCAAGTGCAAGGTAATAGTTCATAACTTAAAGATGGGTAAAATAACATCTCTAAGGATTCGATAAACTATCTATATATACAGTAGAATACGATAGATAGGTAATGTCTAATCAGTAAAGTACGATATTAAAATAGTGTTAAGGCGTTACCATAATCTCCTTAACACATTTTTATTCCCAAGAGCATATACAAGACCGTAGTTTCCCCAAAACCGGAAGTCACCAGAGGGCAATCCATATACTAAAGGTACAAACCAAAACGTAGTGGTCGCGAATAGGATAATCAGTATGACAAGGTACATGAGGCGATACCAACTAGGATACTAGTAGTTGCGTGATCCGGACTGATGTTGAGCATAGCAGCTACTACCTCAACACCGCGAAACAACACTCCCAAATCAAGGGGTGCACCCAAATCGAATCACAAAAGTAATAGATATGGTATCGAAGAAGTGTGTCCGCTAGAGGTGGCGAACCTAAATGGCCCGGCGCGGCTCCTGTTTTAGTCATGTCAGGGGTCGTCCAATGTCGTTCTCTTTCTTCAGTCAACGCGTTCACCAAACCATCCACTTCATTCTGGATCAACACTTCGCGTGTAATAGTTATTAAAGTGGTTTTCGGTATCGACAGAGAGTATGTCCATATCCGATTCCGGTCTCTTTAATAACCACGTATTTATTACCCGATGGTCAGTTAAGTTAAAGTTTAAACAAATCAAAGTCCGAAAGTCAAGCTGCAAATTTGACTTTCAAAATTTGACATTTCACGGTTCAATTTATTTCGAATATTAAAACCTCTTTCCAAATGAAATATTTTAGTTCATCATTTGAGTTATCAATATAATTAAGTATTCAAAATTTAATTTAATAAATCTCACTTATCAAATTTAGTTAATACTCCAATTAATTCGGTTTATTGGTAAATTTTAGTTCACATCATTTAAACCAAATTCTATTCATTCCAATTCGTATTTACATTCATCGATACATTAACCATAATCATAAATTTGATTAAATCAATTTTTATTAAATTTAAAAATCATTTTAAATTTAAACTATCACTAAATTAAATCCATAAAACTTTAGTTAGTTTCGTATTTCACTTAAGTCAAATTTTCTAATCTCAAACTTAATTTATGACAAGTTTCAAATCTATTTAACTACCGATTTTAAAATCTAAATCTAACAACCTAATAAATTTCAAAATTTTAAATTCTAACTTCTTTGTTTTTAAATCTCATTTCAAATAAATTTGCCAATTCATTTTTTTATTCAATTAAATAGGTTTATTAATCCGGTTCAATTAAACTCCATTAATTTATTCCAATTAATCCATTAATTTATTTCAATTAAATCCATTAAGTTCGTTACTAAATTTCCAACAAATCGTTAAGTTCATTCCTTAATTTCGAATAGACTTCAATTTCAAAAATAAATTTTGTTGACCAATCGGGTTTCTTATTTTTAATTGTCTATCCTAGGCCAAGTTGTTTAAGTGGGTATTTATCATTTCAACCCGATATCATTCAATATAAAACAAAGCATAGCAAAGGGAACTTGCAGTGTGATAACTGGGATGGTGTCAAAGTAAATAAACAAGCAATAGCAAACATACATAACAATTTAACAATTTATTCAAATAATCCCGAAATAATCATATTAACTCACATTTGTTATTATGCAAATTAATACAATTATTCCTAGAATCCACACTATTATTTCCTGCGGATTAAAGATTATTACATTATGATTTTTACTTGGTGTCCGTTATCAAATTTCTACATCAATCGTACATATCAATTTTGATGTCATTATTATTTACCCTAATTAACATCATTTTACAGTTCAACATGTTTAATCAATTTAAACAATACATGGCGTCACATTTTTAGAACTTAACAGTTTATTTCAACCAAATTTTAACAACCAACAATTTAATATCCAAATTTAATATTAACAACAATTATCACTTGATTATCATAGCATAATAGATTGAGTCGTGAATAAAATATTCACCTTGTGTGGTTAGAGAAGATGGCGCGGCACGATGACGAATAGATAAAATAGGCCCTAACAAGCACGACGCAAAATGAACACAACTGCAATCAACAACAATTAATCAATAATTTGTTTATTGCAGTATATATATCGATTGAATATATATATATATAAAATCATACCAACGACGAAGCAAGATAGATTCGACAAGCGGGATGGAAATACTTATACTTCCGGATCAATAGCAGGAGCTGAAACAACATAGCAACAGACTGTATGTGAGCAATCCAACATTTCAAAGTATATACTGTTATATAATATACCAGTTATATATATCTACTGATATATATAGAACTGCTGCACAGAGCAGGGTGGTCGGGATGTGATGCAGGGGTTGGTAGCGGCGGACAGTAGGCGGTGGTCGGCGAATGGCTGGCGGAGCGGCTGGAGGCGGAGCGGGCTGGAGGGCGGAGCGGGGCTGTGGGCAGAGCGGGCTGGGGCGGACAGTGGGGAGGTGCTGGACGCGGAGGGCCTGGGACGGGTGCTGGCGGGTGCTGGACGCGGAGGGAGTGGCGGTGCTGGCGCGGGTGTTGGCGGAGCGGGCAGGGGCAGGGGCGGAGGGCGATGTTGGGGAGCGGGTGGGCGAAGGGGTACGGGCGAGCTGGGGCAGGGGCTGGGCGGAGGTGGACTGGGCGGGTGCTGAGTGGTGACGGGCTGGCATGGGGAGGAGGGCGCGGGTCTGGGCGGAGGGTGGGCTGGCATGGGGCGGAGGGCGGGGTCTTGCATGGGGCGGAGGGCAGAGCTGGTGGCTGGGCGCGGGGACGGGCTGGTGGAGGGAGTGGGACGGGTGCTGGCGCGGGTGGCACGGCTGGGGCAGTGGGTTGGGGACGGCTGCCGGGGGAGCTGGGGCGGAGGCTGGTGCGTAGGCGGAGGGCAGGGCGGCAGTGGCGGGGCTGGGGACGTGGGTTGCCGGGTGGGATGGCAGTGGGCAGTGGTGGGGAGAGTTTTATACAGAAGCTCTTAAAAATATATATATAATAGAAAAGGAGAAGAAGGGAGGAAGTGCAGAGGAAAAGAGAGGTCACGTACTGAGAGGCAGTGAGCAATAAATGAAGCAGAAGAATTTGTGAAGGCAGAGGGCAGATATATTCAGAGAAGTTTAGAGTCCCCATGCCAGTGAAATGATGATTAGTCGCAGTGGCTATTGGGTTTCTGAAGGGACAAAGGCTCCTAGAATTCTGAGCGTTAGAGAGTAGGGTACCAGTTTGTGTGGCGTAACGGACCAGTTTGTACCCCGTCAACAATTTATAACCTGCAACGCCGAACTCCGATTGTCTCAAACAAATATACCGTTTTGATCAGCGTGACGAGGCGGACACAACGGTATAAAGATATTGGTGGTTTGACATTGTTTGCGAAGTGGCAAATCTTATTAAACCATTTGCACGAGCGAACATTTTAACTAGCAATTAAAAGCGAAATTTGACGAAACGAAATGCGCCATCATGATCAAAATATTTTTATTATATAACATTGTGAAAAATATTTGAGTTTGGACGATATAAATTTTACACTTAGAATTTAAACTAATAGGTAAATGCGACGAACGAAATTGACTTCAATAATTTTCGACAAAATTTGGCGTACGCCTATGTCTATCTAGACGCATTCCAAATATGAAGTTTGAATAGCAACGGAAGTTGTTTGTGAAAATTTGAAATTTCTATTACGGGGAATGCAGCAAAACACCGAAGAATAAGATCGACGGAGCTAAAGATGTCCGAATTTTGAAAAACGAAAAATGACGCCTTTGTCAGAAAATGATTTAGAATTTTTCTATGTAAAAATATTTAGGTTCGGAAGATAAAATTTGCACGTTTTAAAATGAACTGATGTGCAGTAAAACGCGCACGAAATTTACCGCGATATTTTCCGACGAAACTTTACCCATATCTACAATCATCAAGGTGCAATTTAGAAACAAAGTTTGGACGTTGATTGAAATCGTATGGAAGTTTCACATTTTATATTAAAATAATGGTTCTAAAATTTTTAAAATTGGGTCGGAATTTCAGGGTCGTTACAGAAAAGGATAACAAGAAAATGTAGCAATTGTTCATGGATGGAGCCGCTAATGAGTAGGCAGCTAGTGCTGGATACATAATAAGAACCTTGAAAGGACATTATTTGCATTAGGCAATAAGGTTAGGTCTTCCTGCAATAAGTAACATGACTGAATCTGCATAAGTGATAGTCGGCTTAACTTTGGCACTATAGTTTAATATCACAAGGATTGAAGTATTCAATGATTCACAACTGATGGTGGACTAAATAAATAAGGTATGTCAAACAAAGGATTCTTGATTATCTCTATACATTAAGAAAGTCCATGAAATGTTAATATTATTTGACAATTTCTTCATTCGTCAAATACCAAGGGAATAGAATGCTCAGGTGTATTCAATAGCAAAACGAGCTAGTTCTTGAGGGTCCCGGAAGTGAAAATTATTCCAAGAGAGTTCTAGAAGGATCCTAGCATTCTACCGAAGGAGAAAGAACAAAGTGAGTAAATTTTGGTGGTGATGCATTTTCAAGCCTATCAACAGCAAACCAGCTGGGATCAGCTTAAGGAGAACGATAGTCAAGAAATAAGTCATGCAAATCCATATGTAAGTATAAGTGAAAGTATTCAAAAACAATTGGAGGCGTCCGTAGTGGAATATTTGAAAAGAGTAATATTATCACTTGATAAAAGTTAGTAAAAGTGGGAGAGATATCAAGTACCTTCATTTACCATGATAGACAGAGTACTATATAAAAATGGATATTCGGTTTCATTTTTTCGATGTATAACGTGAAAATAGGGGATGATGCTATTGATCGAGACACATAAAGGATTTTGCAAGATCATCTCAATGGGATACAACTAGCCAAGAAAATAATGAGATAACAATAAAACCTGTAACAAGTCCTTGTCCTTTTGATGTCTGAGGAATTATTTAATTAGAAATTTGCTAACCCTAAAAGGTGGTGCTAAGTTTGCAGTCATTGCCATCATTAATTTACTAAATGGGTGGAAGTAATATAAGCATGAACATAGTTTTGAATTTCATCAATAAGAATATTGCAACTCATTTTTGTTATTGAACAATATTATGTCAGACAATGGGACCCAATTTGACATTGAAGAGTTCAACTGCTTTTGTGAAAGGAATGGGGTAATAAAATTCCTCATCAGTAGCTCATCATAGGCTAATGGAGTAGCAGAAGTTGCAAACAATACTATTAAAACACCTTCAAGGAACGAGTTAATAGAGAAAAAAGAAACAGGGTAGAGGAACTTCCCTTAGTCTCATGATCATATTGAACTTTGACCAAAATGGCTATCAGAGTTCCACCATTATCTTTGATATTTATAAAGCTATTTTGCCAGTAGAAGTTAAGGTTTCTTTGCACCAAAGGATCACTTATGCATATGGACCTAATCAAGAGTTAAAAAAGGAATCCCTAGACTTAAACATCGAGTTGGGAGACAAAGCTGCCTTATGGACGGTAGAGTACCAATGTATAATCTTAAAGTATTATAACACAAAAGGGAAGAGCATTCCGGAAAGGGGATATGGTTCTTAGAAGGGTAATGGAAAGTATTAAAAATCCAGTCAATGGACCGTTAGGGCCAAATTGGAAAGGTCCCTTGGTCATCCATGATGTCATTCCTCCTACGACTTAGCAACTGAGTATGTCAAATGGTAATTTCATAGCTAGAATATAGAAAGCTGAGCATTTTGGACCGAAATTCACATCATTAGATAAGTAGTAAAGAGAAAATATTGTAATGACGTATAGAATATCAAAACTAAAGACTATTCTCAACAATTCAAAGTGTATTCTGAAATAGGGAAAGATATGAAAGGGGTTGTTATGTTCTTTCCTAAGATTTGATAATAAGTATGATTCCAAGCTCATTTGTGAAGGAGGAATTTCAAAACATAGATGTCATTTCAATCTAAAGAAAGATCTTTGAAAAACTAACTTTAAAAATCAATTCTTGAAAAATCAATTTCCAAAAAACTCCCTCGATTTACTGGCTAAAAGTTGCACTGAAAGAAATCTTTGAAAAACCAATTTCCATAAAGGGATCTTTGAAAAAGCAATTTCCAAAAAACCTTTCTCATTCCAATAGTTAATAAACTTACCGACAAAGAATCCACTAAAATCAACTTATGCCCTTGCTGAGTCTAAACCATTGCACCCGGCAGTGTGAAACCCCTTGGACTGGTTCTAACTTGTTCTAGGGCACCCATAAATGGATTTGGGAAGCCCTTAGGCATCATTTACAAGGCAACCATTGGAATGTCCAAAGGAGGATTCTAATAATTGTCTAAATAAGCATTTGGTCATGTTGTTTGTGTTCGGCCAAAACAATGATCCAGAAGAAAGAGTATGGATGATAACTAATAAGTTGATAAACATGGAAATTAAACCAATTAAAGTCTATTTAAAATTCCATTTTTAGAAAATGATCTATCAAGCAATAATGATAAGGTTGTCATATTTACTAAACAAGGAGTTGGTTATATATTTGAAAAATCCGTGAATCTATCAGTAGTCAAAGTGACCACTTATGGAGAAGGTCTATAGTTAATTTCTAGTACCCAAAATCAAAAATGAATAGGACCCATAAAGATGAAAAGGAAATTTATAGTCTAAAAATGGCCTTCACTAATACATTTAATGACTTTACAGGATCAACAAGAAGCCCAACCAAAGAGGAATAATGCATGAGAAAGATGACAATCATGATTAAATAGTAGAAGCTAAAAAATAATCATGTTATATGTAAAAGAAAAAAAGAGCGTCCTTAAGCTAAAGTGAGAGCAAACTCTTTAAGGGGCAAAAATGTTATAACCAGTTTTCATAAAGCAGGGAAATAGGTAATTATGGCATGAAAGGTGGTCGTAAAGCTATCGAAAATATAAATAGAGAAGCTAGCATGTGTTCAGACTATCAAGCCTAAAAGAAGAAAAGCCATCGATTGTATAAGAAAAGAATCTATTGAGCCTATAAGAAGAAAAGCTATCGTGTTTATAAGATGCGATGCTTTCAGTCTATAAGAAGAAAAGCTATCATGTGTATAAGAGAAAGAGTTATCGAACCTATAATAAGAAAAGCTATCATGTGTATAAAGAAGTAGCTCCGAAGCTTATAAGAGGAGAAGCTATCGTGTGTGTGTGTATGAGAAGAAGCTATCAAGCTTATAAGAAGAATTGCTATTGTTTGTATAAGAGAAGAAGCTATTGAGCCTATAATAAGAGAAGGTGTCATGTGTATAAAAGGAAAGGCCATTGAGTTTATAAGAGGAAATTCTATCGAGTTTATAAGAAGAAATGTTTGGTATGTGTAAAAGAAGAAACGCTATCGTATGTGTAAAACAAGAAATGCTATTGTGTTTGTAAAAAGAAAAGTTATCTTGTGGATAAAAGCTATCGGGTCTATAAGATGTGAAGCTATAAAGCTTATAAGCTCGTGTGGATAAAAACTATAGGGTATATAAGATGTGAAGTTATTGAGCCTATAACAATCAAGTGAGTAGAAAATATCGGGTTTATAAGATTTAATTCTATTGAGTATATAAGCTAGTGGAAATTAGGGAGACATCCCTATCATACTTTCATATTGTAAAGCGGGTCCCTGTCAAAGTTTCATTGTAAAGCGGGTCCCTGTTTTCTGGAAACGAAGAAAAATTATTGCTGAAATGTCAGCAACTTTTATAAATAAGTGCTGATATTTCAGCAACTATCTGTGTCAAAGTTTTATTGTAAAAACAAAGAAAAATTATTGCTGAAATGTCAGCAACTTTTATAAATAAGTGCTGATATTTCAGCAACTATTTATGTCAAAGTTTTATTGTAAAAACAAAGAAAAATTATTGCTGAAATGTCAGCAACTTTTATAAATAAGTGCTGATATTTCAGCAACTTTAATAAACTGTGTTCACAGTGTACAGAAATGTTGCTGAAATATCAGCAACTTTTATAAATAAGTGTTGATATTTCAGCAACTTGCATACACTATGTTCACAGTGTACAGAAATGTTGCGGAAATGTCAGCAACTTTTATGAAATGTTGCATCATGCTCTGCAATAATCGTGAATAAAAAACAGGGACCTAATTTACACTGAAATTTAGTGAAGGACTTTTCGTGAATTTTGAAACTTAATAAGGACATGTGCCAAAAGTACCCTATAAGCTATCGTATGGACGAAAGCTATCGAGTTTATAATAAGAGATGTTACTGAGTTTATAAGAATTATACTATTGAGCCTATGAGAAGAGATGCTACCAAGTTCATAAGACTTGATACTATCGATTCTACATGCCATCGTGTGAATGATGTACTATGGAGGGAGTAAAAGCTACAGTTCTATTAGAATTATAAATGTGTACACATATCAGTGATCCATTATATAGCTAATGTCACATCAGCAAAATGAAGAAGTAATAATGAAATAGAAGATTATATCAAGAATGCCACATGTCATGATAACCCATATTATCATACAATCATGACCATCCAAAATTATTGTGCACCACGTATGAAGCATCCAGGGAATGATTTTAGTATAAATAGGCATGTACTGCCACTAAGAAGGGCCTTTCACCAAAGCTTTTTCTCTCTTTATCTTATTTGTAACTCAAGGCATTTGTAAAACGTTTGATTTTGGAATTCCATGCTATTTATGTTAAATCAAGATATATAAACTATGACAAAGGAATTACGAAATTTATATTCGATACTTGTCCATAAGGATTCCCACTTGCAAAAGTATCATTTAACTTTTCCTATAGTATTTGAAAGTTAGGCTAAATTTTTGGCTTAACAATTATTGTCAAGCATATTTCACTTACAAAAGCAAAAGATTGAAGTCCTTTTTAGGAAGAATGGGGTGATAGTTGTAATACATATTATTTTGGGTTAAGAGAGGGTTTTGATTAGTGAAATTCCAAAGAGGAGCTTCTAGAGCGGGCCTAGGATGGGAGATACGAACCAACATAAAAATCCCCGTGTGATCTTTTATTTATCTGCTTTTACTTTTATGTTTATTATAGCATTCTATAGTATCTATTACATTATTAGTCATATTACCGATCCACATGCTATTTCATTATGCACTATGAACATTATTTGTATGTGAGACTATGTATTGTATTTGATATATCATTTAGTACTCGGTTTGTATTTAGACAATGTATTCTAGTTATATTGTTATATCAGTTTTTATTCTCATACCATGCCTTATATGGAATGTCTCTCACATTTTCAAGGCATATATACTGGTATAATGTATATTATTATTCCGTTGTGATATTATATTGATATATCATATGCGATTTTTGTAAATCTATCCTGATATTTGTCACTTACGGTGTCTGGAATAATATGTAGTTGTTTAGCATTGATTCAACGTTTGTTATAGATTGATTGACTTAGGGTATCACCTTAGATTGTTGCTTATTGTTGTGAAGTAACATAACTAGAAATCTAAGTGCACTAGCTATGCCTCAAAAGGAAACCTATAAGATGTGCATGGGTTAGACAAGAGTGGGACGCTCATTGATAAGGAGGGATCCTATAAATGTGAAGATGATAAATAACATTCTATGAATTACGTATGATTAGGTAGATAATGAGATAATAAGGTAAGTACCTTCTCAGTAGAATGAAAGCAACTATATATATATATATATCAGTAAGTGAAAGTTAAATGTGAATGATAGGCACATTTGGTTTATATATATAACTTTAGGTATTTTGAATGTTAAATAAAAATGATAGATATTGGTATTGGTATTTGTAAGTAACCCGTAAAGTACGAATGGTAGGGACCTTCAATATCTGTAAAGAAATCATTTTGATTGGAAAAATTGATATGTGAGACACTGTTCTTCATACAAAGGTAGATATAGCTTGGGAAGGTAAAGGCATGTAAGTAAATGTAAACCTGGGACTGAGACCTTAGCATATAAAGCATCAACTTGTATAAAATGTAATTATACTAGTGAGTGGAAAATCATTCTACTCCACAATGTGATCTCACTATGCCTCATTTATTATATGTATTATTATAGCTAATAGAACTCGTATTAGGTTTATGTGCGACTCAAAGTTTATGTTTTTCCATTCAACTCTTGGATACTTATTTTAGTAGGCTAGGGGTTTAAGGATTCAAGATTGGCATGATTTGCCAAATAACCGAAATATTATAGAAGGTAGATTTATTAAGTTATTCATTTTTCTACTTTATATTTATATAGGTTGAAGTGTTGTGATATAAACTTTGACCACTTACGGTCATATTTCATAGAGTTAGGGTATGCCATAGAGGCAATTCTGTAATTTATTGTTAATCATTAACTTTGTAATAAAATCTTGTTCGAAACAAAAGATGTTTTTCTTTCTCTTATATGCTTGTCATAATGTGTCATGTTAATTATTTATTTAACTTAAGTATATTTAATAAAAAATCCATAAATGATATATTTTTTGATAGTAATTACAATGTGTTGAAATCATGAGAAATTTATCACAATGAAAATAACATATTATTTTAAACATTCCTAGTCAAGACATATCGAGACTGGATACTGATACATCTGTTGAGTATAGAGTACGTAATGCTCTCCAAATGTTAGGTAGTGTATAACTCATGGCTGCGGGGGGGCACCAAGGGGTTGCGTACTGATAATTATTGAACTAAGGACTTCATGTTTGATAATAAGAATAAAAATAGAATTAAAGCTAGGTGGAATGAACTATATCCCACTGATTCTAGAATTGATCTTAATTATATCGATAGTCCTTTTTTGGAAGAGGGGATTTTGAAGGCCATAAATGATATACCTAAACTCCGGGTCCTGGTGGTTATCCAATTTTATTTTATAAACTATTTTGGAATGTATTAAAATCTGACTTAATTACTATGTTTAATGATTTTTATAACGGACATTTACAGCTAGGAAGATTTATTTGCAAATGTCATTCTATTACATGAAAAAGTTGGTGCTAATAATTTGAAAGATTTTAGACCAATTTCTTTAACTAATTGTTTAGTTAAAATTATTTCTGAAGTTATAGCAAATAAGCTTAGTATGAAAATGAATGATTTAATTGATTGTTCACAAATAGCTTTTATTAAGGGTAGAAACATCACTGATGGTGTTGCAGCAGTCCAAGAATTTATTAATCACCGTTGTAAGAATAATATTACATGTATGCTTTTAAAACTTGATTTGCGAGCTTTTGATTCAGTTGACTGAGATTTTCTTAGAGAGAGGTTAATAGCTAGAGGTTTTAGGTATAGATGGATTGGTTGGATTATGTCATTACTAAAAACTGATAATTCTAGTATAATGGTGTTTTAGGGAATAAAATACAATCTAACCGGGTCTTAGATAGGGCGATCCGTTATCACCTCTTTTGTTTGACCTAGCTGCTGATGTTTTCGCTAGGATAATTCAAAATGCTATAGGAAATGGACTTTAGGGAATGTAGGGAACGATATTTCACGTAGTGGACTTTCAGTCCTTTAATTTGCAGATGACACAATGTTATTTACTTCACATTTACCTAAGCATGTCATTGCTCTTAAATTTATTTTATACAGTTTTGAATTACTATTAGGTCTTAAAATAATTTTAATAAAAGCTCGGTTTTACTTTTAAATGATATTGATAAGATTGAGGGTTTAGTAGCTAATACGTTAAACTGTTCTACCATGAACTGCCCCATTGATTATTTAGGTTTTTTGGTTAGACCAACCAAACTTAAACATGAAAACTGGTTAATTGTAATTGACAAGATTAAAAATAGAATTTCTAAATGGAATGGTAGGTTTTTATCGAGAGCGGGTAAATTAATTCTTACTAATTCAGTTTTATCTGCACTTCCGATATTTTGGATGTCTATATTCGCTTTGACTGGCTCCCGCTTGTATCCAAAGTTTAGTCGCACTTGGCTACCTGGAAGAGCCTCCATGGTTGGACGATTAATTTTGATCAAATATGTCCTTTCGGCTATCCATACTTATTGGATTTCATTTCATCGTATTCTTAGATGGGTTATTTCAGCTATTGATAAACTCCGTCAGTCTTTCCCTTGGCATGGCTTGCGAGCTAAAAATTTAGTTTGTTGGTCTATTGTTTGCAAAGATGTGTCTCAAGATGGTCTAGGTATTCTAGACTTGTTCTTTTTCAACATTGCTCTTCTTTCCATATGGATTTGGCGTTGTCTCTCCTCTGATACTCCCCTCGGGAAGTCCTGGATCCTATCTAAACATTACGACTCCAATCCCTTCCGTATCCTCCTCTCCCACCAATGCCCCTTCCCTTTTTGGGATGGTGTCCTCTTTTCAATCCCATGGGTTTTCCCTTTTTTTCAAGTTCATATTGGGAATGGGCGTTCCCTATCTCTCTGGCATGACTCATGGTTCAGTAGCTCCCCCTTGTCAAATTCATTTCATGAGCTCTACTCGGCGGTCTCCAACAAATCCGCATCTATTTTTGAAGCCAACTCTCTTGGGTTTTCTTCTCCTCCGACTTTGCTATCTCTGGCTCCGCTCTCACCCAACTTCTCCAAATTCTGCGCATCCTTCAGTCCATCTTCCTATCCTAATTCCCTGTCAAATTCTTCTGCGCTTTAACTTCAGGCAAATCTTTCTCAGTTTCTTCATGCTACTTTGCTCTTACCAATTCGGGTATATTATTCTCTTTCCCTAGACTTTGGAAATGTAAAATCCCCCCTGGGTGCTCGTTTCTTTATATGGATCCTTACTCTTGACAAAGCTAACACTAAAGACAGGCTCATTCGTAAAGGCGTCCTGATTGATCCTTTGTGTGTCCTATGCTCCGCTAATAATGAGTCCATCCAGCACCTATTCTTCGATTGTGACTTCTCATACTACGTTTGGGTGTCTACTAGTGCATTCCTGCTTGGCTTTATCCCCGATATCTCCTCCTTTTTTGACCACTGGCAGTATTCTTCTTCCGACCCGGACCTTGATTGCTTCATCGCTGCTTTCAGCTGGGTGATATTGTAGGAGAGGAATTTGCGATATTTCAAGGACGTTTTGTGCCCCAAACTAAGTATTTGGTATAAGATTTCTTATCTTTTCTACTCGTGGACAGGTAAAAGAGCTGTGTCTCCCATGCGGCTGAGCATTGTTCCTATGGATTCTGACATTGAATCAGTATGTAGTTTGGGGGCTCTTGAATGTGGGAGAGTTGGCCCCTCTGTAGGCGGTGTTAGTATTCATCCATGGTGATGCCCTTGTTTCGGTTTCCATCATTTTGGTTGTGCAGTGCTTTCGGTTTCTATGGTTGGATTTTCTGCATGCATGGTGTTGAAGCTAGGATGTTGTATTTTGCTATGTTTCCCTACTTTTTATTTTTAAGTCTATCGATGTGGTGTTGTATATATCTTTACATTTGCTAGTTCTCCTCTATTTGTCGGCTATAGGTCAAGCTTGTTGAACGGATCTATATTATACCTATTTTAATATCTAATCGGCTATGTAGTCTCGCACTACACAATTGTTTATCTCAAAAAAAATATTCACACAAATACACGTATATAATCAAATTATATATATATATATATATATTCATACAAATATACACATATAGTCAAATAAACATACACAACAATTATTATTGTTATTATATATATATATATTCAAACAAATACATACATATAGTCAATAAACATACTAAACAATTATAATTACAATACACAAATTGTTTCGATTGTGATATTATTTAAATACATGTATATGTATATTTACCCATATACATATACCTACACGTAAATTTAAATAAGCAATTTAACTATTACTCAATTAAAACATAATTTTTTTACTAATTTTTTTAATAAAAGTCTAATATGATTTCATACTATTTTAAAAAATCTTACAACTATTTTATAAAATATACTATTAGCTTATAAAACATTTTTAAGCCTTTAAATACTTAATTGCTTCATACAAATTAAGTATACATCATAATACTATTTTATAAAATCTCATTTCAAGTTTGTAAAATCTATACTTCATTAATAAATTCATATAATCATGCTAATTAAGCTTCATTCATACTATTTAATAAAATATCACATCATTTTACAAATACCTCTTTTACTTATAAAATCGTTTATATACTTAAAAGATATTTATAATAATAATTCATTAATAAAGATCATTATTTTATTTTTAAATAATATAAATTAGAGCTAATTAAGCTTTATTAACCTCTAATAACTTTAAAAATAGTGAATATTAGGCACGCATCCCTAAAAGCAAACTTAATTCACTAAAACTCCTCCCGCAAGAAAACATACTTTGCAGGTCCCTGTTTTTCATTTCGGCTGTTTTTTTCCCTAAAATACCCCTCCGCTTCTTGCACGATTGATTTTAATAAAGAGTTTATCTTTCTTGATTTCATCTTCTTCTTCATTAGCGAACTTATGTTTCTTGATTTCATCTTCTTCTTCAATGGCGAGCTCAGCTTTCTCGATTTCAATGGAAAACTGCAATTATACACAATAGTTGCAGAAATGTCTGCAACTATATGCAATAGTTGCAGAAATGTCTGCAACTATATGCAATAGTTGTAGAAATTTCTGCAACTATATGCAATAGTTGCATTTCTGCAAATATGCAATAGTTGCAGAAATGTCTGCAACTATATGCAATAGTTGCAGACAATTCTACAACTATAGCATATAGTTGCATTTCTGCAAATATGCAATAGTTGCAGAAATTTCTGCAACTATACCATATAGTTGCAGACATTACTACAACCATACCATAGCAGAAATTTCTGCAACTATACCATATAGTTGCATTTCTGCAAATATGCAATAGCTGTAGAAATTTCTGCAACTATATGCAATAGTTGCAGACATTTCTGCAACTATACCATATAGTTGCAGAAATGTCTGCAATTATTTGCAAATGTTGTAAATTTGAAAAAAAAAATCGAAAGTGTTCAAAATTTGCTGAATTATCTGCAAATATATGAAATAATTGCACATTTACTACAAATTTGAATTTTTGGTATCAACAATGGATCTCATTTTAAATATCATAAAATTTGTGATTTTTTGGTGAAAACGGTATGTTGATCCAATTTTTCTACATAAAGTTATACGCGTTTGAAATGTTAAAAACATAAAAGGGTATTTGGGTCTTTTTGCATGCGCGAATTTGAATATAGGGACCGGAAATGTAAGTTTAGTTTGGGAAGGATGTTTTCTCTATTTTGAAACTTATTAGGGATGTGAGCCAAACTTACCCTTAATAATAAGTGTAGAGTTCAAAACTAACTTAATTAGCTTATTAACTTTTGTAAAACCATTTAAATTAGTTTCATTATTACTACTAACGACATGCACTTAATTATGTCATGTAATTAGTCTCTAATCTATAACAACATCGCATATAATTATTCAATTAACTCAAAACTTGGTTCTTAGCTTACCAACTATTTCAAAATAGTAGTTAAGGTCTTAAACAAATAATGAGTTAATATAAGCATGTTTATGACATGAATACAAGCCTAAATCATCACATAATATTCTCTAAATCATTACACTTAACTCCATAATCACATAAACACAAGTATATGAAGTATAGCATAAAAAAATAATTAGAGAATCATCTAACTCACCTTCCATTTCACCAAATAAAGCTCTAATCACCAAAAACCCAAACTTTTCTCTCTTGAAATCTTGGATGAAGATTTGGACTTCGATTCTCCTTGATGGAATATGTGTGGAATTGGATGAGAAGAATTATGATGATTTTAGTTTGGATTTAGTAATTTTTTATGAAGGGACTACAGTGGATTCAGGGTTAGGGGATTAGGACATAATTAGGAAAGTAATTAGAGAAGAGGAATAAAACGAAATTTTAAATGAAGATGGAATGAGGAGTTAGCTAAGTATAATCTAACTTAAGTGCAAGCTAATAGGCTTAGCCCAATTCCATTTCATCCAAACACAAAAACACTATTCACTCTAGAAACTTTTCGACTTCAAACAAAGTCAAGTTTATACTAATTTTCCTCGTGATGAAAAAGCAGTCTCAACTATAGGTGTCTTGAATTCTAATTCATCCATCTCTGAAAAATCGATTATAATGGGTGTAACATCCCCTACTTGGAGGCCCAAAACTAACGGCTACGGATGCTGCAGTCATCCATAATTATTAATCCTCCGCGACCAAATACGGTAATATTATATACATTGACACATAGAAACACATGAATATGAAAAAAAATTAAAACATCAAACAAGTTCCACATTCCATTTTGAAACATTTCAAATTCATTACATAATCCCATAATTGTTAACCACGTTCAGAGAAAATATATTTATTACAACATATGTTAAGCACGACATATGAAGATGCCCCCTTGGATGCTCAGAGTATATATAAGAAATCTAACAACTTTACCTTTACAACAGCAACGCAAAGATATCAAAGTAAAAGAGAACTCTAGATAGCCATCATGCCTTCTGCACGTCTCTGGAAGCTTATTCGTCTAACGAGGTACCTGAAAACCTCAACCCTCAAACTACTCAAAATCGATTGAGCACCCAAATGTTTAAGGGGAAAACATAAAATTCGAGTCAGACATAAAGCCTGGTATGAATAATAATCTACCATCTTAAACCATTTAGATATCTAGTGAGACCACACCGCTTAGCGGAATGAGTTTTTCCCTCACTAGTATCCTAAAACCTTTATAAAACTATATACTGTGCTCCTGCATCCACAATGGTTAAAACATATCAAAATAATATGATGATATGAAAACAAGTAAATCAATTCTGGATTTCTCATCTCCATTCATTTTGACTAACTGTCTCGTTTATGGTTTCTAAGGTAACTATTAACCTATTAGTATTCATGGGCTGACTAATAGCCTGTTTAATGTTTATGGACTCCCTGTCCAGTTTCATAGTTTTCATAGGATCACTAAGAAACTATTAGTCCCTGCCAATATCTTTATTGTTTCATGAGTTCTCTTTGAACCTATTGGTAATTCCAATATCTTTCCCCTTATCCTAGTATTCATGGGTTGACTAGGAACCTATTAACATCTGTCAATATCTTAATCCGGATATAGTTTTCATGGGTTCACTACAAACCTATTGGCCCCTGCCAATATCAAGTCATAGTTTTCACGGGCTAAGTATGAAGCTATCTTCCTAAAATCATAGTTTATACATAGTTTTCATGAACTTACTATGAACCTATTGGCCCCTGCCAATATCTTCTTTTAATATTTTAGCATCCTATACTTTGGTCTTCCTGACCTTCTGTATGCAATTCTACTCAATAAGGAGTTAATTTAATTTATATTCACTATTGGGTCAACCTAACTGGTTATTCTGCCTTCCCCAAATTACAGTTATGGGTCCATTACAATGTAAATATGGTCAAATACATATATGAAGAATTAAACATAATAATACCAATCCCTGTTGTTTAATATCCTTGAAATTATTTTATATAAAACTTGGTTAATCCCTTTAACCCATTAACCTAGGAAATCTTCTTCAAAGCTCCATTTCAAAACACTTTATTTATTTATGCCATGGTTTTTTCTTTAAAATGAGATTGGGTTATTTGTTTTGAAAAATAAGGCTTTTGAAACCATAAAACATCACTTTCGAAACCCCTGGATAACCTTTTTTGAAAGCATAGAAAACTTCTTTTCAAAACATTACATATCAACCTTTCGAAGCTCTTTAAATCATCTCTTTCGAAACCAAAATATACCTTTCGAAAGTATCAAAACAATACTTTATAGCCATTAAAACATAGCTTCGAAACCAATGAAGTACTCCTTTCGAAACCATTGGGTTTACCTTAAAACCCTTTTTTGGGTCAAAGTGAACACAAACGAAAGTATCTCTTTTGAAACCTTTTATCTTCATATAAAATTATTTGGAGAAAGTCTGATGGCGTCGGCACCATCCTTTCGAAAGTTTCAAATCATTTAAGCAAAACACTGAAGGATAGCATCGAAATCCCCTTTCGAAGTTGTTGCCTTCGAAACCCATGAACCCTTTCAAAAGCATTTAGGAAGTCGCTTATCACATCTTTAATACAAAAGCTACCCTTCGAAAGTACTAATAACTTCAATACACTCGAAGGGCTAAAGAACAGCGGTTGGGTTTCGACTAAGTTGGAACCACTACTTTCGAATGCATTATTTTACAAATAAAGGGACCCATTCAATAGCCTATACTTTTAAAACATAAAATGGAAACCCCTTTGAAAGCAAATAGAAAACCCCTTTTGAAAGCTTCAATAAAACAAAGGCATGGGCTTGACTTTTTAAAACAAATAAAGATACTGACCCCATCGGAAGCGATTCTTTCAACACCATGCCTTCCGCCTTCCTCCAATCCACTACGTACCATATTGATACCTTCTGTATTGTTTTTGGCTTTGTGGGGTTTTGGATTGATTGAAGGTGGAAGCTATGAGTCGATAGGTACTTCTAATTGAGGCGGAACCTGCTTTTCTGAGTAAAAGCTGATTAATGCCAATTAAAGCAAATTCTACCTAATTAACATGTCCACGTGTAAACATGTGATTGGTTACCTCAACTTTGAAAATTCTTTACCAAAATAACTGCCACATAATTTCAGATCTAAACCAAGATTAATTTAGCGAATAAGCCCTTCCATTAAGCAAAACCAATAATGCAAATAAGTCATTCTTATAAAAATAATTTAATTTCCATAGCAAATCACTTAGGAAAAATCCCCAAAAATTACAGAAATTCACTTTTATTATGTTATCGAACATATCAAAATTTCAGACCCAAATTCTCAATATAATTTCTAAAATAAATTTCTAAACCCAATTAACTATATTTTCTTTTAAAAATTCATAATAATCTTTCCATAGCTTGGAAAATTATAAAATTTAAAACCTAACTCCAAAATCATGTTTTACATAACACAAATTTTTTCCATGGCATTCAAGAATCAATTCCAATCGGTTTTGCCTTAAAACTACATAAATACCTATTTAAACAATCTTGTTTAAATCAAACAAATTATAATTCAAGCATATCATAATCCAAAACATCATAAAAACGAATTTAATCTTAATCCTTAGCTTGATTTAAATTTCTCTACGTTTTCCTCCTAGTAATGGCCGGTTCCTCTTCTTATGTTTGCGCTTTATTTTTGTGAAAATGAGAAATGAACGTGAATGGCATAAGGAACAAAAATATATAAAGGTTATGGTAATAGGGTGCGACTATTTCCCATTATGCCCATGTGTAATTTAACTGGCTTACAAACCATTCTTAAGCCCATTTAGTTTATTAATCACGACCTCTACGTATTTATTTAAATCTCAATCCTCTTATCCCTTAATATTTACATTATTCTATTTAATTTATCTATTAAAATCTCTTGAATAATGTTATAAAAAATTAGGGGTGTTAAAGACTTCCCTTCTTAAAGAATTTCGTCCTCAAAATTCAGTAAGGAATAAATACTAAACATAGCAATCATCCGTATCCACTCTTAACAATCATATCATACCCTCAAAGCATATCAGGATAAGTATCTCGAATCCTATCGTCTGTCTTCCAAGTACAGTCCTTCTCATTGTCGCTCCACTGAACTTTCACCAACTTGACTGTCTTGTTCCTCAATCTTTTCACATCTCTTGCTACAACCCGAAATGGTTTCCTAACAAAAGTCAAATAAGGCTCTACTACCAAATCTTTTAACCCTATCGGAGGAATAGTAGTCTCTGGATCATGCACATACTTGCAAAGATGAGACACATTAAATACATTAGGGACACCTGCCATACTACTCGGCGACTCTGCTCTATATGCGAGCTTTCTAATCCTCTCTGTAATCTGGAATGGACCAACATATTTCGGTGCCAGTTTCCCTGACTTTCCAAATCGCACCACACACTTCATCGGTGATACTTTAATGCAACCTTATCTCCAACTAAGAATTCTAGGTCTTTACATCTCTTATTTGCGTAACTCTTCTGTCTAGATTGAGCTTCCTTCATCCTCTCTCGAATCAACTCAATCTTCTCTAACGCCTCTCTAATCAAATCCAGACCTAAGACTAATCTGTCTCCAGTCTCCAACCAATATGTTGGTGACTTAGATGGCCTTTCATACAAAGCTTCAAAAGGTGTCGTTTCTATACTAGTCTGATAACTATTGTTATAGGAAAACTCAACTAAATATAGGTGATCTTCCCAAGATCCACCAAAGTCCAATACACAAGCTCTCAACAAATCCTCGAGTACCTTATTGACTCTCTTTGTCTGCCCATCCGTCTGAGGTTGATATGCAGTACTCATCTTGAGATTAGTGCCTAACACATCCTGTAGACTCTTACAGAATTCGCTAGTAAACAAAGCATCTCTGTGACTAACTATGCTACTAGGAACTCAAAGTAGTCTAACTATGTTCTTCATGAACAACTTAGCTAAAACAGGTGTCGTCCTGGTTGCTTAACTGGAAATGACATGGGCACTCTTGGTCAATCTGTCCACTATGACCCATATACTTTCATTTCCTATGTTTGACCTTGGCATCCTGTCTATAAAATCCATGGATATCGAATCTCATTTCCAAACTAGAATCTCTAGAGGTTGAAACAATCCACTCGGCTTCTGATGTTCGGGCTTAACTTCTTGACAGTTTGCACACTGCCTAACCCATAAGCCAACATCCCTCTTATACCTTCCCAATAGAATCTCATCTTCATGTCTTGATACATTTTGGTCCCTTCAGGATGAATCGTAAATTTGGACCGATGACATTCTCCAAGAACTTCTTTCCTCAAGTTCTCAACATTCAGAACACATAACTGTCCTTTCTTTCTCAACCATCCTCTCTGGTCAAGACTAAAATCTTTCATATCATCGATCTCAGTTCCAGCCTCAGGCCTTCTAATCTTCTCGACTAATAATGGATCCTCCTTCTGCTTAGAAGCAATTCTCTCGATCAACACTGGCCAAACTTCTAAACATGACAACATAGTGGTACTTTGACTAGAACTAGCAGTCGATCTTAACTGCACACTACAAGTAGTCAAGGCTTCTAAATCCTTCCATCTACCAACATAGCTAACACTACATTCTGTTGTCTTCTGCTAAGAGCATCCGCCACCTTATTTCCTTTCCTAGGAGTATACTTTATACCAAAATCATAAGCAGCCAAAAACTCTAGCCACCTCTACTGTCTCATATTCAACTCCTTTTGAGAAATTAAATACTTTAAAGATTTATGATCTGTGTATAACTCAAATCTCTCCCCTAAGAGATAATACCTCCAAATCTTCAATGCGAAGATCACCAAAGCCAACTTCAAATCATGAGTAGGATATCTCACTTCATGCGGTCTAAGCTGTCATGAAGCATAGGCAATCACTTTACCATTCTGATTTCTGCATCAACACAGCTCCTAATCCAGTCTCACATGCGTTAGTATACACCACCAAGCCTTGGTTTCTGTCTGGAACTACTAACACTGGTGCATAGATCCACAAATGCTTTAACTTAAGGAATGCTTCCTCACATTTTTTAGACCAGACATACTTTACCTCCTTCCTGGTTAGCTTAGTCAAAGGTGCCGCTATCCATGAAAAATCCTTGATGAATCTCCGGTAATAGCCAGCAAGTCCAAGAAAACTTCTAAGCTCGGTCATCGTCTCTGGCCTCTTCCAATTATTAACAGCTTCGATCTTATCTGGATCGACTAATAACCCTTTCTCTGAAACCACATGACCAAGAAACTTAACCTTTTTTTTCAAAAATGACGCTTGGAAAACTTCGCCTTCAACTGATGCTGCCTCGGCGTCTTAAGCACAACTCTAAGCTAATCCTCATGCTCCCTTTCATTCTTAGAGTATACCAAAATGTCATCTATAAATACCAACACGAATATGTCCAGATACTCTTGGAAGACTCGGTTCATCAAATCCACAAAGAAAGCAGGTGCATAAGTTAACCGAATGGCATTACTAACCACTCGTACGAAACATACCTAGTCTGAAATGCTATCAAAGGAATACTATCCTTTGTCACTCTTAACTGATGCAATCTTGTCGCCAAATCCAGCGTCCTCTCGTTCAACATACGATAGTCGATACACATCCTTAACGACCCATCTGGTTTCTTCACGAATACCGCGGCTGCTCCCCAAGACGAACTGCTTGGTCTAATAAAATTCCTTCCTTCTAAATCCACTAGCTGCACATTCAATTCCTCACTTTCAGTCGGCGTCATCCTGCTAGGTGGTCTAATTACAGGTTCAGTTCCTGGCACAAGATTTATCCAAAACTCAATTGCTCGTTTCGGTGGTAGCCCTGTGACTAGCTCAAAGACATCTGCAAACTCTTATACTACTCGAACCTGACATAACTCTCCTCCAACCTCCATTGCACTTAACAAAGCACAACTAATTCGGTCAGAATTCTCCACTGAAAATATAATTCGGTTATGACTACCATGGTGTCTTAGTGATATCTCCCCATCCTGGAAAAATATCCTAGCCACATACCTTCTCAACCAATCCACACCCAAAATGATTCTGAAATCTACGAAATCGAAAGCATACAGACTGCATGCAAACTTATGACCTAACAAATCAAGTTCTAACCGATCACATCTCATCCCCAGAGTTGACCCTCCTATTGGATTCACAACCCTTAAGGAAGTAATAAGGTATGTGGGTTCTAAGCATAACATATCAACCAAACACTAGGATATAAATAAATGTGAAGCACCGGTATCAAATAGTATCCTAACTGGTATACTCTGAATCAAAAATGTACCTTCCATCACAGTCTTCCCCTTTTCAGCTACAGTTGGCCTAGCGGATGATGGTCCAACAGCAAATACCTTTCCCTTGTCTGCCCTGACTGACTCTGGACACTGGTTCTTATAATGCCCAAATTGATCACAGTTAAAGCACTTCACATTCTTTTTATCTGCAGCCTTCTTCCCCTTGCCCAACTGGCACTCATTTGCATAATGACCCTTCTTGTCATACTTGAAGAAAACTAAATTAGCCTTTTCCTTCTTGGCAGCATCTCCCTTCTAGGCTCCCTTCTTCTTAAAGAATTTTCTTTTCTTTCCCTGAGAACCCTGGGTTTCAACTAGCTTCTCTCTAGCACAAACAGAAAGCATCTTCTCATGGCGAATTTCCATCTCCACAACCAAATTACAAGGATCTCGAATAAGTGTCAGGGTCGCCCTAGCAAACTCGGGTCTCAATCCCCGAATGGACCTCTCGTTACTCCTGATGTCATTGTCTATAGTAGCATGTCCATATCGGGATAACTCATCAAACTTAGTAGCATACTCAATTATCGATATTTCACCATACACCAAATCCATAAAATTTCTTAACAATGCTGACTTAGCAACTTCAGATAAAAACTTCTGTTCAAATCTCACTCTAAAATCTGCCCAAGTCAACTCCTCATCTCGAATCCCAATAGTAACACTATTCCACCAATGAAGTGCTGCCTCTTGCAATTGTCTAGAGACCAGCCTCCTCTTCTACGCATCATCCAAACCCAAACCAACAAAGATTCTCTCGCAATGTAATAGCCAATCCTCAACTTCTATAGCTTCCTCCGTTCCCACAAACGGTTTCCCACCAAGACTGGTGTAATCTCTGCTCAGCTTAGCATAATTATTCCTAATTGGAGCCACATGATTAGCTCCTCCAACATTCCCAGCAACTCCAACTTGCATCATATTGACGAAGAACTGATACATTGCCCCCATATCCACTGGTGGATTTCTAGTACCCACATTGGCATCAACATTTTGGTTAGCATTAGCCTGTCGACCTGGGTTCCTTCTGGTATTAGGTGAAACGTTTCCATTAGTTGTGGTTCTTCCTTCGTGGGGATTTCCTCTTCCGTTTACTGCTTCCATATCTTCTTTCTCGTAAATCTGCATACGAGCTGTAACATTGCCTATCTAAAGGCCCAAAACTAAGCGCTATAGATGTTGCAGTCATCTATAGTATTAGCTTCTGGCGACTAAATACAGCTATGTTAATGGTATCAATAATATCAGAAGCATTTGAATATGAAACAAAACACAGATTTCAAAACCACATTTACTTCATTACATTTCAAAATCAAATTGTTTCACATTTACTACACATAATCCAAAATCATTCCCAAGCATAGATCAAATTACTTATTACATAATACGCCAAGAGCGGTATATGAAGATACCTCCTTAGATGATCAGACTCATATGGTTATAATAGACCTAATACAAACACAATGTAAATTAAAAAAAACATAAAACTGCAACTCCTAAATAGCTATCTGTTTGCCTCCTGCATCCCTCCGGTAGTCTTATTCGTCGTCCTACTAAACCTGAAAAGACCTTAATCCATCAGCCTACTCAAATTAATTTTGAGAACCCGACAGTTTAAGGGGAAAACATAAACTTCGAGTCAGACAAAAAGCCTGGTATGAATAATACTATACATCCCGGTTTAGTATGTTATGTGAGACCACGCCGCTTAGCAGAACGGGTTTCCTCTCACTAACATCCTTTTAATATATATCCTTTGCAGAACCTTTTCCTGTAATCAAAACTGATTAAACACTGCAAAGCATCATTATGTAAACATACATAAATATCATGTAATAATGAACTATCTATTCAAAGACATAAGTTTTGTTCGGATAACTTTTAACCTTTGGCTGAGATATAAACAAAATTTAACCTAACACATGTTAGCTATTCTTTTTCTGGACTATCTATCCTTAACTATCTATTAAATACTTCTCTTCTGGACGGTCTGTCCTTAACTATCTGTTAAATACTTCACTTCTGGACGGTCTATCCCTAACTATCTATTAAATACTTCTCTTTTAGATTGGTCTGTCCCTAACTTAATCATCTCCCAGGTGTTCCTGATCCTAATGATTTTTCGGGCTCACCAATAACCTACCTGTATACAAACATATGTTCCTTCGGTGTGTAACCATAATTTTAGTCTACCTATGACAAAGCCCTACACACAGGAATTTTGGACAACAATTAGTTGGGGCTATTAGCTAATGTATAGCGTGCGACCCCATACTAGTCCCATCTGGTTTTCTAATATCTGAGTCGTTTTCACTTAAGGATCCCCTCCCATAATTTTCCTTGAAAACATTTTCAAAATGATTTAAAACCTTTAAATTAAACTAAAACAAGGAAAACATATAATCTTTATACTTTACTCAAAATCATATTACCATGTCATATATATCTTTTTTACATAAATCATAGTTGATAAAAACATTTAAACACTTGAAAGAACCTCTTTCTAACCATTTGAAATCATCTCTTTCAAAACCATAGATTAAACTTTTTGAAACTAAACCTTTCGAAACCATTAAAATAAACCTTTTTAAACCAATAAAGCTTTGGACATCCTTCTTTAAAATCACTTTAAAACATTGCCTTGGAAAAACCTTGGAAAACCTTCCTTTTAAACCTTTCGAATCCATTGAACTAAACCTTTCGAAGTCATTCAAATCAAACCTTTTGAAACCATTCAATAAACCTTTCGAAACCATTCACTTAAACCTTTTGAAGTCATTCAACTAAAACCTTTCGAAATTGTTAACTTAAACCTTTCGAAGTCATTCAACCAAAACCTTTCGAAATCATTAACTTAAACCTTTCGAAAACATTCAACCAAAACCTCTCGAAATCATTAACTTAAACTTTTCTAAAACATTCTATCAATTTAAAAACTAGCAGAAAACCTTCTTTTAAAACCTTTTGACTCCATTGGAAGCAAGCTTTCGACTAAGTCGAAAGCTTTGCTTCGAAAGCTTGGTTATACTTTAATTAAAAACAAGGGTAGTTCACCTAAGTCGAAAGATTCCTTTCAAAAGCATCGAGAAGCAGCTGATTTTTAAAACAAGTAAACCTTTCGACTTTGTCGGAAGGTTCAAAACAAAACATTTAGAAAGCGGCAGTAACCCTTCGACTGTGTCGAAAGGTATCAGAACAAAACAGTGATATAACAGTAGTAACCTTTCGACTTTGTCGGAAGGTTTAAAACCTTTATTTAAATATTTGACCTGGTCGAAAGCAAACAAGTCGAAAGTTCTTATTCGAAAGCAAAGCAGAAGAAAGCTTTTAATTTATAAACAAACATACCCCAACCTCTTTGGCCATCAACCCTTCGACTTAGAACCCTTCAACTCTATCCAATTCATTACGTACCAAGTAACTTGATACCATATGCATTGGTTTGACCTTGTCAAAAGCTTTACCTCTCGACCTTGTTGGAAGGTCTGGGTCGGAAGGTTTGTTGTCGAAAAGGCTAAAACATGTAAAAGATGTGATTTCTTTGTTTAACTTAAAAAGGAAATCTTTCAACTAACCTGCCTTTGTTTGTCGAATTCTCATTGGTTAACAATTACTTTTCAGAAATGTGCTGCCACTATTTTTAAAATTAAATAATCATTTTATTTTACAAAATGCCCCTTTCTCTTTAATTAAATATATAAAACATTTATGTCCCATACCTTAAATAATTTTATATATTCATCAAAACACTTAGGAAAAATCCCAGAAAATCTATTTTAATATGTTGCCTAACATATAAAAATTTCAACCCCAAATAATTATTATTTTAGCCGAAAATAATTTATAACCTAATAAACAATTTCCTTCACTCGAAAATTAATATAAAACCCATATAAATTCATAAAATTATGAAAATCGAAACCCATCTCTAAAATATCATTTATGTCCTATATTTAAATTTTCAAGGCATTTGAATGTCATTAAATAGGGTTTTCATGTCAAACATATCATGAAAACTAACATGAACATATATAATTCATCAACAAGCATATATATAACTTTATCATCAAAAACATGGTATATACTTGCAAAATCATTTCGTGTCTAATATCAAAAACATGATGTTGATTTAGTTGATTGTTTCCCTTCCCTTGAATCCTAGCTTTAATCTTCTTCTTGAGGATGATAATGGTGGTCGGCCTTAGTATTTTTAGTTTGAGTAAAAATGAGAATGAACGTGAGTTTTATTCCTAAGAGTTTAGGGTATAAGCCTTACCTAATTCTGATATTGCCCTTGTCATTTCCTAACACCTTTGTTTAGTTTATTTTATTTTAATTAACACACTAACATGGCATGGCTACCCCTTAGCTAATCAATTATCAACTTATTAATCTCCACATTATTTATTTAATTTACCCAATTAATCATTCTAAATAATGTCATAAAAATATGGGGTGTTACGGACTCCCCACCTTAAAGAATTTCGTCCTCGAAATTACGATAAGGTACATAACAAAACAATCAAGGATAAAACATACCATCAAACAAATCAGGGTAAGAGTCTCTAATCCTGCTCTTCGTCTCCCAAGTACAATCTCTAGCATCCTCACTCCACTGAACCTTCACAATCTCGACTGTCTTGTTCCTCAACTTCTTATCATCTCTAGCCACAATCTGAATCGGCTTTCTAACTATGGTCAAATCCGGTTCTGCTACTAAATCTTCTAACACTGTAGGTGCTATGGTAGTCTCCGGGTCTCTAACATACTTCCTAAGGTGAGAAACATGGAAAACATCATGGATTCCAGCCAAACTACTCAGCAACTCTATTCTATAAGCGAGTTTCCCAATTCTCTCAATAATACGAAAGGGACCAACGAACATAGGTGTTAACTTCCCTGAATTCCCAAATCTAATCACACCCTTCATCGGTGAAACCTTAATAAACACATAATCTCCCATAGAAAATTCCAAATCTTTCCTTCATCTATCAGCTTAAATTTTCTACCTAGATTGAGCTTCCTTCATCCTAACTCGGATCAACTCAATCTTCTTCGCAGTTTCCTTCATCAAATCCGAACCAAGAACTAATCTATCCCCGGCCTCTAACCAACACACGGAAGATTTGCATGGTCTTCCATACAGAGCTTCAAACGGTGTCATCCCAATACTAGCCTGATAACTATTGTTATACGAGAACTCGACTAGATGATGATGGTCCTCCCATGATCCTCCGAAGTCCAATACACAAGCTCTTAATAGATCCTCTAAGACTTTGTTAACACTTTCTGTTTGCCCATCAGTCTATGGATGGTAAGCAGTACTCATGTTGAGCTTGGTTCCTAATGCTTCTTGTAGACACTTCCAGAACTCACTACTAAACAAAGAATCTCTATCACTGACAATACTACTAGGAATCATGTGCAACCTAACTACATTCTTCATAAATAACTTCGCTAAAATAGGTGCCGTCCTAGTTAACTTTACCAGAATGAAATGAGCACTCTTAGTCAGTCCATCTACTATGACCCATATGCTTTTATTTCCTCTAATAGACCTTGGCAACCCATCAATAAAATCCATAGAAATAGAATGCCACTTCCACATCGGAATTTCCAACGGTTGAAGTAATCCACTTGGTTTCTGGTGTTCAGCCTTTGCTTGTTGGCAATTCAAGCATTGCTTAACACATACTCCAGTGTCCCATTTCATACCTTCCCAGAAGAAACTTCTCTTCATATCCTGATACATCTTCATTCCTCCTGGATGGATAGTGAACTTCGAATGATAGCATTCCTCCAAAACTTCTTTCCTCATGTTTCCTACATTCGAAACACACAACCTTCCTTTCTTTCTCAACCACTCATTTTGGTCAAGATTAAAATCCATTAAATCATCGCACTCCGCTCCTTCCCTCAACCTTTTGATCCGTTCAGCCAAAACTGGATCCTCCTCTTGTCTAGAAGCTATCTTCTCAATCATTACCAGTCGAACTTCCAAACTAGATAATACATCACTACCTGCACTAGATCCTACTTCGGATCTAAACTACACTCTACAAGCTGACAATGCTTCCAAATCTTTCCACTCAGCAATCATAGCCAATACTGCATTCTGATTCTTCCTACTAACTGCATCCACTACCTTGTTTCCTTTTCCGGGTGTATACTCAATTCCAAAATCATAGGCAGCAATAAACTCCAATCATCTTTGTTGTCTCATGTTCAACTCCTTCTGAGAGAACAAGTACTTCAACGACTTACGATCTGTATAAAGTTCAAATCGCTCTCCCAACAGATAATGCCTCCACACCTTCAAAGCAAATATAACGGCAGCTAACTCCAAGTCATGCGTAGGATACCTAACTTCATGTGGTCTGAGCCGTCTAGAAGCATAAGCAAACACTTTACCTCTTTGCATCAACACAGCTCCCAATCCAGTTCCACACGCATCAGTATAAACAACCAAATCTTGATTCCCCTCCAGAACCACAAACACTGGTGCATGAGTCAATTAGTGTTTCAAGCTCTGGAATTCTTCCTCACACTTATCAGTCCATACAAACTTCACATCTTTTCACGTAAGCTTAGTCATCGGTGCAGCTATCCGTGAAAAATCCTTTATAAACCTTCGATGATATCCGACCAATCCAAGAAAACTCTTTACCTCGGTCACCGTCACAGGTCTCTTCAATTATTCACCGCCTCCATCTTAGTTGGATCTACAGACAGCCCTTTCTCTGAGATGACATGACCAAGGAACTTCACTTCCCTCTTCCAAAAATGACACTTCGAAAACTTAGCCTTCAACTGATGCTTCCCCAACGTCTCAAGCACAACTTTAAGATGAACTTCATGCTCCATCTAATCCTTAGAGTATACTAAAATATCGTCTATGAAGACCAACACAAATCTATCTAAGTGCTCTAGGAAAATTCTATTCATCGGATCTACAAAGAATGCCGGCGCATTAGTTAGTCTGAATGGCATAACAAACCATTCGTACGATCCATATCTTGTCCTAAACGTCGTTAGAGGAATATTATCCTCTGCTACTCTAAGCTGATGAAATCCCATCGCCAAATCCAGCTGAGAGAATACCATGGCTCCACTTAACTGATCGGACAAATCGTTAGTTCTTGGCAATGGATATCGATTCTTTATCGTCTTCGTATTCAACTTACGATAATCGATACACAGCCTCAATGATCCGTCCGACTTCTTAGCAAACACTGCGGCAGCTCCCCAAGGCAAACTACTTGGTCGAATAAAACTCTTGCCTTCCAAATCTACCAACTGCACCTTCAACTCATTCATCTCTGTAGGTGTCATCCTACTTGGCGGCCTACTCACCGGTTCTGTTCCAGGCACTAAATCAATCTGAATCTCAATAGCTCATTTCAATGGTAATCCAGTTATCGGCTCAAACACATCAGCAAACTCTTTAACCATAAAAACTCGATGCAACTCATCCTCCAACTCCATGCTACCCAATAAAGCATTCACTTCACAATTAGGGTTCTCTACAGTATAAACTATCTGATCACTACAATTGGGGTGACTAAGTGATATCTTCCTATCATGGAAAAATATCCTACATCATATCTACTTAACCAATCCATCCCTAGGATAATCCCAAATTCCCTAAAGTCTAACACATGCAAACAGCAATCAAAAGTATAACCTAGCAAATCAAATTCTAAATGGTCACACCTTATCCCAAGTGTTGCATACCCTCCTATCGGATTTGCAACCATTAAGGAAGTAATTAAGTATGAGGGTTCTAGGTTAAGCCTATCTACCAAAAATCGGGAAATAAGAGAATGAGATGCTCCAGTATCAAACAGAACGCTAACAAACATACCGTGAATCTGTAGTGAGCCTCTCAAAATAGCCTTCCCTTTCTCCTGCACAACAGGCCTTGAAATTGCAGGCTCCAATGCATACATTTGTCCCTTTCCTTCTCTAGCAAGTTCTTTGCATTGGTTCTTGTAATGGCTAATCTGATCGCAATGAAAACATCGAATGTTCTTTTTTCCAATCACCTCCTTTCCTTTTCCTTTTCCATTCCCGCTGCGACACTCATTAGCATAGTGTCCATTCTTATCACATTTGTAACAAACCACTTTAGCTTTTCCTTTCTTATGTGCTCCTCCCTTCTAAGCATTCTTCTTCTGGAAAAACTACCTTTTCTGACCCTGTCCCATCTGGGCCTCCTTCATCTTCTTCCTCAAACAAGCCAATGCCTCTTCCTGTCTCAGCGCCATCTCAACCACTACATCACTGGGATCTCTCAAGTGCGGCAAAGTAGCACTAATCAACTCCAGCCTTAATCCCCTTATAAACTTCTCATTTCTCCTGATCACAGTGTCTACCAAAGCATACCCGTATCGGGCCAACTCCTTAAACTTCCTTGCATACTCCAAGATGGACATATCTCCTTGTTCCAACTCTGCAAACTTCCTCACCAATGCCGACCGTGCCATTATAGACATAAATATTTCTAAAAACATTCTCCTAAACTCCTCCTAAGTTATGGTTTCCTCATCAACTCTAGCAGTAACAGTATTCCACCAAAATAGAGCAGCTCCCTGTAGCTGCCTCAAAGCCAATCTCCTCTTCTATGCATCATTCAATCCTAAGTCAGCAAAAATTCTCTCGCAATGCAATAGCCAATTTTCAACCTCAATCGCATCTTCGGTACCAATAAACGGCTTCCCTCTAAGCCTGGTATAATCTCTACTCAGATTAGCATACTGGTTAACCATCAGAACTTCCTGAACTCCACCTCCAGCAGCATTTCCACTAACAACTCCAGGTGCAATTCCGATTTGCATCATATCACGAAGAACTGATACATTGCTCCCATGTCCACTTGGGGAACCCCAGCACCAATAGTTTCAGCTTGTGCCTACTAGGACCTCTGCTAGCATTTGGTCGGCATTTCCATTAGTGGTGGTGCTATCTTCTCCAAGATTAACTATGCCTCTTTTTCCTTACGTATCTGTATTCAAACCTCGTGAGATACGAACAAATTGCCTAACTAAGATAGGAGTTTAGAGATATAGCGTATACTTATATATAACAAATACAAGTACGTTATTATAGCTTTATCCCATACCCCGATCCTTTCTCTAATTACTAAGGATTATGTTTTCAAAAATCATTTTTTTAGTTAAAGTATTTCATAAACCATGCTCTGATACCAAGCTGTAACATCCCCTATCTAGAGGTCCAAAACTAAGCACTACAGATGCAGTAGTCATCTATAGTATTAGCTTCTGGTGACTAAATACGGCTATGTTAATGGTATCAATAATATCAGAAGCATTTGAATATGAAATAAAACATAGATTTCAAAACCACATTTACTTCATTACATTTCAAAATCAAATTAGTTCACATTCACTACATATAATCCTAAATCGTTCCCAGGCATAGATCAAATATACTTATTATAAAATACACCAAGAGCGGTATATAAAGATACCCCCTTGGATGATTAGAGTCATATGGTCATAATAGACCTAATACAAACACAGTGGAAATTCAACAAAACATAAAAGTGCAACTCCTAAATAGCTATCTGTTTCCCTCCTGCATGCCTCCGGTAGCCTTATTCGTCATCCTACTAAACTTGAAAAGACCTTAATCCCTAAGCCTACTCAAATTAATTTTGAGCACCCGAGAGTTTAAGGGGAAAACATAAACTTCGAGTCAGACATAAAGCCTGGTATGAATAATACTATACATCATGGTTTAGTATGTTAGGTGAGACCACGCCGCTTAGAAGAACGGGTTTCCCCTCACTAACATCCTTTTAAAATATATCTTTTGCAAAACCTTTTCCTGCAATCAAAACTGATTAAACACTGCAGAGCATTATTATGTAAACATACATAAATACTAGGTAATAATGAACTATCTATTTAAACACATAGGTTTTGTTTGGATAACTTTTAACCTTTGGCTGACTCGGGCCTACCAGACAATATAAACAAAATTTAACCTAACACCTGTTAGCTATTCTTTTTCTAGACTATCTATCCTTAACTATCTGTTAAATACTTCTCTCATGGATAGTCTACCCTTAATTATCTTTTAAATACTTCACTTTTAGACGGTCTGTCCCTAACTATCTGTTAAATACTTCTCTTCTAGATGGTCTATCCATAACTTAATCATCTCCCAGGTCTTTTGATCCTAATGGTTTTTCTGGTTCACCAATAACCTATCTGTATACAAACATATATCCTTCGGTGTGTAACCATAATTTTAGTCTACCTACGACAAAGCCCTATACACTGGAATTTTGGACAACAATTAGCTAGGGCTATTAGCTAATGTATAGGGTGCGACCTCATACTAGTCCCATCTGGTTTTCTAATATATGAGTCATTTCACTTAAGGATCCCCTTCCATAATATTCCTTGAAAACATTTTCAAAATGATTTAAAACCTTTAAATCAAACTAAAACAAGGAAAAACATATAATCTTTATACTTTACTTGAAATCATATCACCATGCCATATATATCTTCTTTACTTAAATCTTAGTTGATGAAAACATTTAAACACTTGAAAGAACCTCTTTCTAACCATTTGAAATAATCTCTTTCAAAATCAAAGATCAAACCTTTTGAAACTAAACCATTCGAAACCGTTAAAAAAACCTTTCAAAACCAATAAATCTTTGGACATCCTTCTTTAAAATCACTTTAAAACATTGCCTTGGAAAAACCTTGGAAAACCTTCCTTTTAAACCTTTCGAATCCATTGAACTAAACCTTTCGAAATCATTAACTTAAACCTTTCGAAAACATTCTTGGTTCAATTTAAAAACCAACAAAAAATCTTCTTTTAAAACCTTTTGACTCCATTGGAAGCAACCTTTCGACTAAGTCGAAAGCTCTGCTTCGAAAGCTTGGTTATATTTTAATTAAAAACAAGGGTAGTTCACCTAAGTTGAAAGCTTCCTTTTGAAAGCATGGAGAAGCGGCTAATTTATAAAGCAAGTAAACCTTTCGACTTTGTCGGAAGGTTCAAAACAAAACATTTAGAAAGCGGCAGTAACCTTTCGACTGTATCGGAAGGTCTCAAAATAAAACAGTGATATAACAGCAGTAACCTTTCGACTTTGCCGAAAGGTTTAAAACCTTTATTTAAATATTTGACCTGGTCGAAAGCAACCAAGTCGAAAGTTCTTATTCGAAAGCAAAGCAGGTGAAAGCTTTTGATTTATAAAACAAGCATACCCTAACCTCTTTGGCCATCAACCCCTCGACTTAGAATCCTTCGACTCTATCCAATTCATTACATACCAAGTAACTTGATACAATATGCATTGGTTTGACTTTGTCGAAAGCTTAACCTCTCGACCTTGTCGGAAGGTCTAGGTCAGAAGGTTTGTTGTCGTAAAGACCGAAACATGTAAAAGATGTGATTTCTTTGTTTTAACTTAAAAAGGAAATCTTTTCAACTAACCTGCCTTTGTTTGTCAAATTATCATTGGTTAACAACTACTTTTTAGAAATGTGGTGCCACTATTTTTTAAATTAAATAATCATTTTATTTTACAAAATGCCCCTTTCTCCTTAATTAAATATATAAAACATTTAAGTCTCATACCTTAAATAATTTTACATATTCATCAAAACACTTAGGAAAAATCTAGAAAAATCCCAGAAACATCTATTTTAATATGTTTCCTAACATATAAAAATTTCAACCCCAAATAATTATTATTTTAGTCAAAATAATTTATAACCCAATAAACAATTTCCTTCACTCGAAAATTAATATAAAATCCATATTAATTCATAAAATTATGAAAATCGAAACCCATCTCTAAAATATCATTTCTATCCAATATTTAAATTTTCAAGGCATTTGGATGTCATTAAATATGGTTTTCATGTCAAACATATCATGAAAACTAACATGAACATATATAATTCATCAATAAGCATATGTATAACTTTATCATCAAAAACATGGTATATACTTGCAAAATCATTATGGGTTTAATCTTAAAACCAAAAACTAAAAGAAATTGGATGTAGTAATTATTCACCATAGCTTTGAGATTTTAGATGTGAGATTTGATGTTGATTTAGTTGATTGTTTCCCTTCCCTTAAATCCTAGCTTTAATCTTCTTCTTGAGGATGATAATGGTGGTCGGCCTTAGTATTTTTAGTTTGAGTAAAAATGAGAATGATCGTGAGTTCTATTCCTAAGGGTTTAGGGTGTAAGCCTTACCTAATTCCCATATCGCCCTTGTCATTTCCTAACACCTTTGCTTAGGTTATCTTATTTTAATCAACACACTAACATGGCACGGCTACCCCTTAGCTAATCAATTATCAACTTATTAATCTCCACATTATTTATTTAATTTACCCAATTAATCATTCTAAATAATATTATAAAAATATGGGGTGTTACACGAGCCTTAGTAAGATATAGAATAATGGTCTAAGAGAGAGGGGAATATGTACTTATATATATATATATATTTATATATATACCAAATACAAGTATGTTACTATAGCATTAACCCAAACTCTGACCCTATTTTCAGATTCATTGGATTATGTCTGAAAATCTTTTAGGTTTAAAATTCTTTTAAGTTTCATAAACGTTTGCTCTGATACCAACTTGTAACAACTCCAACTTAGAGGCCTAAAACTAATGGCTACGGATGCTGCAGTCATCCATAGTTATTAATCCTCGGCGACCAAATATGGTAATGTTACATACATTGATACACTGAAACACATGAATATGTAAAAAAATTAAAACATCAAATACGTTCCACATTCCATTTTGAAACATTACAAATTCATTACATAATCCCACAATCGTTAACCACGTTCAGAGAAAATATATTTATCACAACATACGACGGGAGCGACATATGAAGATGCCCTCTTGGATGATTAGAGTATATATAGGCAATCTAACAACTTTGCCTTTACAATACAACACGGCAGAATCAAAATAAAAGAGAACTCTAGATAGCTATCATGCCTCCTGCATGTCTCCGAAAGCTTATTCATTTAACGAGGTACCTGAAAACCTTAACACTCAAACCACTCCAAATCAATTGAGTACTGGAGAGTTTAAGGGGAAAATATAAACTTCGAGTCAGACATAAAGCCTGGTATGAATAATACTCTAACATCTTGAACTATTTAGATATCTAGTGAGACCACGCCGCTTAGCAGAACGGTTTTCCCCTCACTAGTATCTTAAAACCTTTATAAAACCATATACTCTGCTCCTACATCCACAATGGTCAAAACATCTCAAAATAATATGATGATATGCAAACAAGTAAATCAATACTGGATTTTCTATCCCCATTCATTTTGACTAACTGTCTCATTTATAATTTCTAGAGTAACTATTAATCTATTATTTTTCATGGGCTGACCAATAACCTGTTTAATGTTTATGGACTCCTTGTCCAGTTTCATAGTTTTCACGGAATCACTAAGAACCTATTGGCCCCTGCCAATATCTTTACTGTTTCATGGGTTCTCCCTGAACCTATTGGTAACTCTAATAACTTTCCTCTTTTCCTAGTTTTCATGTGTTGACTAGGAACCTATTGACATCTGTCAATATCTTAATTCAGATATAGTTTTCATGGGTTCACAACAAACCTATTGGCCCCTGCCAATATCAAGTCATAGTTTTCATGGGCTAACTATGAACCTGTCTTCCTGACATCCTAGTTTATACATAGTTTTCATGGTCCTACTATGAACCTATTAGCCCCTGCCAATATCTTCTTTTAATAATATAGCATCCTATACTCTGGTCTTCCTGACCTCCTGGATGTAATTCTACTCAATTAGAAGTTAATTTATTTATATTCACTACTGGATCAACCTAACTGGTTATTCTGCCCTTCTCCAAATTACAATTATGGGTCCATTACAATGTAAATATATTCAAATACATATATGAAGAAGTAAACATAATACTACCAACCCCTGTAGTTTAATATCCTTGAAATCATTTTATATAAAACTTGGTTAATCCCTTTAACCCATTAATCAAGGAAATCTTCTTCAAAACTCCATTTCAAAACACTTTATTTATTTATGCTATGGTTTTCCTTTAAAGTGAGATTGGGTTATTTGTTTTGAAAACTAAGGCTTTCGAAACCATAAAACATCATTTTTGAAACCCCTGGATAACCTCCTTCAAAAGCATAGAAAACTTCTTTTCAAAACATTACATATAACCATTTTGAAGCTCTTTAATCAAATCTTTCAAAACCAAAAAATATCTTTTGAAAGTATCAAAACAATACTTAATAGTCTTTAAAACATAGCTTTGAAACCAATGAAAGTACCCCTTTCGAAACCATTGGGTTTACTTTAAAATCCTCTTTTGGTTCAAAGTGAACACAGAAGAAAGTATCCCTTTCGAAACCTTTTATCTTCATATAGAATTATTTGGGAAAAGTCTGATGGCGTCGGCACCATCCTTTCGAAAGTTTCAAACCATCTAAACATGGAAGGATAGCATCGAAACCCCCTTTCAAAGCCATTGCCTTTGAAATCCATGAACCCTTTCAAAAGCATGTAGGACGTGGCTTAGTACATCTTTAAAACAAAAGCTACACTTCGGAAAGCACTGATAACTTCAATACACTCGAAAGGCTAAAGAACAACGGCTAGGTTTCGACTAATTTGGACTACTTTCGAAAGCATTATTTTACAATAAAGGAACCCATTCGAAAGCCTATACTTTTAAAACATAAAATGGCAACCCCTTTGAAAGCTAATAGAAAACCCCTTTTGAAAGCTTCAATAAAAACAAAAGGTAGGGGCTTGACTTTTTAAAACAAACAAAGGTACCGACCCCATTGGAAGCGATTCTTTCAAAACCATGCCTTCCGCCTTCCTCCAATCCACTACGTACCCATATTGATACCTTTTGTATTATTTTCAGCTTTATGGGGTTTCGACTTGATTGAAGGCGAAAGCTATGAGTCGAAAGGTACTTCTAATTGAGGTGGATCTAGCTTTTCTGAGTAAAAACTGATTAATGCCAATAAAGCAAATTCTATCTAACTAACCTGCCCATGTGTAAACATGCGATTGGTTGCCTCAACTTTTCAATTTTTTTACCAAAATAGCTGTCACATAATTTCAGGTCTAAACAAGATTAATTTAGCAAATAAGCCCTTCCATTAAGCAAAACCAATAATGCAAATAAGTCCTCCTTCTAAAATAATTTAATTTCCATAGCAAATCACTTAGGAAAAATCTCAAAATATTACAAAAACTCACTTTTATTATGTTATCTAACATATCAAAATTTCAAACCCAAATTCTTAATATAATTTCTGAAATAAATTTCTAAACCCAATTAAACATATTTTCCTTTGAAAATTCATAATAATCTTTCCATGGCTTGGAAAATTATAAAAATTAAAACCCAAATCCAAAATCATGTTTTACATAACATAAAAATTTTCCATGGCATTCAAGAATCAATTTCAATCGATTATTCCCTAAAACCGCATAAATCCCCATTTAAATAATCTTGTTCAAATCAAAAAAATTATAATTCAAGCATATCATGATCAAAAACATCATAAAAATGAATTTATCTTAAATTTGAAAACATATGATCATAAAAAAAATTATGATGGTATAAATTATTATTCACCTTGACTAAGATAAGGAGATTGGATTGATATTGAGATTTATTCCTCTTGCTTTAATTCCTTAGCTTGATTTGAATTTCTCCTCTTTTTTTTCCTAGTAGTGGTCGGCTCCTCTTCTTATGTTTGCATTTTATTTTTGTGAAAATAAGAAATGAACGTGAATGGCATAAGGGAAGAAAATATATAAGGGTTATGGTAATAGGGTGCGGTTATTTCCCATTATGTCTTTGTGTAATTTAATTAGCTTACAAACCATTTTTAAGCCCATTTAGTTTATTAAGCATGACCTCTACGTATTTATTCAAATCTCAATCCCCTTATCTCTTAATATTTACATTATTCTACTTAATTTATCTAATTAGATCTCCTGAATAATGTTATCAAAAATTAGGGGTGTTATAATGGGCATTTCGATAACTAACGATTGAACATCTAAATCAATTATTTAAATATTCGATCGTTTCAACTACATGATGTTAAAATTACACTTGAGGGTATTATAATTACAATTAGATACCCATTGAAAAAAATACCATAGTTTATGATTACATTGAAGTACTTTGAAATCCTTTATACAGTTATCCAATGAATATGACTTGGACTACACGTATATCTACTCATTTTGCCAATAATGTAGGCAATATCCGGTCTAGTGCATGTCATGGCATACACTAGACTCCCAATAACTCTACCATATTCTAGTTGACACACTGATCTACCGGTATTATAAAATAATTGCTTATTTGGTCAAACAGGGTGATTATAGGTTTGCAATTAAATGATTGAACCTTTTTAAGATCTTTCTAATGTAATAAGACTGAGTAATGAACAATCCTTTAAATGAATCGGCCTAATCAAAAGTGGGTTAAATGGGTGAATTTAAAAATAAATTCCATTTTGATCTTAGTTGAGTCTATGAAGCCTAAATGGATTTTAGATCTAATCTAAAATACATTAAATAAAATATTCATTTGATCTAATATGTTTAAAAGGTTTTTTTATAAGTTTATTTTACAAGAGTATCAAATAGGTTGTTTGTGTGAAGTGCAACTGCTACATATAAGGTGTACATAGATATATAAGAAGTGTACATTTATAACGTGATCCTACGTAGGTGTTAGAATTTTATATCACAATGGATCCATTCCCCTTTACATATGCCTCTGTTGTTTAAGATCTTAATTATATATATATATAGAGGTAATAGATGTATAGAAGTATGTGAACATACATGCATACAAACATAGAAATCTATATGTGTGTGTGTGTTTGCGCGTGCATATATATATATGTACACTGAAATCATGTTAGGCATTATTTTGACTAAAAGAATATGTGACCTAAGTCGCATAGCCGTACCATGCATAAATAATATAAGTATCCGACTAACAAGCCTGGTCGGTAGCCAATCAAACTTATTTGGCATAACCCAAAACATAATAACATCAAGCATCAAAGCATATAGCAGGAAGCCCGCTGATCATAAAGCTAGACCCAAGGATCATCTCTGTGTGAAGTTGCCCCAGCTGATTCTTGTGTGTCCAAGGTTTGGAGGTCATATTAGGCAATTTTATATGTATTGAAATCCAAAATTAACGATGATGAATTTGGTTTCAATTAAAGTAAAGTTTGATATTAGATATTACATTGTTACACATGATCCATCTTGTGAATTTGAATCAAAGCAACACATGTTCATTTCCATATATATATATATATATATATCACATTCATTATTGTTAATTTTAGATTTCAATACATTTAAAATTATCTAACACGATCTGTGTGTGATAGAATTTAAAGTTAACAATTTCAATCAAAATTTTATTTAGAAAGGAAACTAAAGTTTAGGATTTTACATAAAACTTTAAATTAAGAAAAGAGACAAAATATTTAAAATTTACACAAAAGATGAAACGACTCGGAATTTCGAACACTTCGTATTAAAGTATCTGAAATATTTATATATTTGAATCTTGGATTAAATGTTATTAAAATAATTTAATAACCTTATTAACCCCTTTTAAATCATAAGCAATGATGATAAACATTTTTTTGAAAATTGTTTACAAAAATAAATACTTTGAAGGAAAATCGATGATGTGATCAAAAATCGATTTATCGATAAACAGCTTTTTATTCAATATAAGCTATTCGAACTCTTTTGCACTTGTCTAATGATCAAATGAACATACTAGGAACTAATTAGCAAACTTCTTTCCATAAAGCAATTGGAATGTTCTAGAAGTTTTTAATGGATAAGAGATATTAACATGTTAAGGGTTTAAGTATTTTGTTAAAAGTAGAGTGGTGTAAAGGAGAAGTGATAGGCATGTGTAGAGGTAAAGCTTCCATGGCATGATGAGGGGTGAGAACAAGCTCAGGAAGCACCATTTTGAGACTATATGAGGAGCAGCATACCATTATTAAATAATCACAAATTCACAAAGCAAAATCACGCTTCTTTAATGTCTTCTTCTTCTCTAATGTTTAAAATAAATTTTTTGCAAAACAATTCCAAATCAAGTAAAACTTTGCCATAAGCCTTAGGGCAGCATTAAAAACCTTCCACCTAGTCAGATTTGGAATAAGTGAAGCCAAACTCTCCCCTCAAGTGATGGACGTGAGTAAATGAGGCAAGTTTACCTTGGAAAAATAAGTTTAAGCTAGAAGGAAGGAAGGAAATGTGGTTGCAAAGTGATGGTAGGAAGTGCTCTTGAGTTTAGTTGTGCTTGAGCATGTGTTTGGCTTAGATCTAAGTGAGTTATCTCGCTATCTTGTTTGTGTATATTATGCACATTAATGATGTGTGCAAATATAAAGTTAAAGTGACATTAACTAATTGAAGCAAATGACAACTAATTAAAGTTATAAACTTTGGGCCTCTTTTGCTTTTGAAAGCAAATGACAACTTTATATTATATAACGTCACTTCTATTACCCATTTAAACATGTGACATGGCCTTGAATTGATGTTTAAATGGTTGGTTGGATCGCGTGTTGATTTGAAGTATGATTGAAAGTGTCTGAAGCGAGAATTGTCGCAACAAGTGCACTTTGTATCCCTTAGCTTTAACTTACGTAAATGGAAGATTTATGAAATTAACTTGGGATAATTTGATTTGGTTTTCTCTACACATATTTTGGTGTATTATAAAGTAAATAAATGGTTTGGAAAGTTATAGAAATTTGAACCAAATTTGTGAAAGTTGAAGCAGAAAGGTGGTTGTAAATACACTTTGTAAATATAGCATATTTTCAAGAATTTTTCTAAATAAATTAGAAGATGTTATTAGGGGTTTCCTCCCATGTTTTTTAAGTACACTAAGGGTAATACTTACTCCAAAAAATTTATGTCCTAAATCATCTATTTAAGTGGTTAAAAATAGTCGCAAAGATCGTGCTTTTCATTGTTGTTTTTAACAAAGACTTTTAACAACATTTATAAATGCAGTAGTAAGTTGCTTATGGATTTAATTGTTTAAAAATGATATTTAAATTTGGTATTTTACTCTAATCTTTTTAGATATGTTTTCTAATCTATTTTGAAGTATATTAAAGTTTGTTTGAAGTTTAAATATACTTTTAATAATTATATATGTATTTTCAAAGTAAAGAGGTTTCATAAAATAAAACATGGTTTTCATCAAATTACAAATTAGTTATTTTAAAGAAATATTTTACATAGATATTTAAAACCTATTTACAAGTATTTTTAAAAGTATCTATAAGTTTTGAAAAGGGTAATTGAAGAGGATTAACACTAAAAGCCGACGAGATGGACTTCTCTATTTGTGAGAATTAAGATTGATGTCGAGTAGGGATATGAGCAATAGAGCTCTAACCTACCGACTTTCTCTTGGCTAAGGAATAGCCAAGTTGGAATGTTATAAAAATATTAATCTTGTTGTTACTTATTTTTCTAAAAAGTAATTAATTTCGCTTAATGCTACAAGCCGACGAAGTAGGCTTATCTATTTGTGAGAGTTATGATTGATGTCGAGTAAGGATATGAGCAATAAAGCTTTAACCTGCCTTTTTCCCTTTTGACCGAAGAATAGTTAAGTCGGAAATGTCGCAAACGTTTTAATCATATTTTTTTACTTACTCCTTTATGAAATACATTAGTATTATACTTAAAACTAAAAGAAAACGAGTAGATTTATCTATTTGTGAGATTCAAGAATGAAGTATCTAGGCAAGGCTTTGATATGCAACCATTGCTCTAACTTACCTGAATTCACTCTTGCATGAGGAATAATTATTTTGGAATGTCAGAAACGAGTTAAGTATACGAATTGCGATTTCTATAAGCAATCGTTTTAACTGGATAGTCGATTAGTTGACTATCAAACTTAACCAAATACTAACTTAGATCTTTAAAAGAATGTTTTAAAGATAATAAAAGTATGGAATGGTTTTTGGTTTTGTTGTGACAATGTGTTAATAATATTCGTCTTTAACCCTTTTTTGATTGTACTTATGAATGTAAATAGATTTTTAAAAGAATGTTTTAAAGGTAAGCATAATTGAAATGGTTTTGGGTATGTAGTGACAATGTTTAGTCCTAAATCTTTTTTAATGGATTTGTGAAAGTACTTAGATCCCTAAAATGGATATTTTAAAGGAAATTATGAGTAAGGAATCTTTTGGACAAAGATAGAAAAAGTAAAGGTTTTAGGTAAAAAAAATCTTGTTAGTGGTTTATGAATATACTTATTCCATTTGAGATAAGTATATAAATACTTTTTGAAGTATTAAAAGAGTACAAATGAATAGTAGAGATTGATAAGTGATGTTTTATTAGATGAAAGATTTTACTAATAAATAGGTTTTAATTAATAATTATACAAAAAAGTATTAGAATCTCTTAGGTGGCTTAATTGTTCTTTGTATGACTTGATCATGCTTTGTATGTTTACTCGTTTATGGAAATCATTTAGTCGTATACTTGGCATTAAAAGCCGATGAAGTAGGCTTGTCTATCTGTGGGAGTTAAGGCTGATGTCCGAGTAGGGATATAAGCAATAGACTGCCGGCTTCACTCTTAACCGAGGGATAGTGTGAGATGAAAATATTGGAAATGTGAAAAGTATACGAGACTTGTTTCCATATGTGATCATTCTCATTATTACCGAATGACCAAATTCGTCGATTCATTTTTAAAGAGATCGGAATCGGTATTTACTTATCGAAAACCACATCAAGGCTGTGATACGTGTTCTATATGTCGGAAGTGGATCTATTCAAGATGCTGAAATCCATGTGTGGTTTTGAAATCTGTTCGAGATGTGGGGATCCAATTGGGGATTCGTGTTCTATTTGAGTGATGAAGACTTGTGTAAAAGATGCTAAACCTGACTCAACATCGGAAATGGCTAAAGACAAAGTAGGATGCACAACTTGGGGTTTAGCTGACCCGCATCATGGTGTTATCAACTCCATATCTATATATTCTTATCGATTGTTTGCCGGGGGAGAGGAGTTGATGATATTTTGTTCACATTGTTCATGTTTATGTTCGGACGATTGCTTGTTTGTGTTTACTTTTGGTATATTTTATTTGGAGATACAGTCGCTCGGAAGGTGTTTTCTGATCATTGTGCATGGTGATTAGATTTTCGCTTAACCGGAGGGATCTCCGTGGAAAGTCCAATATGCAAACATTCCTTATCGGTTTTTATTGTACCCTCTAACATGTTGTCGAATGCAATCAATGTAACCATTCCGACTATGTTATATATTTATATTCTTCACCCTAGACAGTATCTATTAGATCACCTTATTTACTTATTAGATGGTGGTTCTTTTGAGGGGATAACCGTTACGACTTTCATGTGGTCTCAAAAGTACTGTTATATGCTAGCTACGTATTTCTTGAGTTTTTTATACCAGACTTATGTCTGATGCTTGGTTTTTATTTTCCCTAAATTCCTCACGTACTCTTTCGATTAGTTTGAGAAAACATGATTTTTTTATGTTCATTGGAGCTCGAGAAGACGAGCTGAATGTTTCACCTACCGTAATGTTCTTATTTTTGCTGCACTATTATATTGTATATATCAGCATTTGTGAGGGCAGACTGTTATAACTGTCCATGCTGATGATAGTACTTAGGCTTTGTAACTTCGAAACTTCTGTATCGGAGTAACCTTTTGTGCTATTCTTTTGATATTGTATATTATCATTCCTGCTAGTGCTTGGTGTTGTGTGATGGAGGTTCTCACACTGGTGAACGTGTGACGAAGCTTTGTCTCTTACCCCTACATGTCCCATTAGGTTGGTGTGTAGTCAAGAGGCTCGCCGTAGGAGGAACGAGGGTACCATTTATAGTCACCTTTGAAAAAAGAGTAACATTACACTTGGTATTAGAGCTAAAGGTTAAGCAAGAACCTTGGCTTTGGTTCGGTATGACTCATTAAGAGATAGACTAATGGAATGCCCTAGCATGAGTTGATTGTATTATACATATGAGAGCGTATTTGTATTTGTTATAAACATATGCCTTAAAGGTAATTATAAATGCGAAAATTAAAAGACCTTATATAAGGTAACTTATATAAACGTGAATTCTTAAAGTGTAGTTCAATTAATGGAGGAACTAATGATGTTCATTCGTTATCCCTCATTAATTTTTTAGCCATGCTCGACCAGTTTATGAGCATTGACTGTCATCTATTGATTGTTGATTTATACTCGACCGGTTTATGAGCAGTTTTACATTTTCACTTCATGGGTTGGGTAAACGGTATTTGTAGATGCATTGAAACAAACACCTTGTGAATTTAGTTTCACAATTTGACTATGAGGCGTTCGATGGCAATTTTGGGTTAAAAGTTAATTTTAGTGAAAGTATTTATTTTAATCTTATAAAGATAAGATATTTTGTAAAATAAACATTTGTGAAAAGAATTTATATAAGAAAGCGATTTTATGTAAGTATAGTTTATAGAATATGGTTTATAAATGAAGAAAGATTTAACTGATATTTTGAGAATTTAAATCCCGGTGTTTTTGAAGATGTTTTTCAAGATTTTGAAAGAAGAAAATAGTAGTAGTATTTGAAAGCAAACATTTGAGAAATTGGTTTTTGAAATTGAGATCATGATACTTAGTAATATATGAAGTAGTTGATACTGTTTTGAAATGGCATGAATTGGATGTAATGAACTCATTTCTATCGCATAAAAATAATCTTGGTGATGACTTCAACATCATCGATATTCATTTTTGAGATTCCAAGTGGAGAATGCTACAGGGTTGTTTCAGTAAAACAGATTTCGATTTGATTCCGAAAATATGATTTGTTATACAAAAGATATGTGTATGTATTATTATTTCAAAGCAATTTGAAACAAAACCCAGTGTTTAGTTCTAGAATTTTTCTTTGGAAAGAAATTTGATACGAAATTTTTGTTGGAAAAGTTTTATATGTGTACTATGTAGGGTGCCCGAGTGGTAGTGGCATAGCTGGGAATAAACGTTAGAACTTTAGGTTTTCCCTTTTTGGGTAAAGTGTGTTTAATAAATTATTGAAATTTGTTAAGTTATTTTATGGACACATATAGTCTATACATTAGATTATACGGTATGTGCATCATGTTATGATACATTGTTCGGTAGTTTTCAATTATTAACATAAAATGGATTTTCGACAGTTTTGGATAGTAGGAAACCTCCAAATCGTTATAGAACTTGAAGCTCAATATTTTTATGTGAAAATATAAAAGTTGAGTTTATATAACACTTTAATTGAGAAGGTAGTAAGTTAAAACAAGTTTTAAATTTGTTGAACATCCTTGTTAAGTAATTTGAATTTGATGTTTTTTTATATACTCTTAGGAAGTAGTTGAGTATTATATGAATATGAACTTAAGTTACAAAAGGTTTAAAGACTTGAAGTTATGTTTTATGGAATGGTTCATAAATGATTCAGTATAGAATCACATACTATTTATATAAAAGAATGTGATAAAATATATTAGTGTAGTAAACCAATAGGATAAATAGTAAATTGTACGTAGATCGTTTTATTCGCATGACTGTTCTTGATCCAGTATTCAAGTACACGATTTCGAGATGGTTTACAATGGTACAAACAAAGATTTTTCACTAGATTCTTGACCACAAACACTTGATTCGGATTCTTGATAAGATCCCAATGTTTACTATCATAACATATGGCTATATAAGGAAGATGGATGTTTCTAATTAAGGAATCAGATCGAAGTCCACAATAGAGAGGTCAAGTGATCTATACTAGTTGGAAAGTGAAATTTATGTGATCGAGCAAGTGATCGGAATTGATATCACATAAGGATAGTCCATGTGCATCGTACGAGCTTTAGTATATGCATACTATGTTTTGATTGGCTTATAAATATTTTAGGTGATGACTCTTCGATTTGTTATGAGATATTATGAATCACCGATTAAGTAATAGTATGAGGTTGTTGAGCGTAAGATACACTTAGTAGATTATTTATCGTCCTTATAGGATAAGAGGATTTTTGAACTTAGGAAAACCATGAGTTATATTTGCTAGTAAATTTGGAATACTATTGAGTATTGCTATGCAATTATTTCTTTCATTGCTCGTGTTGGAATTTTAAGGATGAAATATTCTAAGTGGGTGACAATGTAACGATCCGGAATTTCAGTCACTTTGTATTTAAATATTTGAATCTTGAATTAAATATTATTGAAATGATTTAATAGCCTTATTGACTCTCTTTTATATTATAAGTAATGATGGTAAACTTGTTTTTGGAAATTGTTTACAAAAATAAATATAATCGATAATATGACCGAAAATCAGTTTATCGATAAATAGCTTTTTATTCAATATAAATTGTTTGAACCCTTTTGCACTTGTCTAATGATCAAATGAACACATTAGGAACTAATAAACACACTTCTCTTCATAAAGTAATTGGAATGTTGTAGAAGTTTCTAATAAATAAGAGATATTAACATGTTAAGGGTATTTAAGTATTTTATTAAAAGTGGAGTGATGTAAAAGAGAAGTGATGGGCATGTGTGGAGGTAAGGATTTCATGGCACGGTGGGGGTGAGAAAAAACTTAGGCAACACCATTTTCAGCCCATACAAGGAGCGGCATACCCTTGTTAAATAAACATAAATTCACAAAGCAAAACCAAGCTTCTTTAATGTCTTCTTCTTCTCTAATATTCTAAAGAAATTTTTTGCAAAACAATTCCAAATCAAGTCAAACTTTGCCACAAGCCTTAGGAAAATATTAGAACACCTTCCACCTAGTTAGATTTGGAATAAGTGAAGCTAAACCCTCCCTTCCAGTGATGGACGTGAGTAAATGAGGCAAGTTTGCCTTGGAAAAACAAGTTTAAGATAAAAGGAAGGAAGGAAAGGTAGTTGCAAGGTGATGGTAGGAAGTGTTCTTAAGTTTGATTATGCTTGTGCATGTGTTTGACTTGGATCTAAGTGAGTTATCTCACTATCTTGTTTGTATATATTGTGTGTGTGTGTGTGTATGTTGTGTGCAAATATAAAGTTAAAGTGGCATTAACTAATTAAAGTTATAAAATTTGGACCCCTCTTGCTTTTGAAAGCAAATGACAACTTTATATTATATAACATCACTTCTATTAACTTATTAAACATGTGGCATGGCATTGACTTGATGTTTGAATGGTTGTTTGGATTGTATTTTGATTTGAAGTATGTTTGAAAGTGTTTGATGCGAGAATAGTCGCTATAAGTGCACTTCAGTATCTCTTAACTTTAACTTGTGTAAATGGAAGATTTACGTACTTAACTTGGGATAACTTGATTTGGTTGTTCTCTACACATATTTTGGTGTATTTTAAAGTAAGGAAATGGTTGGGAAAGTTATAGAAATTATGAACCAAAATTGTTAAAGTTGAAGCAGAAAGGTGGTTATAAATACATTTCGTGAATATAGCCTGTTTTTGGGAATTTCTCTAGATAAATTGGAAGATATTCTTTGGGGTTACTCAAACTCTACCTTCGACATTACTTTTCTAAACACCTGATTAAATGGGTAGGATTTAATCAGTTCGCCGTAACATTGCTAATTTTAGATGGCATAGATCATTATGGCTCTAATACTATTGAAGGAATCAGTCCAGTCAGAAGAGGGTTAAATGAGTGAATTAAAAAAAGTCCATTTTAATCTTAGTTGATTCTATGAAGCCTAAATGGAATTTGGATCCAATCTAAAATATTTTAAATAAATTTTTTATTATATTTAATATGTTTAAAAGGTTTCTTTATAAGCTTTAGTGTACAAATATATCAAATACACTTGTTCGTGTGAAGTGCGTGTGCTACAGATAAGAAGTGTACATAGTTAATGTGACTGTATGCAGGTGTTGGGATTTACACCGCAACAGACCCATTTCACCTTTATTGTTTAAGAGCTTGATTATATATATGTGTGTATGCATGTATGTATGTATATGTATGTGTGTGTGTGTGTATACATATATATATTGAAACCATGTTAGGCAATTTTATATATTTTGAAATTTAAAATTAACAATGATGAATTTGGTTTCGAATAAAGTAAGGTCTAATATTAAATATTACATTGTTACAAAATACCATCTTGTGAATTTGAATTAAAGAAAAACATGAATGTTTCCATATACATACATACATACATACATATATATATATATATTAAAATTAATATTTAGATTTAAAACAACTTATATTTGTAAATATTGTAATTTACAATATATATGTGTGTGTATTAGAATTTAAATCAAATTTTTAGTGTAGAAAGTAAACTAAAGTTTAGGATTTTACACAAAACTTTAAAATTTAGAAAAGAAGCAAAAGAATAAGAAAATACACAAAAGTCCAATCGTAAATTCTACATCAGAAACTTTTTATTCGTATGTACATAATATCCAAAATATTTGTATTCAAAACATCAATCATATACATAAAAAATTAATTTTCAAGGTAAAATTGAATAATTAACGTATACAAGTTATTTACATTTGTGTGTGTAGCTATTATAAAATTATAAAATATATCTCAATCAAAATTAGCCTTTTTTCTACTAGCAAAATTTTCAAAACAAAAGAAAATGAATTGGACAAATTAGACACATGTGAATTCATGATAAGAACATGCTGATCTAAATAGTATAGAGAACAAGACAAATTAACAAAGAAGATAGACGATCTAAATCATATCAATTGTGATGAGTATATATTGAAAGGAGATGAAGAGCAAAAGTATATCTAAATCAAATCAACATAATAGAGATACTCTTAGTTGAGATGAACAAAAAATTAGGACCGAATTACATGTTGTAAGATGAACAATTAAAATACAAGATGAATGATATAAAGTTCAAGCATATGAATAATAGAAATACATAAACAAATTAAATTGGAGAATTACTTTTAGATGTTGCCAAAATATACATCTTGAATGATGAATCGATGCTCCTATATTCATGAATCAACATCTAGATGTTGCAAAGACCAAGAGCAAAACCAATTTAATAGATTGATTTAACTTGTAATTTATTTTGGAATTTTCATTCGTAGACTGCTATGGAAATTACGATCATGACTTGATAGAAGGAAGAGAGAAAAGACTCAATGAACTAAATCTCATAAAGGAAGCAATAAAAGATAATTATAGATAGGGGTGATTCGCCTTCCTTTAATTATGTCTTAGCCATTTCATTTCATATTCAAAAATCCTCCTCTCCCCTCTTTAGCCAAACATAATAAGTAGGGAATGGGCCTCAAAATTTTCAAACCAACTAGTATTTATTCCATTTAAATTTAATTCAACTGTTTTACCGATATCTTATATCGATACGCGCTTGAACAACTTTTTATATATACGCTTATTATTAAATACTAATGGTATTCAAACGTTAAATAAAATTTAATAATTAATATTTCACAAATATATATATTTAATAAACATAAAATGACTATAAATTAATTAAATAGTGTGGTTTATTTGGAGTATTCATTATTGCGGTTGTGCGGCTCAAAGGTGTAAATTTAGCGATTAATATTGAATAATGCAAATATCAACATTCACATGTCACCTTAACTAGTTGTGTGACATTTTGATTGAATTTATCGCTTACATATCTTTTTCGGCAAAATTTAATTTTACTACTTATTAGCGGTACCCAGTAGTAATAATGGTTTACACCAATTCTCTTTGTTAACACTATATCACATTAAGACTTATGGAATATTGTTTTGGTCAAGTTCCTAACATCGTCCACATTCAATTCGGTTAGTCCAAACACAAAGTACTTGTTTGAATGATAATTATTATTATTAACTGTACTGCTCTGGCCATAGACTTTGACTTTGATTTGACAACGGTTGACTGTGATACTAACCACATATAACTGAGGAGACGAATTCTCTATCGAATAGTGTTTCACTTCAAATGCTTCAACTTAAACCCAACTATAGTCGTTTGATGGACGTCATGCCACGGTTTAATTATAATCAAAGTGGAGTGTCCAAATTAAAGTTTCTAGGTATTCTCAAATCGATAAAACTGTGTAACATCGTCACTTTGAGATTCTCTGCTTGACCTTAGTTATATTAACCAATAGAAAACTCTCGAGCAAGTCATCCATTATCCAATAAATACCAGTACGTAACCCCTTGATGCCCTCATCAGCCATGAGTAATACAATGTCCAATATTGGGATAGCATTACGTACTTTAGTCTCAATAAATGAATCAATATCCCATCTCAAAACATCTTGACTATGAATATTTGAAATAATATGCTATTTTTAATGTAATAAATTTCTCATGATTACAACATATTTTGATTACTATCACATAATATATCATTTAAGCATTTCCTATTTAATATACTTTAAATTAATTACTTAATTAATTATATCACAATCTAACAAGTATATAATAGAAAAAAACACATTTTATTTTGAACAAGATTGGTTATCGAATTAGATTTATGTAACTTGTTACACAATTTCCTGGAGGCATAGCCCAAACTCTTTCATCCTTTTGAAGTTTTTATTATTCCTATAACCACTTCAGCTTCCCCCGTATCCTTCATGTCTAAACATGAAGATAGAAATCTTTCTATTTCTTCAATGCTCGAGGTATCAGTCTCAAATATCAATATATCATCAACATAAAGACATATGATTACTCCTTAACAACATGGAATTTTCTGTAGATACAGTTGATTGATTCGCGAATCCTTCAACTATTTGATACTATGGTTTTATCAAATTTCTCAAGTCATTGTTTTGGTGCTTGTTTAAGATCGTAAAGTGACTTCATAAGCTTGCATACTTTACGTTCTTGTCTAGGGCCTAGGCACCACCAAACCTTCTGATTGTGTCATATATATTTCATCGCCACATTCTCTATTTAAGAATGTAGTCTTAAGATCCATTTGATGAATTTTAAGTTTATAAGTTGATGCTAATGCAATTAGTGTCTTAATTGTTGAAATTCTTGCTATAGGCGCATATGTATCAAAATAATATATTCATTCTTTTTTAATAAATTCATTAGCGATTAATCTGGCCTTAAACTTTTCTATTTACCATCTGCTCTTAACTTTTTGTTAAATATCCATTTACATCCTATTTTTTTAGAATCAGAATGTATGTCTACTAGTTTTCAAGTTTCATTTCCCATAATATAATCCAATTTCATTGTTTACAGCTTCTTGGAAAAAAGATGAATCATTGGAGTCTATTGCCTCGTTATATGTTAAAGGATCGGAAACTATGTGTGTAAAAAGCATGGTTTGATGTTAAACAACATTTCTTGATCCTTCTACTAAAGTTAGTGCATCGTGGATAAATACAAAATTAAATCAAGGGTTAATGACTTGGCTTCAATTGTAATTGCAGTTGGTGTTTGGCACATATAGGCAGAACGAAATAACTTGGTGTTTAATTAAATCAAATCAAATGAAAAAAAGATACGTGATATTATTTTCCAGTAAACAAAAACTCTAATGCAACAAATCTAATGAGTCCATTACCGTTATAAAAATCCAAAATCTTTGGAAGGTACCATCTTCCAAAGGAATAACCGAACAAGATTACCAAATCCAATATTCAGTCAAGATGAACTCATTGTACAAGACAGATGAGCTTGATAACGCTAAGGAGAAGAAGCTATCTGAGCTTGTAAACATGAATGTGGCTAGAAATATCGCCATAGTTGTAGAAAAGGAAACGAGACGATATTCTTCTGTTATAAGAACCAATTGAAACCATCAATTGCTCTTTTTGTAATCATTTGTTTTCTTTCATGTTTATTCAAAGTTTTGACGGATGATTTTGAAGGTTGTTTAAATCATATGATTACCGAGTTTCAAAACGAAGTATGAAATTATCTATTTTATTTAATTTCCTTTTTCAAATAAAATTAATATTAATATTTTATATGTTTTTAGATTGAAAATATAACAAATGTATTTTTAGTTGAAATTAGAAAATAATTTTTTTTTCCTCTGATCTTGCGCTTGCGATAGAAAATATTAGAATAAGAGAGATAAGTTTGTTTCAAGAAAGGAGAAAATTAAAGGATATCTATTGATAAAACATAGGTATGGATAAATATTTCTCACCTTATCAACTTTATTCTTTTCCACAATTCTTCTCTTATGTTTCATTCCCCTTGACCAACTTGATTCTCTCTTGACAATTCCTTTTAACAAGGAATAAATATTGGATTCATTTTTCTATTCAACCAACTCATTTTGATTGGGCCGAGACTGTTTTATTTTGTAATTATGGACTAACCGGTTATCATCCTTTCTTCATGGGTAAATTATCCATATTTTATAGAATTGTATTTTTTTTCAATCCAAAAAATCAATAAAATCATACTACATCTTTAAAAAAAAGCAACGCTGGTTGATCTGGATGATAAATCGATCAAATAGCGTGAAGTAGTTAAAAATGTTCGATTTCAACGAGGGTAATTTGGAAGATTGAAGTGAATTCTTCAAAATTTTGTTTTTAGCCATATAATTTAATAAATCTAAATTCAATCCAAATATCAGTTCTAAAAAAATAAGAAAAAAATAGTAATAAATAACCAAGCGTCTTTTAACAAGTTTTATTTACAAAGATTTATGATGTTTTCTTATTTTTGTTTATTTATATAATACATGAGTGAAAAACCTCGGGAGAAAAGTTCTTCGATAATAAACTAACATAATTGTATTTTTTTTTTCAAGAGCTACTATCACCTTGAAAATGAGTGCCACCAGTGAGCTGAGCAATTGCATCTCTGTACAAACGCTTCTTAACTCGTGATTCCGCGGTAGAAATGCAAAATTTAATTTGAAAATGAATTTTGTTTTTTGCGTTTTCAATAAATATTTCAAATGATGTGGACAAAAAGAAACTAAAAAATCCTAGTTATTATAACAAACTGATGGACAGAAAGAAAATAGTTTGTTTATTTATTTATTTATTTCCCAAACAATGGAAAATAAGAAAAAAAATCATGTCAATTCCAAAATTATCGTTCTCTGCTGTCTTCACTTCTTCCATGTATTACGAGATACATGTTGTAAGCGCAAAACTCGTTTTTCAAACCAATCAAACCCTTTTTTTTCTCATACCATTATACTGAATAAATTCATAGAATCAATCAAAAAGTTATACGGCCTTTATATAATTAGTAAAATCAAAAACCTAATTTATAAAATAGAAAGCATATGTAAGAGGCTCCATATTTATAAGAATATTGGATGCACAAGGAGTGCTCACCTGTATCCCTTTGCATTGTATTGAAAAGTTAAGATCTGTACATTGGCGATGCATATCCAGTTTTATTAATACAGACATAATAATCCAAATTTGCAGTGCATATCATCACTGCTTAAATATAAACCAATCACAGTATTTATAGACACCTGATGCATAGTAATACCATAAATACAAGTTTAAGCATCAGTTCGCTTAACATTTGAGCATCTAAGCCTTCTTTCATCTGAAAGCAACTTTGCAAACTTCAACAGTGCTTCCCCATTTGTGCCCTCTCCTTCAACTGGCTCAAACACTCCCGTCTCCAAATTCACTCTTGATACTTGTTTCTTTATAAGAGCTTCGCCAATCTCAACCAGATTTAACAAGTTTTCCTTAGAAGAAATGTCCATGGAAGAGGTGTCACCGGTTAATGTATCATCCTATTCAATAAAAAACCATGCTCATGAGGTTAAAATTGGAATTTTCAAGTAAAACTCATCTCTACTCCTAATAAAGAAAACTGGTCATGGAGGATTCCCTCGTGTGTTGTCATTTCAACCATTATAAAAGTTACATGGATATCCTTCACTCCTATTCTATCAAATCATTATATCATGTGAATATGTGCAATCATTGTCACAGTGTGCACAACTGTTCTTTGCGATATATAAGAATAATGTAAGTGGAAGTGGCTCCTGGTACACAAAATTAATTGTAACGGAATACCTCATTAACAATAGCATACTATTTTTATTTTTTATAATTCGAAGGTGCATTTATTTATAGGTATGGTATATGTAAGTGGAAGGGTTACCTGGATCCTCAGGTACTGCTCCTCAGAATGAAGTGCTTGAAAAAGAGCTGATGCATGAATATCAACCATGTCCCCACTTGCCTGAGTAAATATATCGACTAAAGGAGTTGATCCTTTGTTACGAAGCCATCCAAGAACTCCCCAACCTTGAGCCTCCTTTGCACTATATTTGCCTTCATTTTTTGCTGATCCAGTGCCAAGTGATATCACTATAAATTTCCCATAATCTGTGGGCTCAATTGGGGCAAAAATGTCATTTCCGCTGAGTATTTCCTTTGTTACTTGGGTCATTGCTGTTAAAGTCTTTACATTTCATTTTTTTTTTTAAACATGTATGCACAATGTATTGTTTTAAAGTTAGTAATGACACATTAGTACATATGATAAATAAAAAATAGAAATAAAAAACTTACTGGATTATTTGCTGCAACACCCCCATCTACTAGATTGAAGGTCCGAGTAACTCCATTGTGTTCAGTCTCAAATGCATGTGCAGGAAGAAATGTTGGCGCTGCAGATGTGCCAATACATATATCAGATAGGAGAGCATCTTTCAGGGGTTGTGTTCTTGCCTGTTCATCAATTTGATTTTGTAAATTTGTTATATAGAAGTAATAGCATAGCATCCATGATTTATACATGCTAGTCAAAAATGACCGCTGATGGCATTAAAATTCAGGCACACTTGTTTTAAGAAAGTTCAATATATAATGCCTATGTTTGAAGTATTAAACTATCAGTGTTGATGCCAAATAATGCATGAATAGTGTTATAATTTTTCTTAAGCAGGTGGAGCTTAACAAGCTTTGAATTTCCATTTATTTCCTTAACTTCTTTAATGAAAAATCGTGATCGGCTTTTGCCAGGTTATAGAAAGAGATCAATACCTTAAACGTTGAGAAGATTGTGGGCTGAAGAAGCTTCACGTCAAAAGTAGGAATCACAACATTTGTTAGAGTTTGATGTAGCTTTGTATCTCCAAGAATTTGTCGTATTTTAGAATGCAGATAGCCTCCATCGTACTTAGGCCCAGTGAGCATGTTAGACAAACTGAGGACAGGTGATAATATCCCACTACAACAATAAACACTAAATATTTATCATTACAACATAACTGTATCTTCAAAAGAATAGTTCAATCAGTTACCTTTTCTGAGGAAATATTTTCGGACAGTTTTGTAGATAGAAATCATTAATTTCATTTGCAGCAAATAAAGGAAAGTTGTTTTTGCCAGGAGTTGTTAGCATTGCAGTCACTAATCCTCCTGTGCTTGTCCCAGCTATGACATCAAAATAGTCAACAATTCTTGCATCTTCTCCATCGAGTTCCTACAACAAAAAGATATATTCTTAGCATTTCCAATCAAGACCTCACTCTAAATCAACAAAGACCTGTAGTCTTGGGATTCCTTTTATTGCATGTTTTGTATTTAATCAACATTTATATGTAGTCATCAATTACGTAGGAGCATTAGATTAACAAATGATAATGTACAATAACAAATAAAAGATATATGATATGTGAGAGCAACTTCTTATATGTGTTCACACGTACTGATATGCCATCCACTTTTGTTCATTCTGTTGTTAAATCTTTCATAGCTCTAAAAGGCTAACAAAACTAGTTATATTATGTTGACATAATCAATAATGTCACCCTTCTTTTATTTCTCAGCATTTACGTCACAACCAACAATAACATTGCTTCATAAAAATATCATCACCTGAAGTTTTGATTCGAGAAAAGCAAGAATAGTCCCTGGTATGATACCTCTAACTCCACCACCGTCTATGCATAAAATGGTCACAATTTTTCCAAAAGAGGGTTGGGGATTAGCAATTCTTTCTTTATGAGTAATGTAATTCATTCTTCAATAAAACAAATACAGTACAATCTCATCTGTACTATTTGCATGTATTTATAGGCAAACCAAGATTAAGGAGGGAATATTTTGTTAGACTTTCTATCAGTAGGAACCACAAAGTATTAAAGGTTCGAAAAAGTAAATCAAATACATGTCATACAATAAGTTAAATAATAGGGTTGGTCCTTCTCAGTTCATTCCCATTAAGCAATAAAATTTGTAAAATAGTTTAGAAAGTAGTTCTCAGCGCCCTATTGCCCACAATTATATATATATATATATATATATATATATATATATATATAAATAAAATTCCGTGTTCATTTTTTCATGTTTGCATTTCAATATTTGTTGTAATCATGCTTTCACCAAGGTTTATTATCGACTAAGTCAATCCACATATAGAAAAGATTGTATTATTAGATATTTTGATTCATACATTCAATGCCTTATGCGAAAAGTACTTAGAAACGAGCCATTTGCTCAATATGAAAAATAAATATGCAATCTTAATTCGTAAGTGACAAGCAGTCTGAATAATTTAATTCTACTCCTCATCGTGGGACATTTTTATATTTGATGTTCTTAACTAATTATCACACGTCTGTACAATATACATCATAATAGATAAAATAATAATTCAGATTACTTGAAGGAACTTGTTTAATTGAAACAGAATTCTTGGTTGACTAAGTACATTGTCTTTCAAATTTGAAAAACATGGATTTGAAAGCTAAGCTGATGCAGACAGAAACAGTTTTAAATATTAGTTAACTGTCTATTTTAGTTATGAAAATAAGTCTCAATTAGATCAGATGTGACAGTTAATATATTGAATTGGTTATTCAAGCCAGATGTAAAATCGCTTGCACATATTTTTTATTTGTTTGTGATACAAAATGCTTCAGTTGATTATTCATTTGCCTGAACTCTATAGATAAGACAGTTCAATTTCTTCAATAAAAAGATAACAAAACAGAAGTTCGATTCAACAACTGAAGACTAGAGCAGAATGTCAAATAATTTCATTAAATATTTCAATGGCACCATGATATCTTATAATTCAAATCCCGTTTCAAATCGAAACTCTCTTTACAATTTGATATACATTTGATTCAAACTTAATTAGTTAAAACCGCAATTTACAAAATCATTCAATCAATATATTCAGTATACTTATCTGGATCCACAATTCAAATTCTAATGTTTTCTAAACAAAATAAAAATGGAATAAAAGAGAAAATTGAGTTTTATATTTTGACGTTGAAGTTTAAACATTAAATCGATTTCTAAGTGTGTAGTATGTACAACCTTTAAAATATGGATATTTTGAATCTAGATTTATGATTCAAATTTCATTTATATTTACGCTTTAAATACCATTTTGAAAACATTGCTCGATTATAAAACTTTTCAAGTTACTACTACTGTTAGCTTTACAGATACAATGGATGCTGTTAAAAGAACATAAATTAATCTTCATTAAAAATTAATAGTAATTGAATAGGTCCTCTTATCATATTATTTTTCTTCCTAAACTACTCCATCTTTTCTTTAATAATATTCTTCTATTTATAACCCCATTAAACTTGAGATTTTCCAATTCAATATCTGAAATAAAAGATCCATTATTTAATGTAAAAGAAATAAATTATGATGAAAAAATGTTGAGAATAAATCAAATTCCAAATCTCTACTTGCAGATTTAACAAACCCCATATCAGACCCTAAAACCTTCATCCTACAAAATAAAACCTAAATCAAAACTAAAACTTTAAAATCATTTAACATTGTTAAAATCTTCAATATAGAAAATCAAATTCGAACTTGAATTGAATAAAATCGTTATTAGTCTTCAAACTCTAATGAAAATTATTCTCTTCAAAATTTTCTCGGTTATTCTTAGATTTTGCTTAGGCTTTGTGCCAGACTGCTAGTGTTCTTTATTCACCATATTGAGCATGCATTTTTCCCTCTTGATTTTCCCACAAATTTGTGTTCTGCAAGATAAAAGAAGAGAATGAAATATAAAGTTATGAACACGAAGGCAAAGCTGGTAAGAAAAGGTATATTTAGAGCATTGTTACCGACACTCCACTTTTGGATATGATGGGGTCATTTTTTTTAAAAACAAAATTTTACCACAAGGGTTACTAATAAAAATAGCCCTTCATAAAATTACAATTTAAATTGATCAATTTTCCCCTTTCTTTTTTTTTACCCTAATTCCTTTAATCTTCGTTAATCTTCTTCTTTAATCTGTAAACCAAATCAATAATTAATAGGAAAATCAATGTAGATGAAATTCCAAATGAGAAAGAAACAAGGTATATCTTACTCAAGAAAGCATTGTAACGTAAATTTTGTTCAACAAAACAATCGGATTAAAAAAAATTCTAGGATTTTGTAGGTAAGATTTAACGTGTTTGTTGACCAGAAAAATCAATATATAGTTTGAAATAAAGTTCGGAAAGTGACGACCGAAATGAATAATTTAATTCGACGGCCCCCCGTTGTTTGACTTTTTTAATTTCGACAACATATTGATTAATTTTTGGTTTTAGTCTGGCATACACCCATCGAATTTCATACATTTTTTAAAATTAAAATTTAGTTCAAATTCATTTTTTCCTTGGTATTTTTGGTTCTCATCATTTTTTTTTATAAAAGCAGAGAAAGAGAAAGAGTTACTTTGGATGTTTACTGTTTGCCGTAGAGTTTTAAAGCTTTATCCAAATGCAAAATAGAAAAAGATGCTAACTTTAATTACAGGCTGTGTACCCCTCAATCAATCTTATTAAACATAAAGTGCTCGTATAATTTGACACCCTCATATACAAAATTGGAGTGTCGGTAACAATATTCGTATGTTAGTACATTTACTAAATTGTTTAACTGAATCATTTTCCTCTTTAACAATTATGATATTCAACTACGTTTGCCTTGTAATTTGCCCACCCTTGGTACTTTTTATGTTCATTCAATAACAACCGATAAAATCATACACCATATAAATATTTTCTAACAGGAGATTAAAGGACAGATTTGATTTGTTGTCACAAGCTTTGTGTGCTCCCTGTCATAAATTACTCTTATCCATTCATAAAATCAAAGTCAAAAAAAAATAAAGATTGATAGATGGGTGACAATGAAGCGTAGATTTGATAAAGAAAAATCGACGCACAATAATGATTTGGGACGGAGCACAAAATTTTGATCCCCGGAGTGAAAAGTATGAATTTCATCACAGTGGTATTCTTTTTTTATAAGAACAATCTACAAAATATTAGTTAGATGCATTTAAGAAGAACTAACATAAAATCTAGGTAATCATGCATACAGATTTCATGCAAAATGGGGACCTGCGATTATTGTTGAGGTGTGACTTTCGTCACTCAGATCCCTCCATTCCCTCCCTTCTAACACCCATCATGCTCGCTTCTCATCATGTCTCCCCACCGACTTTCTGCTGCACTCCACTATTTCTCCAACTCTCCTCCTGTTCGACTATCACCAGCCTCCTCATTGTTTCAAGTTAGGATTTATGATTAATGACATAAAATTAATGACATCCTCACTTCTCCAGTCGATGTCAGTGCCACGACTACGTCAGCTCCAACTCACCCCCCTAAAGCTACCGTGATGCCAACCACCTTCATGGTGTATGCCTTCTGCTACAAAACCCTTTTCCTCTTAATCAGATATGCGCTTTATTCCCTGCTGCCCTCACCTGAAGCTGCTGCTCATTCCTTGACCGATTTGACCTCCTTTCCGCTTTCTCAGGCTCTAGTACTCTCCTTCAGCCTTTGCTGCAATGTCCTCTTGCTGATGTTGAGACTTGTTCTGATCCTTTGGTGCAAGCTGACTTGAGTTGCTCCAGTTTTGAGGATTTCGGTCAATGGCAACCCGCTATATGCATATACTGCTCACTCAAGAACTGATTTTTCTTCCCTAGAAGATAACGGTGTCGGTGTTGGTATTAATTTATCGTCGAAAGTTGTTGGTTTATGTTGGCAATGATTATACTCCTCCCTGTATAGCTAAGCCAGTGTGGTCTTTTTATTGGAAGTTTGATCTTGTTTTTAATGGTGGTGACCTTGTAGCAATGCTGGAAGTTGTTATGGATGGTACTATTATTGAAAAGACCACGTAGTCGGGTTTTTTCTCAACCAGAAACTACCATATATCGTGGTGTCTTCCCACCTTAAGTGTCTAAAGAAGTTATCGATATCTGTTAAGGTTAATACCAACAAATCCTTAGTTTTCTTCAAGTTTTCATGTGAGGAGAATAGACACTGTATTCCTGAGGTTATTTCATAGTCGTTAGGGGCAAAGTATTTGTCATTACTGAGTGCACTCCCTCCATGGATAAGGTATGTGAATAGGTCTGTTTCGTTCCAGTTTGGATACATATCTATAAAACAGAAAATTATTGTCAAGGACAAAATTTCTCAGCATTTTAGCTTCAACAACAAACCTTCAGTATTTTAGTCTGAAATGACAACTTTCTTTAGGTATCAGTTTTTAGTTATTGATAGCAGTTTTTAGGTATCAGTTTATAGTTATCGGTAGCAGTTTTTAGTTCGGTGGCAGTTTTGGAAGAATGTTTGTCCTTATGATTAGTTTTTAGGAGAATATTTGTCCTTGTGGTTAAAATATTAAGATCGTGTCCTTGAGGCTAAAAATATATAAATTTTTGTCTTTTAAATTAATTCTCCCTTTATAAAATCCCTTCAATTACTTGGACTTTAATTGGAATTGATTGGTCAGTCTATCATGTTGAAAAGTTGTTTGCCAATACAAATTATATGGAGTGCTTGGAAAGATTTGAGTATGTCAAGGTTCTTATTGAAGCGTCTCCTAATCATGTCTTGTCTTACTTTCCCCCTATGCTTTTAGAGATTGGTCACACTGCCTAAATTAATGTTTAGGACAAAATTTCTCAGCATTTCAGCCTCAAGGACAGACCTTCAATATTTTAACATGAAAGACAATTTTCTTTAGATATCAGTTTTTAGTTATTAATAGCAGTTTTTAGGTATCAATTTGTAGTTATCGGTAGCAGTTTTTAGTTCGGTAGCAGTTTTGGAAAAATGTTTGCCCTTATGATTAATTTTAGAAGAATGTTTATCCTTATGATTAATTTTTAGAAGAATGTTTGTCTCTGTGGTTAAAATATTGAGATCGTGTCCTTGAGGCTAAAAATATATAAATTTTTGTTCTTTAAATTAATTCCCCCTTTATAAAATCCCTTCAATTACTTGGACCTTAATTGGAATTGATTGGTCAGTCTATCATGTTGAAAAGTTGTTTGCTAATACAAATTATATGGAGTGCTTGGAAAGATTTGAGTATGTCAAGGTTCTTATTGAAGCGTATCCTAATCATGTCTTGTCTTACTTTCCCCCTATGCTTTTAGAGATTGGTCACACTGCCTAACTTAATGTTTATTATGATTGAAAATCAGATATTTACACATCTTGTCAAGTCCTTGATCATAACAAAATTGGTTGTTCTCTTGCCCTTTCCACTAGGTTGATCTCTCTTGAGCACCCTTTTCGTAACCTATCATGAGGTTTGTTCCTCCTGCCACGGTTCCATCTGTTTATCTTAATTCTAGAAGTATCCCTGCCTTACAGTAGTGCTGGCGAGCCCCTGTGGTGACCTTGCTTGTTTAGCGTCTACCTCGTCAGTTTCAGTGATTGGCACTAAAATTGCTCATGCCACAGCTCCTCCTCCTATGATACAACCACCCACCCTAGTTACTACTCTTATGGACACATCTGCTCCTTTCGCTTCTCCCATTATGCAACTCTTGAGCTTGATAACCTGAATGAGAAAATGGTATGAGCAATGTGTCCCCCTTTCCTCTCCACTTCTGCTGCCTTGATTGCCTGACCTCCTATCCTTTCTATTTCTGAGCTGATTCTGGTCGCCTCTAATCCTTTTTTATTTAATGATGATGTTTGTTCCTTTTCTACTGATTATCGTATTAAACTCACTGGCTGGGATAAGGACGAAGGCACTTAGCAACAGTTTGCTACTGATACGCATTTTACCTCAGCTCATGACTGCTACCACAAATGGTTTCTAATGCTAATAATGATTATAGAATGCTTTGTTACTACTCTATGGTAGGCGATGAATTGTCTTTTAAGTACTACTAGACTGGCTGGTAAGCACAACAGTAAATTATTTCTAGAGGATGTTTGGAATAGAAGCTTCACACTCTCCGGAGTTGTCAGTCTGTTATCGTAATCCTTTTAGGTGGTTCACTGCCATGATAGACAAAATCTAGTTTGGACCTTTTGTTGTTTTTTGGGTTATTACTATGTTATCTATTTTTGTCTTTTTGGTTTGTTGGAAGAAGCTTGTTTCTCCATTTTACTGCTTCACTCATGTACTACTAAAACCTATTATTCTTTTGAATATAACTGGTAGAGGCTCATTAAACCTCACTCTTGTGAAAAAAGACTAAACAGCATATTACACACGTTATGTGCACATGTGATACTAATTTAAACAGAAGGGGAAAAAATCATATCTAAACTTTGATAAAATTGGCATTTTTGCTACTAATAATCATGCATCATATTGATTATTCTACAAGACTGTTAATCCTCAAAACAAGGTTATCTTGTATTTACGTAGGAGGATGAAGTGTGTAGAATGTAAGGGCGTATCTGGAATCTTAAAGAAAATCACTTGTAGTTGAGTGAGTTAATTTTAGTTATTACTTACTGCTAATGGAGCACAATGAATTGGAGTAGCACTTTGCTAGTGAGGTTGCAAATGAAAATTTGCATAATAAACATATATTATCTTTTATATTAATATGTTTTTCTAAACTGGCCCCAAGTATTACAAGGGATTCTAAATAAGACACACTGATCTCAATATTCTAAAAAAAACTCCTAAAGTCGTATGAAGGCTTCAAATCTTGATCTTTTTAATTGTCCCCCAAAATCATCGTTGATTTTAAATATCTTCAATTGCTATAAAAAAAAGATTATGTTAGCATGTGTCCATTCAGTACACGCTAACAAGAAAAACACCGAAAAAGTTGCAAGATGAAACCACCATTACTAATTAATATGGATACATAATCTATGAATACTTAGATATAATTACATCATTCTTATTAGTGATCAACTAATAAGAAAAACACCGAAAAAGTTGCAAGATGAAACCACCATTACAGATTAATATGGATACATAATCTGTGAATACTTAGATATAATTACATCATTCTTATTAGTAATAAAAAAAAACAAGTAATCCATCCCACTTAAACCGTTTATTCATTTTATATTATGATGATGTCATCACCCATAATAAAAACAAAATTGAGTTTTGTATATCTTTTAGGGTTTCAACCTTTGTAACAACAAAAAAATCTAATTTTAGAAAATCTTTTATGAATTTGAATTTCATATGTGCATCGCGTATTATTATAAAGCCAGTGATGTTTATGGTTCAAGAATGGATACGGTTTCACTTCAAATTTCCTATGAACGCATGTCGTATCCTGAAAATTGAGTGAAATGGAAATGAAATAAAAGAAAGGTAAAGTAGGAAATGGAAATATAGGAAATTGCTTTGCTTAACCGTGAAAGAATAGGGAACGGAATTCAGAAATAAATTATGAAGGGTTGAAGTGTATATAGTGGTTAAGAATTAGAAGGTGAACTACCAAAAAAGCCTATATGTATATATTTCCAAACCATAATATTACTTAAAATTAGGATCTAACAATTAAACTTTCTTTAGAAATTCAAAACGCTGGACAAATATTACCAAATCTTAATATCACTTATCTAACAAATAAACTTTCTTTACTCTTTATTAATTAATAAAAGAAAAAAAAATCAAACTAACCAAAAATTAGATGTTGTTATTTAGAAATAAAAATTCAAACTAACTTAAAAACAAAAATTCAAACTAACGAAAGATTAGATGTTGTAACTTAGAAATAAATATTCAAACTAATTTAAAAACAAAAATTCAAACTAACAATTCATGCACAAAATTTGTAGAAAAATAATTCACGTGCGAAGCGCATGCGGTAACGCTCTTTCTCATAATTATATCAGTTTAGCCATCATGATTAATATTAACCATTTTAGATGCAAAATAAAGTCACTAGGATGATATTTAAATTGATTTCTCAAACAACTTCATTTTTTTTGACTAATCAAACATCTCACTTCTAAACTTGTTTATACGATGAGCATGAAACAAAAACTATGAACAAAATATGTGATATCAATATTACATATTCTCCATCATTCTACCCTTTATTTATTTTATGATTTTTAAATAAATGACGGAATGTGGAAGAATATGTAATATTGATATTACATATTCTCCCACATTCTGTCATTTATTTCAAATATGATTTTAATCAAGAAACAAATAGATACGTACCGTTTATGACCACATTATGTTAACTAAAAACTTATATGAACTTATATATAATATTAACATCTAAATAATATTCACACGCATGCACTATGTATATATATATATAAGAGATACATAAAACTTACAATGATCTTAAGTGGTTTATATAAAATATCAATACTAAGAAAAGTTATTTTTAAAACATTGTAATTTAAGGGATCAATGTAGTAATCATAATAAAGTTAGGTGGCCTAAATGCAAAATCAAGATTATATGGCCTTATTTAAATTTTATTATGACTATGTAGGCCTGTCAATAGATATCCGAAAAATCTGAAATCCATCCGGATCCGGATCCGAAAAAACGGATATTATCTGATATCCGAAAAGCAGATGCGGATATCCGATATCCGAAAAGAAAATCGGATGCGGATGCGGATGCGGATGCGGATGCGGATGCGGATATGGGCATATCCGTATCCGAAAAACATTCGTTAGATCCGAAATTAATTATAATAAAAATTATTATTATTGATTTATTATTTTAAGATGATCCTAAGTTATAGTTAAAATATATTTAGAAATGAATTGGCCCAAGCCCAAATTGCTCAAGAAAGAAAGTAAAGCCTAACTAAGCAAGTAACAATAAGTCACGTAACTCACATTTTCACTTTCCTATTTCAATTTTCAAACCCTTATTTCTATTTCCTCAGCCGTTTCCAATTTCAAACCCTAAATTGCTCTCGCGCTCCGCCTTTTGTCGCTGCTCCGCCTCGTTCAGCTCACCTCGTCGTCGTCGCGCTCACCTCGTTCAGCTCTGATCCAAGTGTCACAGCCCTGCTTTGCTCCGATCCAAGTATCGAAGATCCACCTCGTTTGTCACAGCTCCGCCTCGCATAGCACTGCTCTCTGCTCACGCTCGGCTTTGCTCACGCTTTACTGCTGTTGCTCTTCACTTTGGTATACAGTTTGAAACTTAATTTTTTTTGCTCTTATTTCATATTGTTTTAATACCAGAATGAATGGATCAGTATCCTGCATAATATACAAATGTTCTACAGATAATTAAGTTATCTCAAAAATTTAATAAGCATTAAAATATTGGTAAATAGAACTTGGAAGATGATATGAGATGTTGAGATATAGCAAATGACATCTGTTAGGATTTGCAGCAGCCTGTGGCAATAATTTTTTCCCCCTCAATTGACAAATTTGGCAACTTTACCAAATTGCAGGCCAACCTTGAATCATCATTCATGTGAAATAGATTCTTGATGACAATATCAATCTAAATTTATGTTAGAGGAATATGTATGTTATTTGGTTTATTAACTGATATTTGATTTTCTAGTGTGCTATACTTTGTATTTTGTTTAGATTATTAGTTACTTTATATGGGATGGCTAAGATGAAAACATATGAGAACTGAAAACAAATATTATCTATTGTTTTTGTTTGTTTTTGTTTATTTGAATTGTTGTAATATCGTACGAACTTGTTTGACATTATGTATGTAGTTATTTTGTCATTTGAATTGTTGTAATATCGTATGAATTTGTTTGACATTATGTGTGTTGCTATTTTGTCATTTGAAAAACTGATTAGTATTGTAGTTTGTGTGTATTGTCATTTGAGAAAGTGATTGTTTTAGCTATTATGTTTTAGTTCAAAAATATTAGCATAATAAAAATCTTATTCAATTTTGGATGCGGATATTTCGAATATTTTCGAATATCCAAAAATATCAGCTTTTTATTTTCGGATGCGGATATTTTCGGATATCCGAAAAATATCCGCGGATGCGGATGTTAATTCTCTGATATCCATGAATATCGGATGCGTATTCGGATGTGGATTTAAATTTTCAGATGCAGATGCGGATACAGCCATATCCACATCTGTTTGCATCCGTTGACAGCCCTATGACTATGGGAGGCAATGGAAAAAAATGGTTCTAACCAATGCAAATTGACGATTGGGCTCAACAGAACTATAGCACACTATATATCCTTGTGGTTGGCTTCAGTTACTTGCAATAAATAAGGGCAAAGAAGTAAATGGGTAACCTTAGCATGTGCTAATTGAGTACATATTAACATTTTCCTTATCGAAATGATGGATTTTTGCTAAATTATATATGTGTATATGTGTGTATGTGTGTGTTTTTATATCTTTTGCCCTTAGGTCCATTCTAACATTATATTACATTACACAAGTATAATTTACTTTATATCCAAACATAATTAATAAAAGGGATCTTTCTCCAATTTTGAACTTAATTAATTTCTTTCTTCTTTTTAATATGTGCTCTATATGTTGGGAGCACATATTAACATTTTTCGTACAACATATAAACACTATCTGACAATCTTACTCAAGATATGTTTTATATTCTTTCGTTTTTTTGTTTATAAATATATTAACAAGCGTGGCTTCTAACCTAACTTTCATCGAATATTTGTACAAACTATTGATATCAAATAAGAGTAATTACACTTCCAATTGCCAACTAAATTATCAATTGCCTATTCAATTTCATAATGGACAATTAGCAATGCACCAATAATATGCACTTGATTGTCAATTTATTTTCTAATATAAAAATGTTAACATAATTTACTTGTAAAATGGCGAGAGCAAAATCAAATAAAGTTAGAAGAATAAAATATGTATTAAGTATGGTTGAACCCACAAATTGCTCAAGCAACTGAGTTGCTAATTTTTTATATTTCAATTGACAATTGACCAATTGTCACATGGGGTTCACCTATTGCATTGTCAAGTTACACGAGTGCGTTATTTATTCCATTTTAAATTGACAATTATTTTAGCAGTTGATTCATGACCAATTGATCCAAGTCTTGCAGAAACATGCTAGAGCTGTAACTGCAAAAAAATTCACTGTGATTAGTCTCTAGCTTCGGAACCTTCATCATCTCTCTTGTTCTAATTGATACCTTTCTAATTCAATAAGACATTAGTTGCAAAAACCTGTAGAAGGAAAGTATCATTGTATACAACATCAATAAACAAAACCAAAGCTGAGCTGTGTGCTATCCTTTTCACTTCTAGTTGACTTTCTTCTAGGACTTTGCTGGATCCCTTATTGACCATTAAGCTCAGGGAAAACAATAAATTCAAACATGCTCTCTAGGGCAAATAATCACCCGGTCCCAACTTTTCATAGTCCCAAGGACCCCCTAAAATCCACCCCTCCATTTCTTAATTTCTTAATTTTTAAGAAATAAAAAAATAGAAGAAGAATGGTGTAGATTTGATTGGTCCATGGAGACTGTGGAAAATGAGACGGGGGATTTGAACCCGCCATCTAGCAATAATAATATTAGAAACCTAGCTTAAGTACATTGAGGTATGATGTTCAACATATGTTAACCAAAATATTAAATAAAAACAAAAGCGAGAAGCTATTGGGATACAAAATAAAACTCAAAATTTGATACAATGAGTATTTTACATTGGATCTTTTTGTCTTTACATAGAAGGTGAAAATCAAAAGAAGATCCAATGATTAAGATCTTTTGTGCCACCGATTTGTGTTCAAATAGAATTTCCCAAATAAAAATAAAAATAGAAACTTCAACACTAAAAATAAAATAAGCATAGACCAATTTAAACTCTTAATTGCAGAAAAAACATTCTTTTATCGCCAAAATGAAGGATAAAGTATATATTTGGGAGACTCAAACCTTGAGTACTTCTAGACACACATTTAATCCTTGAAACCTCATGATAAAACCTGGCATCAAACCGAAACTCTCTTTCTTCTGATTCAACTGAACTTTCTGGTAAACTTTTACTGCAAGCAATCGTTTGGATCTTCCTCATCTGATTCGAATTCAACCTGTTATAAGTAATTATCTAAATTTAGTTTATTTTCCCTATCTTTGAGAAACATTGTAAGTTAGTATGGCATTGTACATTCAATCATCACTCCTTGAATTTCAGATTATATTTATATCAGCACGAAGTGAAATAGTCTACAACTGTATTACACATCAAACTCAAACATTGCTAAAGATCATTTCCTCACGGTCAAAGCATTACTCCTAGGTTTGACATAAAATATTATATCAATATTTTATATGAAATGTGGTAATAGACAGAAGGCCACCTGGATCCTTAATTAATGATCAAATTTAATGGCAATAGCAGCTAAATAAATTTTCCTAAACAAGCTTGCATTTACTATAAGCATATATAAACGAGTACACTCACATTGTCATCCTTATACCACTTTCCAAAGCCATCTCTTTTCCAACCAGCTGAAATAAACTTGAGCTCTTTTTCTCTACGGACACGTAATGTCTCATTCCACTCTAAGAGCAACTTGTTAGAATCCTTATTAATCACCACACTTCCAGATTCTTTCATTTTGGAAGTCCCTTCAAACTCGACTTTCGTATCAGAAATAGAAGCTGCATTTGCTGTTTCGGAGTATGAAAATTGTTTTGAACTTTGATTCCAGAATCTTTTGCATTGTGCTTCAAGTATGGCTTTTCTTGTTTGCTCGATTAATGGTTGATTTTTGGCTTTGGATTCTTTCGATGATCCAATAATACCGCTACTAGCTGTAGAATCAGGAGACAACGCTATCCTTTTGGTTACTTCTTCTTTTATTGACATCTCCCGCTCCTTTATCCTGGAAGCAGCAGCAATATGTCGGGATCCCTTCGCATGCAACTGTTAAATTACATATAAACCTAATCATAGTGCAGAAGATATAGTGGGGAAAACAAATGATTGATAACAACGAAAAGAAATACGAACTGGTAATATTTTTCCAAGCTCTGAAAACTATAATGATAAAGGAAAATATGAAGTTGCAATATGTAGCCAATAGAGACAAATTTGCCTGCATAGATAAGCAAATCAGAACTCAAATCTAGACGTTTAGGCCATGCAAATTGAATTTTGCATGGGCTCGACTCCAAGTCTTAGGCCAAAGATGACCAAATCCAATTATTTTTTAATGAATAAACAAACCCAATTTATCAGCAAAATCATAAGATAAGTTGGAAGAACTGGGACAAGATAACTGCATTTATCCCAATTTCAAAGTTCAGAATCTTAATTGACAAGAATCATTCTGCCTCAGGACAAAGAATGCCATGACATGTATAACTGATTTAAAAGGACATAACACATGGCACAAGACTTCTCATTATGTAAGAGTTAGAAGGAACTAGCCTATCTTGAATGTAATAAATATTCCAACGGATCATGAATGTGACTCGAATCCGCAATTGGTGGAATTACATTGATTTCTTTAATCAGAATGTCAAACCTATGTTCAGATGTAGGATTGTATGCCTGTATTGTTTAGACAAAATCAATTTAGTCTATACCTCTCTTTTTCCTCTGGTTATGCATTTTTCTTCTCCCAAACAAGTTTTGGTAAAGGATACTACTATCCTTGCTTATGGCTCAAATGCAAGATAGCATATTATGATTCTCTCTTCCAAGTTCCATCTCGACTTGGCCATAGAGATTCAATATTCAATTTGTTTCTTAATGAATCTGTTGCTTAGTTTTCTTGCAATAATAAAATAGACTGGCCCGCATTGTGCGACCGGCCTGCATTTGATTCAAGCCGTCCGCGCCCTTGCCTGCATCCAAGCTAGCACCCTGGCTCAGATGTTTCCTAAAGCTAGTGTCCGTGCTTGCATGGTGTCATGAAGCCCGCAACCGGCTTCGAGCGGTCTTGTTTCTCATCAAAGCTGCCCCCGCCCGAATACGTCGCTCGCACAAACCCGCAAAGCACGACATGCGCCATGCCTCTCATCCACCAAGTGGCCTGGCCAACGGTTTACTCTCCAGCAGGGTCCCCACCCGTTTTCCTCATGGACCGCTCGCACCTTCTGAAGCTCTCTTGTCTTGATTCGGCAGGCTTTGGTCATAGACATCTCACTGCCTCTGCAAAAGGAAGCTTCGCACGCACTGTTCCTTTGAAAAGACTGACACAAACGACACTGTTCATCTGACAAAAGCACCACTGAAACCATTGCATTTCCTTTCTGCCACTATGGCAACACACCCCTGCTCAAACACTACATGATCTCATGTCGCTTGTCCCTGATCAAAACATGCTCAAAGTACGGTCGGTCAGCTGGCAATCATTTCAACCATACACTCCAATGGGCACTCCAGCTGTCATGCGTCAGGCCGAGCGACACGATCAATGGTCCAGCGTGATTTCAATGGCTCAACTGCGCAATCTCAAGGATTTAACATAGATTCCAACAGTTATAAATACATCAAAACATGCATTTGCGAGGGTTGAAGGACACAACCTCTCAAGTATTTTCCTTTCTTGTCATTATCTCTTGTAATCCAAGAATTTGTAAAAAAAAACAAAGCATAGTGAATGTATATCAATTTAGATTGAACCACTTTAAACCTTGTATCTCTTTACTTTTAAACGTATTTTACTTTCTCATTCTACATTTTAAATCAAGATGTTAGCAACATTTGCTGATATCATATCTTAATCATAATTCCGAGGTTGGTTGAACTTTTAGTCAGCATAATCGATTTATTCTCATGAATCAACACCATGCTTGAATTCATAACGCACTTCTTAACTCGCATATGCATGATCAACACTTTCGCTTAAGGTCTCAATCTCTGCCACAACATTGGTTACATCTTTGGTTCGTGGTCAGTCATGACAAAGAAAGCATGCAGTTAGCTAATCTAGCAATAACTTAACATTAGCAACAACCATTTCAGAGTCTGACCAAACATTCTCGTTAGAAAATTAATACCTGGAAAAGTAGCATCTAGAATATAGGAAAAGACTTCCAAAGTACACTTTCCCAGCACGTATAATATGTCTGAATTTAGTGCTAACTGGGAATGGTTTTATATTATCAAGGGTTAAGGTATTCATCTATGACTACGCACACAATTTATAATAAAGTACACAGTGCAATTAAAACCTACCTGTGTCATTTAAGCATGTACCACCAACCTTAAATATAAATAACAGATAGTGACAACTTGGAATTAATCACCCAAAACAACAAGGAATTCTGATTATGGTGTAAATCGATCGGACTGAACCGAACAGAGGTGTGTTCAGTTTCTGTCTTAAATGAAATCGGATCATACATGGACCAGACGGGATTTATGCTCGTATAAATTTTATTGTCCTAATTCATGTCCTAAATAAAATCGGGCGGACACGAATGGACGTTTTTCGGCCACGGACTCGAACGAACACGGACGGACATTGCTATTTACATTTTTTTTAAGTAGAGTTTCTATCAATTATACTATTTTTATCAATTTTATCAATATGCACTGAAATATAAGCATTTTATGAATCTTCACTCAATCAACCAACCAAACAGTTGCCATAAATATTTTGAAAAGCATAATGGATATACTAAATTATAATAAATTCAGACGAATTCAAACGAACACGGATTGGACGAGTTTTTTGCTCGTACAAATTTTGTTGTCATAATTCATGTCCTAAATGAAAATCGAACGGACTCGGACGGACATTTTTGGGTCACGGACTCGACCGAACATCGGACACTCGTACAAAATTAACAGCTCTAATTTTGATATACGCTCTTACGTAGTCAAGCTTTGATCCATTTTGACAAGAAATAAAATATCATCATTTGATGCACATGAAATTATTGGCATAAATACAACATTTATAAACTAGTTAAAGATGTAATCACCTAATATATCAAGGCTGCTAAAAATTTAAAGTGAACTTTATCTCTGAATACACAATTTTACTAGTTTATCAAAAGAGGAATTTTACAACCGATGGCAACTACAACAACGGAATTTTTTAAACCCAAAACAACAAAATCGAGGATCTATTTGGTACTCGTGGAGATTAACCGAATATAATCATATATACATATATATATAATATGTGTGAGTGTGTGTGCGCACGTGTATATAACATGTACACACACATACACAAACACACACATATACGTATACTAATATGGATATGTATATGTATAAATGTATGTATTAAGGTTCGAGATCTTGATTTCGGTGTCATTTTCGATATTTTATAATTTTAGAAATTTTGATCTAATTCGTAAATTTCGGGAGTTTCGGTTTCAGATTTGATTATTTGTTTTTCATATGATTACACGTATATTTGATTAATTAATTGAAACAAGATGTGTGTTTATCTTTAATTGAAAAATAAGATATAAACGAACAATATTGATTAATTATAAATATTTATAACACTAACAAATATTTTATATACTTCGTATTAACATTTTTAGTTACGCTGATATATATTTTGTAATTTCGCATATTTACGAAGTTAAAATTTTAGATTTTGAATATCTATATGGTTTAAACTCAAATTAATTCCTTTTTTATTCTATAAAATTTGAATTTTAGTAGTTATTTTATTGAACCGTTGTTTTGATATGGTTTTATTTCGGTTTCGGTCTCTACTGAAACGGGAACGGTATGATATTGATCAACAAATCACAAGACAACCAATCAGGTTTAAATTTAATGGCTGACCAAAGCAAAGAAACTCAACCAATTACATAAACAAATCCACCCATCACCACTTCATTGTGATGCAAGGTTGGTGGAAACCTGACATGAATAAAGCTTCAGACTCGAACCTATTCTTCACAACTATTCATTCGGGACAAAAGAGAAACTAGTAGAAAAAGAAACACAAAACAGGAACACAAACATTTTTTATTTAATACTCAATTGAATAATTCAAAAGCATACATGAGTTTTTACCGTCTACTGAATATTTGAAAAAAAAAAGCAAAAAGGCAAAACCACAATTATGTAGTTTTATCCACTAACTAAAATTATCGATGATTGGAACAAAATTGACAAAATTATTAACTGCATCAAATGTGAATGATTAATTTAAAGTAAATAATAGTTTTGTTTTTAATTCTTTTTCTTCTTCTGAGTAAGCCATAGAAAAAAAAATGAAAACGTTAATCTTTCCAATGTCACGCATCAATTTACCCTTCTGAAGGGGAAAACTTTCCCTTTAATTCGGCAACATTACTCTTTCCAATGTCACGCATCAATTTACCCTTCTGAAGGGGAAAACATTCCCTTTAATTTGGCTATAATCATGCTCATGTATGAAAAATAAACAACTAAATATTCCACCACTAGAATCAAATATCAAATATGAGTATAATGCCTTCATACATTGTTATCAAAAATCTTAAAATCTTACGATTTAAATACCGTTTTGGATCGGATCCCTCTTCTTCCGATTCAATTTATATTCCGATTCAACCTCATTTAAAATCGCAGTTGAGAAAAATTATTCGATACATATTTATATATTCAATATGCTTATTTGAACCTACAATTCTAATTCTAGTGTTTTCTAAACAAAATAAAAATGAAACTAAAGAAAAAACTAATTTTTAAGTTTAGATGTAAAAGTTTAAACATCATAATCAATTTCAAAGTATGTACAAACTTTAAAATATGGACATTTTAAATCTACGATTTATGATTTAAATCCCGTTTCGATTTAAAATTTGAACTTTACGTTTTACGATTTGAATCGCATTTTGATAACCTTGCCTTCATATCTTTTAAAGTTAATGCTCACTATACTCCAAGCAAACAAACATCTATATTTCATATTATCGAACAATTTATCCTCAAAACTCGTTTTTTTCAAATATAATACAAAGATTGAAAACTACAATATAGTTGTGGCTGTAAGATAAAGATTGAGGTCAATGTTCTTGAGAAGGTAGAGGATAAAAGAGGATAGTTGAAACTTGTATAAAAATTTATCAACAACATGCATTTTTTAACAAGATTAACATTTTCGTCAATCGCCAAAAACTGAGATTGTTTATTAGTCCAATTCAATCTGAGGCTATTTTCAAAAAGTTGATATACGTTGAACTTCATCTATTACAACTCTAAGATCAAATATCTCATTAAGATTGTGTTGAGATTGAAATTCCTCATAGTGACAAGGATAGTGAGGGTCAAAGGCATATTTTCATTAACAATTCGATTGAGCTTATCAACTATAATTTGAAGTTGTACCTTCATCTCCCACCCATCTGTTTATAGCTATGAAGCATGGGTGCGGGTACGGATGCGAGGGTGCGTGATACGGAGATACGGAAATTCGGCAAATTCAAAAAAATGGGGATTCAGGTGCGGGGGATACGGCAAATTAAAAATATTTATATATATATATATATATATATATATAATATTAAATAAAAGACATAGTCATCATCTTGGATAATCATAAAAAACATAATATTAAATATTCATTTGACACTTAAAAGTTGGTCTGAAATACACTCAGTTGGTCTGAAATACACTCAATTGGTATGTAATGGTTTCCTTTCCAGGTAAGACCACTAGATTAGATTTGAAAACATTCATTAGCTACTAGTCAGGTCACATTGCAATCAGTACTCAAATGATTCTGCAGTTCCTAGCATTTGTTTATGTACTGTACAGCTGTACTTAATGACAACTTGTTCTTTAAGTGAGAAGCCTGAAGCTTGTTTTTACTTTCCAATGACAACTTGTTAGATTAAATTGAATATGTAACATACTTGGTTGCACCTGGTAAAACATTTAATCAAATGATTGTTCGAGAACAGAAAACACAAATTGATCTGATGCTAGCAGTTCAAATTGATCTGACTACACAATCAAATTTCCACTCTGTAAAAAACATGAGAGCCCTTATTATCATTAGATATATTGTAAACAAAATCCAGTAACTTTGTATTGCATCTGTGTATAATTATTATTTTACTTTCAGCATACTTTCTCTTTCAAAAATTCGACGTCTTACAAAATAAAACTAAAATCAACAAAAGCAACAAAATGTGATATATAGTGTAACAGAACTTACCAGGTCTGAGGAGCGAAGTCGGGCTGATGAGAATAGAATGGCAACGGCGAGAAGAGAAGACGAAGTCGGGCTAAGGAGCGGCGGCAGCGGCGGGCTGAGGAGCGGCGGCGGCGATGGTTGTCAGCGACGGCGAGAAGACGAAGTCTGGAGATTAGGGTTTTCGTGTTTTTTCTCTCGATCGATTTAGAAAAGGGTTTGTGTATTATTATTTTTTAAAATGCTGTAAAATTACACTTTCTGCCCCTCCCGCACACCATTTGGCGCACCCCCACGAATCGGCACCTTGGAATACGGGGATACGCCACCAGACGCACCCCGTACGCACCGCGGCGCACCCCCGCACGCGTGGCGCACGCGACACGCGCTTCTTCACCTAAGTGAAGTATCCCTGCTACGTAGGTTTATAGAGGTCGACAAGAGACAAAAACCTTCTAATATCTTTATGTAGAAAAAACTTTGATATGGGTTTGAATTTTGAATACATGATTGTTAGATCGGCGACAAAGAAAATCTCAAGCTCTAAACCAACAGATGCATTTGTGCAAATAAAGAGTATAGACTAGATACCAAGTCCTTGTAATTATTTACACGGAATAAAAGAAAAAATAATAGAGATAGAAATATGAAGAAATGATACTTTATTTGATAATATATTGAATTGCTTAAAAGCATAATGAGTTTTTACAATGAAGCCCTTCATACGATCTTTATTTATTTTTTACCTTGACATGATCTACCATTTGGCTGACTCACCATACAACCAACATCTGTACCAAATGCTCGACATGGATACCCTTATCAGAACAAGATCATCAAGTGTGATTGCTTATAAAAACATAAATTTAAATTGTTCCTCCCTTTTCCTAGCCTTTTCAACTTACATTCTAGGTTTATAAACCATTTAGTGAATTTAGCGATGGAAGTAATATTTTTAGTGCATAAAAAAGGTCAGTTCTATTTTGATCCACGTTATTGCTACTCAAAACATGGATACAATTCATGCAACCCAAACCTATTAAGTTAACTTAAAAAAGAAAATAATTTCTAACATTACTTTATATCGTCCACGCTTCATCACTCCATTATACCATGTAGGAACCATGAGTGTTAAAAATACCACACAAACACCATGAATGGTTACTTTTATTACCACGTAGTTGCATAGAGTGGGAATACTGATTACCACTCAGTCACTCTGTCCGGTAATCCATGCGATACCATTCATGGTAACCACTATGTTATTCAATAAGCCTCATAATCATCATTCTGCAAGATCCTAAATTTTGTGTACGAAATCAGAAAATAAAAGTGAAAAGGAATCGACTATCTCCTTTGATTGATGGTCTAGTCTATTTTGTTCATCAAGATTCTTTATGTTCTTTTATATTTTGGATTTTTAATTTAAAAGTTGAAATGAGTTGACATGATTTGGTAGAATAAAGGATGATAGGAAGAAAGAGATGAGAAATAATTTTATTTAGTAGTTTTTCTTAAAAAAAGGGTCACTCAACAAAAAATTAGATTGAAATAGAATTACCCAAAGAAGAAACTTGATGAAGGTGAAACCCCTTTTAACATTTTGGGTTTCCCATCAGTAGAGTCTCCTCTTTTTAGGCTCCGCTCCAAAGGTTTTTTTTCCATTAATTTGGATCAATTTTTGTCGGTTCAATTTGTGAGATGTTAAATAAACCCTTGCTCTTGAATTTCTTTGATCGTTGGATTGGTCATAAAGTATAACAAAATTGATATTGTGAAATTTTAGCTTCATTTTAAACTCATCAAATTAGTGATTTTGGAAGTTTCTTAAATTTTGTTCCAACTATATTGGCATAGATATATTTTATTTTGGTTTATATTATATTCATCTAGGTCATATTTTATTCATTCAAAAAAATTATATCATCACTTAAGCTCTTCCAGAAAATCATCTCTTTTAAATAGTTAGATGCATCACAATATTTAGACGCAAACCTTTTTAGATTATTATTTTTTACAATACAATAGTTAGATTTTTATCTATTTTTTTGAGAAACAAGCCTTTAGAAAAAAGGCAGTCATTCCATGCTCACTTTTTTAATATTGATGAATAAATGGCGACCATTCCAAATCTAGGTCATCTTCCTTCGTATACGCTTCCACTTCTTTCGTCGTCTTTCCACCTCGTTCTCTTCGCTCGCCACTGCCCATTTTCTCCGACGTGATGCCTAGGAACAGAAAACGTCACGTCCGTTTCTCTACCTACCTAATGATTTAGCTACCACTTTTGCAGATTTAGTTGTGTTGCCAATAAATGGAATTACTTTAACATTTGTTGCCGATATATCTAGTTCTCAGTCCTTTGACTATGCAACTCCCCCCTCCCCGCAGCGAGCTGCATCAACTCAAAAACCCCAATCCCCAAATACTAACCCTGCTAAGCATTGGTCATCTCTCTTCTACAGCAAGCCACAAAATGCCGAAGTTTGCACTCCCTATAAATTTGAAATCGAATGTGTCAATGGAACAAATATACTTCCAAGTGAAGTTATTGAAGTGGAAACCTTGTTATGACATGATCATCTAGTAGGTTTCTTTCTCGATAAGGAAACCCCCCCCCCCTCCCTCTTTGGTTCAGAGTCACTTTAATCATCATTGGAAGCTTAAGGGAAGCATTAAGATGCGGTATAACAACGCTCCCTTTTATTTTGAGTTTTCTTTTAAAAATAGGCGAAGGATTCAAGAGTTGAACCCACCGTCGTCGAAGGTCTTCTGTTCATCATTACTCAATAGAGACGCTCTGTCGATTCCACTCATGAGCAGGTACTCCCTATCCTTGTTTGGGTGTACTTTACGAAATGTTCAATTGTCCTACAGTCTATGATTAAGATTTATTGGTTAGCAAACTTGATTGGTGATTTGATTTGCTTTGACGTTGCAACTGTTAAGAAAGATAGCTTAGTATAAGCAAAGGCTTTGATTGAGGTAAAGTTGGATAAATTGTTGCCATCGATTTTACCAGTAGAACCAACCTTAGGAAAATAGTCATAGTTGATATTAGCTATAATTGGAAACCTCTAACATGTACGACTTGTCAGTCCTTTGGTCACTTGGCTTCTGATTGCAAGCATGCTCCCACTACTCAAACGCTTCTTCTAGTGAAAGAGGATGGTATCGAAATTCTCATTTCTGATAAGATTCCGCTTCCTAGACCTCCAGTTAAGAAGTGGATCTGCAAAGTGAAACCCCGACTGTATCCTCTCCTCCTATAGATATTTCCCCTCCTTTGGAGCTTAGCTCTCCCTATAAGGTTCAGGTTGAGGACCTTGTTACCTCTCTGATATCGCTGGTCCAACTTGTTATCGCCACAGCCACTCCTATCGAGATAGTCTCCTATCATTCGGAATGATCTTGAGAAAACTTGGGTTTATATGCTCTCTCAGTCTAGATACTCGTCTGTTAGTGATACTTATTTCAAGTTTGTGAAAGATGTTGATGGGGAACAGAGATTTTTGTTTTACCATATTGATGGGGTACTCTTACCGCCACTTCTGAGGATGATCTAGGGAAGAGCAACAAGGAAATATTATAGGATGACAATTGGCATGGGAGTTTCATTTATTTTGATGACTATAGATTACGTCTCAGATCTTGCTAGGCTATTTTCAACTCATGTCCATGTCTCGGGCCATGGACAGTGTCTTAGTTCTAGTAGCTCTTCCTCTGACGAGGAGGACTAGTCATGTAATTTCTTCATATTTGAGACATTATAGTCTGACTTCTGTTCTGAAACTTTGTATTAAAAGTTGCTGAGGCATATATGCCTCTCAATTGGATAATGATATATAAACCAGTGGACGGTACACAATAAAACACGTTTGCCTTGGCAAAATAATTAGATTTTTTTATACAATACACTAAAATTTAACAATTCAATAAAAGAAAACTATCTTTTAGATTATTATTATTATTACCGCAACATTTTTTAATGATGCTTTTCATTTTGACTTATTATTCCAGGATTGGGCTTGTATTACAAAAATTGATAATGCCTTTCATTTTGAGGATGTGGTTTTCAATGCATTTTGGATTTATTTTAACTCTATGGGTGTAAAAGTATTTTTTTTATAAACTTCTATGAATAATTAACTCGGGAGCATTTATTGACTAGTTATTGAAAACAAGATAAGAGTCTCAGGTCCTTGTTTTTTATGTTGTTGTAGGAAAAGTCCCTGCAGAAATGAATATGTAAATTTAGTTCATATTTTAAAAAAATAAAAAACGCAAGGTGCTTTGCACTTTTCTGACAGAAAATGCAAGGTAACATGCACTTTTCTGATTTTGGAATTTTTTTCGAAATTTTGAATTTTTTTTATAAATTATAAAATTTTTGAAAAAGCGCAAGTTAACTTGCACTTTCTATCAGGAAAGCGCAAGCTAGTTTGCGCTTTCTGATTTTAAAATTTTTGAAAAGTGCAAGGTAAATTGCGCTTTCTTGATAGAAAGCACAAGCTTCTGATTTTGAAATATTTTTAAAATTTTTGAAATTTTCAAAAAAAAATTAATGTTTAAAAAGCGCAAGCTAACTTGCGTTTTTTTATTTAGAAAAAACAGGGACCTAATTTACATACTTATTTCTATAGGGACTTTTCTTATAACAACAACATAAATAAGGACCTTTCGTGCAAAGCCCCTATTGAAAAAGTCCATGAAATCTTGTCAAGCCCGGTTCTTTCGTTTATGGTTAAAACTTAAAACCAACCCACCGAAAAACCCTCATACCTCTACTACAAAACTGAAGGGTAGAGCCTTGAGGTAAATTCAGTGACATAAATTTCAAGTTTCAACACACCTATCTTCGTAGTGCTCGCTAGTTAAACTTATTACAGGCAAAATCTCATCTATGATTATACATATTATGCAATAGTTAAATGCATGAATATCATATATAAAGGTTTCTCAGCTGTTTATTCCCCATCAAGAAAGCAATATTACAAATAAACTGCATACGGTAAGAAAAAGAATACACCAGTATTACATAACTTCCAAATGATTAAAAAAAGGAACAAAATATGGTTTGGTATTTGAACCTACCGAGAAAGCAAGAGGAGAATCGAGAATAGGGTTGTGTGGGCATACGACGCAAGAGTACTTGCCATTGGAGAGCTTTTTGTATAATGATGAGGAAGACGAAGAGAGCAAGAGATCGTCTACCCTTCTTTTTCTCTGTTGAGCTTCTCTTGCCCAACTATCTCCTCCAAATACACTCATTTTTTTGCACAAAGTTTGCGTCTCAGATTATATGGAATGGTTAATTGAGGAACCAAAAAAAGTGAAGCAGTAAAACGGGAGTTGGGTTCGTTCGAAATTTTTGGACAGATGGGTCTAGAAGTTAGATCTAAAACATGAGCCACAAAACCGTTCATAAAAAATTTAGTTTACGCACCAAAAACTGGGGTTTCGATAACCAAATCCAATAGTGGACAGGCCCGACCCAATGCGTATATTGTTGTCCTACCCCCAGCTTCCTACTTCCTTCCAGTTGCCCAAAAATAATGCAACTTCCGAGATTTGAACTTGGAATGTCTAAGTTAACAAACGACAAAACTACTAATACACCACACATTCGGTTAACAGTATATATACCAGTGTGTATCTCGTGCGTTGCACACGGTATTTTTTTAAAAAATGATCTTATAAATATTTTTAAAAAATTGAATTTATTATGCAATATATATAATGAATTGGTTAAAAAATAATGTACATACATTTTGATTTCAACTTTTAACTTTTAATAGTTGTTTAAACGTAATGATATGTTGATTGAGTTTCAACACATCGGGGAATGACAAAATTATCTAAAATTTAAATGTAATGGTAATGAATCAGTATATTGTTATACATTTAAAGCTCTTATAGTTAATATCAATATAAGAAATAAGTATATTATATTATCGAAATGATAAACAAAATATTTATTTGATGACTAGAAAAAATATTGATTAAAATAGACATTACAAATCATACTGTTATTTTAATTATGTAAAAATACTAACTTGGTTTCTATATCATTATTTCATACCTCGATAATTCTAATTTATAATAAAACTTTTCAAAAAATAAATAATATCTGCCTCGAAAAGATAATTAAATATAAATAGAAAATATGTATAATAAAAGTATCGTATATTTATATCCATTAATTAACATAAATTACAAATGTACATAACTAAAATTTAACATTTTCACAAAATGTATCAATTGAAAATATTTATTATTTTTTAAAATTTCAAACTACAACATTTATCACCTATCAGTAATTTAAAATTATTTTTAACAGAAGTAAATTTTATTAATGACAAAGAATCCACTTAACGTACTAATTTTGAAGAAAAAAAGGTTGAGTATGTTTGTAATAATATGCATACTTTAGAAATAAAAATTATATTATGTTTGTGTAATAACCCGCCATTTACGTTACTCTGAATCAATGCTAAACGAGCGGCCACATGCGATTTCAAACATCAAGTGACACACCATTAGGATAATTTAAACAAAACCGTCTTACTAGATATATTGATATAATCCCAAAGCGGAATAATAATATACATTATATCAATATATATATATATATATATATATATATATATGCATATAAAAGAAGAGAGACATTCTATGTTAGACATGGTATGAGTACAAAACTGATATAACAATATAATCAGACATTATCCCAAACAAACCGAGTACTAAATGATACATCAAATACTACACATGGCTTCGTATACAAATAATGTCTGAAGTGCATAAAACAATATACTGACAACTGGAGATCACGACCCTGAAGATCACAATCACTCTGCTCCCAAAGATCCAGTTATTCTGCTAAAATGCCCGCTCAATACCTGACTCTACGCCTACTCGTGAGAGTAACCAAAAGTTGTCCAAAAGGAAAAATAGAGAAAACAAGAGTCAGACAAAAGTCTAGTAAGGGAACTATCTCTAAATACTGTAAATACATGTAACATATTTACATCTAATAAACATGAGTACGGATTTATGGGTAATCCTAATCATACATTGTCCCGCTCTATCCATAGACCAACAAGTCAAGATAATACAAAATAGTGGATTTATTACTAAAACAATACGTACTATAACAAGCTATGCTACTGAATATGATAAACCAATGTACGATCAATACCACACCCTATAAGCAACGATGTCATAGATCTCTCAATCCTTATCGAAGTATCTAAGTTGCAAAACTGATACAACGATATAATAATGTATATAACCAAGCATTTCCATACCTAAAGCCCCCATAAGAACCGTATATGAGTAATATCCAAGCTCAATGCTATTGCATATCAGAAATCAATCTCCGTGTGATAAATTACCACTAGCCACCATAGAGAATAATTTAGAGCCAATTCATATAATCGCTCCGAGTCACCACTAACTCTGTATGTCCCGTCTCAACACCTAGTGTTATAGACAGTATATATGACCCACTCTAGAAAGGAGTCATAATCTCTCTCTGCCCCTACTCTAGGATCTCGTTTGCAGGGCGTGCCCTCTCTACAATGCAATGTATTCCCTCATTGGCGTTCTTTCCTTCTGGTTGTCTACACCGACTGTTGATAACGGCGGAAATTTCTATCTGTTAGAAAATCGCCGTTAAAAATATTATCGTTATAAACCGCAAGTGCACGACATACAATTGTAGTACGTATACGAGTGCAGGTCGATCCGTAGAGAAATGAATTAATTTTAAATTCTACTCAATCAAATTAGACCAAGGTTTGAAGATGTGTTAACTAAAATTTCTATAAAAAAAACAAAAGAAGTTTGAAAACTAAGCATGAGATTAAAAGCAATTTAGAAGCAAATCTACTCTCATGATCATATAAATCAACATCATGAAGTTATGATCTTTTCTTTTCATTTTTCCATTTGTGAATTAATTAATGTATTTATCATAAGCATGGCCTAATTGTATTATCAATTAGCACACTTAAACCATCAAACTTTAATGCACCCTCTAACCCACTTACTAACTTTAATGAAAATGACAAGAAATTAAAAGTAAAATCTATTTTAAGCATAGCTTATTTACTATATAATTAGTAATATAAACCATCAAATTTTGATTCTAATTATATTTTCGTTATCATGATCATATGTAGATGAAGAGGTAATTATTGATTCATATGACTAAGCATAGCCTGTTTGTTTTGAACAACATAGGCTATCAAACTCAATATTAAACACAAAATCACATAAACATCAACATGTCATTAAGCACAAAAAAGGAAGATCATAATATGAATTCATTTTATTATTTCATTATAAATCATGAGAGCTTCATCACCCCTAAATTGAAGAGGTTTAGCTACACATAATTGAATTCATGTTAACATAAAATTATTTTGATAAAAACATGAAGGAAAGAAAGAGTTAATCAAAAGAAAAGACAAGTAACTACTTGCATAAAGTAAATCTAAACTAATTGCATGAATTAAATCTAAAATACTAACATAACATAAACGAGACATAAACTAACATAAATGAACATGACATAAACTAACATGATAAAAGAGCATGTAAATAAGAACAAGAAATAAAAAGAAGATGCATGTAAGAAATAAAAAGAAGATGCATGTAAGAAAAAAAATGACTAAGAAGTCATTAATGAGTAGACTTATTTTCGTTCATTTTGGAGGCTACAATTTGCACGAAAGGTAAGAAGATAAATACATAAGACATAAGGGGTATTTATACATGCTTAAAACCCTAATTCATATTTTTGGGGACTGCCTAAAATGCTCTTTAGGAAGTGTAACCTCCAAGTAATCATTAGAAAATTAATTAATCCCCACTAACATGTCTTTAAACCTCCATTAACATGTGCATGTGCTTTTAATTGTGGACCATATGGTAGTGGGTTAGTGGGTTCCTCCATGTTGCATGAATTCATTTATTTCAATTTTCATTTACCTTCAACATATGTGCATGCATTTATCCATGAAAGTTTCTTCATATTTGTTCTCCATTTCTTACAATTAAAAATAAAAATGTGCAAATAATTTTTCTCAAATTAAATCATATGCAAATTTATCATTTTACCCCCCAAATGAAGATAAATAAATGAATTTGAAAACAATTTAAATTTTTGTTTAAACATGTAAAATATCCTTATATGCTCATTTATTTAAATAAAAGTAGATTAAACATGGAAGTAAAAATATGCACTTTTACATGCACATCAAATACCCCCACACTTATCTTTTTATTCGTCTTCGAATAAACTAAAACTAAGATAATTTGTTTTCATATAAAACACGATTGCATTGAGTGTATGCAACAAGCCGTTAAACCTCTAAGTGTCCCTAGTAAGAAGGGTGTTGTCTCGTGAGGGTTTTCAGCGGATACTACCCACAAAATCCAAATGCGATATGCAAATTCTACATGATTCAAGTTTTCAAAAATATTTACAAATGAAGAATTTACTTTTAAATTGACACTAGTAAGTTAGATATAAGTTCTGGTCATTATCAAGAAATTTAAGTCCTTTTACTCGTCAAAACTTCCGACAAAAATTAAGTTATCATCACAATTAAACTCTAGTTTGGCTAGTTGTTTCGGTTGATAACATAGTGCAACTATGAAATGGACCTTAATTGATTATCAAAGTTTTTCAAAATGGTATTTTTATTTCTTTTGAATAACAAGCTGAATCAAATAAGTGAAAATAGTGCTTGGATTTCAATTGCTTACTCTCTCTCTCTGTTTTTTGAAAAGTATTAACATTATTATTACAAGTATGGAGGCACGTCCGTTGGACGTGTGCATAGAAAATATTGTTTCTACTCTATGTTGTTACTATATTAGCAGACGCGTAAAGTAAATAGTAAAACAACATTATTAACTTGTGTACATGTCTTATAAAAAAACTTGTGTACATGCTTTAAAATTTACACTGGGAAAAAATAAGATATTTTAACCACAGAGAGCACGGTCCAAGCAACAAATTTTAAAAACAGACAATGTTTATTCAATTGACAGTTTAAAATCTGATACATTAACATTCAAACTGCACGATTGCAAAATGCATTGTAGTAATTGGAATATAGTAAGGCCATTTCAATATATGAAAACGATGACATAATATCGAAATAATTCTTGTACAAACGGAAAAAAACAAACAAAGTCACAATATTCTTCATTTTCGGCCATTGAAAAAATGTGTTCCATGGTTGAAGTACTAAAGCAAGAAGAATGATACACAAAAAAGTGAACAATGTGAATGCAATTGTCTTCAATGCACCTGTGCATTTACTCATCATTACCAATTCTGTTATTATTGTGAGATGTTAGTATGTTGGGTTTCTATCCAAAGCAAGCACCATAAGCTACCATTCAACAGTTCTAAAAATATTTTGCTGACAATATAAATTTAAATCAGTATGAGTATGAATTGATATCTACTATGAATGCTCATGTGCAGTGGCATTAGTTAAATTTCCCATTATCAAACTAACACTTGAATATCAAAGATCGTTAATTTAAGAATTATAATTAGTGCAAAATTGCTTTGTTTCGTTTAAAATTTTATGGGATATTTTTTCCACATGATAATATACAAAAGATGATGGGCATGTTTTCTAATCATCATATTCATACCATTTTTAGAACTACAGTGTGGTCTATTATTCTTTAGGGTGTCATTGTTTATCGTTTATAAACTTTTTGTTAGTAAAAGTAGTGTGTGCAGCATATTAATTTGAACAATGAAGTGAAAATGTGAATGTATATGTAAGTGGTACTAGTTGTAGGGTGTGTTTGCATTTCAGATGTTTGCATTTGTTGCGCATGTCGTCGTCTACGGTTGGCCAACTCGACTTCCCTTGCATCGTTTTCCATCCTACTCGTCGAGCTCTTTGTGCCGACCGACATTGTTCTCGCTGTTGAACATTCATCCGTTTATCATAGAAAATTTGAAATAAAATTATGTTAAAATGGCAATAGATAAAATATCATCAACTACGTGCTGGTAATACCAAAAAAAAATTTTCTAGAACATGCAGACATAATTTATGCAAATTTCAACTTATTCCATGTTAGAATGCTACAATGATGCATCATTCAATAACACAGCAATAGTCATTTATAATAAGTAAATATCCATATTTATGGATAATGGAAAGAGTAAATATTTAAATGGTGTGTGAAAATTGCCATTCTACAAAACATTACACAGCAGTTGAGTAATGCAAAGTGAAATTTAAGTATAAGAATAGTAGTGAGTAAACAGTGATAGCCTATAAGAAGTATGTATAACTTGTTCTAATAATAGTGAAAAAAATAGAATGGAGATATTCAAAGATGAATGGTAGTTTAAGTAGTGTTTTTATCGTTGTTGTTATGGATGAAACAATATAAAAAATAAGAAAATTTTGGATGCTATAATAAAACTATGAATTATTCAAGTGAGGCAAAGTCAATAATTATGACGGTTAGCTTTTTGAAAGCATTTTGTCGAAATTACTTGCAGTTGGTAAAAAACAACTAAATGGTGTTACCTATAAGTTCTTGGATCTCTTCCTTTTGCATTACTTCTCCTCCACCGAATCTTGGAGCTAAAATGAAATTCTGAAGGAAAAAAGACAAAGGGATTGAGACATCTAAGTCTAGATAAGCATGACATAAGCTATTAATTGATAAACAGTAATAAATTGCACAACCAATTTAAATATGCAGTAAATATGGAAACTAAAAATTTATAGCTGAAGGATATTAATACCACAAATTAAAAATTCAAGTGGTAAAAGTATCTTGGGTGTATCATACAGAAAATTAAATATGAAAACAACGGTTAAAGGTGGAAACGACCATTAACATACCATTAAAAGCCTGGAAATAACATTAAGCAGTAATAATCAATTCATGTGGATAATGGTATTAGTAAGTTGTACAGGCGTTTTGAATTGTGGAAACAATATAAATATTTGTTAAGAAACGTTATCATATATTTAATTTTAATTTGTTAAAAAAAAGATGTTTGCACTAAATTTGAAACATAATTTGTCGGTTTGGTAAGTATCATTAAGATAAATAAAAATTTAATTAGGCAATATAATTAAGTGTATCATACAGAAATTTCATAGACCAAATCAGGGGGTATGAAAGTAGAAACATCCTTTACATACCGTTAAAAGCCTAAGCAAATAATGTGGCAGTTATTTGTATAATATACAAAAATATTCTCACTATCTAATCTCTTATTCATTGGGTTAGATAGTTTGTTTTGTTCGCGTCTTGTATAGTAAATATTCAGTGCAATATATATAGAGTGATGTACGGTCAATTCTTTGTAGTGATTTAAGATGAAAAAAATACTTAGTACACGAAAGAGGAATGTTTGAAAAAAATAAATTAAACATGTTTTCTAATGTCAGTTGTTGATTTAGTAGAGATAAGCCAAAAAATAGTTAATACATGCCATGGTATGTAGAAATGCACAAAAGGAAATTTACTTAGCCATATGTATTAAATATGGAAACTGGAAATTATTGCTGAAGGATATAAATGCCACAAAAAATTGAAGTGACAAAAGCAGTATGTGTGTATCATATAAAAAATTAGATATAAAAGAACGGTTAAAGGTATAAACTTCTATTAACATATCGTTAAAAACTTGAACATAATATTAACTAATAAATCTAACTAATAATCAATTCATGTAGGTAATCGAATTACTAATTTGGAGAGGCTTTTTTTGGTTGTTTGTTAAAGTGTTTTTTGCGGAAACTATATAAACATTTGTTAAGTAATAAGTTATCTAAAATTAAATTTCTATTCGGTAAACATAATTTGGACATATGTAGTAAATTAAGGAAAAATAATGTGGCAGTTTAGTAAGTATCCATTATTAGAAGATAACATTTAATCAGGTAACATAATTAAGTGTATCATACATAAATTTTGGGGATAAATACAATGACCTTAATAGTATAAACAGTTACTACATACGATTAAAAGCCAAAGCAAATAATGTGGCAGTTAATGATATGCACAAAAGGAATGTTAGTTAAAAGCATGTTGTTAAGTTTGAAAAAAATGATATGATCTGAACAGTAGTAGCATGTGACGCCTATCTTAAAAAATATGAGTTATGTAAGTGCAACTGGAAATAGTATATATTAGATATGGAAGCCGAACAGGTGATTATAAAGGATACAAATGCTCAGAAGCTCTTTAAATAAGTATCCATTATCATAAGATAAAATTTCAATAAGGAAGTATAATTAAGTATAACACAAAGCTATCAATCTTTTTGATATTTAGTAAGTTGTCAGAAGCCAAATATTGGTTCATGCAATATAATTAAGTGTATGCAAAACTGTTTTAGAGATCAAAACAATGGCAATAAAAGTATAAACATCTATAAACATACCAGTTAAAGCTTCAGCATATATCAGACCTTCTAGTTATGCAATCATGTTGTCCAATTATTATTTTTTTCTGCAAAATTTTGAGATTATTTGTCAAAGAGAATGGGAGCTGCTTAAACAGTGGGTAAGTATCAATTCTCATAAAACAGAACTTTAACTCATGCATAATTAACTTTGCCATTTAAAATTTTTGGTGTTTAAAACAATGGCAACAAAAGTAGAAACATCATTGAAAAGTTCATTAAAAGGGTAAGAATAACATTTAGCTATCAATCTTTTTGCCTTTTCATTATGCAATTATATATTGAATCCTAGAAAAGTTTGTGATTGCTTGGTAAAGAGTTTTTAAGTGGAAACTATTGAAAAGAGTGGTCAGCATCAGTTGTTAATTAGTTGGTTAAATATCACCCAGTAAAAGAAGTAGGTCTCACGGTGGAAAAAAAGTATGATGAAATAATAAGACATACTTATCTCTTTTTTACCTCTTAACTATAACTGATTAGATACACAGATACAATGGTTAGTATTACCTTAAACATTGACCGACCTCTAAAAAATAGTATAGCAAATAGGGTTTTGTCCATAGTCACAATATGGATGAATTATTGGAATATGAAATGAAACTGAAGTAAAATTAAGCATATAAGAGTAGTATGAAGTTTACCCAACTGATAGTTTGTTGGTATCTCCTTAATTTATATATCGAACCCCAAATTTGCAAATCAAACCAACAAATCACCATCTTTTTAGGAGAAGTATCTATCTAATTTCAGTGTAGAATTCATCGAGTTGGAGGAAGAAGAGAGCATATTCCAGATATCGAAGCCGGTCAATCCTTTTCTTTTACCACCTATTGTCAAATAGTCGCATTTTTGGATATAAGCAGCATACAGATTGTATTTTTAAGGAAAGAGTGAAATAACAGGTATTTAAGAAGCATACAGATCGTAGATTTAAGAAAGAGTGAAGAAGCAGAAAATTGTGAGAGGCGGTTGATTTAATTGTGGGGTTTTTACTGGGGAAGAAGTCAATGGTAAAAAAACGTGAAGAACGGTTGAAAAAAAGGATGGTGTGAAGATTAACTGACTGCATCGTGTATCTTTAGTGGTTTGAGAAAATGGGTAGGAGAAATGACATGTATGTCCTCTGTCTTTTTTGTCTGTTTAGTTTTATTTAGCTCCAAGAATTGGTTTATTGGGAAGTTCAAAAAAGCTTCACCATATTGAAGTATTTGTATTATTAGTAGAGATTTACACACCTAACTCAGATAAAATGAGGCCAGATATACCGATCATGCACTACCTTTCAGGCTTACGTGAGAAGGGTACAGAGCATGGCGAGTGTACACACTTGCATGTGAACACCTGACTCTAGGTTTTTTTTATTTTTATAAAAGCTTTTTTTTCTTTTTTGTTTGTTTTTTTAATGAAGAGATAGTTTTGCAAAATCATCTTAGAACCACTTAACTTAAAAGATCAAAAATGTTATCGCCTTTACTTTAAATCAACCACTTTTTTAAACAAAGATTTCAATTAAAATATACTTCATAATTATCACCTATGAACCTTCCTATATACTAGTTAAACCATAGTTACTTGTAATCAAACTCTATTTTTATTTTTGTTGAGGCAAATAAATTTTCAGAAATTTCAATTTAATAACCAAAAACAAATACTTATCCTGTAGTGTTTCTTCAAAAGTAAATCAATATGCTAAAAATAAAATTTGTTTTAGGATTTTTTTTTCTTTTTTTATGAAGAGTTTTGGAAAGAAAATGCAAAAAATAAACCATGAAAAAACAAAATGAACATAAGACTCCTCCCCACACTTAATTTTGACGGTGTCCCCATAGTCAATGCATAGTATAATGAGTGTAATGGGAAAAAATATGTACATATTTACAAGAGATGGTTAACATTTCTTACAAGAAGTAGTATGGCTCATGAAGAGTCATGAGCTTCTCCTCTTGATCACTCGCTAACTCCAAGTAAGGCTTTAAACAATGAACACTGACTTTAAAAATCGAACCATCCCTAGGGTTTTCTATTTCAATGGCATCATGTGGAAAAATAGTACGTACAATGTATGGTCTTGTCCACCTTGATTTTAACTTCTCAGGGAACAAATGAAGTCGAGAGCCATACAAAAGAACTTTCTGATTTGGTGAAAATGATTTCCTTAGGATTGACTTGTCATGAAAAACTTTTGTTTTTTCTTTGTAAATTTTCTCGTTTTCATACGCGTCGTTCCAAATCTCCTCTAACTCGTTGAGTTGCAATTTTCTGTTTTCGCCGGTTTTTTCAAGATCAAAGTTTATGTTCTTAATCGCCCACAATGCTTTATGTTCGACTTCGACGGGTAAATTGCATGTTTTACCATATACAAGCCTAAAAGGAGACATCCCAAGATTGGTTTTGTACGCGGTTTTGTGAGCCCAAAGCGCATCTGTCAATTTTTGTGACCAATCTTTTCGATTTGTATTCACAGTTTTCTCCAAGATTGTTTGATTTGACGATTTGAAACCTCAACTTGGCCACAATTTTGAGGATTATAAGGAGTGGATAACTTGTGGGTTATCGAGTATTTCTTCATTAGAGTTTCAATTGACCGATTACAGAAATGAGTTCCATTATCGTTTATTATTGTGCGCGGTGTTCCAAACCTCGAAAAGATATTTTCTTTTATGAATTTCACAACAATTTTATGGTCATTTGTTTTACAAAGAATGGCTTTACTCCATTTAGAGACATAATTAACAGCAAGAAGAATGTAAAATTTCCGAAAGAGTTGGGAAACGGTCCCAAAAAGTCAATACCCCAAACATCAAAGATTTCGATCGTAAGAATGGGGTTCAAAGGCATCATATTTTGTTAAGAGATTCTTTCTAACATTTGGCTACAATTGCAAGTTTTACAAAACTCGAATGCATCTTTGAAAAGCGTGGGCTAGTAAAAACCACATTGAAGCACCTTTTACACGGTTTTCTTAGGATCGAAGTGACCATCACAAGCTTAGTCATGAAAAACGAAAGAACGCTCTTGATTTTGCAATCCAGGATGCAACGTTGAATGACTTGGTCGGAACACTACTTAAACAAGTATGGATCATCCCAATAGAAGTACTTGACTTGGGAAAGAAATTTATATTTATCTTGTTTCGACCAAAATGAAGGAATTTCCTTAGTGACTAAATAGTTCACAATATCGGCATAGCATGGATCGACAAAAATGGAAAGGAGTTGTTCATCGGGAAAGTTCTCGTGATCGGTAAAGAAGATGGTGCGTTTGGAAGACACGATAGATGATCGGTGATGACATTGTCGGATCCTTTTTTGTCTTTAATCGTAAGGTCAAATTCTTGGAGTAAAAGGATTTAACAGATCAAACGAGACTTAGCTTTTTTTTGGGAAAAGGTATCTAAAAGCGGAGTGGTCGGTGTAAACAGTAATGTGTAAGCCAATCAAATAAGGTCAAAATTTTCGAGCGCAAAGACTACCGCTAGAAACTCTTTTTCAATGGTCGTGTAATTGAATTCAGCATCGTTTAAAGTCATGTGAGCGTAGTAGATGACATAAAGAATTTTGTTAATGTGTTGTCCTAAGATAGCACCAACTGCAAAGTTACAAGCGTCACATATTATTTCGAAAGGAAGATCCCAACCGGGTGAGCAAATGATGGGAGCAGAAATAAGTTCATTTTTGAGACGTTCGAGAGCAGAAACACAATCAGAATTGAAGTCAAATGGAACGTCTTTTCCAAGAAGATTCGTAAGGGGTTGAGCAATTTTACTAAAGTCTTTCACAAAGCGTCGATAGAAACCAGCGTGTCCAAGAAATGAACAAACGTCTTTAATAGATTTAGGAATGGGTAGATTCACAATTACATCAACTTTCGCTTTATCTACCTCAATGCCTTTGTTTGAAATGACATGCCCAAGGACAATGCGGTGTTTGACCATAAAATAACATTTTTCCCAATTTAATGCAAGTGTTTGTCCTTGTATCATTTAAGAACCAACTCAAAATAGCGTAAGCACCAAGAAAAAGAGCTTTCAAAGATAGAAAAATCGTCCATAAACACTTTCAGAAAGCATTCAATCATATCAGAAAAGATGCTGACCATGCATCTTTGGAAAGTAGCAGGAGAATTGCAAAGGCTAAATGGCATACGTCGATATGCAAAAGTGGCAAAGGGACAAGTGAAAGTCGTTTTCTCTTGATCATCCGAAGCGATTGGAATTTGGTTATAGCTAGAATAACCATTAAGAAAGTAATAAAATTCATGACCGGCTAATCGTTCAAGCATTTGGTCGATAAGAGGAAGAAGGAAATGATCCTTACGTGTTTCAACATTTAATTTTCGATGATCAATGCAAACGTACCAACCCATTTGAGTACGAGTTGGAATAAGTTCGTTAGAGTCGTTCTTGATAACGGTAAGTCTAGACTTTCTAGGCACGACATGAATTGGGCTAACCCATGAACTATCGGAGATTGGGTATATGATTCCGTTATCAAGGAGTGTAAGAATTTCGTCTCGAACCGCATTCTTCATTTTTGGGTTAAGCCTTCGTTCCGCGTCACGAACAGGCTTGGCATCCAATTGCTTCTTTGTTTTTTGACAGAATTGAAAGTAGAGAAGCTTCTTGATCGAGAGAAAGAGTTGAGGAAATTATGACGGAAAACATTTCGTTGTCACCTAAGTATGCGTACTTAAGGTGATCGGGAATGGGTTGAGGTCCAACCTCAGGGGTTGCTCAATCGATGAATTAGGTGGAAGTTCTGATTCAACGGTAAGGGGTTCAAATGGAAGCGCATTTTCAATTTCGTTAGGCTCATCTTGAAACAGTTGTTCGTATTCGGTCTCGCGTTCGAGGTTTAGGTCAACTATTTCGTTATCAAAATTTTCTTGAATGGAGCTAACCTCCAAAGTTTGGTCACGTGGGTCGTTCGATTGATTTTCAAGATTGAAATGTTAAGATCCAAAGTCATGTTTCCAAAAGAAATTTTCATCGAATCATTTCGACAATTTATTAGAGCATTTGAAGTAGCCAAGAAAGGTTTGCCTAAAATCAATGGAGTTTGATTCATCAGATTATTCAAAGGTTATGTCTCCAAAACGATGGAATCGACGGGGAAGATGAATTGTCCAATTTTGATGAGTACGTCCTCGATTTCTCCCAAAGGTTTCTTTATCGAACGATAAGCAAATTGAAGAGTTACTTTCATCGCTTTTAGTTTACCCAAGCCAAGTTGCTGGTAAACTGGATAAGGAATCAAATTGACACTCGCACCCAATTATAGTAAGCACTTGTTAGTCGTTTTGTCTCCTATTGTGTACGAGATCATCGGGACGTCCTGAATCTTTGTATTTACTAGGGATTGGTTGAGACAAAACTTTGCTAAGTCCAACAGCTTAAAAAACTTTCTTGGGTACATGAGTGTGTCATTTTTGAGTACACAAGTCCTTGAGAAACTTAGCGTAAGTTGGGACCTGTTGAACGATATCAAAAAGCAGGATGTTAATTTTGACTTGTTTAAAAATTTCCAACATCTTTTGCATTTGATCAGAGTGTTTCTTGGGTCGAAAACGATGTGGGAATGGAACACGATACTCAGTAGGACGGTCTACTTGAGTAGAAGAAGAATTTGGATTGGCATTTGATTCAATGTTTGGCTCAATGTTTTGTTCAGATTCGCTTGTTTTTGAAGTGTCAAGAGGAATTTCCGATAAATCATTTGGATTAACAACTTGATTATCGATTTATTTACCAAAACGCAAAGTCGTGATAGCATTCATTTGGGTTACATTGCTATCTTGAACAACATGAGCTTGATTCGAATTCATGATTTAATTTCTGGGATTCAGAACCGGCTGACTTGGAAATGTGCCTCGTTCACGTTCACTCACAGACGTAGCTAATTGACTCATTTGCATTTCAAGTTGAGCAATCGATTGACTCGTATTCTACATGGATGAGGTTAACAAATTTTGCAAATTACTGTTTGATTGGAGGCTTTGAGTAGTTGCTTTAGCTGAAGTTCAAGACTTTTCTCAAGCGAAGACAATCGTTGATAATCTTGGGGAGCAAAAGATTATTGCGGTTGATTTTGAGATGGACCCGCAAAATTTTGTTAAAAATGATTAAGTTGAAAGGGAGGATTCGAAGCATTGTTCAAAAATGTTTGAAAATTGGAACGAACTAAGTTCATGTTGGAATTATTTTGGCTTTATGCAAAATTAGGATAATTACTCCAAGCAGGATTGTACGTTGGAGAAAATGGGCCATTCTTAATTTTATTGAAAGCATTGAGTTGTTCTATCGAATTAGGACATTGATCGGCTATGTGAATCGGATCATTACATTTATAAAACATGGGTTGGAAAGCTTGGTTCATATGGTTGGATGAGAAAACATTGTCGAATTTATTGATCATTGCATCGATTTTAGCTTCCAAAGCCAAAGATGATCCTATCGAATGTGCGCTCGACCGTGAGTAAATGGATTTTTCGTTAGAACGTTCCCATTGGGATGACTTTTCGGTTGGGTTTTTAAAGAAATTGCCAAGCATCCTCGTGATGTTGAGCGAGAAAATTGCCTTCGCACATGGATTCAAGCATGGTTCTTAAGCTGTTTTCAAGTCCATTGTATAAGATTTAGCAACGGTCCATTTTTTGAAATTATGGTGTGGACATTTTATTAAAAGCTCTTTAAATCTTTCAAAATATTTTCAGAATAGTTCACCCTTGAATTGATGAAAATTCACAATTTCTTTCGAATTTTTAGTTGTTTTTTCCAAGGGGTAGAACTTTTTCAAGAATACTTTAACTAATTCTTCCCAGGTTTTGATCGAGTTTGATGGTAAGCTGTACAACCATTTTTCAGCAAAATCAGTAAGGGCAAATGGAATTAACCGAAGTTTGATTCCATCATCACAAAGTTGTTGAAATTTAATGGTCGCATATATTTTTTCGAATTTCGTTAAGAAGATGTATGGGCCATCATGTTCAAAATTGCCAAATTTTTGGAGCGTGGCAATATAATTGGAATGAATTTCGAAATGGTTACCCGTTGGGGAGGGTAATGTGATAAAAAAAAGAAATAGAAACTCTATCGGGAAAGATTTTATCCATAAGAGTTCGCGGGGCATTTTCGTCTGCCATTATTGGAGGATTGTTTGTCCGAGTTAAACGGTTTGTTGTTATGTCACGAGTCCAAGTACTCATGCACTAGTGAAAATCAAGGAGAGAAAGAAGTGAGAATCGAGTTGAAGAGAATGAAATAAGGTTTAGAAGGTGAAATAAAGTAAAAAATATTATATATATATATTTTAGAGGAAAAATATTTACCAAAATAAATTTATTTTTTCAAAAGGGAGATTTGATTTTTGTTCGTTTTTTTGGATTTTCAAATTTTTCATCTTTTTTATATGTTTTTGCATTTTTTTCTTTTGATTTATGTTTTTCTAAAAAAAACTAACTTAAGAAAAATGCCTTATTTTGGAATTTTTTTAAGTTTTTTTGGTTTTGTTTTTGAAAAGATTATTATTATTATTATTTGAATTTTGTTTCTAACTTGAAAAAATTTGTTTTTGGATGTTTGATTTTGTTTGAAATATTTTTTTCTTTTTTTAAAGGAAAAGATTTAAAAAGATTTTTTTTCTCGATTTTTTGAAAAGAAACTAAGTTAAGTAAAGTGTACAATTTTTTTAGTTTTGGATATTGTTGTTTTTTTTATATATGCGTGAACTAATGCAACTAAATGGATGTAAGGACTTAATTACAAATTTTCTATTCTTAGTAGCTCCTAACCCAAAAATTGTATAATCACACTTTATCTTAATCAAACAAGATAGTTCTTAGTCAAGTAACGAACAGGAGTTATCGGTGCACCACGAATAACTAATGATGGAAACAAAACAACTCGGCCCAAACAGGCCCACTAGGTCTATTAACCAAATAAACAACTGATTTAACAAAACAAAATTCCTTATATGCCTTCAAACAACAATTCGACTTCCCTCTTCTAAAAAATGAACATAGAAAAAAGAAAAAAAATTAAACGAAACCGCGAAATCAACGCGATTTTGGGGAATTGGAGGATTGGTAAATCGATTCGTTCGATTGTGATAGGGGATGGAAGTGATTTTGATGGGTTTTATGGAATGGAATCGAGGAGGTCGTCGACTCGAGATCTGCAGTCGTTGGGTTTGAGGTGATGGTTCACGAGCTGGAAAAGAAGTCGAAGTGGATGGTCTCGGTCTGATGGAGAAGGTTGGAATTTAAGGATTGTTGGAGGTTTGTGAACATGGTTGTTGGCCAATGTTTAAGGAGAAGGGATAGTGAGATGAGCTTGCAGAGGGTTTAGCGAATGCAAGGAGGTGTTGTGGCGAATGCAAGTAGGGGGATGTTTGGGTGAAGAGTAGGTGTTTGCTTGAATGTGAGGCAAGGTTGTGCTGTGATAGAGGAAGGAGGAGTGTTTGAGCTTGGTGAAATGTTGATTGGAGGTAGTTTGTAAGGTAGTGATGTATGTAGACTTTGGGGTGGTAGAGTGTATGGGTGATGGTTGCCGATGTGACTGTGCAGTTGAGTGCGGGTGAGGATGAGTGATGGCAGAAGTTTGAATTAAGGAAGTGTGTATATGGGTGATTGTTTAGTGGCAGTTGAAAGTTTACGAAGGTGGTGATGGAGAAGTAACTGTTCAGGTTTGATGAAAGGAGGGATGTTTGTGATGCAGGCAGGTGATGTAGTGGGCAGTCAGTTTTAGAGGTGAAGCATAAGTTAGGATGTCAGAAATGGGCGATTGTGAGGTGATGTTGTTTGTGGTATTGGAGTAGGTGATGGTAATGGAACAGTTAGGAGGAAGATTTCTCACATGTACTGAGATGTGGTTCTGGTTGTGCTTGCGGCTTTGGTGTTGTAGGGGGATGACAGTGGTGTATACGGTAGTTGTGAGTTGAAGTGGAATTGAGGCTTGCTGAACATGTTGATGGTTGGAGAAGAGGGAGTATGTTATAGGCTGTTGCTGTATTGATGATGGCAAGTGGAGGTTTGATGAGGCAGGGGTAGGTTGTACTTGATGGTGGCAGTTTAGTGAATGAATGATGATGATTGTAACAGAGAAGTTTCTGTAACAGAGTAATGTAATGCACCAGAGAAATGTACAATCGAACAGTGAAATGTAAATGCAATGTTAATTTTGAAATGCACTATGTAACGCAAAAAAAAAATGTAAAATGCACTATGTAATGATTTTTTTTTTAAACGCAATAGAAACAAAACAAAACAAACACAACTAAGTCAAAACAAATCACAACAAATTGAACAAACAAATGCTTGACAATATTTTGTTTGAGAAAAACAAAACATAAAACAAAAATAAACAACAAAAATAATTCGAAGAGTAAAATTAAAATAAAACTGCAATTCCCTGGTAATGGCGCCAAAAACTAGTTGATAATGGCGAAAATTTCTATCGGTTAGAAAATTGCAGTTAAAAATATTATCGTTATAAACCGCAAGTGCACGGCATACAATTGTAGTACATATGCGAGTACGGGTCGATCCGTAGGGAAATGAATTAATTTTAAATTCTACCCAATCAAATTAGACCAAAGTTTGAAGATGTGTTAACTAAAATTGCTAAAAAACTAACAAAAGAAGTTTGAAAACTAAGTTTGAGATTAAATAAATTTAGGAGCAAATCTAGTCTCATGATCACATATATCAACCTTCATGAAGTTATGATCTTTTCTTTTTGTCATTTGTGAATTAATTGATGCATTTATCATAAGCATGTCCTAATTGTGTTATTAATTAGCACACTTAAACCATCAAACTTTAATGCATCCTCTACCCCCACTTACTAAATTTAATGAAAATGACATGAAATTAAAAGTAGAATCTATTTTATGCATGGCTTATTTGCTATTTAATTAGTAACATAAACCATCAAATTTTGATTCTAATCATATTTTCATTACCATAATCATATGTAGACGAAGAGGTAATTAGTGATTCATATGACTAAGCATAACTTATTTGTTTTGGACAACATAGGCTATCAAACTATATATTAAATACAAAATCACATAAACATCAACATGTCATTAAGCACAAAAAAGGAAGATCATAATATGAATTTAGTTTGTTGTTTCATTATGAATCATGAGAGCTTCATCACCTCTAAATTGAAGGGTTTAGCTACACATAATTGAATTCATGTTAACATAAAATGATTTTGACAAAAACATGAAGGAAAGAAAGAGCTAATCAAAAGAAAAGACATTTAGCTACTTGCATAAAATAAATCTAAGCTAATTGCGTGAATTAAATCTAAACTACTAACATAACATAAAAGAGACATAAACTAATATAAATGAACATGACATAAACTAATATAATAAAAGAGCATGTAAATAAGAACATGAAATAAAAGAAATAAAAAGAAGGTGCATGTAAGAAAAAAATGGCTAAGAAGCCATTAAAGAGTAGATTTATGTTCATTCATTTTGGAGGCTACAATTTGCATAAAAGGTAAGAAGATGATTATATAAGACATAAGGGGTATTTATACATGCGTAAAACTCTAATTCATATTTTAGGCGATTATCTAAAATGCCCTTTAGGAAGTGTAACCTCTAAGTAATCATTAGGGAATTAATTAATATCACTAACATGCCTTTAAACCTCCACTAACATGTGCATGTGCTTTTAATGTGGACCATATGGTATTGGGTTAGTGGGCTCCTCCATGTTGCATGAATTCGTTTATTTTCAATCTTTATTTGCCTTCAGCATACGTGCATGCATTTATCCATGAAAGCTTCTTCATATTTGCTCTCCATTTCCTACAATTAAAAATAAAAATGTACAAATAATTTTTCTCAAATTAAATCATACACAAATTTACCATTTTACCCCCCCACCAAATGAAGATGAATAAATGAATTTGAAAACAATTTAAATTTATTTAAACATGTAAAATACCCTAATATGCTAATTTATTTAAATAAAAGTAGATTAAACATGAAAGTAAAAATATGCATTTTTACGTGCACATCACCGACATACCGGGACCATATGTAAAAGCTAAACCCATGTATAACCTTCCCATATGTATACATAACACTGAATTATTATCATCCCGTGTGAATCGTGATTCATTCATGAAGTGGCTCGTGATAGAGTAAGGGTATGCCCTAAGGGAAATTATATAATTTATTACATATATCTAACTCGATTACCAATCTTGTTTAATAAAAGGTGTTTTTTTTATTATATACTTGATATAATGTGTTATTGTTAATTAATTAATTTAATTAAAATTTTATTTAATAGAAAATCAATAAATAGCATGTTTTGTGATAGTTGTCACAAAATGTAACAATCAACACCTTTGGACATACCAATTCAAACCCTAAAACGACGTTTGAACTTGCAACATGCCAAGAAGTGTGAGTTGCTGGGTTTTAAAATTTTACATGATACCGAGATAATTATAAATTTTACATATTCTACACTTTCAGATCTCACAACAGATGTAAATAAAATATAAATACCAAAAATAGTCCAAAATAGATAATAATCTCAATAAAACGTATCCCGTACAAAAATGTCTCCAAATGGTAAATACAAAGAGTTTGATAATAATATAATGTCTAACTGATAGAAGTAGTACAATATAAAGTACACGGGGAGTAACTGTAAATAGTTAACTCTGTCATCTAGTCTCCTCCTCTACGCATTGGGTCCACACCTATTGACCTGTCCTTCTGTAATGGGAAATAAAAGGGAAGAAGAGGAGTGGATCAGAAAAATTTTGGTGAACGAGTTGTATCACTAGTGTATGTTGTTCATAAGTAATCAACTTCATTTAGAGTCTGCATGACCTGGGGTGTTTATTTATTTTTATGGACTGCATATAAATATATATATACATACATACACATACATATATATAAGGAATCTCTTACCTAGGTACTGCAGCCTAGTACTAAATGTAAAGTCGCCCTATGTATACTTAAAATCTGATAAACATCCTTAATGATTAACCAAAAAAATTCTACATTAAGTAGACTATTTCAAATGCGAGTACCAAGTGCATAATTCGACAATCCACTAATTCCATTGAGCTTATTCTACAATGTCTAGTCATACTTGCCCCAAAAGCATCGAGCAACCTACATGTTCACGTTCATTATCATATGCACAACATCGAGCATATACAATAATGCCTAGGCATAATTGCCCTAAAAACATCAAGTAACATCCTGTTAGTGTCTGATATCCTATTTCTACACACGCGGCTGGCATACACCATAATATCTAGGCTTAGTTGCTCGATAACATCAAGTAATCTCACATTAACGCCCATAACTATGCATAGTGATGAGCATACCACCATAATGCCTAGACCTATTAGGCTCTTTAACATCGAGTAACCTCCTATTAGTGTCACGTGCTCTAAAGCAAACTTTCACGGTAGAACTGCGCCTAACATCAAATGCCACGCCTTATAACTTGTGAAGTGTGAATCTACGACGTCACCCTATGTGATACTTTTCCATCTTGCTGCATGACTTCCTCCAGTTCCATGGGTGCCTCTAAAGTCAAAGGAGTGCGAACAAAGTTTCCCTGATTCATCCTACTTGGAATAGTCCAAAATAGATAGCAATCTCAATAAAACATAACCCATACAAAAATGTCTCCAAATGGAAAATACAAAGAGTTCGATAGTAATATAATGTCTAACTGATAGAAGTAGTGCAATGTAAGGTACATGTGAAGTAACTGTAAATAGTATAACTCTGATCGTCTGGTCTCCTCCTCTATGCACTGGGTCCACACCAAATCACCTACTGACTTGTCCTCGTGTAATAGGAAATAAGGGGGAGGAAGAGGAGTGGATCAGATAAAGTTTGGTGAATGAGTTGTACCACTAGTGTATGGTGTTCATGAGTAATTGGCTTCATTTAGAGTCTGGCCTGGGGTGTTTATTTATTTTTGTGGACTATATATATAAGGAATCTTTTATATAGTTACTACAGTCTGATACTAGATGTAACAGTCACCCTAAGTATACTTAAAATCTAATAAACATTCTTAATGATTAACCACAAAACTTCTACATTAAATAGATTACCTCAAATATGAGTACCAAGTGCATAATTCGACAGTCAATTATTCCATTGAGCTTGTTCTACAATGTCTAGGCCTACTTACCCCAAAAGCATCGAGCAACCTACATGTTCACGTTTATTATCATATGCACAACACCGAGCATATACAACAATGCCTAGGCCTAATTGCCTTATACGTCGAGTAACATCCCATTAGTGTTTGATATCCTATTTCTACGCACTACACCAGGCACACACCATAATATATAGGCTTAATTGCCCGATAACATCAAGTAACCTCCTATTAGTGCCCATAACTATGCACAGCGCCGAGCATACCATCATAATACCTAGACCCATTTGGCACTAAATCATCGAGTAACCTCTTATTAGTGTCACGTGCTCTAAAGCACACTTTCACGGTAGAACCACATCTAACATCAAATGCCACGCCTTATAACTTATGAAGTGTGAACCTAGGACGTCACCCGATGTGATACTTTTCCATCTTTCTGCATGACTTCCTTCAGTTCTGTGGGCGCCTCTAAAATCAAAGGAGTGCGAACAAAGTTTCCCTGATTCATCCTACTCGGCTTTTATTAGGTCTAGGTTCAACTTGAGCTTGTTGAGAATAACTCAGACGTTTGGAAATATAATTCTGACGTTTGGTTACTTGATACAAATAAAAAAAATCATTCTTGGACATTTAGACGTCTAATTGCCTTTTTTGGATGTCTAATTTAATTTTTAGACGTCTAAAAATGTATTTAGATGTCTACAACATGTCAATTTTCAACTTAAAACTCTCGGGTTATAATTATATGAAATTTAGACGTCTAAACACAATTTTTAGACATTTAAATGAATTTTTAGACGTCTAGTCTGTTTTTCTAGATTTTTATTACTTATTTGTTTTGGTTATTTTTATTCATCTTTTCATGATTTTGCATACAAGTTTAAGGATTTGTTTTCACCAGATTTCTATGTGCATTTCGTACCCTTGATTACACTAATTCAACCTTTTAATTTCAAGGATAATATACGTATGTTTACACGCTTTTTATTTAAATCTATCTAAGGATATCCAAGGAGAATTCTATGTATATCTTGGTTCTTATGTTCAGTTCAAGGTGAAATAGAGGACTATTCAATTACTTTCATTTGTCCAATTCATGTTAATTTTATCAAATCAAACCAAACTTTATTAAATAAGGATTTATATTCATATAATTTAGGGTTGATTAATCTAGCTACCTTTTCCCGTTTTGTACCGTTACAATATATTAATTTAAATTTTTTCCATCATATCCATACAAAACTAAAATTAATCCATTTTAAAATTACTTAGAACTTCCATCCCAAATTAGAAGAGTATACCTTTAGATTTGGTAGAAATATAAATAAATTTGATTACTCATGAATCGACATATTCTAGAAATAAACTCACTCACCTTTTTAGAGCTCCACTCTTCCTGGCTTGATTTGAATCGCCCTCTATTCTCTCTTTCTCTTATATTTGTTCATTTCCTTTTTCTATCTTGATTTTACTTTGATTTTATTTTTATTTTTATTTAGAATTTTGGAAGAGATAGAGAAGTTCTGTTTAGGTTAAGAAGTTTTTGAGGAAGAGGAAGGAGAACTATACGTATTAGTGATGGCTTAGGTTTGTGATGAGAAATAGTGGAGGCTACGATTCTTTCTATAATTAAAAAGTTAGGTTTTCTAACGTAGGCCCGAAATCCATATTTACTAAAATGTCACTAGTCGTATTTTTCGCTATGTTCGAACCTTTTTATCAAATTTAACCGGTTATATATGTTTCTTAACTGTAAACGATGTTCCAGACGCAATGGAATAGGTCTTGAGGCTTAATTCTAATGTTTGTAGAAATTTATATATTTATCCATTAGTGTAAAATTACATTTTGCCCTAATTTATTTATTAAAATATCTGGCATGCTATATTCTTCCCTCCCTTAAAAGGATTTCGTCCCCGAAATTTACAAGGATGAAAAAATTGTAACTTATATATAAGAAAATCGATATCTACGACCATCTACTCAACCATCAACCACTGCAACCATTGTCCTTAATTTCAGTTTCTAATGCAGCCACTATTTTAAATCTTGTTAATCTCATGCGAGATCTCATTTTTGAACTTGAACGAGACAAGATTTAGTGAAATGAGGCATTAAATTTTGTTTATATATTATTTTACACTCACCTCGTCTAAGGTAGCGAAATTTGAGGTGAGATCTTAATAGAAGATCTCATACGAGATTATATTTTTTATTTATATATTTGTTCTACTTCTTATGTGAGTCCAAAAGAAATTACACTCTAATGATTTTTACTTACACTCTAATTCTTATTTTTTACATTTTAATAAGTGAGCAAAAATAAAAGACTTTCAATTTATTTTTTACTTTTAATATTCATATGAGTAGAATTCATTCAATAAATACCAAATCTTTAATGTTATCACTCTAATCTTAAAACTAAAATTAATATTATCATTTTATGTAAATTATGCATGTTAAAAAGTTTATATTTGGATAATAATTACTACAATAATCTTTGAAATATCAAATTTGAAAGCTTAAGTTACTCCAAGATTGTCCCGAGATGGACTTTAAAATCTGAGATGTCAATCCGAGACGTACATCCGAGATGCACTCATTTCACCCGAGATCACATCCGTTACAAGATATTGTGTGTAAAATTCTCAAAATAAAATGCAATCGAAATTTGATATTTAAAACCTTCAATGCAGCATGTACGTATATGTATGGAATGCATATGAACATAGCGATAATGCAAAATTAGGCAGTCTCCTAAACTAGTCGACCTCCTGGATGCAAGTACTTAAGCCATGTATCCAAAATATATGTAATGCCTTGTATACTTGCAATCCTATATGGATGCAAAAACATTCAATACATATGCAAAAATGCAACAGCTATATGCATAAAACTGATAAATGAAATGAGTATGGTGATGTGTGTCATGGGCTTACCTAAATATATCAAACCATAAGTGCAATACCGACTAATAAAATTCATCCATTAGCTACCATCACCCATAACATGTCCTAATGACAAGTTTAAATCCATATCTAACACCCAAGATTCCTACTATGGGATATTCTAAGTTAAATACTAGATGCACTAATAATTATACTAATTTAAATGGAAATGTACCATAGAAGAGTTTTGGATGTGTAGCTCGGATCTTCTCCTCAAGCTCTCATGCACTCTCAGCTGGATCGTCCCCTATATACCCTAACCAGTTTAATCACTTTGTTATGGAGTCTTCTTGTCCCATGCTCAACAATAGGATTAGATGCACGATGAACTAGTGACTCTCCCTTCACCTTAACTTCTTCCAACTGACTCAGCTCAACGATGGTGGTGGAATCTTGTAAACACTTATGTTAGTATGATACATGGAGAACATTGTGAACCCCCTCTAACTTTTTAGGAAGCTCCACTCTATAAGCTAACTTTCTTACTCTCTCCAAGATAGGAAAAGGCCCTACAAATCTCGATGCCAACTTTTTCGAACTACCAAACCTTATAGCACGCCTAAGTGGTGAGATCTTCATAAATACCATGTCATCCACCATGAACTCCAACTCCGTGTGTCTCCTATTAGCATAAAATTTCTATCTATCTTGGGCAGTCTTCATTCTTCTACGAATCAAATCTACTTTCTCAGAGGTCTTCCTAATCGCGTTTGGTCTAAGAATGATTCTATCAGTAGTATCCCACCAACAAGATCATACGGCCTCTCGTACAACGCCTTAAACGGTGCTATTCTAATACTTTCATAGTAGTTATTATTATATGCCTATGAAGTTAAAGCGTCGTTAGAACCCCACGAAATCTCCGCAATAGTGCGTAGCACTCTTCGACCACTATGCATTTTCAATATAGCACTATTAAATAATAAATTCGCTTAAAGCCTCACTATTTTCCACTATGCTCACTAAATCAAGCCTTTTTAGCACCCGTATTAACAATATTAATATAAAAAGGTTGGTTTGACTAGTTCAATTTTAAACCAAATCAAAAGGTTATGGTAAAGACATAATTTAAGGCATACGTGCTTAATATAAATTAGAAATCTATTATAGTCACCAAAACTGGACTGCATAAATCATGATATTCTTTGGTTTTATTATACAAGATTAAATAGTATTCTTTTCCTACATAAACGAAGTGAGAGTGAGAATTAATTAACTTTAAATATTTGATTTTATATCCAATGAAGCTTTTTGCACTTCCGTTATTTTCTGCCATATCCCTGCTTTATATATACTATAACTTTTTGCACCTCCATCGCAATTGAACCGATAAGCGCTTTAACTGCATGGTTATATGCAAACTCCAATAATGGTAAATGATCCTCCCAAGAACCTCCAAAATCCAAAATACACATCCTCAGCAAATCCTCCGATACTCGACTCACCCTCCCTGTCTGTTCATCCGTCTATAGGTGATATGTTGTACTAAGTTATAATTCAATGCCCAAGGCCTCCTAAAGACTCCTCCAAAATTCAGTAATTAAAAGTGGATCGACTGCTGGCAATGCTAGAAGGAACTCCGTGCAGTCGAACCACCTCCCTCATGTATAAGATCGCCAAAGATGCAGTTGTCCTCGTACTCCTAACTAGGACAAAATGAGCACATTTTGTCAATCAATTAATGATGACCCAAACACTTTCATTCCTCCTTCTGCTCCTAGGTAGTCCATCAATAAAATCCGTAGAGATACTCTCCCATTTCCACTGTGGAACATCCAAAGGATATAATAATTCATCGGGCTTCTTCTGCTCCGTCTTTACTCTCTGATAAGTTATACACTTGGAAACAACTCCACTACATGTCTCTTCATTCTTGGCTAGTAAAATACTCTTTTTGTATCATAGTATAAATGGTCATTCTAGAATGATGAGACTCTACCAGTACTATGTCAATCAATTCCTTAATGATAGGAACACACAACCTGCCATCTCTCCTCAGCCATCCTCTCGGATCCATGGAATAAAGGTCTAAACGACTCAAATGTTCTCCATGGTTTAGCTTCTTAAAAATATCCAATAACTCTATATCTCGCTTCTAACTTGAACCAATACGGTCCATAAGCAAAGGCTGAACATTTAAAGTTGTGAATAATCATGGTGTGATGTCCGATGAAGGTTGAAATTCGAATATAGAAATAAACTCCAAATGCTTCCATTTTAGGAAGATATGACTTAGTAACACATGCTTCCTACTCAAGGCATAAACTACAACATTGTCCTTGCTTGAAGTATATGAAATACCAAAATCATATGAAGGCAAGAACTACATCCATTTCTACTGCCTCATATTCAGATCTTTTTGGAAGAATATATACTTCGGGGATTTATAATCCATGAATAGCTCAAACCACTCACCCAAAAGATAATTCCATCACGACTTAAGGGAGAAAACAACGACTTCCAACTCAAGATCATGGGTTGTATAATATCTCTCATGAACTTACAGTTGTCGACCGACACAACAAACAACTTTATTCTCCTACATCAACACAACGCCCATTCATGTACCACGTGCATCGGTATAAACTGCAAATGCTTCAAACCGTCAGGGAGTACAAAAATAGGTGCACTAATCAACAACTCCTTCAGCTTAATAACAACATCTTCACATTTTGGGTTCCATGAGAAAACTAGATTTTTCTTGGTAAGGCATGTCAATAATGCCGAAATTTTAGCTAAATCCTTAATGAACTTCTTACAGTCGCCAATCGAATCAAGAAAGCTTCTCACCACCATAACATTCTTTGATATGTGCCAATCCTGTACTACAACAACTTTACTAGGATCGACTGTTAGTCCAGGCTCGAAGACAACATGTCCTAGAAAGCAGACCTCCTTGCAAAAATTTGACACTTGGAAAAAATTTCCTTTGGCTTACGCATACAAGAGTGTCGAGTACATCTTCTAAATGTAGCTTGTGCTCTCCTCGCTTTTCGAATAGACAAGTATGTCATCTACGAATACCACCATGAACTAATTCAACAACCCTCTAAAGACTTGACTCATGAGATCGACGAAATATGTGAAAATACTATAAATTGAGTAATATGAATAATTCTACTAATTTAAAACTTGTATATATAAAAGAAATAGAAATAAAGAATAATAAAGTAAAGTGCACTAGATATTTTTATACCAGCTCGAACTTCCATTCTACGACCAGTCCCTACTCCTTCTGGATTTTACTAACAACACCCTCACTTAACCTGGAGGAATAGGTATTGCAGACCACCTAAGCTGCTGAACAGGACTTCGTGCTTGAAGATCTTCAACAGGACTTCGACCATTACAAATAGTTTGTGACTTTATGCACTCTTTGAATTAAGGATGGGCATAAACCACAGCACTATATGAAAACCACCTGCACCGGATCATTGGACCACAAAATGGTTCGGAAATCCACACCGAATCTTCTAATCAAAGCAAATACCTCTAAACTGGACCGACCCGTATCGATATGGTTCGGTTGCGTTTGGATGATTGAACCGACCATATTAACAAAACCGAACTGAATATTTACACCAGTAATCTTATGATAAAAACTTAAGCAAGTCCTATCTTGTTTTTTATTCTAACGATGTATACTCTATTTTCAGCTTATTTCAATAATAATTATTGTCATAAAGGAAGAAGCTATAGTTTAGTATAACATTTATCATCTCATTTTTCTGGATAAATGCTAATTATAATCTTATTCTAGTCATTTTACTTAATGATTATGCCTTATTAATGTCGATGATAGGTTAATCTCCTAAAAAAATTCAGTCGTAGCTATATGCCAAATTGAAACATTCATACAACTAAAAACTAATCTTTCATTTCAGTATAACATTATATGTTTTAACCTTTAAGTGTAAAAGCTTCACATAGTTGCCTTTGTAAATTGATTATTGATGGAAGTAATTCTCTTATTTCATATTTTATATGGGTTGAAACCAAACGGACCAAAACCGGATCGTATTACATTAAACCGAAACCGAACCATTTAAAAGATTAGTATATTGGTTTGTATTTTCGATTAACCGTTTGATGCATCGCGGAACCGGTTTGGGCTTCAAGCGACACCAAACCGACCCGCGCCCACCCCTACTTTGAATAGCACAAATGAGCTAATATATACAACCTTCCTATAATCTTCTTCCGAGTGGTATATTGAGTGCACGTGAAGAAATGGAAAAGTTTTGATCATAAGAATTATATTCTTAAATGAACGTGTGATCAAAAAAGCAATACAAAATTATATGAACTCTTAAGAATTCAAATCAAGATAGAGATAAAAAGAATAGAAATTATTATTGTTTTGAGCTCGAAAATTGATTGCTTTATATAGATAATCAATGAATGCAACTGTTAATGAAGAGAAACGATCAAGGGAAAGAGTTGCAGCCACTGTTGAAGGGAAGTGCCTCTTCATAGAGAACAACATCTCTTTAGAATTTTGAATTTGAAAATAGCTATTATGACATTCTGTTGACTGAATGAAATCAACCAGCCGATTGGATTTGATCAAAAATTGTCGTTTCAAAATGGAAAAGAAATAGTGTAAAAACAGGCAGTTTTAGTCGACTGAAATTATCAATTCAGTCGACTGAACTAGTGGTTAGTCGACTGAATTGGAAATTTAGTCGACTTACCAATGTCAGTGTATAAACGTGTGAATGTGCACTGATTCAATCGACTGCAGTGGTCTATTTAGTCGACTACCTGATGTGATTTTTCTTTTTAAACTTTGAAATCGGTTAGTGATCACTACGTGTGTGTGTGTGTATACCACTAAGAAGAGATTTTAACAATTTTTATATCTCTAGACTAAGACATTATAACTGGTATTACATTATTGCGTTAATGTGGTCAAGTACGTCTTTTCATTGATTGATATCTTTTTCCTGTGCAAGTCATTAGTATATATGATATATTCTTATTTAGTTGTCACTATCAAAACATCAAAATATTAGGTTTTAACATTCTCCCTCTTTTTGACGATGACAACTATACAAGTTAATTATTAAAATTAATCAATATATAGATAGTTCTCCCCCTAAGTGTATACTTCCCCTATCGATATGGCCATAGTTATTCTCACCCTTTATCATCGACAAAAGGGAAATGGATATCAATAAGGTAATATTAATATTTATAGGGGAGTATCCCTCTTGTATTAATGCTTATCAAAAACAACAAAGTATATATGTTTAGAGATTTTATCATATGATCACGTTTTTGAAAAAGTCACATAGATGATAGCACAAGAACATTACTTACCATAACATAACAAATCGTATTGTCATATAACAAACAATAATGATCACGAACACAAACATAACCAACATTTGTCATAAACATAACCAACACAAGAACAAACAATATTTATCGCATACATAAACAACTACCAAACACAACATAAGTTTAAAAAAAAAACAGAAATTACCTCACACGTAACACTTAAATTACTGGAAATGCATAAGTAAAAATAGATGAAACAAGAATCATCTTACCAAACTTCAATAGTCATGACTTTCACTTATTTCGCCATGCTCAACCAAATGTTCACCCTCTTGCTCCTCTGATGATGTCCATGTTAGATGTTCAGGATTTGGAAGAGCTTCTTTTGAAGGTATATGAGCTGAAGTGGATGAAGCGTATGATAATTTAACCCAAATCTTGTTCAAGAAGCCTTTGATTTTAACAAGCTTGTTGTCCATTTTGGTGACGGTATACTCAACTCGTGAAAGGTGACAATCAAGCTTGTTTTGGTTTCGGGATCGAGTGGCAAAGGATATTCTAGTTTGGGTGTCCATGGTTATTTCCTCTATGTCGTCTTCATCATGTTGGGCTTGAGGTATTAAAGAAGAGGAGGCTGTAGTAGGGTTGGTAGGTTGGGGTTGACCAGCATCTCTATTTGCTTTCCATTGTTCAAAAGTATCATATTATGATGATCCACTCTATGTGGAAGACCCATGAGGCTAAGGGTTTTGGAATTGAGAGAGCCAATGGTCATGAACTTGGAGTTTGGAAGAGGCACTCCAAAGTTCAACAGGATATGCATTATATAAGCCCCATAATGAATTGTTTTCGTCCTATTTTGATTGAAAGTTAGAAATTCCTCCAAAATAACTTTTTCCTAATTTATATTTTGTTGATTCCATAAGGCGTAAAGGGCTTAAAAGTCATGTTTGTAAATTTTTCCATAACTCCCGGTTCTAGATTGAATGGAGTGAGTGAGAGCCCTATGCATTATTCTTGCTTTAGGATGAAGGAATTTTTCTTTTAGTTCAACTAAACCATTGACAAGAAAATGATGAATTATTTCATCACGGACATGCATCTTAACTATCTTCACCTTTCGAAGAACATTTCAAAATATGACTTATCATTTGTAATGGAAAATAATTTTTCATTATGCAAACAAGGGTCCAAATGCAATCTTCTTTGTTATGCGGATTCATATGATCTAAATTAAAATTGGCATAAAGGAATTTTACCAATAAAGGATAGATTTTGACATTATTGGCATTGAAGTTTAGCAGAGATTCGATATGATTAGCCTCAGCAAGCCCCCGGATTGCATAACTTCCAAAATCATTGAATTTGATGAAGGATCCTTCGAAGATTCTAGCACACTTCATGTTATTAGAACGTTGTACGACAATATCATTATAGAGCCAATCTTTGATTTAAGCTGCGGAAGGACCGACCAATGAGGCAAATGCTTTTGATATCTTTGGTGCCATTGAAGAATTGAATTTTGAGAGATTGTTGTTTTTGAGATTTAGGTTTTTAGAAGTTGATGTAGTGATTGAGAGTTTGGTATTCGAAAATATAAAGCATTGAATATATGGATAGGGATAGAATAGGTAGATTTATGAAAAGGTGTACCCATTTGACCATTCTTACCTTTTAAAAATAATTTAAAAAAGGGGGTAGTCGACTGAAGGTAGGATGTAGTCGACTGAATTTGACAGAATTGAAAGTCGAAAGGAATTAGGAAAAAAATGGGTTGATTCAATCGACTGGATTTCTGCATTCAGTCAACTGAACCTGAGTAATATAATTTAAGTTCCTGCTACCAATCAACTAAATACAGGGGTACGGTCGATTGAATTCTGGATTGGTTTGAAAATTTCTGAAATTGCTTACGGTCAGTCGACTAGATTTTTGTTTTAGTCAACTGAGCTTGTGTTGATGTTATTTCTAACTCTCGTCCAGTCAATTGAACCAGGACGTTCAGTTGGCTAAACCTGTTATTTCTTTTAAAAGTGTAAGTTTTTCAAAATTTTGAGTTGGACCTTCTATTACTATGATTATTTCATGTTTGTTTATGATATAATTTATTTCTTTTGATAAAAATGTAAAAAAATACAAGGTTTATGTATATGTGAATTAAATATGAAAACATTTATCATATTTATTTATTTTTCTTCATTGGGATTAAACTCTTCTACAGGATCCTATTCCAATGAATTTGGTTCAATTTTAGTTTGCTCATTTGAAAGAATAAGTGGAGACCACTTATTTGTATGAATGGGAGTGTGATTGCAATCTTTGTTCGATTGCCCTGGTTCCCAAGAGTTTCTTGGAGCTAGGTTGTAATTATTGATTGGAGTTTCTGTTAGACGAGGAGAGCTTTTACGTATGCTATTCTTGGTTGGTGAATGTCCATAAACTGCCAGAATACATCTTTCAAGAAAATTAAGATGTACTCCTTGTCTGCGCTATTTGTAGTACATTTTTTTAAACTCCCATCATTTCTTGTTAATAGTGATGAATTTCATTAATTTGGTTATTGGTAAATGATGATGCAAAGTTAATTGGCCATTTGATTTTCTTTCCTTTTGGAGAGCAACCGGTGTGATATATAGGTGATGGAATGATCTTTATAGAAGATGATTTGTTCGAAATAGGAGTTGTTTTGCTTTAGAAGAAGGTGGGCTATAGTCAATTGAAGAATAAGTTGAATCGTTGTTGGAAAACATTTTAAGAGCTTTTAGAAAGGTTTTTTTTTAAAAAAAATTCTGTGCATTTTATTTATAAAAGCTTAGTTTATATATAAACTAGAACACTATTTTTAGTAAATTAATTTTAAAGCATATATTAGTTTAACCATATAAATTTTAACTATTTCTTTATGGTAACGAATAGTTATATTATTTTATTTTAACAACTAATTTTCTATGAATAGCTTATATATTATTTCGAGTAGTGTAAAAATTTTAACAACAAACATGTACATTATTTTATTAACTTAAAACTTGTAGAGATACAATACCAAATTCGCGATGTAACTTGATGAAACTGTTATAATTAAGAGGTTTAGTAAATATGTCTGCTATTTGATTTTTAGAGGATATGAAATTGAGAGATATCACATCTTTTTCTATGTTGTCACGTAGAAAATTATGGCGAATATCAATGAGTTTGCTAGGAGAATGATTTATTGGATTCTTTGATAAGTTTATGGCACTTATCACAATAAATCGAAGATTTTTGAAGAAGAATTCCGTAATCTCGAAGAGTTTGTTGCATTTGGATAAGTTGTGCATATCCCAAAGCACCAGAGATATATTCTACCCCATCAAGACTGAAACACAATTTTTCTTTTTACTAAACCATGATACCATAGACTAGTCCCATAAAGTGACAAGTACCGCTTGTACTCTTTCTATCTGTTCGACATCCTCCAAAGTCAGCATCCCTATAGGATACTAACTCGAGAGGACATTCTTTTGGATAAAAGAGTCCATGGTCTCTAGTGTTGCTTAATTAACGCAAAATTCGTTTCACGGCTTACAAATGTGATTCTTTGGGATCGCTTGAAACCATGCATACAAGCAGACACTCATCATGGTATTGGGGCGACTAGCGGTTAAATATAGTAAAGATCCAATCATACTTTGATAGAGCTTTTTTATCCATTCTTTTTCCGTTTTTATCTCTATCGAGATGAACCGTAGTGCTCATAGGTGTCGGTTTACTGGACGTGTTTTCCTTTTCAAACCATTTTATTAAATTATTACAATATTTTTCTTGGTTAATAAAAATACCATAGCTTAGTTGCTTAATTTGTAAACCAAGAAAATAGAGAGTTCTCCCATATGAGACATCTCAAATTCACTTGTCATTAATTTTGAAAACTCATCACATAAATTTTCATTTGTAGATTCGAATATGATATCATCTACATAAATTTATACAATTAATATACCTTTCTTATCTTATTTAATAAATAGAGTTTGATTAACTTTTCCAATTTCAAATCTAGAATATATAAGATATCCTTTTAGTCATTCAAACCAAGCACGAGGTGCTTGTTTCAAACCGTAAAGAGCATTCTTAAGTTCTACAAAAACATTTTCTTTAATAAAACCGTTTAGAAATGAACTTTTAACATACATTTGATAAAGTTTAAAGGAACGATGACAGGAGAAAGCCAATAAGATACGTATCACGTCTAACATTGTGATAGAAGTAAAGTTTCTTCATAGTCTATCCCCACTTCTTGATTATATCCTTGTGCAACTAATCTAGGCTTATTTCGTCTTATATTACCATTTTCATCAGCTTTATTTTTTATAAACCATTTCGTACCAATGATTGTTTGATCATTTGGTCTTGGAACCAATTCTCAAATGTTATTTTGTTCGAATTGATTAGCTCTTCTTGCATAGCTAAAATCCAATAGTCATCGGTTGAAGCTCCCCTAGGATTTTTAGGTTCTATATTAGATATAAAGCGATATGACCCATTTGTTTTAGTTAATGTCTAGTTCTGACATTTGTACTTAATTTACCAATTATATTTTGTATTAGAATTTTTTTTTAAATTCTTGGTGGAGTTCTAAGTTCATTTTCAGTTGAATTTTCCATAATTTATTGTTCTTCATTTTGAGTTATAGTATTTTGAGGTAGATTTTGTATAATTGGTCGCTCTATAACATACTCTTCATCATCTTTATTGTTTTTAAAATATCCATCAAATGATATGTATAAAGTTTCTTTTATAGTTTTTGTGCGCTTATTATATATTCTATATGCTTTGCTTTGTTCGGAATATCCAATAAATATTCTTTCATCAGATTTCGGATAGAATTTTCCTAGTTGATCTTTTGTATTTAATATAAAACATTTTGATCCAAAAATCCTTAAATATGATATGTTAGATTTTCTACCATTAAAAAGTTCGTACGGTGTATGTATGGCTGAGGGTCGAATAGTGACATGATTTAAGGTGTGGCATTCATTAGATAGGCTTCTGCCCAGAATTGTTTGGTAGTTGGCTACCACTAAGTAAAGTCCTAGCACATTCCTATAACATCCGATTCTTTCTTTTTAAAACTCCATTTTTTTGTGGAGTTCTAGGTAATGAGAAGTTGTGGCTAATACCCTTTTTGTTACAAAACTTTTCAAAAGTTCATTTTCAAATTCGCCACCATGACCACTTCTAATATTTTTTAATTTTTAAACATTTTATATTTTGAATTCTTTTAGCAAAGATTTTAAAAGCTTTTGTTTTTCAAAAATAATGTCCATATATATCTACGAAAATCATCTACGATTACAAATACATATTTGTTACGGTTTATAGATTGAACTTGAGTAGGACCGAATAGATCTAGACGTAATAGTTCGAAAGGTTGTAACATAGAACCGGTTTTCTTAGATTTGAAAGATGATTTAGTTAATTTTCCTAACTTCCATGCATCATAATATTTTTTCTTTATAATTCATTTTTTGTAGACCTTTTATTGGATCATTTTTATATAATTTACTAATAGCTTTAAAATTTACGTGACAAAATCTTTTGTGCCATAGACATGGATCGTTATCTTTGGATATTAAACACATGTCTATATTGCAATTAATTTTCATATTTAAAACATAAATATTTCTTTCACTAACTCCTTCGAAAATTAGATTTTTATTTCGATTGAAAATATTGTATTTATCTTTTGAGAAGGATATACTAAAATCTTTATTGCATAATTGACTAATACTAAGTAAATTATGTTTAAAATTTTTAACTAATAAAACTTTAGTAATAAGAGGTGAATTAGACATATCATTGCTGCTCATGTCTCCTTTTCCAATGACATATCCTTTTGATTTATCTCCAAAAGTAACAGAACCTCCATCTGAGTAGATAATATTCGTTAGCATATTTTCCATCATATGCTTGGAGCAACCGCTCTCGAGTATCCATTTTCCTCTTTTTTTTTATTTGGTACATTATGTAGCCTTGAAACATACATTTGCTTGTTCGGAGTCGCTATCACTATCTAACGAAGAAAATGAGTCTGAATCATCCCAAGTTACTACAAAGGCTTGCTTCTTCGTTTTATGAAATTTCTCGTTCTTATTCTTGAAATTACTCTTCTCCTTCTTACGGTCTGGAAAATCTTTCTTTATGTGACCTATCTTGTTGCATTCATAGAACTTGAGTGAGGATGTTGATGGATTGTTATTGCTATTTCTATAATCGCCAAATTTCTTATTCTTTTTGAACTTCAAAAATTTTCTAAATTTTTTTGCAAGAAATGCAATGTCATCGTAATCTTCATCCGAGTCTTCATTTCCTCCTTGACAAGCATTCGTTTTTCTATCTTGAGCTTGTACTCGTTTTTTGTGCAAATTCACTTCATAGGACATGAGATTTCCTATTAACCCTTCTGGTTTAATGGTTGAAATGTCATTAGCTTCTTCAATAGCTAAGACCTTTCGTTCTCACTCATCCATTAAAGAGTTTAGGATCTTTGGAACAATATCAAAATCAGTGTACTTTTCTCGTAGTGCAAGAAGTGAGTGATATATGTCTTGAAATCTAGAGTATATGCCATTTATAGTTTCATCTTGCTTCATTCTAAAATTTTGAAATTGATTTTTAAGCATGTAAATCTTGCTTTGTTTGACCTTGTTTTTACCTTCATGAGTTATTTTAAGAGTATGCCAAATTTCATGTGCGGATATACACATACTTACTTTATTCAAATTTCATTTGCGAATGTACACATACTTACTTTATTAAACTTGTTTTTGTCTAAAGAGCAAAATAACATATTCATTACCTTAACATTACTAGTAGCATCAAGTTTCGGAGTATTTGACCATTGTGCATAGTCAGTGGTAGGTACAGTGTGTCTTGTTGAGTGATATTTCGAGTGTCATAACCATTAGCTTACATGTATATCCCCATCCTAGTTGACCAATAATTATAATTTATTCTACTCGCGGTGGTCGTGTAGTTGATTGACCTTCAATAAAACTTGATGTAGTGTTGTCCATATTACTTGAGTTATTAAAAACTTTTGTTAGGTAGTATGATGAATTTGCTTTGATACCAAATGAAAATAACTATAGATTGAGTAATATGAATAATTCTACTAATTTAAAACTTGTATATATAAATATCAACAGAAATAAAGAATAATAAAGTAAAGTGCACCGGATATTTTTATACTGGTTCGAACTTCCGTTCTACGTCCAGTCCTCGACTCATTCTGGATTTAACTAATAATGCCCTTACTTAACCCGGAGGAATATATAATACAAACCGCCTGAGCTACTGAATAGGACTTCATGCCTGAAGATCTCCAACAAAACTTCGACTATTACAAATAGTTGAGTTTTTGACTTTGTGTACTCTTTGAATAGCACAAATGAACCAATATGTACAACCTTCCTATAATCTTCTTTTGAGTGGTATATTGAGTACACGTGAAGGAATGGAAAAGCTTTGATCACAAGAATTGTATTCTTAAATGAGCATGTGATCAAAAAAGCAATACAAAATTATATGAATGTTTGAGAATTCAAATCAAGATAGAGATAGAAAGAATAGAAATTATTATTGTTTGAATTCGAAAATTGATTGCTTTATATAGATAAGCAATGAATGCAAAAGGGAAATGATCAAGGGAAAGATTTGCAGTCATTGTTGAAGAGAAGTGCCTCTTCATGGAGAAGAGCATCTCTTTAGAATTATGAATTTAAAAATAGTTGTTACAATGTTCTGTCGACCGAATGAAATCAACCGGCCGACTAAATTTGATAAAAAATTGTCATTTCAAAACAGAAAAGAAATAGTTTAAAAATAAGCAGTTTTAGTCGACTAAAATTTTCAATTCAATCCATTGCACTAGTGGTTACTCAACTGAATTAGAATGACAGTCGATTTACCAATGTTGGTGTATAAACATGTGAACGTGCATGGATTCAATCGACTGTAGTGGTCTATCTAGTCGACTGCTTAATGTGATTATTTTTTTAAACTTTGAAACCGATTATGTGATCAAATACATGTGTGTGTATACCACTTAGAAGAGATTTTAACAATTTTTATGACTCTAGACTAAGACATTATGATTAATATTACATTATTTCATCAATGTGGTCAGGTACATCTCTTCGTTGATTAATAACTTTTTCCTACGCAAATGGTTAGTATACATGATATATTCTTGTTTAGTTGTCCCTATCAAAACATCAAAGTATGAGGGTCTAACAATATATTGGGGCATTGGTTAATCCAAATGGCATGACTAACCACTCATAATGTCCATCGAGTGTTCGAAAAGTGGTTTTCTGAATACTATCATTGGCCATACGCAACCGATGGAATCCGTTAGTCATGTCAAGTTAAGATAATATTTTGCTCTAACAACCTGATCAAAGAGATCATCTATATGGGGCAGTGAATAATGGTTCTTCTTTGTCAGTTTATTCAGCTCTTGATAATCGACATAAATCCTTAAAAAGCCATCTGCTTTAGTAGCGAAGACAACTAGTGCTTCTCACTCTAAGACACTGAGTACTCACATGTGACGGGTCACAAACTACTGGTACCGAAGCTGAATCACATGTGACGGGTCTAAAGAATATTGGTAACTCAACATCACTGAACTCCTTGGGTCGTAGTAAACCTCAAGGCTGTGCCCATCACAAGTACCCGAATGTACAACCTACCTATCACAATCCAGTACTGCTCCATACATAGTCATCTAGTCCATTCTCAAAATTAAACCAAACATAGAAAATCCTAGAATAAAAGCATCGTAATCAAACTTGACCCCAAAAATATAAAACTTCAAACCCATACAAATCATGGATTAGTGAGTCGATCGTCCAACAGGGTTTGATACAACTATGGGGTCTACAACTATACTAGTTTCTAAGTGCAATTCATCTACTACTCTATTTGCAAAAAAATGTAATGCCCCGGTGTCAAATAAAGTGCGAGTAGATAAGTCAGAAAGAGTTAACACACCTTTTATGACAACCTTCTTTCCTTTATCCACAACCGGAGCTGCACTTGAGCTAGGAACAACATTCAGTGCATAATCTGGAACCACCTAGGCATAGGTCTTAGATGTTGTCAGACGCTCCCTCCTTATGTGCCCAAATTGATTGTAGTTGGCGCATTTGATCTTCGATAGATTCACCTTGCAATCCTTTACCATAAGCCCCTTGTTATTACATCTCCTACACCTGATTCCTTGCTTCTTTATCTTGCCCTGAGCTCCGATTCCACCCTTTTGTTGATGCTGTTAGAATGGCTTTTCTCCTACCTTCTTGGGCTCATCCTTTACTTCATCCTTAGAAGTATTTAGCAGAGCCATCTCCACCAAACCCTCATAAGTAGCTCCCATGGGAATGTGGCTAAGGGTTTAATTTTGAAGAGGTTACTTCAGCCCTTTCATAAACTGCAAAGCCTTTTTATTTGGGGTATTTATTAAGTCAAATCCAAATCTAGCCTGCTTATTGAAATGATTCACATATTCTTTTCACGGACATCTCTCCTTGTTGCAAATACATAAATTTCTCCAACTGCACTCTTTGCTCTACCACGATAAGAAATCTTGTCTCAAAATGCCTTCTAGAATCTTTTCAAGTTATCTCTTTCTTATTAATCCTTACAACTACAACATCCCACCAATTTAGAGCCTTCCCTTGTAAGCGCCAAGAAGCAAGTTGCCTCCTAATGGCATCACCTAGACCCAACAACCCAAAAATCCTCTCACAAGTATGCAAGCATGCCTTTGAGTCTACGAAAGATTTAGTCCCTACCTTAGGCTTTCCTCCAAAGCTTGAAAAGTCCTTACATAGCTTGGCGAAATCCACAACTGGTGGGTTGATGGGCACTAACCCATGTGCTTATATTGTGGGTCCTCCATTAGGGTTATGTTCGACTTGACGCCTTGCTTGTAGATACCCGACTTGACGCCTTGCTTGTAGATACCCGTGGAAACACATTGGAACGTTCACGTTCGGAATCTCAGCTGCTTCATCCATACATTTCCATCTTCATTGCTTATTCTCACTATTTGTGATTAGAAATTATTAGCAACTTTCCTTAGATAGTATTAAGCATTACTGGAATTTAATGGGTATATTTGGGTTATACATATACTTGTATACATAATAGTTTTGAAAATCTTAAAAATATACAAGTACATTCTCTCAATATGCAGCTAATCCCAAAGGAATTTTGAACCTCACTCTGATTTTAAATGCAACAACCTACACCTTCAGACATACCGATTTAAGGCCTAAAACGACATTTAAACTCGCATCATTCCAAAAAGTGTGATTCTTTGGGTTTTAAAATTTTCATGATATAGATATAGTTAATTTTTTTTACACATTCTATATTTTCAAATCTCACAGCGGAAGGAAATAAAATATAAATACCAAAAATAGTCCAAAACAGATAACAATCTGAACAAAAGCAGTCCGTATAACAATGTCTCCAAATGGCAAATACAAAGAGTCTGATAGTAATATAATGTCCAACTGATAAAAGTAGTACAATATAAGGTACATGGGGAGTAACTGTAAATAGTATAACTTTGATCACCTGGTCTCCTCCACATGCACTAAGTCCACACCAAATCCCCTACTGATATGTCCTTCTGTAACGGGAAATAACAGAAAAGAAGAGGAGTGAGGTAGACAAATATTGGTGAATGAGTTGTATTACTAGTGTATTTTGTTCATAAGTAATTAACTTCATTTACAGCCTACATGCCCTAGGGTGTTTATTTGTTTATGTAGAATATATATATATATATATATATCTTTACTATTAATAAAGAGAATTCAATAAATATGATTTCCACGGTGTCTTTTTGAAATTCCAAAAATACCCCTACCTATCAACGGGGTCTCACCACTAATTTGCAACATTTACTACCATCCCCTTTCCGACTAACCCATCAATGGAATTTTATTATCAATTTGCCAACGATACCATGAGCAAAATAGCTTGAAATAAAAGTATTGTGACTACCAAAACCTTCGCACTTACAACACACATCCGTCTACTTTTCTTTTATTAATTAAAAGGTAAATATATTTGATGCGCATACGTGCATTTTATACTTATATATAAGGAATCTCTTACCTATGTACTATAGCCTGACACTAGATGTAACAATCACCAAAAGTATACTTAAAATCTAGTTAACATCCTTAATGATTAACCATAAAACTTATACATTAAGTAGACTACCTCGTGTACAAGTAAAAAGTGCATAATCCAACAATCCACTAATTCCATTAATCTTATTCTACAATGTCTAGAGTAACTTGCCTCAAAAGCATCAAGCAACCTACATGTTCATGTTTGTTATCTTATGCACAACACCGAACAACAATGCTTTGGCCCAATGCACCAAAAATATCGAGCAACCTCCCATTAGTGTCTGACGTCCAATTTCTATGCACTGCACCAGGCATACACCACAAATGTCTAGGCCTAATTACCCGATAACATCGAGTAGCCTCCTGTTAGTGCTTGTAACTATGCATAACACCAAGAAGACCACCATAATGCCTAACCCAGCTGTCCCTAAGACATCAAGTAACCTCCCATTAGTGCCATGTGTAGCAATAATGATTAGAAGTGTATAATAATAGTTTATGGACATGCTATTCAGTTAATGTATTAGGGTCCCTAAGAACATCAGTGTATAATAGTTTTGGAGATTTACATGGGAGGTGTAGATTAATTATTATTTTTAATTTTTAATTAATTACCTCTTGACAACTGGTTGTTATAATAGGACGCACTGGCACTCTGCATAAAACCAAGGATCATGGCACATCGACCATACACGTACTACTTCCTATCATTGAGACCTAATACCATCTTTTCTTTCTTTTTAGGTTCTATTGGAAAATCCAAACATGATACCCTAGACAAGAAGATGAGTAGCAACATTCCATCTCTTCGTCAAACTGACCAGTACCCTCGTCGGGATCCCTATTATGAATATGAATTTGACAAAAACAAGAGAAAGAAAAGGGAGAGGGAAGATAGAGAGAGATTCGACAATGGAAAAAGAAGGCTCTACTCTAAGCGCGAGAGGTCGAAGGACTATGTTGGGTCCATAAGAGGTTTTAGTCTGCCACACCGGGCACTATCCTAGCCCCCAAAGGAACAAGACCCATGCACTTAAGCCTTAGCTTCCACTCAATCCAAATCTTGGACAACACAATCGTCTGCTTCACTTCCTAAGCAATGACTTGAAAAAGAACATATCACAACTGTTGCTAGCCTTCCCGCTCCAACTCCTGATGCTCCAACATAAAAAATTCTCATAGAGCGTGAAGTTGTGTATCTTGGCATGGATCTTACAGGCCTCCATTTTATGTACAACATGTAGAAAATTCCCCCAAGGACCTAAAGACTAGTATATCACTTAGGATCAAGTGGAGCAATATAACATATGAATAAAGTTATCCGTGGGCTGGTTGATGTGAATAAAAAGAACCATTTGATGAACATGACCTAGGAGAAGGAGAGCAAAAAAGATGATAAAATCAAAAGAAACAACTCTAAGCAATTAAAAGGTTAGAGAAAGAATTGGCCGCTAAGGACAAAGTAGCCAAAGATGCTAAAGTGAAGCTAGGGCCAAGATCCGAGCTATGGACGTCAAATCGAAGATCTTGGATGAGAAATTCCAAAAAGCTCATGTCTAGACCAGAAAAACCATCAAGGAAAAGGATGCCCTACAAGACAAACTAGGCGTGGAAATCCAAAAGCTTAAACTGAACCTCAAGAGTGAGAAAGAGGAGAAAACCTAAGCCCTCGAGCAGGCTCAATCTTATTGTGAAGAAATAATCGACTTTTAACAGCACAAATAGACTTTTTCGGACAAGATCATCAAACTAGAAAATAGACTTGCCTAGGTTAAGTAGGAGAAGACTGACCTTGAAACCAAGATCAACTCCACCATCTTGCTCTTTTACGTTAATGTCATTAGGTCCGACAAATTCGATGGCTAGAGAAAGAATATCATGAGACCTTAGCTAAGGTCTATAAGGAAATTCTAAAATAGGAGAGGAAGTAACAGAAGAAGCAAACGAATATGCACTCAAATCCCTCTTATAGTTTGAAAAGTATGATTTAGAGGCCTGTCTGAGGGCCAGGCGATACGTGCTGCAAAAGCCACATCTTTGGCACAGGCACAATCTGAGGCTCATGCCGAGTCCAACTCTAAGGACTTGGTGAAATACACTGCTCACATCACTTTAGAGTCTTAGGTGGATGTGGTTGTGTATGCAACAACTAGTTTTGAGGATGCCGACATCCCTATGTATGTGCCTTTTCTGTCTACTAGTGCTTCTACCACCCTAATCTCGAAAGGATATAATCTAGAGGATCCGGGCTATGTGCCACCCCAACTGCCCCCGTTCTTTCATTCTTGTCCTAGATTTAGTAAGAGGGATAGTCAAAGACTCCCTCCAGGTCTCGACATCGAATCCTATAGGTATATCTTTGATTTCTAGTGTCTTTGAGAGACTTTATATGCCATCTAAAAACATTTCTAATCTTTCCTTTTTTATTGGTCAATTTTTAGGTTAACCTCCCAAAGCTCCATTGTCATATGTGATCCTTGTTAGTGCTCCTCAAGTTTCTACCACTAAATCTATCATTATCTCTGCACCACCATCTGTTCCTTCCTCTTTCTTCAAGTCCCCTCCCGGACCTGATGTTGAAAGATTACTACCTTAAATGAAGAAAGTTCGCACGATCCTGATTTCTCAGTGGGCGACGATGATGTGACCATCACCAATGTCAAGGGTTCTGATATTGGGCCACCTATGGCGGAGAGGGAAAATATTGGCCTATCTAAGCCGAAATAAGTTAAGAAGGAGAAAGGCTTGGAGGACATTCCGACTCCCCTCTCCTTTTCCCATTCAGTTCGCCATTTTGTTGTTCCAATCTCCACCCTCCTTGCTACCGGTATATTTGCCAAAACTCCTAAATCTCATACCAACTCGAAGAGTGACTACAACTAGGATGACTATCCCAAGGGTTTTTTTGCACTGCTAAATGATGCCGACTATTTGAAGAGAAGGTCCCATTCCTCCTCAAAGAAGGAAAGGAAGGAGAAGTCGAAGAAGGGGAAGCATTATTAAGGACATTCTTTTTGTTGTTTCTTGCCTATGTATATAGTCGTAATGTATGGGTACGACCCCTCTTTTGTAATTGATATACCTGGAAGTAATCGAAGTCGTTTTTTGTTTAACTTTATGTCGTTTTTTGTTCAACTTTATCTTGTTTACTTATCTATATTTCTACTTTTGTGCCTATGTTTGTGATCTGCATGATGCCATTATTTACTGTAACTATATATATATATATATAAATTTCTGTAATTGCTTGATATTATTCCATTACTTAAAGTTGTTTATCATAGGAGAAAGCGCATGACAAAAAAATGACATTTCATTGGCTAACTCTATTTATCCATGGTTGAACGTATCTCGCTCAGCTGTAAAAAGAGTTGTACATGCAAAGCGTTCAACTCTGTACTGATTCCTATCTTCGGGAACCGATTTCTTCGATCCATGTTTCTAGGTATCCATCCTTGATTTCACCTAACTCCAGGCGATGATCGAAGATTCTTCATCGACACACCCTTCCTATCGTTGACCAAATGTATCACGTTGGGCCGTAAACGAGGTTGCACATACAAACAGATTAAATTCTACACCGGTTTCTATCTCCAAGATCTGAGGCCTCAATCCTTGACCTTGCCTATCTTTGGGCACTGGTAAATGATTAGATGTGTAAGGGCAATCAACCAATTGATCCCAATATTATTAGCGACCAATCACATACCGAAGGAGTTCATCGATACATATCTCCATGTATACGTTTTCAAAACAAAGAACGTTTGATTTATCGCTGATCATGTAGCACCAAGTCAGACTTTCAAGAACATGTTTTCGTTGGTTCTGAAAGTCAACTTTATTCATGAATGAAAGGATGGTAGACTTTTCCTTATTACATTAAGTCCCAATCAATAGGATGTGTTATTTGCAAAAAATAAATCAAAGTGATAAAGCGTTATAATGTTCGCTATTCCACGCACGCGAATTGAGATCCCATCAACAGTCGATATCTTGAAAGTTCAATCTCGAAGCTTATGTTCGATCACATAAGGACCTTCCTAATTTGAACTAAGTGCCCCTATACCAGTAAAGACTCGTTTTAAAACGAGGTTTCCTATTTTAAAGGTACTATTTCTGACCTTGGCGTTGAATTGTTTTCCCACTCTTATCTTATAAGCAGTTTCCCTTAAATTAGCATGTTCTCATTTCTCTTCAAACAAGTCAAGGGACTCAAGTAAGAGTTACTCATTCATCTTGAGATCATATTGAAGTCTTTGATGAGAAGGAAATTTAGATTCGATTAGTATCATTTCCTCTGTTTCATAGGACAAAGCAAATGGAGTATGGCCAGTCGCAGACTTATAGGTTGTGCTATAAGCCTACAATGCAAGTGGAAGGTATCAACTCAGTTTCCCTTAGCTCTCTTCAATCTCTTTGTGATGATGGATTTGATGATCTTATTCACCACCTCAACTTGTCCATTTTCTTGTAGGTGTGCTACTGTAGAGAAGCTCTTCTCAATTCGGTAGCGAGCATAGAATCTTTGAACTCAGCAATTACGAACCGAGTTTCGTTATCAGTGATAACCTTCTATGGAACTCTATATCTATACAAAAGGTTTTTCACTATGAAGTTGATCACCTTCTTTGAAGTAATCGATGTTAGTGGTTCAGAATTCAACCCAATTTGTGAAGTAACCCACGACCATTATAACATATTTTGCTCTGCCTCTCGACACCGATAGCACACAAACAATACTAACTCCCCACATCAAAAAATCCATGGGACAACCATTTGTATAAACTCAGTGGACGGGGCTTTTGTATTTTTGTAAACTTCTTTGCTTGTCACATCTTCTAGAATAATTGGCAGCATCTTGGTTGACCATTGGTCAGAAGTATCCATTATAAAATACCTTTTTTGCTAGAGTATGCCCTTAATATGATCATCACAGTTACCTTCATTCAAATTAGCAAGAATTTTCTTAGCTTCATTTTTGATGACAAAGCTTGGTAAGAGCATTGATAATCCTCTCTTATACAGCACACCTTCTTGCATAATGAATCGAGGTACTTTATGCATGAGTTCCTATCATTTATTTTTTTGCACAGGAGAGTTCCCTTTAGCAAATATTTCTTAAACTTAGTCATCCATGACTCCTGCTCTTCTTTGACATCCAGATCCAATCAACATCGAACTCGTTTATGCTTGGAGTCATCAGAGTCTCAACTGGAATGATACCCAAGAACTACGCATCCCCAAAGCATGCCAGCTGGGCTAGTGAATCAACTTTCTTATTTTCCTCCCCAGGGATGTCTGTTATTGTGCAGTGTTTAATATCGTTCAGTGATTCCAACACTTTCATCAATTAAGGGGCAAGTCTCACTCCTTGGCCTAAAATTCTTTCTTTACGTGACAGACTGCTAACTGAGAGTCATTGAATATACATAACATCTTAACTCTCGGTTCCTTTGCTATCTTGACTCCCGCAATCAATGCTTCATATTTGGTTTCTTTTTTTTATTTGCCAGGAGCTCTAGTTTTAAGGCATAATAGACCCTCCATCCCTCCAGGGTTACCAAAATAACTCCTGGCCTAGAATTATGCTCATTGGAGGCTCCATCTATGTGTACTTTCCATTATAAAAGAAAAAACCATTTCTCTTTCATTTCATCATCGAGATGGTCAATTCGGCGGTGAATTCTACCAAAGCATGTCCTCTAATCGCCTTCCTTGGATAGTAAGATATTTCATATTGGCTCAACTTGATATTCCATTTTATTAACCTTCCCGAAGTCTTGGGATGATGCAATACTTTCCTCAATGGCAGATCAATCAGCAACTTAATCTAATGAGCCCGAATAGCTTCCTTGAAGCAATCAACAAACATTGCACTAGTTTCTCTAGCTTTAGATAATTATTTTTTGCTCAAGCAAACCATTTGCTAATGTAGTATACAGATCTTTGGATTCTACTCTCCTCACATACCAAGGCCGCTCTTAATGCGTGTGTAGATACTGCTAAGTAAACATACAAAACTTCACCTTCCTAAAGCTTCGATATAATCGATGGTCTCTCTATGCGGTCTATCTGATTACCTAAAATTCCTCTGTTTAAACAAAATTTTATTTCTCTTACTTGTAGGCATTGAAGAATGATATGAACTTATTAGTTGCCTTTGAGATGAATCTACTAAGTGACATGACCTTCCCATTCAAGCTATGCATCTCCCTCTTTTTCTTCGAGGTAGTAACCTCTCTTGATACTTTAATTATTTCCAAATTAGCTTTAATGCCCTTTGATTTTATAATAAAACCCAAAAACTTGCTCGATACAACCTCGAAAGAGCACTTCAGTATATTGAGCTTCATCCCATACTTTCGAAATACATTGAACATTTCTTAGAGATAACCCATGTAATTCATCAATCACTATGATTTCACAAGCATATCACCCATATAAACCTTCATAGTTCGTCTGATCTCATCATTAAACATTATGTTCACCAGTCATTGGTAAGTAGATCTAGCATTCTTCAGACCAAATGGCATAACTCGGTAGTAATACAGCTCCAAATCAGTGATGAACCTTGTATGCTCTTGATCTAGGATGTGTTTCGCTATCTAATTATTGCTGGAGTACGCATCCATAAAGGACAATAGTTCAATGCTAACGGTTTTATCTACAAGCCGGTCCATCCTTGGCAAAGGGATGTAGCCCTTCAGGCATGCTTTATTCAAGTTGGAATAATCAATGCATGTTCATCATTTCTCGTTTTCCTTTTTGACCAACATAAGATTTGATACCTATTCTGGGTATAGTGCATCGTGGAACAAGCCATTAGACTTCATCTTACCCACTTCTTGTTTTAACGTAAAAGATCATTCTGGTTCCATATCACACTTCTTTTATTTCACAAGAAGTTATCTTGGGTCCACATTCAATGCGTGGCTCGCTATGTCCGACGAAATTTCCGACGAAATTTTTGGCGCCCCACCTCTATACTCACGCTAGCCAAGGACACTACGGAGTAATGCCGTCAACTAGCGCGAAGAATAAGGCTGTTGAGGAGTGACCATCCGTATAATTGCTTTGTGCGAGTACCGATATGTCAGATAGTATAACATGCATTTCATTTCAGGAGGAAATCCGACATATCAAATACAAACTCAAAGCTACCACACAGTCGCTAAGTGGACCTCAGAAACAAATATAGAAATAAGTATAACAGAAATCAGTCACAGATGTTCATATCTCAAAGGCGGAAACAGATATGAATATAACACATAAAAGTGTACATCGGAGTAGTGGTCATACAAGATCCACAATATCACAAAAGAATAGTTACAAGTGCTAGACAAAAGAATAAGTATACATCAAGGAGTCTATATCTCAAATGTATAACAACAAAAACTACAAATATAATGTAGTTAGGCAAAAGTCAGAAGATGATCCCAGATAAGGAGTCAAGCAGAAGCACCTGCAACATCTCGGTCTGACCCGAGTATTATTTAAGAAGAAAATAATAAACGAATCAGTCTAACTATAATTATCATTAAAGAAGTGAGATATAAGCAGAGATATAATAAGAACGTATGATAACAAGAATGTCATACTAGAACAAGTATGGTTTAAACAACAACAAAATCATACAATATCTCAAAAATCTCCAAGCACCAAAAAGAATATCATATTCTTTATTTTATTCACCAAACCACAAATATTGACAAACATATCATTGCCAATCACATAAAGAGGTGAAACACAAATTCTAGAAATCATTAATTAGAAATCCAGAAATCACAAAGGGGGAGGCCTATCACAAACGGGAGCATGAAAACTCACCAACACGTGTATCACAAACGGAATGCTATTCCATGGTCGCTAACCATAAATTTTGTGCCGAAGCTCCACAAACGGCCCGAAGACCACGGGTCGCTACCCTACCAAATTGAACCGAAGTTCCATAGAAACGGGGTTTAGTCTCCCTCGTAGACAAATAGACATCGCACATCGCTAGTCTAAATCACAAAATGATCATCATTGATCAATAAAAGTGTCGATTACACTAAGCTAGTAAATATATGAGTTTAGTTTCATGTCCCATAACCACTAGCTTAACTTAAATATTTACGAACAAATTGTAGATTCCCACTCGAAAATAGTCACAAGAGTTTCAATCGAACAAGTCCAAAAATTAACCGACGAAGTAAACGCAAGCGTTTCATACCACTTGTTTTGCTAAGCCGTTTAATTAGATTTTCTCATACAAATGAGGTAAAGGTTTGTATATATAATAGATTAGAAAACGGTTTTATAAACGAGCTTTGTATTAAAAATAGAGTTGAAATCATCTTTGTAAAAGAGTTTTAATATTTACTACTATTATAGAAACCTTTGTATTTAGAAGTGACAAATCACAAAATGATTGTAGAAATAATCAATCACAAAAATCCACATTCGAATATGTGAATTAAATCCAAAGAAATCGATACCGAATCTATCAAAATGGATATTCTCAAAAAAATCCCAAAAAAGAAGTCATCAAAGTCAATAACAAGTGATAACAATAAATCAGATAGTCACGAATCGATAAAAAGTTGGATCCTTAAGCTAATTAGGCAAAATAGGCAAAATGAAGCAGGTCAGTCGACTGACCCTCTGTAGTCAGTCGACTGAAACAGAAACCCAAAAATTTCATTTCTTGCAGTCAGTCGACTGACTGCAGAAAACAGAGACTTCTGTTTTCTGCAGACAGTCCCAGATGGCTTGGATTCTACAGCCAGTCGACTGACTGCAGGAGGTCAGTCGATTGACTGGCACTGGGGACATTTTTCAGCCTAACCAAATGAAGAGCAAACTCTTCCAATTTTCGATCGGACGAGCAATGGGCGCTAGGGGTTCATGCCAATCGATAACCCAGCCCTATAGACTCTTCGATACACCACCAAAAGCATGTTCACAAATCAAAGCTAGGATTTTCAAAGTTTTGACTTCAAAACACCAAAAATTGAAATGTTCATTAAATCAATTCAAATCAAAAGCAAATGAATATGCACAAGTGTTAGGAATTCATACTTAACAACAAAGATAGCTATAGACATAGATGTGAGTTAAAGAACTCACCTTTAAACCCAAAAACGATGAAGGAGAAGCTTGAAAGCAAGGGAAGATCAACTACACTTCAACTTCAACTCTAGAAGCTTGAATCTAAGCTCAAAAGAAGATCATTTCCTAAGTTAGGTTTAGAAAATTTCTGAAATTAAAGAGAGAATGAGTTGGAGAAGATGAAGAGGATGCTTACCTTTGCCTCTCTTTGAATTTGGAGCAAGAATTTGGTTTTGCAAATGAAAACTAGGACTTGGAGTTTCTAATTTCTCATTCCCCTCCCCATTTTCAGTTTTGCTTGAGTGTTTAAGAAAATAGAAATGAAGTGAAGAGGAGAGGAGAGGGCTGAACTAGGTTATAGAGTGAGTTGGGGTGAAACCCAAACCCAAAGCCCAATAGAAAATGTCAAAATTCAACTTACTCCAAACATATCGATGTTTATACTCAAAAAAGTTGCAAACGCCATTTTGGACTCAATGGAAGTGGTCTCGAGTCCCAATTCGAATGTTTATAAAAAGTATCTTTTTGGACTTTAATCCGATTAACGATTCTATATTTAAATCGAACATTTAAATATTAAATTGTAAAATATGCGGGTTGTTACAGACTCCCCTCCTTAAAGAAATTGCGTCCTCACAATCTTTAAGAAATAAATAAGAAGTAACAACAATGAATGCATATCAACACAAAAGGAAGAAATTTGGAACAAAAAGTTCACCTTAAGGAGCACGAGAGAGCAAGTCTGGATGTGTTCGCTCGATGAATTCTCTGGATTCCCAAGAGCAATCCTTAGGATTTGAGGACCATTGAACTTTCACAAGAGGAAGATCTTTATTTCGAAGGCGTTTAACCTCCAAAGCAATAATACGAATTAGATGTTGCTCATAAGTCAAATTAGGTGAAACTTCAATAACACCGGGCTCAAGAATAGAATCGAAATCTCGAAGGCATTTCCGTAGTTGAGAGACGTGGAATACGTCATGAATAGCAGAAAATTGATCCGGTAATAAAAGGCGATAAGCCACGGAACCAATGCGTTCGGTGATGGGGAATGGGCCAATATAAACGAGGTGCTAATTTTCCCGATCGATTGAAACGCACGACACCCTTCATAGGTGAAACACGAATAAACACAAAATCTCCCACAGAAAATTCTAATTTCCTTCTTCGATTATCGACATAGGATTTTTGTCTACTTTGAGCTTCTTTCATCCTATGACGAATAAGATCAATCTTTTCTGTGGCATCACGGATAAAATCAGGACCTAAAACCAGCTTCTCACCGGCTTCAAGCCAACACGAAGGAGATCGGCATGGCCTTCCGTATAGTGCCTCGAAAGGTGCAATACCAATACTAGATTGGAAGCTATTGTTATAGGAAAATTCAACAAGAGAAATATGATCTTCCCAACTTCCACCAAAATCAAGAACACACGCACAAAGAAGATCTTCAAGAGTTTGATTCACACGCTCGGTTTGTCCATCGGACTAAGGGTGATAAGCGGTGCTAAAATTAAGCTTCGTTCCCAAAGCTTTTTGAAGACCTTTCCAGAATCCACTAGTAAACAATGGATCACGATCGCTAACGATAAAAGTAGGAACTCCATGTAATTTAACAATTTCCTTGACAAAAAGTTTAGCCAGAATAGGTACGGTCCGATTGGAACGAACGGGAATAAAATGGGCGGACTTAGTAAGTCTATCAACTATCACCCATAGGCTATCATGGCCCGAACGAGAATGGGGAAGACCGTCAATAAAGTCCATGGAAATTTGATCCCACTTCCATAATGGAATTTCTAAAGATTGCAATAACCCACCGGGCCTTTGATGCTCGGCCTTAACAAGTTGACAAGTCATGCAACGCTTAACAAAGTTAGCAATATCGGATTTCATTCCATCCCAATAATAAAGTCGCTTCATATCCGCGTACATTTTACTACTAGCGGGATGAATGGTAAATTTAGAACGATGAGAATCTTCTAAAATGTCTTTACGAAGATCAATAATATTTGGCACAATAAGTCTACCAAATTTTCGAATACCGCCTCGAGCATCAATATCAAAGTCTTTCAAACCTTCAATATCAATTTTATCCCTACAACTTTGGCCAAGAAGAACCAATTCGGGATCATGCTTTTGAGCTTCGAGGATGCGGTCTAAAAGAGAAGGATGAGCCTCAAGGCTACATAAAACAAGAGATGAGCATGAATTGGATTCACGATCTCGAATCTCACAAGTGGATAAAGTCGCGAGATCATTCCATTCAGATATCATCATGGAAACAACAACTTGTTGCTTGCGACTAAGGGCATCAGCAACTCGATTTCCTTTTCCGGGAGTATAAAGAATATCAAGATCATAAGATGCAAGGGACTCGAGCCAACGTTGTTGACGCAAATTAAGTTCCTTTTGGGAAAATAAATACTTCAAAGATTTGTGATCGGTGTAGAGAACAAACTTCTCCCCCAAAAGATAATGACGCCAAATTCTAAGGGCGAATACAATAGCCGCAAGATCTAAATCATGAGTGGCATACCTAGTCTCGGCATGCTTTAATTACCTAGAAGCATAAGCGATAACACGTTCCCGCTGCATGAGAACGGCACCCAAACCAACACGACTAGCATCGGTATAAACAACAAAATCTTGGTTCACATCAGGAATCACAAGAATAGGAGCATCGGAAAGGAGTTCTTTTAATTTTTGAAATGAAGCTTCACATTTGTCTGACCAAATGTATTTAACTCCCTTCTTTGTCAAATTAGTAAGAGGTACGGAAATCTTAGAAAAGTCTTTTATGAACCGACGGTAATACCCCGCCAATCCGAGAAAGCTACGAATTTCCGTCACACTCTCCGGTCTCTTCCAATTTTGAATCGCTTCAATCTTTAAAGGATCCACGGATATTCCGGTTTTAGAAATAATATGCCCTAAAAATTTCACATGAGGTTGCCAAAAGTGGCATTTAGAAAATTTTGCTTTCAATTGGTGGCTCCTAAGAGTTTCCAACACAATCCGAAGATGATTTTCATGCTCTTCCTCGGTTTTAGAATAAACGAGAATATGATCTATAAAGATGAGAACAAATCGATCGAGGAAGTCTTTGAAAACTCGATTCATAAGGTCAACGAAATAAGCTGGAGCATTCGTCAAACCAAATGGCATAACAAGCCATTCATAAGATCCATAACGAGTATGGAACGATGTCAAAGGAATGCTATCCTCTGCAATTCGGAGCTGATGAAAACCAGTTGCTAAGTCTAACTGTGAAAAGACTTTAGCACCACTAAGTTGATCGAATAAATCATCAATCCGCGGTAAGGGATATTTATTCTTGATGGTGAGATCGTTAAGCTTGCGATGTCAACGCAAAGCCTAAGTGTACCATCAAATTTCTTCACAAAAATAGCTGAAGCTCCCCATGGAGAGAAACTGGATTGAATAAATTGCTTTGCTTCCAATTCGGATAATTGTTTATGCATCTCCTCATTTTCTTTATTGGACATACGATAAGGAGGACGAGTAATAGGTAGAGCTCCAGGGATTAGATTAATTCGGAACTCAATTGCTCGCTTAGGTGGTAATCCTAGAACGGGCTCAAATATGTCAGGAAATTCACGAACAATGTGAATGAGAGAAATGACATCTTCCTCATCATCGTTATCGTCATCATGAGGATTTAGGGAATATAAGGATGCTTTCGAATTGGAATCTGAATCTTTCAGAACAAGAGAAATTTGCTTAACAGATTGAGGATGCCGAAGATATATAGTCCGTTCAGGACATAGAATATGGGCTTCATAACGGTTAAGCCAATCCATTCCCAAAATCATTCCGAAACCAAGGTAACGCATAACATGCAAATCGGCTCGGAAAGCATAATCACATAAAATAAGTTCGACATCTTTACAAAGTAAACTGAGTGTTGCGGATCCACCAACCGGATTCGCAATTCTTAATGAAGTCATCAAGCCAATAACATCCAAAGATAAAGCATCAACAAGTCCTTTTGATATAAAAGAGTGAGATGCACCCGTATCAAAAAGGACTCGAATAGGAAGATCATGAAATATAATGATGCCATCAAGGATAGAATGATAAATACCTTGACCACGAGAAGTGTTAGCAGGAGCTTGTACAACATTTAGCTTGCCCACCTTCTTGCCTTGAAGTTTAGGACACGAAGATAAAGTATGACCCGAACTCTTGCAATAGCGGCAAGAAAGAGACTTCGGGCACTTGTTTGCATAGTGGTCCTTAGAAGTTAGAACCACAATTGTAACATTCTCCACGACGAGAGGTAGGAGTATTCGCTACCGGTGTTTTTTGCTTCCCCTTTTTGTTGAGATTAGGCTTGAATTTGAAAGGTCTCTTCTTGTTGATGTTTTGTTTGACTTCAACATCACTATCTTTAACAGCCTCTTTGAGTCGAAGAGCAATATAACCAAGTTGATCAAAAGAAACTTCTAATTTCAGAAGTAATGGCTTTTTAAGGCTCTTGTTCAAGCCATACACAAATCTCTGATTTTTCTTCAATGGGGTATTAATGTACTCGACCCTATATTTTGAGAGAGATTCAAAAGATGCGACGTAGTCCGTCACAGAAGATTCACCTTGAACAAGGTCTATGAAGCATCGGGCTATTTTCAGCTTCCGGTACGAATTTCAACTCGAACCTTTCCCGAAATTTCTCCCAAGTAAGGTCCGCTTCATTAATTTCGGAGATCAAAAGCTCATACTAGTCTAATGCTCTTTCTTGGAGCATGCTAGAAGCCACTTGGACTCGATGGAGACCAATGAGATTCATGCGAGAAAAGATGCGGTCGCATGTTCGAAGCCAAGCCTGGACTTCTATAACGCTCTCGGAACCTTTGAATGGCTTTCCACCTAAGTTGGTGTAATCACTACACAAACGTGCAAACCCAAATTTAGGATGGGTGGGCTCTGGAATAGGTCCGGCGGCTTGAGCATTTCTTACAAGATCTAGAAGTTGCTGAGCAGACATAAATACTCCATCCTGAGGAGGAGCACTAGATTGACCGGCGCTGGGACGTCCAGGTCTAACCATTTCTCTTCTTTAAGAAAGAAAGAAAAGAGGAAAAAGGTTATTCACAAAATGAATATCAAACAAATTTGATTGATAAAACAAGGCATCATAAAGAATATAAGATAGAACGGTTCAAAGACTCGAATTAAATTCTATGGCACAATTCCTAAGAAAGACTTAGGACAATGATCCTTACTAGATTATTCTACATTGTTCCGAAGTTTGGCTCCGATACCATGCTGTGGCGCCTCACCTCTATACTCACGCTAGCCAAGGACATTACGGAGTAACGCCGTAAACAAGCGCGAAGAATAAGGCTGTTGAGGAGCGACCATCCGTGTAATTGCTTTGTGCGAGTACCGATATGTCAGATAGTATAACATGCATTTCATTTCAAGAGGAAATCTGACATATCAAATACAAACTCAAAGCTACCACACAGTCGCTAAGTGGACCTCGGAAACAAATATAGAAATAAGCATAACACAAATCAGTCATAAATGTTCATATCTCAAAGGCCGAAACAGATATGAATATAACACATAAAAGTGTACATCGGAGTAGTGGTCATACAAGATCCACAATATCACAAAAGAATAGTTACAAGTGCTAGACAAAAGAATAAGTATACATCAAGGAGTCTATATCTCAAATGTATAACAACAAAAACTACAAATATAATGTAGTTAGGCAAAAGTCAGAAGATGATCCCAGATAAGGAGTCAAGCAGAAGCACCTGCAACAGCTCGGTCTGACCCGAGTATTATTTAAGAAGAAAATAATAAACGGATTAGTCTAACTATAATTATCATTAAAGAAGTGAGATATAAGCAGAGATATAATAAGAACGTATGATAACAAGAATGTCATACTAGAACAAGTATGGTTTAAACAACAACAAAATCATACAATATCTCAAAAATCTCCAAGCACCAAAAAGAATATCATATTCTTTATTTTATTCACCAAACCACAAATATTGACAAACATATCATTGCCAATCACATAAAGAGGTGAAACACAAATTCTAGAAATCATCAATTAGAAATCCAGAAATCACAAAGGGGGAGGCCTATCACAAACGGGAGCATGAATACTCACCAACACGTGTATCACAAACGGAATGCTATTCCATGGTCACTAACCATAAATTTTGAGCCGAAGCTCCACAAACGGCCCGAAGACCACGGGTCGCTACCCCACCAAATTGAACCGAAGTTCCACAGAAACGGGGTTTAGTCTCCCTCGTAGACAAATAGACATCGCACATCGCTAGTCTAAATCACAAAATGATCATCATTGATCAATAAAAGTGTCGATTACACTAAGCTAGTAAATATATGAGTTTAGCTTCATGTCCCATAACCACTAGCTTAACTTAAATATTTACGAACAAATTGTAGATTCCCACTCGAAAATTGTCACAAGAGTTTCAATCGAACAAGTCCAAACATTAACCGACGAAGTAAACGCAAGTGTTTCATACCACTTGTTTTGCTAAGCCGTTTAATTAGATTTTCTCATACGAATGAGGTAAAGGTTTGTATATACTAATAGATTAGAAAACGGTTTTATAAACGAGCTTTGTATTAAAAATAGAATTGAAATCATCTTTATAAAAGAGTTCTAATATTTACTACTATTATAGAAACCTTTGTATTTAGAAGTGACAAATCACAAAATGATTGTAGAAACAATCAATCACAAAAATCCACATTCGAAGATGTGAATTAAATCCAAAGAAATCGATACCGAATCCATCAAAATGGATATTCTCAACAAAATCCCGAAAAAGAAGTCATCAAAGTCAATAACAAGTGATAACAATAAATCAGATAGTCACGAATCGATAAAAGTTGGATCCTCAAGCTAATTAGGCAAAATAGGCAAAATGAAGCAGGTCAGTCGACTGACCCTCTACAGTCAGTCGACTGAAACAGAAACCCAAAAATTTCATTTCCTGCAGTCAGTCGACTGACTGCAGGGAGTCAGTCGACTGACTGCAGAAAATAGAGACTTCTGTTTTCTGCAGACAGTCCCAGATGGCTCGGATTCTACAGCCAGTCGACTGACTGCAGGAGGTCAGTCGACTGACTGGCACTGGGGACATTTTTCGGCCTAAACAAATGAAGAGCAAACTCTTCCAATTTTCGATCGGATGAGCAATGGGCACTAGGGGTTCATGCCAATTGACAACCCAGCCCTATAGACTCTTCGATACACCACCAAAAGCATGTTCACAAATCAAAGCTAGGATTTTAAAGTTTTGACTTCAAAACACCAAAAATTGAAATGTTCATCAAATCAATTCAAATCAAAAGCAAATGAATATGCACAAGTATTAGGAATTCATACTTAACAACAAAGATAGCTATAGACATAGATGTGAGTTAAAGAACTCACCTTTAAACCCAAAAACGATGAAGGGGAAGCTTGAAAGCAAGGGAAGATCAATTACACTTCAACTCTAGAAGCTTGAATCTAACCTCAAAAGAAGAACATTTCCTAAGTTAGGTTTAGGAAATTTCTGAAATTAAAGAGAGAATGAGTTGGAGAAGATGAAGAGGATGCTTACCTTAGCCTCTCTTTGAATTTGGAGCAAGAATTTGGTTTTGCAAATGAAAACTAGGGCTTGGAGTTTCTAATTTCTCATTCCTCTCCCCATTTTTAGTTTTGCTTGAGTGTTTAAGAAAATAGAAATGAAGTGAAGAGGAGAGGAGAGGGCTGAACTAGGTTATAGAGTGAGTTGGGGTGAAACCCAAACCCAAAGCCCAATAGAAAATGTCAAAATTCAACTTACTCTAAACATATCGATGTTTATACTCAAAAAAGTCGCAAACACCGTTTTGGACTCAATGGAAGTGGACTCGAGTCCCAATTCGACTGTTTACAAAAAGTAGCTTTTTGGACTTTAATCCGATTAACGATTCTATATTTAAATCGAATATTTAAATATTAAATTGTAAAATATGCGGGTTGTTACAAAATTCCACACATATCAAAATGCATCCAAGCAAGTACATTCATGTTTTCCCAGAGAAACCCTATCAAGTCCTTCCTCATCTTCTGGCTGAGCTAAGACCCGATCTTGAGAACCTTCGTTAGATCATTGTAACACCCCATAAAATTAGTAGAAAATTAATTAAGAGGAACTAATTAATTAATAATAAAGTTAAAAATGGAAATTGAGAAAATGTTAGGATTTGGCCATGAAATTTGCACTATTATGGTCATAATGATTTTCTGAGCAACTTTCGTATATAGCTTCATGATAGGAGTTCAAATGAAGAAGTTATCAATGTTTAAAAAAAATTAATCGAAAACAATTCAAAATGAATTAAGGAAATAAATACTAATAAACTTAATGGTAAAGTAGACTTAATAATAAGCTTAACATTTAAGTAAGCATTAAAAATAATGCTTAGGAGACAACCTTTTGACTCCTTCTATGGGGTCGATTGACCATTAACAGTCGATTACCCATAGAGACCGGGCGGATGGTTATTATTTTGACGGATAGATTATTGTTGTGATGGCTAGGGTTATTCCCCCACTTAGAAACCTAAAAATGATGTCGATGATGTTGCAGTCATCACTAGAATTATTTTCAAGCGACATAAGTGAGTTCTGTATGTTCAAGTACATCCTTAATAAACAGAGAAGCTAAATATTTTCATTACTGAGAAACTGTCTTAATATTCATTGCATACATCTTCTCCAAATTAACCCCAAAGTTGTGCCCACGCAGTAGTCAAATAACATTATAAAATAACATGGTAAAGGGTCAGGTCAACGTATGATGATGCTGCCTGGACTCATTAAACAATGAAAATAACATCTTTATTAGCTAACAAAGCTGCATGCTCTTTGATTTGCATCTTGTGGCTCCTTATATAAAATTGTCTAATACTATAAGCTTAACCTACTCAAATGAGTACCCATGAGTTTATTGGTAAAACAATAATAAAAACACGGGTTAGACATAAAGTCTGATGTGAATAATACTTACCCAAAACAAGCATATAGTGAGACTATGCTAAACAACACGGAACGAGTTTTCCTCTTACTATCCACAACATCATAAATGAAATAGTCATATTTTACATAGTTCCCATTTACTATTGCACCTTAGACACTCTTATGTTGTTCACATCTATTACTGTGCCTTATATGCTTCTATGCGATTTCCTATTGTTACTGCGTCTTATGTGCTCTTATGCAGTTTCCTTTCAGAACTGCGCTCCCGGTGCAGTTTCCTTTTACTACGGCGCCCCAGGTGCAGTTTCTATTTAGATTAGTCTTTAGTCTGATACTGTTTAGAATCAACCTCCTACGGTATCCTTAGGTTCATTCGTTAAATTTAGAACTGCTTAGACCCAGTCCCCTGCACTATTTTTTTTAAAACCATTCATTAAACTTAAACTGCATAGATTCAGCACCCTGCAATATTCTTTGGTTAAGCTTTGGACTATTATGAAACAACCACATGCAGTCCATATCTGTTATTCATTGCTCAGGACTACTATGAAATGGCTACCCGCAGTCCACGTTTATCGTCCAATTCTTGACTACTATCAAACAGCAACCCATGGTCCATATTTATTATTCATTTAACTTGAAACTACAATGAAACATCCACCCACAATTTACTTGGAAGTTGAATGTCTCTCCTCACCTTCCCAAGGCGTGCATTCGAGTGAGCATCCCCACTCAGCATCAATAGCTCTTCCACGACCTTACACTAGCGCAGGAGTTCTTCCTCTATGCTAACCCCGAGCTTCACCAAGTCCTACCTACTTGTCATTTATTAGGTTACATTCAAACATTCCCTAGCGTAGTACCACCCTGCCCCTAACCTGTGTGCGCTGTGCACTTCCTATTACGTGTTCACTTCGACGTTGCGGTGTGGTATGTCTTCCTCATCTTGCAGCGCCAATTAGTCTTTTCCAACTTTACATTTTTGTGGAATGGTAAGTCTTCTACATATTGCGATGCAGATCTACTTTTCCTTAAAAGTCCTTGAATTCCCTTGGAAAATCACTACCTCATCCCCCTATGCCCAGTTATCTTATAAAAGGTTATGCCATTACCTCATCTTTGTGCCGACAAAGTCTAACACATCTGTTACCACCTTTACACATGTCGCTATCTGATACGTCACGACTCCACTTTTTTTATTATGGTGTCCTTTATTTCTCTTTTTAGCTTTTAATATGGATCTTGTTCCCTATTTATCTAACACTTATTTCCCCGCATAATTTTAAATTACTAGTGTCCGCGCAATTCCATTTTCCCAACACGGTTCCTGACTTATATTAGCTTATTTTCTTCATAGTAAAGCTTATTAAAATTCCAAAAAATTCATGAATGACTGTTCTCATATTTTCCTTATTTAGCTTCTATATATTCTCCTTCAAATATTCATAATAAATTATTTCGACGTCGAAAATATGTCAAACTAAATGCCCATATCTAAAATCATGATTAGAACATTATATTAAATTTTCATAGCATAACGAAACTTTCAGAGTGGGGAAATACATCTAAACATCCCATGTTCATCTACTCTTCCCCAAAACATTGGTTAAATATTTTACTTGTTAATGAAAATCCATATTAAACTCCATCATATATAAAAGTATACAAAATCATATCGAAACCAACAGTTGGGAACGATAAAATAGGTTTAATATTACTCACTACATCTTTGAAATATCTTGCTCTAGTCTTCTTATTCCCTGTTTGGCTTGTGTTCTCTTGTCTTCTCTTTAGCACTCTTTAGGTTATCACCATTTAATGTTCCTCTCATGCTTTTATTTTATTTTTAATAGAATGAAATGGATGAATGGAAAGAGTAATTCTTATTGTCCCATAATGATTTGGGCTTGGGCCCTCATACTCTTTTTCATTAATTCATTACCCATTTTCTTCTTATTTAGCTTATCTTGGTCCTTTAAATACTTAATTAAATTAATCATAGATTACGGGTTGTTACAGTCTTCTGCCCTTAGAGGAATTTTTCCCCTGAAATTCAATTAAGGCATGGTGGTGATTGCCAATACATCTCATGCTTACTTTTAGCATACAATTCTTAGTTCATATACAAAATGTACTAATGTTATCTCTAAATACATCAATCGACCATAATATATATATATATACACACACACACATATATATATGGTCTACAACAATACAATTCGACACATAGCGCATACGCTAATATGAAATCAACAATTATGGATAAGTCCTCTTGACCTTATCCTCTATTTCCCACGTGCAGTCTCCTAAACTACGCTCCACTGGACACATACTAGCTTCACCACCTTATTTCGAATCCGCTTCTCATCCCAGCCCACTATCTATATCGGTTTGCGCACTTAGGTCATATTTGGCTCCATGACCAGGTCTTCTACTGCCATTGGTTAACTACTGCATTTGAATCTCTAATGCCTTTCCGCAGATGTGATACGTGAAACACATTATGGATCACTGCAAAAACATTAAGCAGTTCCACCTTAAATGTCACCTTCCCAATCTTTTCTACGATCAGAAATGGTCCTACATATTTGGGTGCTAACTTTCCGACCTTGCCGAAATGCATTATGCCTCTCATTAGAGAAATCTTCATGAATACCCGATCGCGAACTGCGAACTCCGGTTCCTTTTTTTAGTGTCGACATAACTTTTCTACCTCAACTGCGCTGCTCTCATCCTAGATCGGATCAAATCCACCTTTTCAGTAGCACCATTGACCACTTCCGGGCCTAATACGACCGTATCCCCTTCCTCCAACCAACATGCAAGTGATTTACATGGTCTTCCATACAACGCCTAAAATGGGACCATTCGAATACTACTCTGGTAGCTGTTGTTATGTTAGAACTCTACCAAATGTAAATAACCCTGTCAAGATCCACCGAAGTCTAAAATGCAAGCGCTTAGCAAGCTTCCATCACTTTGTTAACCCTCTCACTCTGACCATCTATCTATGGATGGTATGTATTACTCATGCCCAACTTTGTACCTATTACCTTATGCAAACTGCGCCAAAACTCACTGGCAAACAATGAATCTCGATCGCCAATAATAGAGCTAAGCACCCCATGCAATCTCATTAATATCTTCATATATATCTCTGCTAACCTCAGTGCAGTCCTCACGGCCTTTACTAGAATAAAATGGGCACACTTAGTATGAAACATATGCTTTCATTCCCTGCCATTGACCTTAGTAACCCATCAACAAAGTCCATAGATACTGAATCCCATTTCCAAACTAGAATTTGTAAGGGCTGCAAAAGCCCACTAGGCTTCTGATGTTCTGTCTTCACCTACTGGCATGGACATCTCCTCGCATACTCTCCCACATCTTTCTTCATCCATTCCCAAAAGAAACTTCTTATATCTCAATATATCTTTGTATCTCCAGGGAGAACAGTGAACTTTGAACGATGACATTCGTCCAATACTTCCTTCTGCAATCCTTCTACACTCGGAACATATAACCTTCATTATTTAGCAGTCTGCTTTCTCTATCAACACTGAATCTTTTCAGCTCTATTGCCTCGACCCCTAAGTCCAAGCTCTTTATTATATTAGTGCAAAACTTATCTTCCTTCTGTAATTCAACAATTCATTCTACCAGCGTAGGCCTTACTTCTAAGTAAGATAGCATCCTAGAAGTTCTGCTAAAAAGCCTAATGTTCAGCTTCCTCTGAGAGAACAAATATCTCAAGGAGTTGTGGTTAATAAAAAACTCAAAATTTTCTCCTAGAAGATAATGTCTACAGACCTTTAATGTGAAGATAACGACTGCTAACTCCAAATCATGAGTTAGATAACAAATTTCATGGTTTCGCAACTGTCTAGATGCATATGCAATTACCCTGCCCTTCTGCATCAATATTACCCCTAACCCTAATCCTGATGGATCAGTATACACAATTATACCATTACTCCCTTCAGGTATCACCAACACATATGCATTAGTCAATCGATACTTCAATCCCCGGAATGCCATCTCTCACTCCTACGTCCAAACAAACTTCTCATCCTTCCGAGTCAGTTTTGTCATTGGCATGGCTACACGAGAAAAGTCTTTAATGAATCTCTGATAGTGGCAACCAAGCCTAAGAAACTTTGCACCTCAGTCATAGTCTCATCTCTCTTACACCCATTTACTGCGATAACCTTCAAAGAATCTACCATAACCCTTATTTCGAAACCACGTGGCCTAGGAACTTCACTTCCATTCCCTAAAAATGATGCTTACAAATTTTTGCTTTCAACTTGTGTTGTCTCAACGTCTCCAACACAAGCCTTAAGTGAATTACATGCTCCTCCTCTTCCTTCGAGTATACCAAGATGTCATCTATTTACACCAAAGCATATCTATCCAATTTGTCTTGGAAAATTCTATTCATCAAATCAACAAAGAACGCAGGTTCATTAGTGTTAGGAAATCAATTCTATGGTTTCGATGATAACAACTATACAATGGAAATCGAATATACATATATTTACAGATAGTTGATAAAGTAACATCACCAAAGAGACTAAAGCAACACTCAAGACAAGAATCAAAAGACGTTAAATCAGAAGAGATTGAAGAGAAATATGACATGCACAAGATAAAGCAACATGAACACTTTCAGACGTCTGAGAGCACAAGCCAGACGTCTGAATGATTCCTCTGGTTCATAATTCAGAAGCAACCAGACGTCTGGTTACCAACATCAGACGTCTGAAAAGTATCTAGGCTTATAACAGATATGAAGACCAGACGTCTGAGGTAACTTTCCAGACGTCTGATTCAAGACTCGACTGTGCATTTTCAAGGCTCAACTGTCACATTCGAAAAGACACATCCACTTCTCTTTGTCGCAACTCTTCATCATCATCAGAAGCGACTTTACGAAGATTACAACAGATGCAACTATACAAGAAAACTCTTCATCACTATAAATAGCATCAGGAATTCAAGAGAAAAGAACAACCTGACTTACCTACTCTCTTATCTCTTGTACCCTGTTTATTCCTGATCTACAAGCAATCAACTACCTGTAATCAACTCTTCCATATATATAGAACTCCTCATTCAGATATTCTCTAGATAAATATATATTGGAAGCACTCTTGTACTCAATAGTCAACATCCGTGTTATAGAACACATTCTTGACAAAGAAACTCTTCTATTGTAAACCTGTTCCTCCAGGTTAAGCGAGGGTTAGTTGAAAGGAAATTCCGAAGAGGAGCTTCGGGACTGGACGTAGGACGGGAGGTCCGAACCAGTATAAAATACCGGTGTGATTAGTTTTATTTACTTTGTTACTATACTTTATAGTATTATATTATATAGCTAACTGTCTATACTTGCATATAATCTAGACGATCCACTCATATAGACTTTCAATTGGTATCAGAGCAAGGTTCGTTTAGAAAAACAGTAACACGTTTTTTAAATCATTATAATATGGCAAGTATTTTTCAAGAAGGACAATCCACAGCACGACCCCCATTTTTTAATGGATCTAATTATTCATATTGGTCTACACGTATGAGAATTTTTATGGAAGCTAATGGTTTAGAAATTTGGTCAGCCACTCAAGATAAATATGAAGCTCCAACTACTGCTATGAACACATGGACCGATGCACAAAAAACCTTAGCATCAAATAATGCTAAAGCTATGAATGTCATGTTTTGCTCACTTGACAAAAATGAATTTTCACGTGTCATGTTATGCACTACTGCATTTGATATTTGGCGTACCTTACAAATCACACATAAAGGTACAACAAAGGTCAAACAAACTAAAATTTCAATTTTGCAAAATTAATTTTCATCATTTAAAATGAAACAAAATGAAACTATAGTAGACATGTATTCAAGATTTCAAACTATTCAACATGATCTTATGGCATTAGGAGTTAAGTTTACTGATTTTGATTTAGTATCACGAATACTCAACTCTTTAACACCTGATTGGGAAAGAAAAGTATTAGCTATTGAAGAAGCTAATGATCTCTCTACTCTCAAAGTTGAAGAGTTGGTAGGAAATTTGATGTCCTATGAAGCTAATTTGCAGGCACGTAAAGAATTAAATTCAGAAACGAAGAACATAGCATTTCCATCAATAAAGAATGATGACTCAGATTTAGATGAAAATGAGATAGTATTCATTGCCAAAAACTATAATATATTCAAGAAATTTAGAAAGATGACCAAGTTTCAAAAAGAAGGAAAAACCAATTCAACAAATCTATCTCAGATCAAGTGCTATGAATGTGATCAATACGGACACATGAAGAAGGATTGCCCAAAACTTAACAATGATAAAAAGAAGAGCAAATTTGAAAAACTCAAAAAGAAGAAAGCTTTCAAGGTAACGTGGGATGACTCCGAGTCTTCATCTTCAGAAAGTGATAGTGATAGCGATGGAGAAAAAGCTAATGTGTGTTTTATGGCACAAAAAGATGAGGTATGTCCAGAACTTAACTATGAAGAATTACTTGAACTTAGGAATTAGATGATAAATTTAGACAAATAAAAAAATTAAACAAAGAATATATAGTAAAAGTAAATAGATTAGAACTTGAAGTAGGAATGTTGAAAGATGAAAAAACTATTTTAGAAGAAGAACTTGAAATATCTCAAGAAAAATTAAGAAATATTGTGATAGAAAGTGAGAACATTACTCTAGAAAAAGAGAATTTGCTAAAAGAAAATATTGATTTTAAAGAGGATATTGAATTATTGACAACAGAAAATAGAGAGTTAAAAGAAAAATTAGATAAAATTACCAATAATGTGTCAAAATTTAACAAAGGGAAACAAGACTTGGAAAATCTTATCAAAACATCAAAACCATCAGGTAATAGAAATGGAATAGGATTTAAAAAAGGCTCTAAACAAAGAGAAAATAAGGATAAAAATATTAGTTATATAAAAACTAGAAGATTATCTAAACAAAAATTGAATACCAAAAATATGAAAATTTGGGTTCCTAAAACAAATAACAAATTGATTAGACAAAAGCATATCAATAATTACTTAGAAAATATAGTTTATAATAAAAATTATATTTATAAAGGTACCAAACCATCGTGGGTATGGCTACCTCTCTCTAACAATTAGGACCCTAATCAAATATGTGGGTACCAATTAAAATATTTTTTATCTTGCAGGTACCCAAAATAAAAAATAAGGAGAAATGGATACTAGATAGCGGATGCTCCAAACATATGACTGGAAATTCAAAAATGTTATCGAATATAACATACATCGATGGTGGAACGGTAACATTTGGGGACAATTCAAAGGGATTTGTCATAGGCATTGGAGAAGTCATCAACTCTGGTATATCTAACTCTCCTGTTATTACAAATGTTTTACTAGTAGAAAATTTAAAACACAACTTATTAAGCATTAGTCAATTATGTGATAAAGGTTTTCAAATAAATTTTGAAAAAGATAGATGTAACATTTTAGATAATAACAAACAACTCATTTTTGAAGGTTTTAGAAACAAAAATATTTATATATTAAACATGAATATTAATAAAGATTCAAGCTTATGCTTAACTGCCAAACATGATGATCCATGGTTATGGCATAAACGGTTTTGTCATATTAATTTTAAGAACATTAATAAGTTAGCTAAATATGAGTTAGTAAGAGGGTTACCTAAAATGAGTTACAAAGTAGAAAATTTATGCGATGATTGTCAAATTGGTAAACTAAAGAAAAGCTCTTCTAAATCTAAAAATAATATTTCTACAAAACAACCGTTAGAATTATTACATTTAGATTTATTTGGTCCAACACAAGTAAGATCTATTAATCATAACAAATATGTTTTTGTAATAGTCGATGATTTCTCAAGATATACATGGACTTTATTTCTAAAACATAAAAGCGATACTTTTGGTATGTTTAAAATATTTGCAAAACGGATTAAAACTCAAATGAATTTAAAAATTAAAAATATTAGAAGCGATCATGGAGGAGAATTCGAAAACGATCTTTTTTCAAATTTTTGCAATAAAAAGGGATAACTCATAATTTTTCTTTTCCTCGTACACCCCAACAAAATGGTGTCATAGAAAGAAAAAATCGTACATTACAAGAATGCGCACGAACATTATTAAATAGTAGCGGATTACCAAAACAATTTTGGGCCGAAGCTATTGCTACATCCTGTTATGTATTGAATCGAGTAACTATTCGCCCAATGACTAAACAAACTTGTTTTGAAATATTTTTTGGTAAAAAACCTAAAGTATCATACTTTAAAACGTTTGGCTCAAAATGTTTTATATTAAATACAAAAGACAAATTAGGAAAATTTGATCCAAAAGCCGATGAAGGTATCTTTGTTGGATATTCAGATCGTAGCAAGGCATATAGAATCTTTAATAAAAAGAATAATACTATAGAAGAGAGTCTACATGTCTCGTTTGACGAAAATCCTTTCAAACAAGAAACTAATGATGAAGAAGAAATTATTCTACAAACAAACTCAACAAATTCTAGTAATAATGAAGCCAATATACAAAATAACACTATTTTATCATCTCCTAGGATCCTTAAAGATCATCCAATAGATAATATTATTGGAGATCTAAATTCAAGAGTTACTAGAAATCAACTAAATCAAATAAGCCATATAGCGTTTGTATCAAACTTTGAACCAAAGAATTATAAAGAAGCCTCAAATGATAATTTTTGGATAATGGCTATGCAAGAGGAACTACATCAATTTGAACGTAATAATGTATGGGAATTAGTACCAATACCTAAAGATCAATCAGTAATAGGAACAAAATGGGTATTTAAAAACAAGGCGGACGAAAATGAAAATATTGTTAGAAATAAAGCACGACTAGTTGCTCAGGGTTACAATCAAGAAAAAGGCATAGACTATGATGAAACTTTTGCACCGGTTGCAAGATTAGAAGCCATTCGTACTTTACTCTCCTTTGCAACTCATAACAATTTTAAACTATTTCAAATGGATATCAAGAGTGCCTTTTTGAATGGTTTTATCAAAGAAAATGTATATGTTGAACAACCACCGCTTTTTGTTCATGAGAATTATCCAGATCATGTTTTTAAATTACATAAAGCACTATATGGATTAAAACAAGCACCTCATGCATGGTACGAACGTCTTAAAAATCACCTAATAACATCTGGTTTCCATATAGGAAAAATAGATACAACTTTATTTATAAAAAGAGAAGATGACGATATTTTAGTTGTACAAATTTATGTTGATGATATCATCTTTGGTTCGACCAACGAAAAACTATGTAATGATTTTTCAAATATTATGACAAATGAATTTGAAATATCACACATGGGAGAATTAAATGTTTTCTTAAGATTACAAATAAAACAACTAGAAAATGGAATTTTTATTCATCAAGAAAAATATTGTAACGATTTATTACATCGATTTAAAATGGATAAAACTTCAAGCAAACCAACACCAATGAGTACCACTATTCACTTAGAAAAAGATGAAAATGGAAAAGATTTTGATGAAAGGTTATATCGAAGTATGATTGGTTCTTTGCTATATTTAACGGCTAGTCGACCAGATATTATGATGAGTGTATGTCTTTGTGCCTGATTTCAAGCCAAACCAAAAGAATCTCATCTACGATCTGTTAAGCGCATTTTACGCTATTTATCTAGTACTAAAGATTATGGTTTGTTTTATCCTAAAGGATCACCTTTTGAACTTGTTTCATATAGCGATGCGGATTTTGGTGGTTGTAGAACAGACCGTAAGAGTACTAGTGGAACTTGTCATTTTATTGGACAATCGTTAGTTTCGTGGTTTAGTAAAAAGCAAAATTGTATTTCTTTATCCACTTGTGAAGCTGAATACATCTCCGCAGCTATAGCATGTGCGCAAGTAATATACATGCAACAAACACTAATGGATTTTGGTAAAATCATAAAAAATTCTCCAATATATTGTGACAACACAAGTGCTATAAATTTGTCAAAAAATCCTGTAAATCACTCACACACTAAACATATAGATATTCGACATCATTTCTTACGAGACCATGTTGAAAAAGGAACTATATCTTTAGAATATGTAAGTACCGAAAATCAAGTAGCCGACATATTTACAAAACCATTAAATGAACAAACTTTCATAAAACTCAGACGAAGTTTAGGAATTTGTTCACTTCAAGATATTGTCTAAGCTTGATATCTCTCTCATATATCTCCTTCTTATCTTTAATGAAAATTTCTTTTTGACTTGATCGTTTACATATTCTTTTTGATAATGTCAAAGGGGGAGAAATATATATATATATATATAATCGTATCAACAAAACTAAGCACATATTCAGGGGGAGATTTGAAAAATATATATAAGTACATTGAATAGTTGTCATCATCAAAAAGGGGGAGATTGTTAGGAAATCAATTCTATGGTTTCGATGATAACAACTATACAATGGAAATCGAATATACATATATTTACAGATAGTTGATAAAGTAACGTCACCAAAGAGACTAAAGCAACACTCAAGACAAGAATCAAAAGACGTTAAATCAGAAGAGATTGAAGAGAAATATGACATGCACAAGATAAAGCAACATGCACACTTTCAGACACTTTCAGACGTCTGAGAGCACAAGCCAGACGTTTGAATGATTCCTCTGGTTCATAATTCAGAAGCAACCAGACGTCTGGTTACCAACATCAGACGTCTGAAAAGTATCCAGGCTTATAACAGATATGAAGACCAGACGTCTGAGGTAACTTTCCAGACGTCTGATTCAAGACTCGACTGTGCATTTTCAAGGCTCAACTATCACATTCGAAAAGACACATCCACTTCTCTTTGTCGCAACTCTTTATCATCATCAGAAGCGACTTTACGAAGATTACAACAGATGCAACTATACAAGAAAACTCTTCATCACTATAAATAGCATCAGGAATTCAAGAGAAAAGAACAACCTGACTTACCTACTCTCTTATCTCTTGTACCCTGTTTATTCCTGATCTACAAGCAATCAACTACCTGTAATCAACTCTTCCATATATATAGAACTCCTCATTCAGATATTCTCTAGATAAATATATATTGGAAGCACTCTTGTACTCAATAGTCAACATCCGTGTTATAGAACACATTCTTGACAAAGAAACTCTTCTATTGTAAACCTGTTCCTCCGGGTTAAGCGAGGGTTAGTTGAAAGGAAATTCCGAAGAGGAGCTTCGGGACTGGACGTAGGACGGGAGGTCCGAACCAGTATAAAATACCGGTGTGATTAGTTTTATTTACTTTGTTACTATACTTTATAGTATTATATTATATAGCTAACTGTCTATACTTGCATATAATCTAGACGATCCACTCATATAGACTTTCAATTAGTTAGTCCAAATGGCATTACCTGCCACTCATATGAACTGTACCTCATTCTAAACGCAGTCAGAGGAATGCTTTCTTCGACAACTCTCAACTGATGGAATCCTAAAGTCAAGGCAAACTGCAAAAATACCTTGGCTCCACTCAACTGATCAAATAAACCATCAATCCTGGATAAAAGATATCTATTCTTCATTGTTCTTTCATTCAGCTTCCGATAACTTATGTAAAGTCTTAAAGGCCTATAGAATTTGTTCACAAATACTACCGCAGTTCCCAAAGGTAAGCTACTTGACCTTATGAAGCCTTTTCCTTCGAACTCTACCAACAACTTCTTCAGTTCCTCCATCTCCTTTGGAGACATTCTAATAGGAGGTCGACTGAATGGTTCGGTTTTTGGTAACAACTTTATACGAAACATTATTTCCCTAAAGTGTGGCAACCCCGAAACTAGTTCAAACACATTAATAAACACATGGATCACCCACAATGCTTCTAGTTCTTCCTTTTTTGAAGATAAAGCAAACAAAACACCTTTGCGCCCAGTTCTAGATTCCTTCAAAACTATAAATACTCTTTCATTTCGGTCTGGATGACTCAAAGTTACTATCCTTTTAGTGTAGTATATCCTAGCATAGTAACGCTCCAACCAATCCATCCCAAAAATAACAAAGCCTATGAAGTCAAACACGTACGATCACATAAAAGCTTACACTCACCTAACTCAATCTTTGAATTAGTGCATCTTAATCTGAGAGTGGCATATCCCCCTATCGGATTTATTATGCATTTGGAAGTGACTAAATAGGTAATACTTAGCCCTAGTCTATCAACCAAGTCTTTAGCTATAAACGAGTGTGTGACACCAGTATCATACGATACTTCAACTAAAATACCAGAAATAAAAGCCATACCTTCCAGAACATTCCCTTTGTCTTTTTCCTCGGCATGTGGTCCTTTCCTTGATTCCTTCAAAGCATAAAACTACACTTTAAGCTTTAGGCAGTCCTTCTTTGAATGGCCCAACTTATCACACTTAAACCAGTTCACTCTTCGAGGATTCTTCGATGCTGGATACTTTGTTGCATAGTTTCCCTTTTGTCTACATTTAAAACAAGCAACCTCTACAGTAGCAACCACTCCACCTTTTCCCTTTGGCACTCCCTTCTTTCCTTTAGTATTTAGGGTAAACTCCTTCTTTTGCTCTGCTTTGGGGCTTATCACTGCTTTCCTCTGCTCTTGGTACATCCCATCATACCTTCTAGCCATGTGAGCTGCAAATTCAAAAGTGGATGCCAAATGAGCCATCACTTTATGGTCAAGACCCAGCTTCAAACCCCTAATGAACTTCTCATTTTTCTTCATTGGTACATTAATAATCTCCCTGTTGTACCTAACCAAAGAATTAAACTTCCGGATATACCCCTCCACTATAAGGTCACCCTATTTCAAATCAGTGAATTCTCTTAATAGCACACTCTATCGAGACTCTGATATGAACGGAGCCTCGAACCTCTCTTTAAACTGCTCCCAAGTAATTTTCTTCTCTGGAATCTCAACAATTACTATCTCCCACCAATCCAATGCATTCTTATGTGACTTCCTTGATGCTAATCTCCTCTTTTGCGCATCATTCAGCCCTAAGTCTCCAAATATGCACTCATAAATTCTAAGCCAATACAGTACCTTAACTATGGGCTCATTCACCATAAATATCTTTCCTCCTAAGTTTCTATAGTCTTTGTTCATCATTGAGAAATCTTTTCTCACTGTCATAGGTCTAGTCATAACCGCCTCCACCATGTTCTCCCTCATCATGTGAAATATAAACTCCCTAAACAAAGATTCACATCCATGCTGGCAACATTTGCGAGCAGTGCGGCTTCCTCCCTTGCTACTCTAGGGACTTCCACCTAATCTCTCCATTGGTCTTCGTACTTTCAGCCTCCCTCCTTGCACTTGCCCCTCTTATCGTAACTCGTCCACTTCTCAAATCCATACTTTATTTTCTGTTAAGTAAGTTTCAATAGAAACGAGGAGAAAGAGGGCGAAACAGTTATAAAAGGGGCAGATATATCTTCCTATATATCTGTGCAGCAACATACAGGTACTCTATATACAGTAGCACATCCCCTCCCCGACGTGTTTTTTTATACTAAGTACTGCTCCTATTTTCTAGCTCTGTTTTACCTAAGTGTCCCATAACCTATGCTCTAATACCAAGTGTAACATTCCCTTCTTAGAAACCTAAAAATGAATGCTGATGATGATGTAGTCATCACTAGAATTATTTTCAAACGACATAAGTGAGTTATGTATATTCAAATCAACCTAAGTAAATAGAGCGGTAAATATTTTCATTACTTAAAAACCATCCTAATATTCATTGCATGCATCTTCTCTAAAATTAACCCAAAAGTCATGCCCACGCAGGGGTCAAATAACATTAGAAAATAATATGGTAATGAGTTAGGTTGACATATGATGATGTTGCATGGACTCATTGAACAATAATAACATCTTTATTAGCTAACAAAGCCTCATGCTCCGTCTTCAATCTATATCCTGCAGCTTCTAATATAAACTTGTCTAATTCTATAAACTCAACTACTCCAACGAGTATCCATAATTTTATGGTAAAAACAATGAAAAAACATAGGTCAGACATAAAGTCTGGTATGAATAATACTGACCCAAAACAAGCATATAGTGAGACTATGCCATACAATGCGAAATGAGTTCTCCCCTTACTATCTGCAGCATCATAAATGATAAAATCATACTTTACATAGTTCCCATTTACCACTACACCATAGATGCTCTTATGCGGTCCACATCTACTATTACGTCTTATGCGCTCTTATGCGATTTCTTATTGCTACTGCGCCTTATGCGCTCTTATGTGGTTTCCTTTTAATTACTGTGCCCCCAACACAATTTCCATTTTAGATTATTCTTTAGTTTGATACTACCTAGAATAGGCCTTCTATAGTATCCTTTAGGTTCATTCATTAAATTTAAAACCGCATAGACCCAACCCCTGCAGTATTCTTTTAAATTCGTTCATTAAACTGAAACTGCATAGACTCGGCCCTACGCAGTAATCAGTAGCTAAGCTTTGGACTACTATAAAACAACCACCCACAGTCTGTATTTATTATTCATTACTTGGGATTATTATAAAACAACCACCCACGGTTTATGTTTATTATTCAATTTTGGACTATTATGAAACAGCCACCCGCAGTCCATATTTATTATTCATTTAACTTGAAACTACAATGAAACAGCCACCTGCGATTTACTTGGAAGTTGAATGTCTCTCCCCACCTTCCTTAAGAGTGCATTGTAACAGCCCTAATTTTTGGTTCACATTATTCAGAGAATTTAATATGGTAAATTAAATAAAATACCGTGAGGTGATAAGGAGAATGAGATTTATTGGTTAATTTGGGTCAGGTCTTAATTAATCAATTAATAATATTGTTTTAAACATAGAATAGAAAAATAATAATGAGAGAGGCACAATGAAAGTAATTCTTTAATTCATTGCCTAAACCCTTCTTCTCTCATTCATTCTCATTTCATTATCTAAAATAAAAACAAAATCTAAATGGAGGCCGGCCATTACCTAGAGGAAAAGGAGAGGAAATCCATGATATTCAAAAGGGAAAGTTTAGGAGAATTAATCTACATCACATCTCAGTGTCTCTTATCCAATCTAAGGTAATAATTAACCATCTCATCTATGTATGTTTGCTTTTGGATTTAGGATTGATTTATGAATTGGTTGTGATAAAATTTCATGTATAGATTGATAATATCATCATTAGATTGAATAATGGTTTGTTGGTATTTTATTGAATTGTTCTAATAGGTTTTAAAGGCAAAAACCTACTTTTTTTATCTTCTATTAATTTTAAATTTGAAAATATTGTAAAAAACATCGTTTTGGAGATGGATTTTCAATTTCGTAATTTTGCAAGTTCATATGAATATTCTATGAATTTCCTAAGAGAAAAAATGTGTATATTTTTGGATTTTTAATCATTAAAGATAATTAAATTATTATTTTAGTCTTGAAATTTTTGAACAAGGAAGAAGAAAGAAGTTCCGATTTTTGGGGATTTTCCCCTAATTGTTATGATTTTATATGAATTAGTTATTCTAGAAAAGTTTTTAATTAATATGAGTTAGTAATATTAATTATAGGATTTTGAAAAGTTAATTAAGAAAGTAGAATATGATCTATCGGTTATTTTAAAAAAAAATGAGAAGTATTTTTCTTATCTAACGATAATTTGACATGAGGCAACAGTTAGTAGAAAATTTTAACTTAAAAAACATATCAGTTTTTAACTTATTTAAAGAAATGTCATTAGCACAATAACTTAGAGACTTGATACCTCTATTTTGTAGAAGCTCAATAATTATAAGGGTTGATGCATGTGATAGTTACTCCATATCTATATGACGTATCCACTTTCATTGGGACTCGACAATTTGTGTTTATAAGAGTTCGACATCTCACATTTTGAAGAGACTCGACAACCCCACGATCTAGAGGCTCGACAAATTTTCTTTTTTTAAAAAAAACATGACATCCTCAAGTTTTAAGAACTCGACACCCTCAAGCGTAGAGGCTTGGAAACCCTGTGTGTTTTAGAGGCACGCCAACCCCATGTATTTTATAGGCTCGACACCTCACGTTCTTAAGAACACATCATCCCATGTATTATAATGACTCAATACCTTCAGTGTAGATACTCAACATCTATATTTCAGCGGTTGTATAACTATATGTTTTGCAGACTTGAAAGCTATGTTTTAGAGGTTCTATAGCCACGATTTCCAAATGCTCGACATCCTTGTTTTGATAGTATGTGTTTTAAAAGCTATGTAAAGATGATAGTGCTTTGGCATAAAATTTTGGCTAAGTATTTGGGGCTATGTTTTCCTTGTTTTGAGAATGATTTCAAGTAGTTTATCATTTCTAGAGATAAATAATTTCAAGGAAATGAAATAGTGTTTTAGCCCAATTTTACATGATAGCCAAAGGAAAATATTACTTAAACTTAAGAAATTTTGTTATGTATATAACTATTGATTGATCATATTTTAATGAATGATGTTATATGTTCTTGTTATTGTTTGATTGATTAAATTTACATATTTTATCATTTTTATAGTCACATTTTCATTACCTAACATTAAACCTTGGGATTTAGGAACAGAGTTACTAGTTAGGTTGTTCCAGTAGTGAGTATGGTCAGACTAAACTTCTAAGTGAGTAGAATTGCATCTAGTAGATCAGACAGATCAATTATGTTAGGATACCTTCAACTAATCAAAAAAATATGGCTCATGGATTTAAAACCAGATAAGATTTTAGGTGGGACTGGTGTAAGATTGCACCCTATGCTTCAGTCGGTAGCCCCCGGTTGGTAAAGGTCCATGACTCCAGTACATAGGGCTTTTTCAATAGTGAGACTAAAAGATATATACGCATAGAAAGAAACTCGGAGCTCTATATGCTCATTGTATTGTTTAAGTGGTTTGAATTTACTCCTAACCATATTTGGAAATTTCGAGAATCTGGTTATGTTTTGGCCCAAGTCAGCCTGATAAGTTATTAGTTAGCTTGCGAAAACTAATAGGTTCATAGTGATCCTAGGAAAACTATAATATGGGACACACGGTCAACTTCATGGGAGGGTAACTTTGAGAATGCATAACCCTTTAATGATAAACTAGTTATATTTACCCGTATTGCATGCATATGATCATATAATGTTTTGTTTTAACCATTGTGGTTGCAGGTGCATGATTTATATTAAGACTGACATATTTTGATAAGATACTAGTGAGGGGGAAACTCATTCTATTCAATGGTGTGATCTCACTAGATATTTGTTTTTGGTTCGAGATGGTATATTATTATTTATACCAGACTTTTTGTCTAATCCAAATTTTCTATTTTTCCCCTTGAACTCTCAGGTACTCATTTGAGTAGATCAGGAGTAGGGTTTTCATGTTAGACGAATAAGCTTACAGAGACGTGCAGGAGGCAGGCTAATATTAGGAGTTATTTCTACCATCTTATTTTAAGTTTATTTTTTGTTTGAATGGATGTAACAATATAATTTATAACTATCAAGTAGTTAGACTTTGATCATCTAAGGGGGCATCTTCATATGCCGCTCTTGGAATATTATTGTATTAGTTATATTTTCTTTGAATGTGGAATCGATGGGATTATCTAATAGATGTAAAAGTTCATTAATGAAATCTGTTTTGAAAATTTTCATATTCATGTGCTCTTGATGTTATAGATACAATTAACTGATCTTATTTTGTCACTGGAAAATAACACTATAGATGATTACAACATCAATGGCGCTTATTTTGGGGCCTCAAATTGGGGGATGTCACAACTTGGTATCAAAGCATATGTTTATGTAAAACTTAAAAGATTTTGAAAACATAATCCAAATAAATCAGAGAATAAAGTTGGGTATGGGATAACACTATATTAACATACTTGCTATTGCTATATATAAGTATGTATTCAATCTCTATTCTCCCCTCTCTCTTAGACCATTCTTATATATCATACAATACTCGTATGCAGATTATGAGAAAGCAAGATATAGAAGAGTGAATCTAGGTGGAGGAAGCAGCACAACTAATGGAAATGTTCGACCCAATACTAGATGGAATCTGGGTCAACCAACAAATGCTAATCCAAATGGAAATGTTAATGTGAGTGCTAGAACCCTATCAGTAATTATAGGGACTATGTATTAGTTCTTCATGAATATGATGTAAGATGGAGCTGCAGCTGGTTTGGCTGGAGGAAATACTAATAATTTATGAGGTGCTAATCCTAAGGTACCTACTTGCAACAATTACGCCAAGCTAAGCCGTGCTTATGCCAGTCCTGGAGGAAACCTTTTTCATTGAACAAAAAGTGCTATTGAAGTTGAGAATCGACAGTTATACTGTGAAAGGATCTTTGTTGATTTGAGCTTGAATGATGAGCAGAAGAGGAGGTTGGCATCTAAATAGTTGCAAGGAACTGCTTTGTATAAGTGGAATAGTGTGACTATAGAAATACCATACGACAATTTGACTTGGGCAGAATTTAGAGGGAGATTTCCGAGATAGCTATCAACTTTGCTTGGGAAGTTTGCTGAATTGGAGCAGGAGAGATGTATGTACTAGAATATGCAACTAAGTTTAATGAGTTGACCAGATATAGATATGCGACAATTGATACTGTGATAAAAAGGAATGAGAAGTTCATTTGAGGATTGAAGCCAGAGATTGCCAGGGCGACAATGCCGCATATCATAGATCCATGCGATGTGGTGGTGGAGATGGCATTAAGGAATAAGGAAATGCTGTCGACATTTGGAAGTGATAAGCCTGTGGAAACTCAAGGTTTTCAAGGCAAGAAAAGGAAGTTCTTTAATAAGAAAGGACCTCAGAAGGGCGGATGCCAAGAATGCAAAGATTGATATTGTTTGCTATAAGGGTGATAAGAAAGGGCACTTTGCTAATATGTGTTAATTTGGTAATGGAAAGAAAGTTCTAGGAATGAAGGGTGTGACATATTACAACTACAGCTATATGGGGCATTACAAGAATGAATGTCCAGAACTAGCCAAGGCTAGTAAAAAGAAAGTTTATTAGAACCATCAGCTTCTAAACCGTCTGCAGAAGAGAAAGGAAAGTTTGTGATGTAATGTACGCTTTTGATTTATGGCATAGGCGCATTATATTCTTTTATCTCGCAATGTTTGGTAGATAAGTTAAATCTAGAACCATCATAACTTATTACTTCCTTAAGGGTTGCAAATCCGATAGAAGGTTATGCAACTCTTGGGATGGGATGTGACCATTTAGAATTTGAGCCATTAGGTCATGCATTTACTTACAATTTACATGTGTTTGATTTTCTTGGTTTTGGGATTATTTTGGGTATGAATTGGTTAAGAAGACACAATGCTTGGATATTTTGCCAGGATAAAAAGATATCATTAAGACATCCTAATAGCTATGATCGGATCATATACTCAGTAGAAAATTCGAGTTTTGATGTATGTGTTCTATTTGGTGCTAAGGAAGTGAAAGATGAGATGAATCAAGTTTTCATTGTAAAAGAGTATGTAGATGTTTTCTGTTAACCAAATTTATGGTCAACACTCCACAGAATCCAAGCAAAAGAAGTTAATGGGAAAAGGTGGAAGATGGAATCTCTAAAGGGATTAACGAATATTCAGCCGATAACTCTGAGCTATTCTGAGTGATAGGATTAGTCCGAGCTATGCCGAAAGGTTAATGGTATGTAGAACTTTCTTTACTTCTCTACTTGGGATTAGACTTAAAAACTGACCTTTCGATGGGGTCAAGAAGGCTTAGATACAAGATTTGGAAGGAGATAAGTCTTTCTGGTCTTGTTGAATTAGCATAGAAGGGTATCTGATTTGATTAAACCTTTATAAGACTCCTCTCGAAAGCTTTTTCCTTGACCAAGATCAGATTTTCTTAGTTTATCTTACTTAGAGAGTTAACTTGGTTCTTTGCCGAAAGGCTAGACAAGCAGTTGTTTGGGATTTGGAGTGATGTTAAGGTTGATGGGATACGGCAGGTTATGATACTCGGCGAAAGGTTTGACCTTTAGGATTTATGACTCCGGAAGGTTTTAGGCATACCAACTCTAATAAGCTTCCTCTAGATCCGAAGGGTTTAGGTTACAAACCAGAGGTTTTCGAAGGCTTGTGAAAACCGCTCAAGAAAGAATATCGTTGTTTCTGTTAATATGAACCTTTAGGAGGTACTGTACCTGAAAGTTGTAATTAAACCAGCAAAGATTAATGTAAACTGTAAAGAAAATGTACAAAATTCAAGACTTCTCTCTGATCCTTGAATGGACTTCTCTTTTTATTAAATTTTCCCAAATCCCTACCCATTTAGGGTTATAGAGATTTGATTTTAGAAGTTACAAGAATGGAATGAGGAAAAATCCACCCCTCAAATAGGATCCTTTGGTTCTTATTTATAGATGTTGGTGGCCATGCTTTCGTCCCTATGCCTTCGGTTAGGTCGAAGGGTTCCCTTCTCGTATACAACTGCTAATATGTCGACTTCATCGAAATGTTTTCCTTTCACATGTCATCTTGGATCCTTGAGCGCTGCCAAAAGGTCTTTTCTTCTATTCGTTGTTAGGAACCTTTTGTTTTTGCCGGAAGGTTTGTCATATATATTGTATGTGAACCCTTTGGTGGTGTCGAAGTGTTCCTGGCTATTGTGAGCCCCTCGACATTGTTGCAAGGCTGCTTTTCACCCGGATGGTGCCGAGGGGCCGAACTTTCTTTAAACATTGTCTGAAGGTTGCCTTATGCTCTTTGCTGACTTATTATTGTCGCCTTTATCTCTCACCCTTCGTCACCACCGAAAGGTGTTCAATAAGTGTCCCGACCGACCCAAAAGGCCTATCATGCTTTCCAAAGGGTTGTTATAGGGTGGCATGTCCTCATCTTGACTCCTTTTCCTCCTTTAGAGGGTCGGAATTTCTTGGATTCTGCGGAATAATACCCTCCGTCTCCAGCAAAAGGTCTGGAGCCGCCTCATACTGCTGACTGCATCCCTTCGACCTCTTCGGAAGATCTGATCTGGATTCTTTTCCTTCCGTCCTTTGTTTGAGATCTTCTGACCTAAGCGAAAGGTGAATTTTTTGAGTAACATTTGCCCCCGCCCCCCCCCATGCAAAGGGATGCTCTTGACTTTCCAAGTCATCTCCTCTAAAAGTTATAAAGTCTCCAGTTTCATTTTCCTGCAAATGTAATTACCCAGTACAAGTAAAAGATTTCCTTTAAACAACTTAGCCTTTTTTTTAAATAAAGAGGTTACTTTCTAAACTCGATTTAAAATCTTTTAGACTATCCTTCCTACATACTCATTTTTCAGGTAGGATTTAAAACTATACTTAATATTAAATTAACAAGTTAACCCGGGATCCAATTAAGTATTATACTGGTAACCTTGAATATCCTTTTTCGTCCCTTTGGAAGGAAATCATGGCTGTAGTAATGAATTTGCTTTTCTTAAACCTTTCGACGAGATCGGGAGGAACTCCTACCCCCACTCTCTTTCACTGTCTGAAGATCTAAATAACTTAATGGCTAAACCTTCCGGCAACAAGCCTTCGTTGAGGTCCGAAAGCTCAAAACCTTTCGATTTTTCTTTGTATAGCATAACATCATATAACAAGGTAACAAACACATAAACAGATTTTTAGCTGCACAACATAACTTTAGAAATTCAACTAAAATATTTAAATACTCACACACACACACACACACATATATTACTCTGTATTACACTTCCCAAAATGATTAATCAATATGTACATATTCAAAATGACACTAACATCCTAAAATTAAACATCGAAGGCAATCAAAGTGGAAGGTCTGGAACCAAATTGATGGGGTTGATGACCACAGGTTCAACCCAAATTGGTTGACAGGGCGAGTAGGTTATCAGCGCAAGGTTTTCTCCTGAAGCATCCCAAATGGCCAAATCCATCCAGAATGTGCTTGTAGTCGGATCAAAAGGCAAAGAGTATGTTGCTTTTATGTGTGGATTAATGAAATTAGGCTGTAGATGGTTCGCATTGCTGGATTGTGAACCGTTGACCTCCTATGTCTCTTTCGGTTGGTTCAACAAGCCCAACGCGAAGCAGCAGCAACAATGTGGTACTTCCACGTTGATAAAGTCAGGATGAATTTGGTGAAGATTGAAAGCAACCATGGGTGTTTCTCTCTTTTGTTTGGTTCCTTTTTTTAGATATAAATGTTTATATAATAAGGATCGGAATAAAAAGGGAGAGGAAGAGAATGGATTTTGTTAGTGATTTTGGTGCAAAAAATTAAACATTCTCTTTTGTTTTCTAAAGATCTCCATTAAAGACTTTTGTCTTTTTGTATAATTACCATTCTATTTTTTATTTTAAAGTAAATGTTGGTTAGGAATCAGCTGATGAAGTTTTGCAAATGACGGCTCTGGTTCGACGTTTTTTTTAAAGAAGAGCGGCGAATTCTTAACCTTCCGCTGGATGACAAGTAGAGAGAGACATTCTGGCTACTTCTATGTAAAGTGCACTTTTAACACTCAGCCATGAAACTTTAATACTTGGGTAAACTTCAGTAGGAGTTCACTTTGGTGTTTCCATTTTTATGTAAATTAAGTCCGGATCTAAATCTTGGTGAGTACTGCAATTTTTCCTTGAACCAGACTATTTGTTTTAAAAAAATTCCTTAAATAGTTCAGGTGTTATGAGTACAAATTTATTTTCTAATTCTTCTCTAAGTTCATCTCACATGAGTTGGGGGAATAATCACAAATAGATGACAAGCAATTGTTTTGTGAATATATGTTTTTCATTACGTATTTTTGTTTGGCTTGTTTGTATTATGTTATTCCAAACTACCTGTTCCCCTAAATCATACCGCCCTATTAGACCAACCTAGCCAATATGCTATATAGGGGAAAGCCTTCTTAAAGAATGGTTTAATACTGAGGACCTTAGGGTTAACGGCTTTTGTACGTGGAACATTCTTACTCCTCACCCGGCTTCTTTTGAAGGTAGAAGAGAAAATTCTCTTAAAGGAACCTAGTATATTTTATTTGATATTGATTGAAGGTTATGCTACAATACCCTCCTAGTCGAGAGACAGAACTATAGTAAATACACCCTAGTTATCATTTTGAACGAGATTATTATATCTCATTATCAACAGCAAGTCCTAGCAAGAAATACACTCTAATATGTGTTCTTGTTACCGAAATAAAGAAATTTGATTTCTGTCTTGCTTGTTGATATGGGAGACTCGAGTAAGACTAGGTCTACCTTTCAAAGAACTTGTAATGACCTAGGATGGGTTAAGAATAAAGTTCAAACGAAGTTAATTTTGCAAAAATCTTTTATCTTCTAAGCTCAAATGCCATACTATTCAAAAATTCTCTAAGGAAATCGAGATTTTTCAATTTGATCTTTAAGAAGAAAGAGGGGCTGAGATACAGAAATTTCGAAGCATTTTATTGGCAGAGATACTTGCACCAATCTCAACTCGGAATAACCAAGCTTCATGAGAGGATAAATATCTTGGAAATAAAAATTTAAAAGTTATCTTGGTACTACAAACCTCCAGAATTCATAATCGGTAACTCGGTTTAGAGTGTCGATCCCATGATATCTATGGGTTTTATACGAACGGTTGATCAAATCACAAGCATCTTATTATATATATAGGATATATTTTCCGTACCTTAGTAAGGCCATGTAGCATCATGCAATGTGATATTTATAATATCGTAAATACTACCCGTTTTGCTGCTTTTTGTCTGCACCTTGTTTATCTTTGATTCAGATATGCCCCTCGGAAATTGATGTGTTTCTCAGCTTTCCATTTTAGTCCATGACTTCTCTCTTGATTAAGTAAATCTGAATCCCCTGCCATTCTAACTTTCCTGCAAAACATGTAGCATGTGGTATTCTTAATTGTTAGCTCAAAATTAACAAACAAACCTAAAAAGCATCATCTGTCTAAATTAGCAAATCATTGTGGCAATTATATGAAAAGGAATTCATTCAAAATGTTAAAGTCTCATCTTTATCCATAATGGGGGATGATTGTAGATTTAGCTCTTTTCACTTGTTCATCATTCCTGAAAATAGTTAATATTGAGCCGCACGAAATTATCAAAATCTAACTTTACTCAATAAAGACCCTGAGGGGACATTTATGACTGGGATCTTGACACGGTAGTTTTTGGATTCATTCCTTGTTACTGAGGGAATCTGAGAATAAAAAGGTTTGAAGTTCCCATTTGCAGATTCTTTTGGCGGTAGTCTTTTTCTCAATAATATTCTTTGACTTGAGTCAAATTACTTGAGACGAGTAGAAGTCCAAAAACTTTGTACCCAGATTATGGCTTCCAATAATCAGTGACCTTGGCATCCAATCCTTTCGGTATCAATGATGGTCTTTTACAAGATGTCATCGGACCTAGATTCGGGTATTAAGAAATATTAGAATAGCATGGCAGTCGCTTCTTGGTATATTTTGATAATAAATGATGGAGAGTTTTAATGTCGACTATAGTAAGAAAGGAATGTTGGAATATAGGAATGCATTTCTTTAGTAATAAGCAACAGAAATCCACTGTATCATTTTCGATGATGGACGTTATAAGGACAGAAATTGATATTTTCTGATAAGAGACCAGGATCTTTAATCTGGAATAAACAGTAAAAGTCTGGAAAGCCGTGTGTGGTAATTAAATAACAGAGGTCTGGAATACTCGATGCGGCACTTGGTAATTAGTAGAAGACCAGGAATTAGCCCTAGCAGTTAGCAATAGAAGACCGAAATATCATTTTCGGCTATTTAGTATTGAAAGACCAGAGTGCCATTTTCAGAATTTCTTTTCTAGTAATAGAATTTTAGGGTACCATTAGCAGTGGGAGGTCGAAATACTATTTCTGATAATGAGTAATAGAAGATTAAAAATCCAACTTGGTGTTGACAATGGAAATCCAGAAAACCATTTCTGATAAATAAAATGTTTCTTTCGGATATTTGATAGCAGAGATCCAAAACACCATTTTAAATGTTTAATGATAGAAGTCCAGGATGCCACTTTCAAGGCATCACTTTCTGATAATTAATAATAGAAGTCCCAGAATACCATTTGGGGCAATAAGTAATAGAAGACCAGAATACCATTTCGGGCAATAAGTAATAGAAGACCAGAATACTATTTTTGGCAATAAGTAATAGAAGACCAGAATATCATTTCTGGCAATAAGTAATACTAGAATATCCATCGGGCAGATGTTCATGAAGAGAAGTTGGAGAATTCTTTACAATTCTGTCTGTCGAATGTGCCATCTTCAGGCTTTGAGGAAGTCTTCCATGCTTTCGCTTTCTCGGACCCGAGTTTTCTTTGTCCTTTTGTTATTTATTTTGGCCTATCTCAGGCGGGGACTCTTTTGTCCAATTTTTGAGCTTATTTAAGCAGAGCCCATTTCAGGCTGTTTGTCATTTTAGACATTACCGACCTTTTGGTGGTTGTTATTCTTAAGCGATGCCAATTTTTGGCCGTGTCTATTTTAGGCATGGACTTTTCTTGGTCCGTCGGACATTTCATCCGGGTTTCCAGTGCGCTTGGCTAACTTATTCTGAAGCAGGGCCTGAGGACTTACCCGACCTCCCTCCAGGAGGCGCCTTAACCTAGCCATAGCATGACGCGGTTAAGGGCTTGTTCGGTACCTTGGCCAGGCAATAGCATGGCGGGACCAAGGGATTACCCGTCCTTCCTCCAGGAGGTGCCTTATCTTGGCCATAGCGTGACGTGGATAAGGGCTTGTGCTGCTTTAACCTGACCATTTCATATTTTGGCGCGGATAAAGGCTTACGCCCTCCCTCCAGGAGGTGCCTTGACTTGGCCATCTTGGCGCAATCAAGGGCTTTCTACCATTATTGGTAGCCTACCATTTTAGGTAGTCTAAGTTTAAGGAGAATTTATCTCCTGATCATGTAGATTTTTTCTTATTTTGAGAATATAACCTTTATTCCATGACTTGATCAATCCTTTACAAATTGCTTTAGCTTTCCTTGTTTTAGAAAGTGTAGGACCATTTGCCTGAGTACTTTACATTGATTAGTATCATGTCCGTTTATGAGATGGAAGTCACAATATGCTCCTTTAGATCTTCTTTCAAACCCTGGTTTTTTTCTTTTGTGAAGGCCAATGATTCGGTTATTCCCTGGTTTTAATATAGATGTCTTCAATTGAGGTTGTAAGGTTATACTCTTTAAGAAGCATTGACTTTTGAGCCGTCTTTGACTGGCGTCTAATTCTTTTACAGCTTGGTTCAAATGCTTCTTTCTGAGGAACAGGTTTTCTTTTTATCGCCCATTGTTCTTCTTTCAAGGGAATTTCTTTCAGTCTTAAGGTTTCGGTTGGAAATTCCTCAATTATTCTTATATTTCCACTGGATAGTTCTTTTATCTTCCTTATTTCTTCAATTGGGAATTTTTCCCTGTATCCGTAGTTCTCCCTTGAATGGCAAACCCCATTTATAATCTTACTCCACTTGTACGTGAAACTATCATAGTCCTTTATTATCTCTTTTTCAAAGATAGTTCCCTAGGAGTATGACGAAATGGTTCCTCTTATTCGGTTAAAAATGTTGTCACTTCCATTTATTCTCCCTCCAAGCGCAAAAATCGGGGTTGGTCCCACGTGAAAATGGTTTAAGCTCCATTTCTCAGGGTCATAAGAATCTGCCTTCTTTTTGTTTATAATTTTTAAGGCCTCAAGCCTTAGCCTTTGTTCCTCATCCTGATTGGAGTCTCTGATATTTACATAAGAAAGCCTTGACAGGTGTGGTTCGGAAGATCCTTGTTATGATCTCTTAAATCTTTTAGCCATATTCAAACCAAAATAAGGGAATTTGATGTGAATCAGGGAATTCTCACATCAGGAAATCAATCGAGATGGAGGTTCGAGCCCTCCTTCTAGCACCAAAAATGTTAACCAAATTTATGGTCAACACTTCAAAGAGTCCAAGAAGAAGAAGTTAATGGGAAAAGGTGGAAGATGGAATCTCTAAAGGGATTGATGAATATTCAGTTGATAACTCTGAGCTATTCTAAGTGACAGGATTAGTCCGAGCTATGCCGAAAGGTTAGTGGTATGTAGAACTTTCTTTACTACTCTACTTAGGATTAGACTTAAAACCTGACCTTTCAATGGGGTCAAGAAGGCTTAGATACAAGATTTGGAAGGAGAAAAGTCTTTCTGGTCTTGTTGAATTAGCATAGAAAGGTATCTGATTTGATTAAACCTTTATAAGACTCCTCCCAAAAGCTTTTTCCTTGACCAAGATCAGATATTCTTAGTTTATCTTACTTAGAGAGTTAACTTGGTTCTTTGCCGAAAGGCTGGACAAGCAGCTATTTGGGATTTGGGGCGATGTTAAGGTTGATGGGATCCGGCAGGTTATGATACTCGGTGAAAGGTTTGACCTTCAGGATTTAAGACTCCGGAGGGTTTTTGGCATACCAACTCTAATAAGCTCCCTTTAGGTCCGAAGGGTTTAGGTTACAAACCAGAGGTTTCCGAAGGCTTGTGAAGACCGCTCAAGAAAGAATATCATTATTTTTGTTGATATGAACCTTTCGGAGGTACTGTACCTGAAAGTTGTAATTAAACCAGCACATTTACTGTAAAGAAAATGTAAAAAATTCAAGACTTCCCTCTGATCCTTGAATGAACTTCTCTTTTTATTAAATTTTCCCAAATTCCTACCCAATTTGGGTTACAGAGCTTTGAGTTTAGAAGTTACAAGAATGGAATGAGGAAAAATCTGCCCCTCAAACAGGACCCCTTGGGTCTTATTTATAGATGCCGGTGGCCATGCTTTCGTCCATATGCCTTCGGTTAGGTCGAAGGGTTCCCTTCTCGTATACAGTTGCTAATCTTTCGACTTCATCGAAAGGTTTTCCTTTCACATGTCATCTTGGATCCTTGAGCGCTACTGAAAGGTCTTTTATTCTATTTGTTGTTAGGAACCTTTTGTCCTTGCCGGAAGGTTTGTCATCTGTACTGTATGCGAACCCCTCGGTGGTGTCGAAGGGTTCCTTGCTATTGTGAGCCCCTCGACTTTGTTGGAAGGCTGCTTTTCACCCAGATGTTGCCAAGGGCCGAACTTTCTTCGAACATTGTCTAAAGGTTGCCTTATGCTCTTTGCTGACTTATTATTATCGCCTTCATCTCTCACCCTTCGGCACCGTCGAAAGGTGTTCGGTAAGTGTCCCGACCGACCCAAAAGGCCTATCATGCTTTCGGAAGGGTTGTTATAGGGTGGCATGTCCTCATCTTGACTCCTTTGCCCCCTTTAGTGGGTCGGAATTTCTTGGATTCTGCAGAATAATACCCTCTGTCTCCAGCGAAAGGTCTGGAGCCGCCTCATATTGCTGACTGCATCCCTTCGACCTTTTCGGAAGGTCTGATCTGGATTCTTTTCCTTCTGTCCTTTATTTGAGATCTTCTGACCAAAGCAGAAGGTGAATTTTTCGAGTAACATTTTTGAACCAATTACAGGACTACCACTGAGACGAGCTATCGAGTTTTGAATAGATCTTGTATCTGGAGCTAAATCTGTAAGTAGGCTGCCTACTTGAATTACACCTACTGGGATAAGAGTTAAAGGTGCAACTTGTGGACTTAGAAGGAAATCATTTTATTAGACCAAGTAGTTCCCCTTGGGGAGCAGTCACGGTGTTTATGAAGAAATCAGACGAGTCATTAAGGATGTGTATTGATTATCATAAGGTAAATGAGAAGATGATAAAGAAGCAGTATCCTTTGTCAAGAATAAATGATTTGTTTGATCGGTTGAGTGGAGCAAAGGTATTTTCCCAATTGGATATAGCAATAGCGTTCCAATAATTAAGAGTGGCAGAGGACAGTATTACATTAACGACATTTCGAACAATATGGTTCATATGAATGGTTAGTCATGCCCTTTGGACTGACCAATGTGCTTGCTTTCTTTATGGATTTGATGAACTGCATCTTCTGAGAGCATTGGACGGATTCGTATTAATGTTTATAGATGACATTCTGATATATTCTAAGAATGAACGAGATCATAAGATTCATCATAGAATAGTGTTAAAGACATAAAGGCAGCATGAACTAAAAGCAAAATTTTCAAAATATCATTTTTGGAAGAAAGAAGTGAAGTACCTCGGTCATGTAGTTACAGAGAATGGGTTATCAATACATCCATCTAAGATTGAAGTTGTTAATAATTGGAAAAGACCCAAGACTGTGACTGAGATAAGAAGTTTTCTGGGATTAGCTGGCCATTATCGAAGATTCATCAAAAATTTCTCTCGTGTAGCGACGCCTATAACTAAACTAACAAGGAAGGGCGTAAAGTATGTTTGGATCGACAAATGTGAAGAACCATTCTTAAAGCTAAAACATTTATTGACCAATGCGCCCGTGTTAGTTGTTCCAGATGGAAATTAAGATTTAGCGGTGTATATTAATACATGTGGAACAGGGTTATGACCTGTGTTAATGCAAATATATAAAGTGATTGCCTTTGCTTCTCGACAGCTTAGACCACATGAAGTTAGATATCCAACTCATGATTTAGAGTTGGCAAGGGTGATCTTTGCTTTGAAAGTGTAGAGACACTATCTATTAGGAGAATGATTCGAGTTATTTATGAATCATAAGTCTTTAAAGTATTTATTCTCTCAGAAGGAGTTGAATATGAGACATCAGAGGTGACTAGAGTTTTTGGCAGCTTATGATTTTGATATTGATTATAAGCTAGGAAAAGAAAATAATGTTGTGGATGCACTTAACAAGAAACATCAAAGAGTGGTGTCAGCTATGTTAGCATAATGGAAAAACTTAGAGGTATTAACTATCAGGGGTGTATGGTTAAGGTCGATGGCTAGTTCTAGTCGGAATAATGCAATATTGTCATGTTTGGAAGTTTGATCGGTAATGATATAAAGAATTGCTTCTAAGTAAAGAGATGATCCATTACTAGCTGAATAGATTAGAAGACTTGATAATGAACTATGATTGATGGTTTAGATGATTTTAGTCTTGACTAGAACGGATGGTTGAGGAAGAAGGGATGGTTGTGTGTTCTAGATGTTTGCAACATAAGGAAGAAAGTTGTTAGGGAGTGTTAGTGATTGAAGTTTACTATTCATCCTGGAGGAATTAAAAAGTATTAGGATATTAAGAGGTGTTTCTTCTAGGAAGTAATGACAAGAGATGTAGGCTTATGGGTGAAACAATGTTTGAATCATTAGCAAGTAAAAGCCAAGCATCAGAAGCCAAGTGGATTACTTAAACCTTTAGAAATCCTACTTTGGAAATGAGATTCTATATCCATGGATTTAATTGATGGGTTGCCAAGGTCGAATAAGGAAAATGAAAGCATTTGGGTCGTGGTAGATAGACTAACCAAGAGTGCACACTTTGTTCCCGTTAAGTCGACAAGGATAGCAACTACATTGGAAAAGTTGTTTATGAAGAATATTTAAGACTGCATGGTATTCCTAGTAATATAGTTAGTGACAGAGATACTTTGTTCACTAGTGAATTCTGGAAGAGTCTGCAAGAAGTGTTAGGTACCAAGCTAAAGATGAGTATAGCTTACCATCGACAAATGGATGGGCAAACAAAAAGAGTTAATAAAAAGAATTAATTTGTTTATGAAGATTTGTTAAGGGCTTGTGTACTAGACTTTGGAGGGTCATGGTAAGACCATTTCACTATGTCGAGTTTTCCTATAATAATAGTTATCAAACTAGTATAGAAATGGTGCCTTTCGAAGCTCTTTGCAGAAGGTCATGCAAATCACCAGCATGTTGGCTAGAGTCCGAAGACAAATTAATTCTTGGCTTAGATATAGTGAGAGAAACTACAGAAAAGATTGAGTTGATTCGAGCAAGGATGAAGGAATCTCAGTTTAGGCGGAAAAGATATGAAAATAAAAGGCGTAAGGATTGGAATTCTCAGTTGGAGACCATGTGTTTGTTAAAGTATCACAGATAAAGAGTGTGGTACGGTTGGGAAAATCAAGGAAATTGGCATCGAGATATGTTGGTCCATTTCCTATCATAGAAAGGATCAGTAAATTCGCTTATCAGAGATTTACTCAATAGTTTGCTGGAGTCAATAATGTTTTTCATGTTTCTCACCTTGAAATTGTATGCATGATCCAAAGAGTGCTATTGCACCGACCACACTGAAAGATTTAGTAGTGGAACCCGATATGAATTTTATTTGACAACTAGTTTGTCTTGTAGCCAGAGATGAGAAAAAAAAGAAACAAGACTGTCAAGTTAGTGAAAGTCCAAGGGAGTGACAATGAGAAAGACCGTACTTGGGAGATCTAAGATAGGATTAGAGATACTATCCTAAGTTATTTGGATGATGTGTTCAATATCTGTCATATGACTCTTTGCTAATAGGATATGCTAGTATTGTTGTTATGCTTTTGTCGCACATGTTTGCATGATTATTATGCCTGTTATTTTCCTTATCGTAATTTCGAGGAAAGAATTCTTTAAAAAAGGGAGTTTGTAACACCCTTAATTTTTGCTTAATATCATTTAGGGAATTTAATTAGATAAATTAAATAGAATAATGTGAGGTGATAAGGAGAATGAGATTTGTTAACTAGTTTGGGTCTGGCCTTAATTAATTAATTAATAAGATTGTATTAAACATAGAATAGAAAGGGACTAATGAGAGAGGCAGAATGGAAATAATTCCATAATTCATTCCCGCAGGCCTTCCTATCTCATTCACTCTCATTTCATTTTCTAAAATAAAAACAAAATCTAAAAATAGGCCAACCATTACCTAGAGGAAAAGAAGAGGAAATCTAAGGAATTCAAAAGGGAAAACTTAAGAGAATTAATCTACACCAAATATCAATCTCCCTTATCTAATCTAAGATGAATAATAGTTGACAATCTCATTTGTTTATGTTTATTTTGGGATCTAGGTTTGATTTTCGAATTGGTTGTTATAAAATTTCAAGCACAAATTAGTAATAGAATTATTAGATTGAATAATGGTTTGTCGATATTTTATGGAATTGTTCTAATAGGTTTTAAAGGAAAAACCTACTTTTTGATCTTCTTTTGATTTGAAATTTGAAAATTTTATGGAAAACATTGTTTTGGAGATGGGTTTTCAATTTTATAAATTTCCAAGTTCATATGAATATTTTATGAATTTCCTGAGAGGAAAAATGTGTATATTTTAGAGCTTTAATTGTTAAAAATAATTAAATTAATATTTTAGTTTTGAAAATTTTGTATAAGGAAGAAGAAGGAAATTCTAATTTTTTTGGGATTTTTCCCTAATTGTTATGATTTTATATAAATTTGTTATTCTAAATTTTTTTAATTGACGTGAGTTAATAATATTAATTCTGGGTTTTTGCAAAGTTAATTGAGAAGGTAAAACTTGACCTATCAGAATTTTTGTAAAGAAAATGAAAAGTATTGTATTATCCAATGATAATTTTACATGAGGCAAGAGTCAGTGGAAAGTTTAAACTTTAAAAGAAAACAAATTAGTTTTTAACCTGTTTACAGAAATGTAATTGGCACAATAACTTAGAGACTTGATACCTCTATCTCATAGAAGCTTGATAATTATAAGAAACTGATGCATGTGACAGATACTCGTAGATGTATCTGCTTATATTCAGACTCGACACATTGTGTTTTTAATAGTTCGACATCTCATGCTTTGAAAAGACTCGATAACCACATGGCTTAGAGGCTTGAAAAATTTTCTTCTTAAAAAAAAGACAGGACATCCTTATGTTTTTAAGAACTCGACACCGTCAAGCATAGAGGCTCGGCAACCATATGTTTTTAGAGGCAAGCCAACCCCTTGTGTTTTATAGGCTCGACACCTCATGTTTTTAAGAATTCAACATCTCATGTATTACAGTGACTCGATATCTTCAGTGTAGATACTCGACATCTATATTTCAGCAGCTATACCGCGGTATGTTTTACAAACTTGAAAGCTATGTTTTAGAGGCTCAATAGCCCATGTTTTCTAGATGCTCGACATCCCTTTTTTGGTAGCAAAATGTTTTAAAAGCTATATAAAGATGATAGTGCTTTGGCATAGGATTTTGGCTAAGTATTTGGGCTACGTTTTCCTTGTTTTGAGAATGATTTCAAGTGGTTTGTGATTTCTAAAGATAAATGTATTAAAGGATATAAAATAGTGTTTTAGCCCAATTTTACATAAATTTTGCCTAAGGAAAATATTACTTAAACCTAAGTAATTTTGTTATGTATATGACTATTGATTGATCATATTTTGATGAATGACGTTATATGTTCTTATTGTCATTTGATTGGTTAAATTTACATATTTTATCATTGTTATACTCACATTTTCATTACCCAACATTGCATCTTGGGATTTAGGAACATAATTGCCAGTTAGGTTGTTTCCAGTTGTGAGTATGGTTAGACTAAACTCTTAAGTGAGTAGAATTGCATCCGGAAGTTCAGATAGATCAATTGTGTTAGGATGCCTTGAATTGATCAAAAAGATATGACTCATGGATTTAAAATAGGATAAGGTTTGAGGTGGGAGTGGTGTAGGGTCATGTCCTATGCTTTAGTCGGTAGCCCCTAGTTGGTAAAGATCCGTAATTCCAATGCGTAAGACTTTGTCAGTAGTGAGACTAAAAGATGTATACACAGAGAAAGAAACTCGTAGCTCTATATGCTCACTATATTGTTTAAGTGGTTTTCCACCTAACCGTATTTGCAGATTTTGGGACATTTGGTTATGTTTTGGCCCGAATCCGCCTGATAGGTTGCTAATTGGCCTACGAAAATTAATATGTTCATAGTAAACCTAGGAAAACTATAATACGAGATACACAATCAACTTCATGGTGGGTAAACTTTGGGAATACATTACCCTTTAATGAAAGACTATTCATGTTTACCCATACTGTCATGTTTTTATTTTAACCATTGTGGTTGCAGGTGCATGATTTATGTTAAGATTAACATATTTTGATAATATATTAGTGAGGGGAAAACCCGTTACGTTCTACGGTGTGGTCTCATAAGATACTTATATTTGGTTCCAAATGGTATATTATTATTCATACCAGGCTTTTTTCCTAGCCTAAAGTTTTTTTTATTACCCTTAAACTCTCAAGTACTCATTTGAGTAGATCGTAAGTAGGATTTTCAGGTTAAACGAATAAGCTTCCGGAGACATGCAGGAGGCAAGCTAATAATAGGAGTTATTTCCACCTTGTTGTTTAAAATTTATACATTGTTTAAATGAATGTAGTGACATAATTTATAACTGTCAAATAGTTGGATTCTGATCATCCAAGGGGGCATCTTCATATGTTTCTCTTGGAATATAAATGTATTTATTATATTTTCTCAGAACATTGAATCGATGGGATTATGTAATGAATGTAAAAGTTTATTAATGAAATGTGTTTTGAAAATTTCCATATTCATGTGCTCTTGATGTAATAAATACAATTAACTGATCTTATTTTGTCATTGGGAAATAACACTATGGATGACTGCAGTATCAACAGCGCATATACTCGGGCCTTAAATTGGGGGACGTTACATGTATTCGAGTGAGCATACCACTCAGCGTAGATAGCTCTTCCAAGACCTTACTTAAGCAAAGGAGTTCTTCCTCCCTATTAACCCAAGCTTCCCCGTGCCCTACCTAATCGTCATTTATTAGGTTTCATTCACACATTGTCTTCGCGCAGTACCACCCTACCCCAATCTATGTGCACAGTACGCTTTCTTATTAAGTGTTCACTTCCATGTTGCAGCCCGGTAAGTCTTCATCATATTGCGGCGCATATTTGTCTCTTTTAACTTTGCATTTTTGAGGCGTAGTATATTTTCTACATATTGCGGAGCAGATTTACTTTCCCTTGAAAGTCCATGGATTCCCTTGACAAATCACCACTTCGTCCCCGTATGCGCTGTTATTTTATAAAATGTTATGCCGCCATCTCAGCTCCATACTATACGAAGTCTGACATGTCTGTTATCGTCTTTACACATGTCACTATTTGATATGTCATGACTCCAGCTTCTGTTATTGACTCTGTCTTTTATTTTTCTGTTCAACTTTTAATATGGATCTTGTTCCCTATTCTTCTAATACCTATTTCACCGTATAATTTTAAGTTACTAGCGTCTACCAAGTTCCTGTCTTATATTAGCTTATTTTCTTCATAAAAATCATTATTAAAATTCCAAAAAATTCACGGATAGCTCTTCTAATATTTTACTCATTTGTCTTCTAGATATTCACCTTTAGATGTTCATAATAAATTATATTGACATCGCAAACCTTTCAAACCTAAAACCCATTTTTAAAATCATGATTAGAACACCATATTAATTTTTCATAGCATAAAAATCTTTAGAGTAGGGAAATACATCTAAACATCCCATATTCTTCTGCTCTTCTCAAAAAATTCATTAAATATTTTACCTGTTAATGAAAATCCATATTAAGCACAATCATATATTAAAGTATACAAAATCATATCGAAGCCAAATTGTTGGGAATAATAAAATAGGTTTTGTGTTATTCATAGGATCTTTGAATTATCTCTCTTTAGTCTTCTTAATTTCTCTTTAGCTTGCATTTCTTTATCTTCTCTTTATTTGCTCTCTTCAGGCTATCACCGCTAATGTTTCTCTCAAGCTTTTATTTTAATTTTTAGTAGAATGAAATGAATGAATGGAAAGAATAATGCTTATTGTCCCACAATGATTTGGGCTTGGGCCCTCATACTCCTTTTCATTAATTCATCACCCTTTTTCTTCTTATTTTTCTTATCCTGGACTTTTATTAATTATTTAAATTAATCATAAATTATGGGTTTCTTACAATATATTATTAATAGATTATAGATTCAGCGGTTCTGGCGCCTCCAAGCGACTATAAATAAGAGGCTACACCCTCATTCTTTTCAAACAAATCTAAAGTCAGGGACGACACACTACCTAATTGTCTTCCTCCATAAAAATTTCTTAAAATCCAGTTTCAAAAATAAATATATACATTCAAGTATTTGGGGAAGGATTAAAGGAAACAAGCTAAAGAGAAAGGTAATTAATTACACACACACACGCACGCACGCACACACATATTTATATATAAACTTTCCAAATCTATAATTTCTGAATCTAATATGTACAAACAAATATGTTATATGTTATACAATAAAAAAGGAGGTAAATTGGAGGAAGGGATAGGTTATTCCATGAAAGAAAATACAGGAAGATTATGTGGGAATTATCTATGAGCGGAAATTATCAACTTAAAACCCAAAATCTCCTATAGTATATAAATTTTGATTTGTTTGGAACCCTAGTTGTTTTATTTTAACATAGTTGTATTTGATTAATTAATATTTGCGACATAAAATATTCTATTTGATTCCACTTTTAAATTTTGATTGTAATGACAAAGAATTTCAAAATAAGGAAATGGAAAGACGTGTGCAAAGTAGGGAAAACAATATTTTCCCTTTTGTCCGTAGTGTGACCCGTCTATTTGGATAATTAAAATAAGTATGATTTCTTTGTCGTTTCAACGCAAATACGTTTAAAATGTTGAATGGAATATTTGTATTGTAAATTTGCTTCTTTCGAAAAGAGGCATGGATTTATTATATTAATGTAAAATAAATTGTATGTTTTGGATTCCATTTTGAACACACACACACACACACACACATATATATATATATATATATATTATAAGTCACTTTGTGTAGCTAAATTGTTGATGATATTACCTTTTATGTAATTACTGTATTGAATTGGGACATGTATATAAATTACAGTTGTTAGCATTAAAATAACATAACATCCCGAATAAGGTACAAACAAATTACTTGAATACGCATAAAACTAATTAGGCATAGTTTAATATTAGACATAAATATGATAATAACATTTTTCTTTAAACTTCGAAACCGACAATTATGATTGTAAACCTATAACGTCTATAATAATTAAGACATTAAATAAAGAAAATGACAAATAAATGGCAATTAACAATCAATTTGATAAACTGAGTTAGGGATAATTATGGAAGTCAATCCATAAATAAAGACAAAATAAGGTGTTCCCTTATATGGCCTTTAATACACAAAAACATGTGTGGGGTGTGTGTGTGTATTATATGTATTAGTTAATGTAGTTTACATTAAATGTTGGAGAGTGGAAATATGACTAAGTTATAGGGATGCGAGGTTAGTTGAAAGGACAAGGAAGTCTGCCCAGCTAATCTAGCTACCAACTATGTGACTTTTATAACTGATGTCACACCTATATAAGCACCCATGGTCACTGCGAGGTTAGTCCCAATCTTGTAGAGTAAGTTCTGCCCAGCTGATCTGGCTACTAGCATCTACAAATAGTTGGACTAATGTGGAACATCACGATTGGGTTACATGCCATAAGGATAGGGTAATCTTAGAATAAGCCTGCTTTGGGATTGAGGTATTAAATGACCATGTTAGGGTCCGCCTCTTTCTTATTTAATAACTATTAAATGGTGAGGATTATCGTCTAGGTGAGATAGTGAAATTCTCTTAGGGACGTCCACTTTAGGGTTGAGGTATTAAACGGATGTTAGCAAGTCCGCCTCTTCATTGTCTAAGAAGTACTAAGTGGCCTAGAAGAGATTTGTACGATGATAGCTAAGGAGCACCAGGAGGGGTTCGCCTTGGGTCTAGGTATTAAATTGTTGAGGTCTTAAGTGACCCAGGTACTTTCTTTCACAACGTTAGGATATGATTGGACGGGAGATGGGTTGTTGAATCCAATACACTTCATAGCTGTGTTGCACTCGATTTTATAGTAATGGAGTTGGACCTATAGGGCTACTATATTGTAATTGAAGGTACTTAGAGAAGTATAATAATTACGAAAGACATAATACTTATCGAAATACTTACTGTCCATATACCTTATTGTAAAACTTGAGGTTTTCACTCCCCAGACATCGTTGCTCTGAACCCCTCCTCATTACAACCTACATGTTAGATAAGATGGCAAGTGTGGAGAAGGAGCCGAAGAAGACTTGGCGGTAGTGTTAGTTATCTATTTATGGTTTAATGTACCCAAACAATGTATTAAACTTATGAAACACTCCACACCCCTTAGTATACCCAAAAGTACACACTAAAAGATGTGGTGCGTTGTAGGTATAACTAAAGCTAGCAGAGACTAAGATTCACAAGACAAAATATATAGATAATAACACAGCGGAAGTAATTAAAAACAATAAGTGATTTTAAAAATTCATACTTTATAAATACTTCAGACAAACCACATATGTTCCAAATACAATTGTCTATGAAAATAAAATCTTAGTCTCATCAGAAAAACCATAGTACAAACACAAACTTTCCCTCAATACAGTGCCAGTACAATAAAGAACAAAAAGCTAGAAATAAAAACGAGGAATACATGAAAGGGTCTTCAAGTCTCCAAGAAGCTACAGTCTATCTTCCTTGCCCCTGATTGCCTATGGAGGGGGGAAGGGGAAAATAGACGAGTGGGTTAGACTAAAAGTCTGGTGAATGATAGTAATTACTAGAATCTTTAAGCAAAGTAAAAGTAATAGACCTTGCAACAGTTCTAGTAAATAAAAGGAAACAAAGGAAATAGGGATAAGGAATAAGCTGGAAATAAATACGAATTAACATAATTGACATAATTGATTAACTTTGATTATTTGCACTTGTCCTTGATAGTTGCTTTGATTAGGCCGAATTCCAAGTCTTATAATTAGGCTGAAATCTTAATTCTACCCTTTGATCGGCCTGCTACTCCATAGACCTTACTGCGGACTAGACGTTATATAACTCCCTACACAGAATGGTGTCTACGAATGACACGTAAAGTATCTACTGTGGACTATACGTTATATAGCTCCCTACACAGAAGGCAATAGTGCCTACGAAAGGCACACATACTAAGCGCTTGGAACTCATAACGATTTCTAAGCACCCGAATGGAAGTCGCACGCATAACCGCCACCATGCTCATGTTACCTGTTGTTCCACCTATTGGGTCTTCTTATTACCTCAAGCTCCAGCATAAGCGTGTCCCTCATCCCACTTCAGGCTAATGTGAGATCACCATGTCCATAGAAAATAGGGGAAATGCTGTTGGTACTAGCCTGTCATCCAAACAATATCTAGTTGTGCCCTTTGCCCAAACCCCTGTGATTTGGACTTCTTCTTATTGACCAATTACTACTATTATTAGCATAAGCGTGCCCCTCGTCTCACTTCAGGATTGTGTGAAACAACGTGTCCATAGAAATAATAGGGGAATGCTATTTGGTACAAGTCCTACTTTAATTCTAGCTTATTAACTTACATAAATTATTTAAATAAGCCTTTACTTTTGTTCTTGCTTTCCGTGCTTATTAATTTATCCTAAGTCTTAAATAAGCCTCACTATGTTCTTTTTCTTATTATAACCTACGTTATAATCATGCTTACTACTTAACCCAAGGTCTAAGTGTAAAAATAAGCTTCTTTCATCTTATACTCATTTTAGTTATAATTCTAAGTTATAACTTGGTCAATAATCTTTTAATTAGTCAAATTCTAACGTTAATATCATAATTAGGCTCAATTTCAGTCTTAATTCCATTTTTATTACAGTCTTTACAATTTACATCTTATCTTCCGTTATTTCAGTATTCTTATTATTTCAATCCATGTTCGCGTTTAATCTATTCTAATCCATACGCAAAGAAGAGGGAGAAATAAAAGAAAACTAAAAATAGAAGAAAATCCAAAGCGTAGGAAAAAGATTTAAATAACGCAATAATAACAGTAAATAAATTAAAATACCGTAAATAAACTGTAAATAACTAGAAAAGCTATAATTAACATAAATAAACTAAAATTTACTGAAAAGAACAGCTAAAAGGAATAGACTGAAAATAATTCTAAAAACTGTAAATAAACTACTAAAAAGGTTATTCCAAAAATCGTAGTAAAACTACAACTATTGGAAACCCTATTATTTAAAATTACTTAAAAATCTAAATAATTACAATCACTCACATTTGGTCCTAAGCTCTTCCCTTTTGGTCTTCCCGGATCCACATGAGGGTGTTAAAATATTTTTATTAAAAAGATTCTCTCATTGGAAAATTATTCCGTTTAGGGTCCTTCCTTAAAAGGTGAACCCAAGCAGAGAAAATCTAGAATGAGAAAAAGTGTTAGGCCTAGGGTTCTATTTATAGAGGTAGAAGTGGATCTCAGACTGTTGGATTTGGAGATTGAATAGGATGCAACCACGTCATAGGCTGAATAGGAGCCGTCGGATGGAAGCACGAAGGGACCAGATGGGGCTAAAGAATGAAAAATACGTGTTCGAAAACCTCTAGAACGAAGAAAATTTTCTTCATTCCATACCCGTAGGCGAGTCGACCGGGCGGTCGACAGCCCCTCCTCCTCGGTCGACCAGCCGGTCGACCGGCTGGTCGACCAAGGGCGTGGATAGGTCGACCTCTTGGTCGACCGCCCATCCTCCTCGGTCGACCGGCTGGTAGACCTCTTGGTCGACCTAGCCCTATATATATATATATATATTTCTTTTCTTGTTTATTTTGTTTCTAGCTCATATTAGCTCAGATTCTAACGTTCAATATATGGAAATTGACCAGAAAATTACCACGGACACAATGGTGCAACTCCCGTAGCTCAATTCTAATAATTTCACAAAGTTATTTTATCATTTCATTAATTAACGAATTAATTATCATGGGTTAAATTTTGGGTTGTTACATTCTCCCCTCCTTAAGGGATTTCGTCCCTGAAATCTCTAAGGATAAAAGAATGAACTAAATGTTTTCATCCAATATCTACACCCAACTACTCAATTATCAACCATTCATCCATTGTCGTTAAGTTTTCTAATGCGATTTATATTACGTATGCAATTAGTGTAATGCTAATGTCCCTAACTAATGCAAAAGATTAGACGGTCCACTGATTCAGTTGACCTCCTTTTATGCAATCATGCCCGTGCTATGTATCCAAATGAATGCAAAAATTCCTAATGATAACTGATAGTTCTATATACGTGCTTCAAACATCATCCAAATGCAACAATCATGTGATAATCATCTATTTATAGCAATCATGGAAAATAAAATAAAATGCGCACACATCCATATGCATATGATCTAGTGTCCTAGTTAGGCCGATCCATAAGAGATAATAGTGCCTAGTGTAAGTATATGAGTCCACTAGCATCCACTAGCAAACACTTGCAACCATTGGTATACATCATTCATAACATGTTCTATTAACATGTTTACATCAAATCCTATCATCCATAGGTTAAATCCTAAGTTCTACCCTCCCAAGGGATGATAAAGGAAAGAACCTATTCAAAATTAAAGATGGAAATAGAAAATTCAAAAACTTACTATCGAAGAGATGAGGATAAGAAGTACAAATCTTCTCTTCAGTCCCCCACGAAGCGTCTGCAACATCGTCACCTCATTGCACCTTTACTAACAGAACTTATTTATTCCTTAGTCGCTTGGTGTCTCGTCCAACGATCTTCGTAGGAATACGCCGAACTGATGCTTCCCTTTCTACTTCCACCTCCTCTAACTGACTAGGCTCTACAACCTCCGTTGGGTCATGTAAGCACTTTCGCAAGTGCAAAACATGGAAGACGTCGTGAACTCCTGCGAGCCTCTCCAGTTGCTTCACTCGGTATGCCATCTTCCCAATTCTCTCTAAGATAGGAAATGGTCCTACAAATCTGGGGGCAAACTTTCCATTCGACCCAAACCTTACCACCTTCCTAAGCGGGGATACTTTAATAAAAACTAAGTCTCCAACCTTAAACTCGACGTCTCTCCTCTGCTTGTCCGCATAAGATTTCTTCCTGTCTTGAGCTATCTTCATCCTCTGTCGAATCAAATCCACCTTCTCTGATGTCTCCCTAACCATGTCAGGCCCAAGTAGCAACTTCTCCTTAGATTCCACCCAACATGAAGGTGACTTACAAGGCCTCCCATATAAAGCCTCGAATGGTGCCATTCCTATGCTTGTTTGGTAACTGTTATTGTATGCGAACTCCACCAACGGAAGGTGATCCTCCCAAGCTCCCCCAAAATCCAAAATGCACATCTGCAACAAGTCTTCAAGCACTCTATTAACTCTCTCCGTTTGGCCATCAGTCTGAGGGTGATAGGCCGTACTCAATCTAAGTTACGCCCGTAAAGCCTCTTACAAGCTCCTCCAAAACTCGCCAGTAAAAATAGGGTCACTATCGCTCACTATGCTAGAGGGAATTTCATGAAGTCGGACTATCTCACGAAAATATAGGGATGCCAAATAAAATGCCATCCTCTTGCTCAAAACAGGAGTGAAGTGGGCACTTTTGGTCAAATGTTCTACGATTACCCAAATGCTAGCATTCCCCTTTCTAGAACGGGGTAAACCATCTATGAAATCCATCGAAATGCTGTCCCACTTCCACTCTGGCACATCTAAGGGCTGAAGTAATCCACCGGGTTTCTGCTGCTTCGCCTTAACCCTTTGGCAAATAAGACACTTAGCTACAAACTCCGCCACATCCTTCTTCATGCCATTCCAATAAAACATCCTCTTCATGTCCTTATACATCATGTCACCATCCAGATGAATAGTCATACGGGAATGGTGTGCTTCCTCTAAAACCACTTTTGACAAATCACTAGTGCGGGAAACACAAAGCCTCCCATCTCTCCTAAGCCATCCTTTTCCATCTATGGAATAACGTTGGAGATGTCTAGAGACCTCTCCTCGGCTAATCCTATCCATAATGTCCATGAGCTTTGAATCCTCTTGCTGCTTCGAGCCAATCTAATCCATAAGGGTAGGCCTCACTCCAAGCGTAGCTAACAATCCAGGGGTAATGTCCGTAGAGGGCTTAAAATCAAAAGTAGAAATAAACTCCAAGTTCTTCCACTCTACGAACAAAGGACTAAGGGTTGCTTTCTTCCTACCTAATGCATCCACAACCACATTACCCTTGCCACGGGTATAATCTATCTCAAAATCATACGACACCAAAAACTCCATCCACCGCTGCTGCCTCAAGTTCAAATCCTTCTGCGAGAATAGGTACTTCAATGACTTATGGTCAGTGAAAAGCTCAAACCTCTCTCCAAGCAAATAGTGCCTCCAAGACTTGAGTGCAAAAACTATGGCAGCTAAATCCAAATCGTGGGTAGGGTAGTTCTTCTCATGCATCCTCAATTGCCTACTACCATAACATACCACCCTTCCTTCTTGCATCAACACCGCTCCTAGACCCATCCCACATGCATCAATGTATACAATAAAAGGCTTGGCTCCATCGGGTAGAACTAACACTGGTGCACTCGTAAGGGCTCTCTTAAGTTTCATTAAGGAATCCTCACAATCCTCGTCCCACATGAATGCTTTATTCTTCTTAGTCAGGCGCGTGAGTGGTGTCGAAATCTTAGCGAAGTCTCTAATGAACTTCCTATAGTAGCCCACCAATCCTAGGAAGCTCCTAACTTCAGTGATGTTCTTGGGGGTCTTCCAATCTTGCACTGCAATCACCTTAGCGGGGTCAACAGCCAAACCTTCCTTCAAGACCACGTGCCCCAAGAAATGTACCTCCTCTCTCCAGAAGTGACACTTTGAAAAATTAGCTCTCAAATGATGACTACGAAGTGTGCGAAGAACCTCCTCTAAATGAACAACATGCTCCTCCATATTTTTGGAAAATACCAAGATGTCATCCACGAATACCACCACAAACTTATTTAGGACCTCTCTAAAGACGTGGCTCGTCAAGTCCACAAAGTAGGTTGGGGCATTGGTTAGCCCAAAAGGCATAACCAACCACTCATAAAATCCATCTGGAGTCCTAAACGCAGTCTTATCTATGCTGTCATCGGCGACCCTAAGCTGATGGAATCCTGTAGCTAAATCAAGCTGGAGAATACCGAAGAGCCAACTAACTGGTCAAAAAGATCATCAATCCAAGGGAGTGGATATCGGTTCTTCTTTGTAAGCTTATTTAATTCTCAATAATCAACGCAAAGTCGAAGAGAACCATCTGCCATAGTAGCAAAGACGACTGGTGCTCCCCACTCCGATATGCTCCTCCTTATGAAACCCTTCTCCAAAAGCTCACGGATCTGCTTGCTCAATTCCTTCCTCTCCCTAGGTGTCATGTGCCTCAAAGGTAATGCTACTGGCTTACCATTCTCAGTTAAATAACTCCTAAAGTCAATCTCTCTCTTAGGGGGTAGTCCCCTAACCTCCTCAAAGACGTCTGAAAAATCTCTAACGACAGGAACCGAATCTAACTTTGACGATGAAGAATCGAGGGAATAAAGGAAATTCAACATAACTGACCCTTGTGGGTCGTAAGAAACCTCGAGAGTCCTACCGCCGCATGTCTTTGGTCTAATGACTCTCCTCTCGCAGTCTAACATAGCTCCATATGTGGATAGCCAATCCATCCCCAAGATCATCCCATACTCCGAAAATCCCAATACATAGGCATCGCAGTCAAATTCTACGCCTAGGATATAAATTTTCAAACCCCTACAAACCATAGATAAGTTTGTCGATCCTCCTATGGGGTTTGAAACAACGATGGGGTCCACTACTAAAAAAATGTCTAAGTGCAAATAATCCACAAGAGAACTAGAGATAAAAGAGTGTGATGCTCCAGAATCGAATAAAGTTCGAATGGGAAAATCAGAAATGGAAATCAAACCTTCAATTGTGACTTTCCTACCTTTATCTGGAATGCCGCCTAAAGGTGTTGCGTCTAACGCCTGAATCTACGAACTGGTGTATTAGCTTCTTGTCCCGTCCTCTGGGGATAACTCCTACTCAAGTGACCGGGCTACCCGCAATTAAAGCACTTTCCCTTCATCTTTTCCCTTTTACAATCCTTGGCGATATGTCCCATAATTCCACAACTATTGCACCTCAATCCTTTTTTAATCTACTTCTGAGGACCATCGCCTTTCTTCTTCACTTTGGTGTTCCTCCCCCATTTCTTCTTTGGACCTTCTGACTTAACCACTTCCTTATACTCTTATTCCTTGACTGCATTAAACATAAGTGCCATCTCTACCAAAGACTCATAAGTAGCACCCATAGGTACGTGAGTCAACAACAATCCCTGAAGGGGCTGATTCAATCCCTTCTCAAACTTCATAGCTTTCTTGTGCGGCGTATTCACCAACTCCATTCCAAACCGAGACAATTCATTAAATTGATTGATATACTCCTTCACCGGCAGACTCCCTTGCTTCAAATTAATGAATCGCTCCAGCTGAACACTCTCCTCTACTTGAGACAAAAACTTTCTATCAAATCGCTCCCGGAACCCATTCCAAGTCACCTCTCCTCCTTCTAACTCAATGACCTCCCACCAATACGAAGCCTCCTCTTTCAACTGCCAAGATGCTAGCTGAACTTGCTGCTGATCATCCAATCCCAATAGGCCGAATATCCTCTCCGTGTCTCTAAGCTAAGCTCCCGCCTCCATAAAAGTCTCTTTACCAGAAAAAGTCTTCCCATCCAAACTCGCAAAATCCTTACAAAGCTTAGAGAAATTGGCGGCGGCAGGTGGCTTGATGGGATTCCCACCCATTGGTGCTGGGTTGGGCGCTTGCCCATGCCCCTCTGTAGTTGTGGCTTTTAGATACCTACGAAACCAGGCTGGGACTGGAATGCCCTCGGGAAGGTTCGAGGCATCCGCCATTCTACGAAAAGAAAACGATAGTTTAGGAAAGAGTCAAAGGGAGATTGAACTGGACTTTTGAGGGGATTTTTATAAAAACTCTTTTATACTTAAAAACTACTTTTAAGAGTTCTTTACTGAAAAATACTCTAAAGCAAGTTATATTTGAAAAATACTTTATTTTTAAAATAAATTTTTAGGAATCCTGTAACCTTAGGCTCTAATACCAAGTGAAACACCCCATGCCCCTTAGTATACCCAAAAGGACACACAAAAAGATGTGGTGTGTTGTAGGTATAACTAAAGCTAGCAGAGACTAAGATTCACAAGACAAAATGGATAGATAATAATACAACGGAAGTAATTAAAAACAATAAGTGATTTTAAAAATTAATACTTTATAAATACTTCAGACAAACCACATATGTTCCAAATAACAAATACAATTGTCTTATGAAAATAAAATCCCATTCTCATCAGAAAAACCAGGGTACAAATACAAACGTTCCCTCAATACAGTACCAGTACAATAAAGAACAAAAAGCTGGAAATAAAAACGAGGAATACATGAAAGTGTCTCCAAGTATCCAAGAAGCTGCGGTCTATCTTCCTTGCCCCTGATTGCCTATGGTGGGAAGGGGAAAATATAGGAGTGGGTCAGACTAAAAGTCTGGTGAATGATAGTAATTACTAGAATCTTTAAGCAAAGTAAAAGTAATAGACCTTGCAACAGTTCTAGTATATAAAAGGAAACAAAGGAAATGGGGTTAAGGAATAAGTTGGAAATAAATATGAATTAACATAATTGACATAATTGATTAACTTTGATTGTTTGCACTTGTCCTTGATAGCTGCTTTGATTAGGCTGAATTCCTAATCCTATAATTAGGCTGAAATCTTAATTCTACCCTTTGATCGGCCTGCTACTCCATAGACCTTACTGCGAACTAGACGCTATAGAACTCTCTATACAGAAATGGTGTCTACAAATGACACACAAAGTATCTACTATGGACTAGATGTTATATAGCTCCCTATACAGAAGGCAATAGTGCCTACGAAAGGCACACATACTAAGCGCTTGGAACTCATAACGATTACTGAGCACCCGAATGGAAGTCGCACGCGTAACTGCCACCATGCTCATGTTACATGCTGTTCCACCTATTGGGTCTTCTTATTACCTCAAGCTCCAGCATAAGCGTGCCCCTCATCCCACTTCAGGTTAATGTGAGGTCGTCGTGTCCATAGAAAATAGGGAAAATTCTGTTGGTACTGGCCCGTCATCCAAACAATATCTAGTTGCACCCCTTGCCCAAACCTCCGTGATTTGGACTTCTACTTATTGACCAATTACTACCATTATTAGCATAAGCGTGCCCCTCGTCTCACTTCAGGATTATGTGAAACACCGTGTCCATAGAAATAATAGGGGAATGCTATTTGGTACAGGTCCTACTTTAATTCTTGCTTATTAACTTACATAAATTATTTAAATAAGCCTTTACTTTTGCTATTGCTGTCAGTGCTTATTAATTTATCCTAAGTCTTAAAATAAGCCTCACTCTGTTATATTTCTATTATAACCTATGTTATAATCATGCTTACTACTTAACCCAAGGTCTAAGTGTAAAAATAAGCTTCTTTCATCTTATACTCTTTTTAGTTATAATTCTAAGTTATAACTAGGCCAATTATCTTTTAATTTGTCAAATTCTAACGTAAATATCATAATTTGGCTCAATTTCATTCTTAATTCCATTTTTATTACAGTCTTTACAATTTACATCTTATCTTCCATTATTTCAGTATTCTTATAATTTTAATCCATGTTCACGTTTAACCTATTCTAATCCATACGCGAAGAAGAGGGAGATATAAAAGAAAACTAAAATAGAAGAAAATCCAAAGCGTAGGAAAAAGATGTAAATAACGCAATAATAACAGTAAATAAATTAAAATACTGTAAATAACTGGAAAAGCTGTAATTAACAGAAATAAACTAAAATTTACTGAAAAGAATAGCTAAAAGGAATAGACTGAAAATAATACTAAAAACTGTAAATAAACTACTAAAAAGGTTATTCCAAAAATCATAGTAAAACTACAACTATTAGAAACCCTATTATTTTAAATTACTTAAAAATCTAAATAATTACAATCACTCACCTGTGGTCCTAAGCTCTTCCCTTTTGATCTTCCTGGATCCACTTGAGGGTATTAAAATATTTTTATTAAAAAGATTCTTTCTTTGGAAAATTATTCCTTTTATGGTCCTTCCTAAAAAGGTGAACCCAAGCAGAGAAAATCTAGAATGAGAAAAAGTATTAAGCCTAGGGTTCTATTTATAGAGGTAGAAGTAGATCTCAGACCGTTGGATTTGGAGATTGAATAGGATGCAACCACATCATAGGCTGAATAGAAGCCGTCGGATGGAAGCACGAAGGGACCATATAGGGCTAAAGAATGAAGAATACGTGTTCGAAAACCTCTGGAACGAAGAAAATTTTCTTTGTTCCATACCCGTAGGTGGGTCGACCAGGCGATCGACCGCTCCTCCTCCTTGGTCGACCGGCCGGTCGACCAAGGGCATGGTTAGGTCGACCTCTTGGTCGACCTAGCACAATATATATATATATATATATATATATATATATCTTTTCTTGTTTATTTTGTTTCTAGCTCATATTAGCTCGGATTCTGACGTTCTATATATGGAAATTGACCAGAAAATTACCACGGACACAACGGTGCAACTCCCATGGCTCAGTTCTAATAATTTCACTAAGTTATTTTATCATTTCATTAATTAACGAATTAATTATCATGGGTTAAATTTTGGGTTGTTACAACTTATTTTATGTATTATTGATACACGGAATTTCTAAGACTTGGATTTTATGAAAATGGGTACCTTAGTTGATTATTACATTTATTCCTTCTACTATGAGACTTTGAAATCATAGATAGATAGCTCCGCACATTATTTATTTTAATCAGTTATACCAACCAATAGCCAGCTCTGGTGTGGAACTAAGATTCGATGAGCTTTTATTGGGTGGCCTATTTTAGAAAGGGTTGTTACATTTGGTATCGAAGCTTAGGATAGTCGATCATAACGTATTTGTATTTTTACATATATATATATATATTACATGCCAAACTCAGTAAATTCTGACCACAGAAGTAGTTGCAACCATACTCTAAAAGGATGGATAAGGCAACCATGAGTTAGAACAATAAATTTAGTTAAATTTATACGTTTACCCTGATTACCCCATGGGATGTAGGCTGTATCATAAGATGTTGACTTAAGAAGAGCATGAGCATGATATATAAAATGGTCTCTAAAGCTGGATGGTACTTAACTCCTTTGTTGGGCTTAGACTGCCCTATGATTATGGATTTCGTTGGATTGCTGATTGATGACGTACATTTCATCGACGCAGATGGGAATTAAGAACCTATATGTTACAAATATTTGGAGATGAGGTATAAATAGAGATGAGCAAGTTTCCCCAAAAAGTGTGCATTAATCACCATAAGATGATAACCTGATTTTAGTATGTTCTTAATGATGATAAGTGAAGAACAATTGGAAAAGAAGAAAAGTCTAAAAGAAAGGACAAAAAAATCCATTTCTTAGTCCAACCCCATGTGAAAGAATTTAATAGAAGATTTTAAATTTTCTTAAAACATTTGAAATGGCTTACAAAGAATTTATTTAAGAATAAAAGAATCCTATCACTAAAATGTTGTTATTCTTGAAAAATAAGTAAGTGCTAAATTTTTCGCCATATAAAATATCCTTTAAAAATAGATTCTTGAAAAAGTAGAAATTCAGGAAAATTTAACTAAATGAGTTATTTAAAAAATTTCTAAGTGGAGCTAAAACTGACTAAACTAAAAAAATTTAGTTCCAAGTAAAAGTTTTTTAGTAAAGAATAAGGAGAAATTGATAGTCTCTCTCTTTTTAAAATAGACAGAAATACGATGTATGTTTGGCTCGATGATTTTCTATTTCGTAAATGTAAAAGTTTTAAAATTCTTTTTTAAGGGTGGATAAATGAAAACCGTACTTGATTTAAATGGGGTATAGAAAATGGAAGGGTAAGGACATTCAATAGTGGGAAGAATATTTCCGCGTAAGGAAAATACGGAAAAAAAATAACTGAAATAGATCCATACAAAAAGTAACAGTTTCATGTTAATGGAGAAAAGTGCAATGACTAAAGTAGCAGGCGAATGCATTATAATGATCCAATGAAGAAAATGATCATATAAAAGAGAAATCTATGTTGTAAAATGGACGATTTCCATAACTATGTGCAATAATTGCACATATCTTTTAAAAGTCCCTCTCATATGCTATTAGAGACTCCGCTTAGGTTGAATGTGGAAATAGTATGAATAATAGAAAAATGATAGTATGAAAGTTGTCCTTGTATACTCTAGTTTTTATTGTTTTAAATTACAGAAGATATTATAGAAACACTGTAATAGTACATTTTTGAAAAATGGTTTAGTATAACAATTAAGTTTTTGAATGCAAAACTTACCAGATGGTTTGAGTTAAAATCATCCTACATTTAAAGAAGTAAATCTCTATTGTAAAAATACATTAATCGGGAGTATAAAAGTTTGTGGACAAGCAATGATAAAATGAATAGCAAATTAAAATAACGTACATAGTATTCTGTACGTTAGCAACACGTGCTCTAAATTTTGGAGAGAACGAGTTTACCAGAGAAAAGCTCAGGACGAGTCATCTTCTCTTTTTCCCATGTGCTTTCCACCAGATTATCTCTCTATTGTACTCGGACCAACTTAATTTCTTTGTTGTGAAGCTTCCTAATTTCGTGCTCCACTACACATGTGGTTGCATGGGGTGCCATCGGCTCCTTCTCAATGTCTACTAACTGATCAGGCTCTACTATGGTGGTGGTACTATAAAGGCATTTCCTTAAGTGCGACACATGAAATATCGTATGGACTCCTGCTAACTTATCAAGTAGCTTTATTCGATATGCAACTTCCCCTATTCTTTCCAAGATTGGAAAAGGCGCAACAAACCTTAGTGCTAATTTCCTTGACGAACCAAACCTCATAACCTTCCTAGGATGAGAAACATTAACGAATAACATGTCTCCTACCTCAAACTCTAATTCCTTCCTTTGTCTATCAACATAGGACTTCTGACAATCCTGTGCAGCTTTCATTCGCTGTCTAATCATCTCTATCTTTTCTTGGGTCTCACGAGTCAAATCTGGTCCAACTAGAATTTTTTCGGTGGTTTCCCACCAACAGTTTGGCGATTTGCATGGCCTCCCATATAACGCTTTAAAGGGTGTCATGCTAATCATCACTTGATAACTATATTGTACACAATTCTACCAAGGGTAAGTGTTGCTCCCAATGTCCTCCGAAATCCATTATGCAAGCTCTCAACAAGTCTTCCAAATTCATATTCACCCTTTCAGTCTGACCATCGGTTTATGGGTGTTAAATGGTGCTAAGATTCAATGTCATTCCTAAAGATGACTGCAAACTCCTCCAAAATTCCCTAGTGAACAAAGGGTCCCTATCACTAAGCTAATTGGAACTCCGTAAAGTTAAATGTAACATCCCCATTTTGACGCCTGAAAATAAGCGCTATTGATTCTACAGTCACCCATAGTATTATTTCTCGATGACAAAATGAAATCAGTTAATTGTATTTATAACATCAGGAGCACAAGAATATAAAAAAATTTCAAAACGCATTTTATTAAAAAAAAATTACATTCATTACATAATCCTATCGATTTCACGTTTAGAGAAAATATAATAATTACAATTATATTCCAAGAGTGACATATGAAGATGCCCCCTGGATGATCAGAATCTAACTACTTGACAGTTATAAATTTTGTCATTACATCCATTCAAACAAAGTAAAACTTCAAACAACACAACGAAAATAAACTTTTAATATCAACTTGCCTCCTGCATGTCTCCGAAAGCTTGTTCGTCTTATCTGAATATCCTACTCCTGATCTACTCAAATGAGTACCCAAGAGTTTAAGGGGAAAAACAAAAACATCGGGTCAGATAAAAAGTCTGGTGTGAGTAATAATATACTATCTCGAACCAAATATCTAGTGAGACCACGCAGTAAAACCAGACAGGTTTTCCCCTCACTAGTATCTTATCAAATATGTACAATCACAATGGATAAAACAAAACATGATATGATCATATGCATGCAGTATGGGTAATTATGACTAGTCTGTCATTATTGGGTTATGTATTCCTAAGGTTTACCCACCCCATAAAATTGACCGTCTTCCTCAAATATTAGTTTTCCTAGGGTCACTATGAACCTATAGTTTTCACGAGCAAACTAATAACCTATCAGGCTGACTTGGGCCAAAACATAATCATATGTCCTAAAATTCCAAATACAGTTAGAAGTAAATCCGATCAAACAATACGGTAATCATATAGAGCTATGAGTTCCTTTCCATGCATATACATCTTTTAGTCTTACTATGATAAATCCCTATGCACTGAAATCATGGACCTTTACCAACCATAGGCAAATGGCTGAAGCATAGGGCGTGACCCTACACCAATCCCACTTAAATACAGCTTTAAATCCATGAGTCATATTTTTTATTAGTTCAAGGCATCCTAACACAATCGATCTATCTGATTTCCTAGGTGCAATTCTACTTGCTTAGGAGTTTAATCTGACCATACTCACTACTGGAACAACCTAACCGGTAATTCTTTTCCTAGATCCCAAGGTGAAATGTGGGTAATGCAATGTGAGTATGAAAAATGGTAAAATATGTAAATTTAACTGATCAAATAATAACAAGAACATATAACATCATCCATCAAAATATGTTCAATCAATAGTCATATATAAGAGGATTACTTAAGTTTAAGTAATATTTTCCTTCGGTAAAATTCATATAAAATTAGGCTAAAACACTATTTCATTTCCTTGAAAACATATATCTTTAGAATTAATAGGCCACTTGAAATCATTCTTAAGACAAGGAAGTCATATCCCAATACTTAGCCAAAATCCTATGCTTAAGCACTATCATCTTTACGTAGATTTTGAAACACTTGCTATCAAAGCAGGGACGTCGAGCATCTAGAAAACGTGAGCTATCGAGCCACTAAAACATAGCTTTCATATATGTAAAACATACGGCTGTATGCTGCTAAAATATAGATGTTGAGTATCTCTAAGCACCAGCTATCGAGCCGCAAAAAATATACATCATCTTTAAATTGCTTTTAAAACGCTTGATAGCAAAATAGACCGTCGATTCTTTAGAAAACAAGGGCTACCAAGCCTCTAAAACATAGCCTTTTAGTTTGTAAAACATACGGCATTTATGCCGCTAAAATATAGTTGTCGAATAGCTACAAGGAAGTTATTGAGTCACTATAAGAGAAGGATATTGAGTTCTTAAAATCATAAGGTGTCAAGCCTCTAAAACACATAGGGTGTCGAACTTTAAAAAGAAGTTACCGAGTCTCTAAACTATAGGGTTGTTGAGCCTCAACAAAACGTTGGGTATCGAATCCGCTACAAAATATTGGGTGTCAAACCCTTAGAAAACATTGAGTATCGAACTTTTACAAAACACTAGGTATCGAATCTTTACAAAGCATGGGATATCGAAACCCAAAAGCACAAGGTGTCGAACCCCTATAAAAGCTGATGCATCACATAGGTATCAAGTATCTATCACATGTATTAGCTCTTATAGTTATCGGGTTTCGGTGAAATAGAGGTATCGAGCCTATAACGATGACATTTCGGTAATTAAGATAAAAACAGATTTATTTTCTTTTAAAGTTAAAACATTCCACTAAGTCTTGCCCCATGTCAAATTATTATTAGATAACAAAATACTTTTCGGATTTTTTCTTTTTTCCGAAATTCTAGTAGATCACATTCCACATTCTCAATTAACTTTGCAAAATAATATAATTAGTATCACTTAGTTATATTAATTATAAGCATTTCTAGAATAATAAATTCAAAGAAAATCATAACAATTATGGATAAATTCCAAAAAATAACTAAAAATCCTAATTTCATTCTTCTTCCTTGTACAAAAATTTTAGGACTAAAATATTAGTTCAATTATTTTTAATAACTAAAAACCCGAGATACACACATTTTCCTCTTAGGAAATTCATAAAATATCCATTGGAACTTGGAAAATTATGAAATTGAAAAATCCTCTTTAAAATAATGTTTTACATAACATATTCAAATTTCAATTCAATAGAAGATACAAAACTTAGGCTTTGCCTTTAAAACCCATTAAAACAATTCCAAAAAATCCCAACAAAACCATTATTCAATCTATTAATGATTATTATCAATCCAAGCAAGAAATATTATCATAAATCCAAAAATAAGACATGAACAATTGAGATAGTTAACTATTATTCGCCTTAGATTGGATAAGAGTGATGCGGATTTGTTGTAGATTAATTCCTCCAAGCTTCCTCTTTAAATTCCTTAGCTTTCCTCTTTTCTTTCTCTAGGTTATGGCCGGCCTCCTCTTTATTTTTGTTTTGGTTTTAGAAATTGAAATGAGAATGAATGAGAGAGGAATGGTTTAGGGAATGAGTTAAGGAATTATTCCCATTATGCTCCTCTCATTAATTCCCTTCTATTCTATGTTTAAAACAATCTTATTAATTTATTAATTAAGGCCTGCCCCTATTATTTAACAAATCTCATTCTCCTTATCATCTCACATTATTCTATGTAGTTTATCTAGTTAAATTCCCTGAAGAATGTTAAGAAAAAATTAGGGGCGTTACATTAAATCACCTCCTTAATATAAACTTGCACTAGAGATGATGTGGTCCTACTAATTCTAAAGGAAATAAAATGGGCACTTTTAGCGAGCCTATCCACTATAACCCAAATAGCTTCATTGCTCTTTGACTCTTAGGCAATCCACCTATAAAATCCATAAGTACATGCTCTCACTTCCAAGTTAGCACCTCCATTGACAATAACAACCCTCTGGGCTTTCCTTATTCTGCCTTTATCCTTTAGTACGTTAAACACCTAAAGAAAAATTCCCTTCCCTCTTGTTCATCCCCGACCAATAGAAAATTCACTTTATATCCCTATACATCTTATCTCCTCTAGGGTTAATGGCCATCCTAGAATAATGACACTCCGTGGGCACTTCCTCCAAAACATCCTCAACCACAGGAACACAAAGGCGTTCGTCTCTCCCCAAACATCCTTTTCCATTAATTGCATACTTACCTTTACGGTCAAAAAACTCTCCTTTATTCAGCTTGCCCAAAATATCTACTATGGCCGCATCCTTCTTCTGCTCTAGCCCAATGTGATCCATTAATGCTAGTCTAACCTCCATTGCTGTCAAATAGCCTAGAGTGGGTTCAATTAGCGGTTGGAAATTGAAATTGGAGAGGAACTCCACCTACCTCCACTCATATATAGTACGAAGAGTAGCATGCCTTCGGCTAAGGACGTCAATGACAACATTCTCTTTTCTGAGGGTATACTATATATCAAAGTCATATGATCCTATAAATTATATCCACTTCTGCCGCCTAAGATTCAAATCTTTTTGGAAAAATAAGTATTTGAGGGATTTGGAGTCAGTGAACAACTAAAACCTTTCTTCCAAAAGAAGTGCCTCCACATCTTCAAAGCAAAGACGATAGCTGCTTATTCCAAGTCGTGAGTTGGGTATCTCTTCTCATGGTAATTCAATTGTACTTGCATAAGCTATCACTCTACCCTCTTGCATAAGAACATCTCCTAATCTCGTATCGCATGCGTATGTGTAAATCTTGAAAGGCTTTGTCCCATTGGAAATAATCAGTACTGGCATGCTAGTCAACAGCTTCTTCAGCTTCTTGAATGCTTCTATGCAATTCTCGTCCCATGCAAAAAATAGATTCTTCTCGGTTAAGTGAGTTAGTGAGACTGCTATCTTGGTAAATTACTTAATAAATTCATAAATAGCTTCTACATTTGCAGAATCCATGGATAATCCCTTCTTGGAAATAATGTGTCCAAGAAATCTCACCTCCTTCTAAAAATGACATTTTGAGAATTTGGCTTTTAATTGTTGCCTTCTCAAAGTCCCTACCACCTCCCTTTAGTGATTTCCATACTCACCGTCACTTTTAGAGTATACTATAATATCATCTACAAACACTACGACGAATTTATTCTGCTATCCTCTAAAGACTCTACTCATCAAATCTTCAAAGTATGCAAGGGCATGCGTCAATCTGAAAGGCATCACTTCCCATCCATACAATCCATCCGGAGTGCGAAATGTAGAATTCTGCTCGTTATCCTCAGTCATCATCAGCTGATGAAATCCAGTAGCTAAGTCCAGTTGGAAAAAGATTTTGGCCCCAACAAGCTGATTGAACAAATCATCTATTCTAGGTAAGGGTGCTTATTCTTCTTGGTCAACCCGTTGAGCTCTCTAAAGTCAATGCATAGGCTTAAAGAGTCGTCTTCCTTAGTGGCAAAGATAACAGGTGTTCCCTATTCAGAAGTACCATGGCGAATAAATCCTTTATGCAATAGCTCCAAATTTTTTTTATCCAACTCTCGCTTTTCCTTGGGCCATGTGTCTTAATGGCAGAGCGACAGGTCTAACGTCTTTCTCTATATCTACCCTAAACTCAATCTCCCTCCAGGGTGGGAGACCGGTGACTTCTTCAAAGACGTTCTCGATCTACGAGTACAGATGAGAGATCAGCTTCTAATAGGCTAAGAGAATATAAATAGCTTAACCAAACCGAGTCTTGCGGTGTATATTTAACATTTACCTCTCATCCTCTACAACTTAACCAAACGATCCTCCAATCACAATCTAAGATTGCCTCGTAATAAGGTAACCAATCGATCCCTAGAATAAATCCATACTCCTTAAAACTAAGAGCATACACATTACATGCAAAATCGACGTTACATATATCCACAACTAGTTCTTTGCAAATTAAAGAAATATATTGACCTCCCTTGTAGAATTTGACACGAATATTGGATTGGTGGCAACTTGAGTTTCTAGACTCAAAGAGTTAACTACATTTCTAGGCTAGAATGTATATAATGTTCCCAAGTCAAATAGGGTTAGTATGCCCAGAAATAACAATTGTACCTTCCTTTGTGGTTTTTCCATGCTCTCTAAGGGGAAGTCTACTCGAGATAGGAATAGCTTCATTGGCATAAGCTTACCCACTCAGTCCCTCCTTCGGAAGCTCGGAACACCAACTCTTATAGTGTCCCTCTTCATGATAGTTATAACAGTCCCCTTTGAACTCCTTCCTCTTTAAACTTACTTTATAATCATTAGCGATATGTCCTTTCTTTTGGCATCTTCGACAAGTTATACCCCCTTCTTGATCTTCCTTTTAGTCTACTTGTTCGCCTAAAATACTCCCTTCTAAATCCACCTTGTTCTACAGTGATCCCACCTTCTCCTTCTCCCCTAGCCAATGGTCTAAAATAAAGACAACTCAACTAACATCTCAGAAGTGGTGCCAATGGGCACTTGGGTCAAAAGTAGGTCCTTAAGTGGGGAATTCAAGCCTTTAAAAAACTTTATGGCCTTTTTTATGGGGGTGTCAATCAAACTCATCCCGAACTTAGCTAGCTCCATGAACTTACTGATAGACTCCTTTAATGTGGAGCCTCCCTATCTAATATGTATAAAATTTTCTAATAACAGACTTACTTCTGCTCCGAACATAAATTGCGACTCAAAGCGAGTTTTGAAATCAGCCCAAATGATTCCTCCCTCGGCATTCACCATAGTTACCATCGTCCACCAATCTATTGCTTCTCTTTTTGATTTGGTCTTCCCTACCAAGCTCCCGAAACATACACTCACAATTGTTAATTCAAGCCTTCGTCTCCAAAAAACCTTCAACTTCCGTATGCACTTTCCCCCCATATTTTGGAAGTTTTTACACATCTTAGGAAAGTCTATAGGGCAGGGTGCTACTTCAACAGGTAGGATAGTGGGTGCCACTAGCACAGCTTGTCGAGGGATGAGAACTTGCCCTAAATAATTCAAGTATTGCTTGATCCGAGCATCCCTCTAGTTGTGGGTATATCTTGGGTGGAGGGGTTCACAGCCTCAGAAGAATGATTTTTAGCCATAGTCAAATATTTATAAGTTTGAACATTTAGTCACAAAATCGTAAATAATTAGCAGAAAAACCATTTATTAAGAATTGCATTCAAAATTATCCTAGGTGTTATGTAAAGGGCCAGTGTGTCCAGATCTAAAGTTCTGTTATTATCAAATTTAATTTGCTATCCTGTATTTGATACAAGTAGCTTTCAAGTGAATGTAGACATCTAGACAAAGATAAAGTGGTTCAAGAACTTGGAGGCAAGCTCAAATGATAGTAGGAAGGACCTGTAGGAGTTGAGGACTAAACTCCAATGCCAAAAGAGGTCAGTGTCAACATGATTTATGTCGGTATCGAGTTGATTGGCTTATGCTTTTCTGAGCTTCTATACTTCAAACAACTGTTAGAACTATAAAATGGTAGTCTTGGGGCCTATATCTGAATTAGTAGGTAAACAACTCCAAAGCTACGCAGAAAAGGACAAGTTCAGGATAAAGCAAATCATCTCGGCAGGGAGTAGAACTTAATGGCAAACGTGCTCAAAGTTTGAAGATTTAAGGATGGAAACTGAAGTAAGGGAAGAGATGCTGATTTCCATAAGGAAAATCATCTTATGATTCATGTCGGTACCGACATGATTTGAGCGACAAAAGGACTTCGTCTTCCTACCTATTTTCATGGATTTAGATGCTTACCTAGTCTTCTACAATATGGTGACTTTGTTGGGCAATTCTCCTATAAATAGAAAGCCTAGTCAATGATTAGAGAACTTTTTTGGCTTCTTATTTTCTTCATCTTATATCCTATACCAACCATTGTCTTTTTAGAGCTTACTTTTGCCATTCTAAGCCAAAAAATCAAATTGCTTTGCTCTTATACTCGAGATAATCAATTCTTAATAAGATCAAGTGGACGTAGACCATAAAATTTTGCAAACCATTACAAAAATTTCCTATGTTATTTATTGTTTTCTTGTTGATTCTATTTAGATCTACTCATTATTATTCTATTTGGAGTGTTGTGCCAAATTTTGATTTAATAATTTTTATACTTTCACTGAGAATAGAGCTTCTCAGGAGTATATCTAGCTTAACATCTGGGATTGGAGCATCCAGAAGTCAATGTAGAACCTTGTTGTTGTAAATCTAAAGTAATGGCCCTGGGAGATCGAAAAGATTTGGAGTTGTAGTTAGTGGATAAGATGAAGCTTCTCACCACAATGAAGGGACTGCAAACCGATAGGTGCTTTGCCAGGACTGTCTGCCCCTTAAGAGATGGTGATGAAAATTGAGTTTGATAGGATAATAGCTGATTTAAAATAAAGGACGATGGACAGCCAGAAAGTGTTTCTTGATAAGATGGATGCAAGTATTTTCTTGTTGACCCAGCAATCCCAAAGGCCTAAGAAAAGCAGGATAGATAGGTCACCTTTTGGTTCTAAAGAAGAGAATTCATTTGCATCTGATTAGAATATAAGGGATGGGAAGCAAAAATGAAGGAAAAGACTACCGAACCCTCGAGGAAGACTACTAGAAGAAATGGCCATGATTTGGCCAATGCTAGAGAACTTGGTACCGATGTGAATCGAGTCGTTACCGAGATGAATGAGGATGGTCGAGGAGTCCAACTACCTGATGCCATCAACTTGTCAAATAGTGAGGATGATTTGCAGAATATTGGCAACGAAGCTAGACAGAATGTAGGAGTACAAAATGTTGGTGCTCAAATAACCACCACAGAATCAGTCAGACATCATAGAAGATCTAGAGAAGCGACTCTTACAGAGATAGGAGAGCTTAGACATTATCGAGCGAACTGAGGCCACTTGTGGAGTCAAATGCTCAAGGATGCTCCTTAAAGTTGTTTTTTGGATCACCATGCGAACGAGGAACTTCAACGAGTTAAGGACTTTGACGAGTTAAGGATTTAAGTTGGTACTGAGTTAACGCTAAAGCATCTTCAACAACTTGAGTAGAAGATTGAGACGGAGATGAAACGATTTGACATTTGACATGTACACATAGAAAAACAAAAGGAAGAACTTAAAAAAGGTTCAGAGTGGTTTGGCCCCACCAATTAAACTTAACCCCGAGTAAAAGCCTTAACTCAACCCCAAGTTAAGGACCTTAACTCATCCTAAGTTAAGGAGAACATCGAGATGGAATCGGAATGACTTGAAATTTGGCGAGAATATGTAACGTCCCTTAATTGGAGGTCCGAAGTGTGCTACAGATGATGCAATCATCCATAGTATTAACTTCCGGTGACCAAATACGGAAATGTTAATGGTATCCATAATATCAGAAGCACATGAATATGAAACAAAATCACAGATTTCAAAAACAACTTTTCGGACTACATTTCATAAAACATCTTTCATATTCCATTACATAATCCCAATAGTTTCCCAGGTTCAGATCAAATATAATTATTACAAAATGCGCCAAGAGCGACATATGAAGATTCCCCCTTGGTTGATCAGAGTACTATATAGTCATAACTGATTTAGTGCAACACAACGGATCAACAAAATAAAACAACAACTCCTAAATAGTTGTCCGTCTGCCACCTGCTTGTCTCCGGAAGCTTTATTCACCAACCTACTAAAACTTGAAAATCCTTAACCCTCGGTCTACTCAAATCAATTTTGAGCACCCGAGAGTTTAAGGGGGAAAACATAAACTTCGAGTCAGACATAAAGCCTGGTGTGAATATACTATACATCTCGGTCATTTGATATTAAGTGAGACCACACCGCTTAGCGGAATGGGTTTCCCCGCACTAATATCCATTTAAAACATATCTTTTGCAAATCATAATCCTACAACCAAAATTGGTTAAAAAACTATAAAGCATTATCACGTAAACATATGTATCAGGTCATAAATGGACTATCTGTCTAAACATTATAGTTTTGTTTGGCTAACTAATAACCTTTGGCTGACTCGGGCCTACCAGACAATATGAACAAATAATCTAACACCTGTTAGACTCTCCTCTTCTGGATGGTATGTACCTAACTTATCTCCTCCTAGGGTCACCTGATCTTAAAGGTTTTACGGGTTCATCAATAACCTATCTCTTTACAAATATATATTCCCTTCTGTATGTAACATCATTTTAGTCTTACCTGTGACAAAACCCTACACACTGAAATTTTGGACTAAATTAGCCAGGGCTAATAGCTAATGTACAGAGCACGACCCAATACCAGTCCCATCTGATATACAAATATCTGAGTCATTTTATCTAGGGTAATCTTCCCTTAAATTTTCCTTGGAAACCTTTTCATCTCAAATTGATTTAAAACCTTTAAATCAACTTAAACCAGGAAAATATATATGCCATTCTTTACTCAAAATCACCTTTACATGTTATATATATATATATATATATTCACTCAAATATTTGTTGATGAAGACATTTAAACCTTTGAAAGTTTCCCTTTCAAATCCATTAACAGTACCTCTTTCGAAACCAAGTAAACCCTTATTTATAACCTAGGCCGAAAGGTCAAAACATTCCTTTCGAAACAATACATATTAACCTTTCAAAACCATTGAAAAACCATTCCTTCGAAAGCTTTAAAAGTCTTAGACATCCTTCTTTAAAACCTTCAAATATCGCCTTTCAAAATAGTTGGAAAACCTTTCCTTTCAGACCTTTTGAAACCATTGGGGAACCACCCCTTAGAAACCTTTCTTTAAAACCTTTCGAAACCTTTGTAAACAACAAACCTTTTGAAAGCATTTAGGTTTAATTTAAAACATGTGGAAACACCTTTCGAAACTATTTAAAATTAACTCCTTTGAAACCTTTTGGTTCTACCTTCGACAGAGCAAAAGGGTCAAAATATTTGAGTTGAAAGCACTCTTTCGAAAGCTATTCCTAAGTAAAGAAGTGTTGGTGTCGAAGCCAATCTTCCGAAAGCATTGGAGAAGTGGCCAAGTTTTCAAACAAAGTATACCTTCCGAAACCACTGACTTCAAAAGGTAGAAAAGCGACAGCTAGGGGTTTCGACTCCATTCAAAAGCATTACTTAAAATAAAGGCGCAACCTCTTCAAAACCATTCTTTAAATCAATTTGACCCCGTCGGAAGCCAACCAAGTCGAAAGCATCAGTTACGTAAGCAAAGCAGGCGTGTTTTCATTTGAAAGCAAAGTAGCGCTTCGACCCTTTCGGAACCCTTGGTTTCGACTCAATACCATCCGTCTATATCCAATTCGTTGTGCACCAAGTCTTTGATGCTATATGCATTGGTTTCGACGGTGATGGTGGTGGAACTACTAAGTCGGAACCTAGGTGCTGAAAGTGGCGAAACATGCTAAAAGCATGTAAAAACCGATTTTAACTTTAAAAAGAAATACTTTTCAATTAAACGGCCTTGTTTGTCAAAATATTATTGGTTGCTAATTTTCTTTTCTAAAATACCTTAAATAACTTTATATATCTATTAAAACACTTAGGAAAATTCTACAAAAATTCCAGAAAATCATTTATAATATGTTCTTTAACATATATTTATTCCAAACCCAAAACATATATAATTTAACCGTATATTATTTTAAACCCAAATAATCATTTTCTTCACCAGAAAATTAATATTAGTTCCAGATTAATTCAGAAAATTATTAAAATTGAAACCCATCTCTAAAATATCATTTCTGATCTAAATCTAAATTCGCAAGGCATTTGGATGTCATTTAATAGGGTTTTCAAATTAAAACATATCAAAAAATCTATATGAATAAGCATAAATCATCAACAAGCATATATAAACATTTAATCATTCAAAAACATGGCATAACCATGCAAAATACTTGGATTCATCTTAAAACCGAAAACAATTAGAAAATGAGATGTAGTCATTATTCACCTTAGCTTTGAGATTATGGAATTTGAGATTTGAATGGATTAAGTTGATTAATCTTCTTCCATTATCTCTTTCTTCCTCTTGTTCTTGCTAATGGTGGCCAGCCTCTATTTGTTTTTTGTTTTGCAAATGAACGTGTAGAACATACACGGCTAAGGGTTTAGGGTATTAGAATGATCCCTTTCCTATTTTACCTCTTCTCTATTTCATTTTAACTCTTCTTTAGTTCATTGGTTACATGGCATGGCTACCCCTTATTAAAATCAAATCTTAATCCCCTAATCATCACATTATTTAATTTATCTAATTAAATGTCCTAAATAATGTTACTAAAAATATGGGTTGTTACAATCTCCCCTCCTTAAAGAATTTCATCCTTGAAATTACGATAAGGTACACAACACATCAATTAAAATGGTAAAACATACCTTCAAACAAACCAGGATAAGCATCTCTAATCCTGCTCTCAGCCTTCCAAGCACAATCTCTTTCATCGTTGCTCCACTGGACTTTAACTAATCTAACTTTCTTGTTCCTTAGCCTCTTCTCATCTCTTGCAACTATCCCAACTGGCTTTCTAACTATATTCAAATTCAGCACTACTACTAAGTCCTCTAACACAGTCGGTGCTATATTAGTCTACGGATCTCTAACACACTTCCTTAGATGAGAAACATGATAAACATCGTCGACTCCTACCAAACTATTCGGTAACTTTACTCTATACGTGAGTTTCCCCATCCTCTCTATAATAGGAAATGGTCCTACAAATCTCGGTGCCAACTTCCCTGATTTCCCAAATCGAATGACACCTTTCAATGGTGATACTTTAATGAAAACATGATCTCTAACTGAGAACTCTAAGTCATTCCGTCTTCTATCTGCATAATTCTTTTGCCTGGATTAAGCTTCTTTCATCTTAGCCCGAATCAACTCAATTTTTTCTGCAGCTTCTCTAACTAAATCTGGACCAAGAACCAACCTATCAACGGTCTCTAACGAACATATGGGAGATTTGCATGGCCTTCTATACAAAGCTTCAAATGGTGCCATGCCTATACTAGTCTGATAACTATTGTTATATGAAAACTTGACTAAGTGTGGATGGTCTTCCCACGATTCTCTAAAATCTAACGCACAAGCTCTTAACAAATCCTCCAAGACTTTGTTAACTCTTTCTGTTTGCCCATCGGTGTGTGAATGGTAAGTGGTACTCATCTTGAGCTTGGTTCCTAAAATCTCCTGTAGACTCTTCCAGAACTCACTAGTAAATAAGGAATCTCTATCACTTACTATACTACTAGGAATTCCATGAAGTCTAACTATATTCTTCATAAACAACTTATCTAAAACGGATGCCGTCCTAGTTGAATTAACTAGAATGAAATGGGCACTCTTGGTTAACCCGTCTATAAAATCCATAGAAATAGAATCCCACTTCCATACCGGAATATCTAATGGTTGAAGCGACTCACTTGGCTTCTGATGTTCGGCTTTTACCTATTGACAGTTCAAACACTGCTTCGCCCATAAGCCTACATCCCTCTTCATACCTTCCCAGAAGAAACCCCGTTTTATGTCCAGATACATCTTAGTTACTCCCGGATGAATAGTGAACTTCGAACGATGACATTCCTCCAAAACTTCTTTCCTTATGTCTCCTTCATTCAGAACACATAACCTACCTTTCTTTTTTGACCACCTATTCTGGTCAAGACTAAAATCCCTCAAGTCATTGCTCTCGATTCCATCCCTTAACTTCCTAATTCGTTCAGCCAACGCTAGATTCTCCTCCTATTTAGAACCAATCCTTTCAATCATAATTGGTCGAACTTCTAAAAAAGATAACACAACGGTTCCTTCACTAGGCCCAACTTCAGATCTCCACTGCACTTTGTAAGTCGACAACGCATCTAATCTTTCCACTCTACTATCATTGCCAACACTGCATTATGATGCTTTATGCTAAGTGCATCTGCAACCATATTACCTTTTCTTGGTGCGTACTCAATTCCAAAATCATAAGCAGCAATAAACTCTAACCAACTTCATTGTCTCATGTTCAGCTCCTTATGAGAGAACAAATACTTCAACGACTTATGATCTGTATATAACTCAAATCGCTCTCCCAAAAGGAATGTCTCCACACCTTCAATGCAAAAACCACCGCAGCTAACTCCAAATCATGCGTTGGATACCTAACCTCATGCGGTCTAAGCTGTCGAGAAGCATAGGCAATCACTTTACCTTTCTGTATTAACACAAGTCCTAACCCAGTTCCACACGCATCTGTATAAACTACTAAATCTTAATTACCCTCCAAAACAACTAATACAGGTGCATGAGTCAATAAGCGTTTCAAGCTCTGGAATGCATCATCACACTTATCGTTCCAAACAAACTTCATATCCTTTCACGTTAACTTGGTCATCGGTGCTGCTATCCACGAAAAATCCTTAACAAACCTCTGATTATATCTAGCCAATCCAAGAAAACTCTTTATCTCAGTCACCATCTCGAGTATTTTCCAATTATTCATTGCTTCAATCTTAGTTGGATCTATAGACAACCCTTTCTCTGAGACTACATGACCAAGAAATTTCACTTCCTTCTTCCAGAAATGACATTTTAAAAACTTTGCCTTTAGCTGATTTTGCCTCAGCGTCTCAAGCACAATTCTAAGATGAACTTCATGCTCCCTTTCATCCTTAGAGTATATCAAAATATCATCTATGAAAACCAACACAAACCTACCCAAGTGCTCTCTGAAATTTCGGTTTATCAAATCTACAAAGAATGCCAGCGCATTAGTTAGTCCGAATGGCATAACTATCCATTCGTACGACCATATCTAGTTCTAAACACCGTCAAAGGAATACTACCCTCTGCCAGTCTAAGCTGATGGAAACTTGTTGCTAAATCCAACAGAGAAAATACCTTGGCTCCACTCAACTGATTGAAAAAATTGTCAATTCTTGGCAATGGATATCGATTCTTTATCGTCCTCTCATTCAACTTACGATAATCGATATATAACCTCAACGATCCATCCGGCTTCTTGGCAAACACTGTAGCTGCTCCCCAAGGTGAACTACTCGGTCTAATAAAACTCTTGCCTTCCAACTCCACCAACTTCTCTTTCAACTCCCTCATCTCGATAGGTGTCATCCTACATGGCGGTCTACTCGCTGGTTCTGCTCCAAGCACCAAATCTATCTGAAACTCAATGGCTCGTTTTGGTGGTACTCCAACTACTGGCTCGAAAACATCTGCGAATTCTCTAACCACAAAAACTCGATTCAACTCGTCTTCCAACACCACAACACCCAACACCCATCAAAGCATTCACCTCACAACTAGGGCTTTCTACGGCATATACATTCCGATCACCATAGTCAGGGTATCTAAGTGATATTTTCCTATCATGGCAAAATATCCTAGCATCATATTTACTTAACCAATCCATACTCAAAATAATTCCGAACCCTACAAAGTCAAATACATGCAAACTTCAAACTAAGGTATGACCTAAAAAATCAAACTCTAGGTGGTCACACTTCATCCCAAGTGTCGCATACCCTCCTATCGGATTTGCAACCCTTAAAGAAGTAACTAAATATGAGGGTTCTAGGTTAAGCTTATCTACCAAACAATGAGATATAAAAGAATGTGATGCACTAGTATCAAATAGAACGCTGATAGACGTACCATGAATCTGAAGTGTACCTCCCAACACTGCCTTCCCTTTCTCCTGCATTGTTGTTCCTGATGTAGCAGGTTCCAATGCAAATACTTTTCCCCTTTCGTCCTTAGCAGGCTCTTTGCATTGATTCTTATAATGACTAATCTAATTGCAGTTGAAGCATCTAATATTCTTCTTCCGATCACTTCCTTCGCCTTTCTAGTATGACATTCATTAGCAAAAAATGCACCTTCTTATCACACTTATAGCAAACAACCTCCGACTTCCCTTTCTTTGCGGCTCAACCATTCTGAGCACCCTTCTTATGAAAGAACTTCCTTTTCTGACTCTGCCCCACCTGGACCTCCTTTGCCTTATTCTTCTCCAGAGAAGCATGCATCTCCTCATGTCTTAAATCCATCTCCACTAAAACATCACAAGGTTCCCTAAGATGAGGTAATGTAGACCTGGCCAACTCAGGCTTCAACCACCTAATGAACTTCTCATTTTTCTTCATCACGGTATCCACAATGGCATGTCCACACCTAGCAAACTCCTCGAACCTTCTAGAATATTCCAACATAGACATCTTCCCCTGCTCCAACTTAGCAAATGTTCTAAGCAAAGCAGACTGCGCCATTACAGACATGAACCTCTCTTGGAACCTTCTCCTAAACTCAGCCTATGTCATCGTCTCTTCATTCACTCCAGCTGTCACACTATTCCACTAGAATAAAGCTGCTCCCTGAAGCTGTCTCGAAGCAAACCTTCTCTTCTGCTCATCATTGAGCCCCAAATCTGCAAAGATTCTCTCACAATTCATCAACCAGTTCTCTAACTCAATAGCATCTTCATTTCTGATAAATGGCTTCCCTCCAAGCCTAAAATAATCTTTGCTCAAGATAGCATAATTGTTGACCATCGTAGCTTCCTAAACTCCTACTTCAGCATTTCCTCCGACCACTCCAGCATCAATTCCTACTTGCATCATGTTCGTGAAAAACTGATACATAACTCCCATATCCACTTGTAGGACTCCAACACCAACATTTCCTACTTGTGCCTGACCTTGGTTCCTTCTAGTATTCGATATGGAATTACCATTTAGGTGGTGCTTCCTCCAAGATTCGCTCTTCCACTTTTAGCATCAATATCTATATTCAAGCCTCATGAGATACATGAGAATAGCCTAAGAGAGATAGGAGAATAGAGATATAGTATATACTTATATATAGCAAATACAAGTATGTTACTATATCATTATTATATACCCCGATCTTATCTCTAATTCCTTAGGATTATGTTTTCAAAAATCATTTTTAGTTTATTTTTTTTCATAAACCTATGCTCTGATACTAAGTTGTAACATCCCATATCTGGAGGTCCGAAGCTAAGCGCTACAGATGCTACGGTCATCCATAGTATTGACTTGAGGTGATTAAGTATGGTAACGTTAATGGTATCCATAATATCAAAAGCACATGAATATGAAAAAAAATCACAATGTCAAAAACAAATTTTCTAATTACATTTCATAAAACATCTTTCATATTCCATTACATAATCCCAATCATTTCCCAAGTTCAGATCAAATATAATTATTACAAAATACGCCAAGAGCAACATATGAAGATGCCCTCTTGGTTGATCAGAGTACTATATAGCCATAACCGACTTAATATAACATAACGGAATCAACAAAATAAAACATCAACTCCTAAATAGCTATTTGTTTGCTACCTGCTCATCTTCGGAAGCTTTATTCTCCAACCTACTAAAACTTGAAAATCCTTAACCCTCAGTCTACTCAAATCAATTTTGAGCACCTAAGAGTTTAAGGGGAAAAACATAAACTTCGAGTCAGACATAAAGCCTAGTGAGAATAATACTATACATCTCAGTCATTTGATATTAAGTGAGTCCACGCCGCTTAGAGAAACGGGTTTCTCCTTAATAATATCCTTTTAAAACATATCTTTTTACAAATCATAATCTTGCAACCAAAACTGGTTAAAAACTGTAAATCATTATCATGTAAACATACATATCAGGTAATAAATGGACTATCTGCCCGAACACTATAGTTTTGTTTGGTTAACTACTAATCTTTAGCTGATTTAGGCCTACCAGACAATACGAACAAATAATCTAACACCTGTTAGACTCTCCTCATCTAGACGGTCTATCCCTAAATTATCTCCTCCCAGGGTCACCTGATCCTAAAGGTTTTGTTGGCTCACCAACAACCTATCTCTATACAAATATATATTCCCTTCTGTATGTAACATCATTTTAGTCTTACCTATGACAAAGCCCCACACAGTGTAATTTTGGACTAAATTAGCTAGGGATAATAGCTAATATATAGGGCACAACCCTATACTAGTCCCATCTGATATGCAAATATATAAGTCATTTTACCTAGGGTAATCTTTCCTTAAATTTTCCTTGGAAACCTTTTCATCTCAAATTGATTTAAAACCTTTAAATCAACTTAAACCAGGAAAATATATATTCCACACTTTACTCAAAATCACCTAGCCATGTTATATATATACTTTACTCAAATCTTAGTTGATGAAAACATTTAAACCTTTGAAAGTTCCCTTTCGAATCCATTGAAAGTACCTCTTTCGAAACCAAGTAAACCCTTATTTATAACCTAAGCCGAAAGGCCAAAACATTCCTTTCAAAACTATTCATATAAACCTTTCAAAACCATTGAAAAACCTTTCCTTCGAAAGCTTTAAAAGCCTTAGACATCCTACTTTAAAACCTTTAAATATTGTCTTTCGAAATAGTTGGAAAACCATTCCTTTCAGACATTTCGAAACCATTGGGGAACCATCCCTTGGAAACCTTTCTTTAAAACCTTTCCAAATCATCAAAACCTTTATAAACAACAAACCTTTCATAAGAATTTGGGTTAAATTTAAAACATGTGGAAACACCTTTCGAAACCATTTAAAATTAACTGCTTTGAAACCTTTCGGTTCTACCTTCGACAGAGCAAAAGGGTCATAAAACATTTGAGTCGAAAGCACTCTTTCGAAAGCTATTCCTAAGTAAAGAAGTGTTGGTGTCGAAGCTAACCTTCCGAAAGCATTGGAGAAGCGGCCAAGTTTTAAAACAATGTATACCTTTCGAAACCACTGACTTCAAAAGGTAGAAAAGTGGAAGCTAGGGGTTTCGACTCCATTCAAAAGCATTACTTAAAATAAAGGCACAACCTCTTCGAAACCGTTCTTTAAATCAATTTGACCCCGTCGGAAGCCAACCAAATCCAAAGCATCACTTACGAAAGCAAAGCAGGCGCGTTTTCATTTGAAAGCAAAGTAGCTCTTTGACCCTTTCGGAACCCTTGGTTTCGACTCAATACCTTCCGCCTATATCCAATTCGCTGTGCATCAAGTCATTGATGCCATGCGCATTGGTTTCGACGGTAATGGTGACGGAACTACTAAGTCGGAACATAGGTGCTGAAAGTGGCGAAACATGCTAAAAGCATGTAAAAACTAATTTTAACTTTAAAAAGAAATATTTTTCAACTAACCTGCCTTGTTTTTCAAAATATTATCGGTTGCTAATTTTCTTTTCTAAAAGCGCTGCCAAAATTTCAGAATTAAACAATTTAATTTATTTATAAAATACCTCTTCTCCTTTTATAAATATATAAAACATTTAAGTCTCACACCTTAAATAATTTTATATATCCATTAAAACACTTAGGAAAATTCTACAGAAATTCCAAAAAATCATTTTTAACATATTTTCTAACATATATTAATTTCAAACCCAAAACATATACAATTTAACCGTAAATTAAACCCAAATAATCATTTTCTTCGCTAGAAAATTAATATTAATTGCCACATTAATTCAAAAAATTATGAAAATTGAAACACATCTCTAAAATATCATTTTTGATCTAAATCAAAATCCGCAAGGTATTTGGATATCATTTAATAGGGTTTTCACATTAAAACATATAAGAAAACCTATATGAATAAGCAAAAATCGTCAACAAACATATATAAACATTTAATCATTCAAAAACATGGCATAACCATGCAAAATACTTCGGATTCATCTTAAAACCGAAAAAAATTAGAAAATGAGATGTATTCATTATTCACCTTAGTTTTGAGATTATGGAGTTTGAGATCTGAATGGATTAAGTTGATTAATCTTATTCCTTTAGCTCTTTCTTCCTTTGTTCTTGCTAATGGTGGCCGACCTCTATTTTTTTTATTTTTGCAAATGAACACATAGAACATACACGGTAAGGGTTTAGGATATTAGAATGATGTCTTTCCTATTTTACCTCTCCTCTATTTCATTTAACTCTTCTTTAGTTCATTGGTTACACAACACGACTACCCCTTATTAAAATCAAATCTCAATCCCCCTAATCATTATATTATTTTATTCAATTTAGCTAATTATATGCCCTAAATAATGTTATTAAAAATATGGGTTGTTACAGAATACATAGAAAAGGCAAAAAAACGGGCTTGGGAAAGTTTCACCATGATTGGACCAAGCACCTAAACTCAACCCGAGTTAAGGACCTTAACTCGATAAGAGTTTAGGATTTGACTCGGTTTGGCCTGGGTCTTCTAATATGACTTTGTGCTATCTCCTAAACTTCATTGCTATTGGGCCTCTGACTTTATGCTGCCAAATTCCTCTATAAATACCAACATACACTACAACAAAAAGTGTCTTTTATAGCGGCATATAGCCGCTATTAATCACAACCATAGCGGTTTGATAAGCGCTGTATATCGACATGTTATAAAAAACTGTTGAATATTTATAACACAAAATATGCCGCTATGGTTGAGCTTAGTTTTATAACGCAAATTCGCCGCTATGGTACGTTAATTCAATAGCTCATTATAGCCGCTATAATACAGCTAAATCTCAACAGAACTGGAAATCTTTATAACACCATTTTGCCGCTATAAAATATTTATTCAATAGCTCATTATAGCCGCTATAATACAGCTAAATCTCAACGGAATTGGAAATCTTTATAACACCATTTTGCCGCTATAAAATATTTAGACGAATTGAGAAAGTAAGATTTTATTGCATGGTGGCACATTAGTATATTGCAAAATTCAAATTCATTTTTGCCAAACATTGCTAAATAGTAAATACAAACACACTTTCATTTAGCATAATGCATACAAAAAAATACAATATCTTAAAATGTTCCGTTTCTATTGAATACAACCATTTTTGCCAAACTATTTCTCTTTTCTGTAAGCTGTGCAGACATCTTCATTAACACACAGACTGATTCTCTTCTTCATCATTAACCCCACTTCATACCCACACCCTCTCTAATCTACATTCTCACCATCATTCCCTGACACAAAGCAAGTATCATCCCTTCAATTGTTCCATGGCTCATACAAGAGAGCAGCAAAACAAGGTGGGCCTAACAAGTTGACGCTTTCGCCTTCGCTTTTGCAGCTCTAACCGACAGTTAATGATGATCTATCAGTTGATTTGAGGTATTCAACATTTATTAACAACCCATCCTCCTTATCCATCTTCACCTCCCTTCTCCTAAACGGCATTGTCCACTTGAGTGCTTTTGGGACTCTGTTTACAGCTTTGAATGCTGTTCCAAATGCCCTTCTGTGAGACTGCATGCTTTTTTAGGACAATGTTTTTGTTAGGGCAGCATAGACAGCCTACTATTCCGTCCTTAATTTTCCTAGAACATGGAGGGCCTGTTGAACTAGTTGCCTCCACGTATGATTTCGTAGAACCTTGTCTAGGTACATATATTTTTCATTACAGTGTACAAACATTAAAGCAAGTGCATGAACTGCATGAACTAGAAACAAAAATCAAACTGTCAATAAAATAAAAATACAAACATAAATAAACAACTTAATATTTTATTTAATTACTGGCAACTCTAATACATTTTAGTTATTTTACCATGGTCCTCTACTCACATTGACACAAAAAGACCATAATAAATTAAGTTAATCTATTATTTTTATTATTATATAAATAAATTTAGTTATTTCTTATAAAACTTAGTTAATTTAGTTAATAAACAAATTAGTTAACGAAGTTAATTTTTTGACCTTAGTTAATTTATATTATTAATATTTTACATAAATTTAATTAATTTTTATAAAACTTAGTTAACTTGGTTAATATTTTGTAAATTATTATTATTATACACTTAGTTTTTATAAACTTATAGTTAAATTATTATTATTGTTATTATTGTATGAACTTGGTTAAGTTTTATAAAATTAGTTAACTTGGTTAATATTTTATTATTTATTATTATTATAAACTTAGTTAACTTTCATAAAATTTGTTAATATTTTATTATTATTATAGCTTTATTTAATTTTTGTAAATCTTACCTAACAAACAAGGAGAGTAACAGCTTCCTTAATCAAACTCATTTTAATAGTAGCAATTGGTTATACTAGGCAGCTCATAAGTAGAAAGTAAAAAATAAAATAACAATACCTCATTTGATACCACATCCTATAAATCATCATTTGCAAGAATAAAGAATCTAAGTGATCCATCAACCACCTCCTCCTGCATTAGCACAATAAAAGTCCTTCACTCACAGGAATTACTCGATAATAAGCAGCATATGCACTTTAATTGCAAAAATGTGCACACCTAGAATATAACATGATGAAGAAAATACCTTAATTTCAGGCTCAGCAACAACATATTGCTTCAAGAGTTTATCACCAAATACACGAGAAACGGTAAGCACATCGCCCACCCTCCATATGATAATTTAGTTTGATCCTGCATGCACCGATGATCTAATTTCAGTTTAAAGAACTAATTTTGATACCTTAAAATCTTTTTGGTTTTATAGCACTATATAGTTAATTCTATTACTAACCTTGCCAGCCAAAGAGTAGTAAAAATTGTAACAGTACATAAAATAAACAGTGCACCAAAGCAGTACAAAATGAAATGAAAAGAGAGGACATTATAAAATTAGCCAATGCCTAATAATCTCAACTGTAGAAAAGATATCTATAATGAGAAGGCAGTGAAGTTATTTCATTGCAAATGAGAAATGTTTTGCCTATATTAGTCTTTTCTTCAGTAACTGACCTCTTCTTAAACTATATGTTTATGCACATTGTGAACAATAGATGATCTCCAAGTTCGTTACATTATATTGCAGGAGCAAGAATCCGATTCTTCATCTTCTGAGTCACTTGATTCGCTGCAAAGGGAACTTAGCATATAAGTATCTTAGATATATACTAAAGCTTTGTTTAATATGGTCTCTCTTACTAAAATCCAAAGGATACCCGTTGTTTCTTTAAAAATAAATGGGGCTACCGCACTTAGCAACATACCAACAGTAAATACAAAGTTCCCCAGTCAAAATAGCTAAACTCAATGACAGTAAAATGGTAAGTGCAAAATAACAAATCTAACACTCTATACCTCTAAAGTCTTGAAGTGTTTGAATCAAATACTGCAGATCCATACTAAGCTCTATTGCACAAGGACTAAAATGAAACATCGTGGTGTTTGCATGATCAATCATTTCCAATTGCCGCAAATCAACATCCATCTCCTATGTAAAACATTGACTTGTAGAGAATCTTCTGATCGGATCACTAAGTAGCATTTTCTGCAAATTTAAAAGGATTATCAATAGAAGTAAAAAAAAGCACATAATTACATTCATTTCACCATTCTATGATTGATTAAATGCATCATAATTTTTAAATTCATGTATTCATTTTATCATAATTTAAGCATTCAATTCAGGGACAATAACCGCACACTGCGCATCTATGTGTTCCTATTAATATATAGAAAAATGATTGCAGCATGTTCTTAATAAGCAAACAAAGTTTCAAAGGTAATAGCGGTTTCAATATGTGAACTGAAACCAAGCAATCCAGCTCCTTAATAGAATATTAAACGTCAAATCTATTATGTTATGCATTAGGAGATGTAGTAATGTGCATGGAGCTAGTTGGATGTAAGGGTAGACTTGGGTTTTGGCAACTCAATAGGTTTTTAACTAAATTACTTTCAACTCGGATCTTATGTTGCCAATGTAATGAAACCAAAGCACTGTTTCCAAATTCATACTGAAGAAATGGGTACGTTCTTTAATTTAATGTAATTGCAGACTTCTAGAGAGTATTGTTATGTAAAAATTACACATATTTGGAAAATTACTTGTTGTCAATGAATGGACACCTGATAATTCCTTTGATAACAAAACTATTGATTCTATTGATATTTGGGTAAAAATACACAAAATTGATATGGAGTTATGGGCAACTGATGCATTGTCAAGATTAGCTAGTTGTATTGGCAAGCCACTTAAACTAGATGAAATTACAGTAGAAAACGAACCACAAAATTTGCAAAAATTCTAGTACAAATTGATTTATAGTCTAGTTTGCCAAAAACAGTTCTAGTTCGAATGTACAATGGATTAGTCAAATTATTTTATATTACATATGACAATGTCCCTCAAAAATGCTCTCAATGCAAGAGATTTTGACATGCCAAAAAATACACATCTCTAAACCGAAGTGGATCCCAAAACAAACTTCTTACCATAGCCATGAGGATGGTCCATCCACTTAGCAACAATCGAAACCCGATAGCCGTGAAGCTTGTGAACCATCTGCAAAACCACAACCTATACAGAAAGATAATGCCACAGTGAATCAACCTTAAAATAAAGTGGTCAACAGCTTGATATTTCAATATATGACTCAATTGTTTTATTTACCTATCTAGATAAGTTGTCCGTAAAAAAATAGTACATATCACATATTTTAGTAGTAAAGATGTTGTTTACTTAAAGCAGGTGAAAATCATAAAGCATGGCATATCAGCCATTATGATATCTATTCTACAAGTCTTCCTGTACATGGAATCTACTCGTAAAAATTCAAAGAAATTGCTTCAAAAATATTTGGTCCAACAAAATGCAAAAAATTTGGTGAAGTGACAGTCTATGTCTATATCAACACATTCATCCCCAAGAACACTAGACCAAATTAACCATCTAAGAAGTATTCCAGCACGACTTAGTTACTCGTAACTTCATATCTACTTACTATCGCCTAATTTACTCAAACAACTTGATTACATCAATATAGAGGTGCAAGATCTACTAAGTGCTAAGTTTGAAATTAAGTAATTCAAAATATAAAGTGACATCTGAATTGTCCGCATGTGGTTGCTTGAATGATTAAAGTTTCCTCAGTATGCACTTAACTCAAGCTAAATAGTTTATTATTGACCAGTAAACGAAATATATGCTCAACCATCATTGGAAATCACTACAACCAAAAGACATGAAAATAAGTAATCTTAAATGCAATGATTCTGCTCACGTACTTTGCATGCACATTCTGCTTGCGTAATCTGCTCGCAATGTAGCTTCCCCTATACAGAAAACTATCTAATATGATTCTATCAAACACTTATCATTGACGATGTGTTCCAAGGCCAAATGAAAAATTGTTGTTCTTCTTAGCACATCAAATATAAAAAACAAAAGGCAGTTATGAATATCCTCTTGGCAACACCAAGAAAGGTTGAATAACAAGTACAAATACAGTATGTGTATTTGCTTTGTTTTTATCATGTTGTGCGGCTAAAGGAAACACAGGCTTGTGAAAACCTTCGTACCTCGTCATTCAGCAAAACATAACCAGTAAACAAGGAAAAGGATATATAAATCATTAATAAAAGAAAGAAAGAGACAACAGCACAATAATTAATCGTACTGATATAACATCATATTCCTCTTTACTTTCCCTTTCCACTAGTAAAACCAACGTTGCATAAAAGTTGCAAAAGGAAGAGCTGAATAAACACATATTCGCATTATGAGGAGAATCAACCTTAACAGAAGCAACAGTTGCAGCTCTCATTCTTCTACATTTGAAGATGCTACACTTCAAGATTTGCTTCCCAATCAAATTCCACGCAGCGAGGAAAATGGAGGAAATCCAAGCAATGATCCTGTTGAGTTTATAAGCATAAGTAGTACACCCTCAACCGCCTTGCACTTGAACTATGCTGATGACAACATTAATACAGGCCAAGTCGGATTATTTTCCTTTATCAATGCAAATATTCCAGGTAGCAGAGTTGTTAACGATGGATCTACCAACAATCATGGTTGCGACCGTAAATATAAACGCATGATGAACAACAGACAATCCGCTGCTAGATCCAGAGCTAGAAAACAGGTCTGCTTCATTATATAGCAACACTATATTTTTTTTATTTGGATTATTCTCCTCACTTACTACAAATTAAAAGCAGTAAATGTATAATGGTTATCCATTGAACTGTCCATAAGTGATTTATGATGAACTTAAACTATGTATTTGTAAAAACAGGCTTATACAAATCGGTTAGAAATGGAAGTTGCAAGACTAGTCATGGAGAATGGTAAACTCAGGATACAATGTGATGAGGTAACTAACCTATTTTTGTCCTATTAGTAATACGTCTAATAGAGTATTTCCGAAAGCATATATTTTTATAGTACTTTGCTAAAGAATGTATTTCCAATGTTTGTTTTAGTACCAAGTAAGAATGAAATTCAAATGCCATTTGAACTACCTGTGGTCTTAATAGCTTCTTGGACCGCTGAAAAATCTAGATCTCCCAATCCAAGGCTTCTGGCTTTTTTATAAGCCTGCATATTCAAAATGTAATGGAAAAATAATGAAGTAGCCTGCAAAATAAAGACCTAAAGGAATATACAAGTAGATAAAACTTTCATCAACTCGTGAATTTAGTTTTGAAGTTTCAACTTCATAGAATACAGATAAATTGGGCAATATAAGGTTTCAAATTTTTGACTTAATGGGTGCATGTGAAAATTTTGAAGCAAAGTCATTAATATTATATGGAAGGTAGAACATCTAAAAACCAATGATAAGTTCATTTATTTAGCGTACTTACAGAAGTCAATCAATAGCAGCAAATGAGGTATGTATCCTCACACCTTAGATGTCAGTTTAAACTAGTGCTGCTTTTGTAAGAAGTAGTCTCAATGTCTCATTGTAGGATATGAAGTATAAAACAGTTAGCGAATTTTAGCAAGACAAAAAATAGCTCATTGCAAGATACTTTTGCTAGTTATTAGCTGACCACGTTAAGATAAACAAAGGTCCCAATCAGAATTGGAAAAAATACTATCATATATTATCATGTGAAAGAGCATAGCTAGGATTATTAAATGCATATATCCTCTGATCTATGTATGCCTATTTTTCAAGCTCTGTGCATGCTAGAATAGAGAAAATTGGTTAAACATCAATCAATAGCATTGAGGCTCTAAATATCACCCTCATATCGTACTAATTGTTAGGCATTCCCTCATAATGACTAAAAAAAGAAAGCCTATCTAGCAGGCTTCAAAATTGATAATACCAAGACTACAGCTTTGATTACACTCTTTTGTATACTACAGACATATAATGATAAACTAAAAACTATGTCAATATTAGAAGAACATGGCATACAACATTCATAGAAAAAAATGAGAACCTCATTAGAAGTTGTAGCAATCGGCATTGATACAGAGTTTTCATCCCTTAGAGCAAGAGCTAATCTCATATCCTTTTGTTAATGCTTGAGAGGAAATGCAGGTGGATAACTGCCCTTTATCATTGAAGGTCCCTTTATGCGGAACATTAGATTTGCAATTGCACCAAGATCCTGTTTATTGATACCCATCCTTTTGTTTCTCGGTTTTTGTGTTTCTTACCAACAAATTCTTACCATAACATCTAGAAGAGTTTGTTGGCTCAGTCCACTTTTCTCAGTCAATGTAAGGCCTTCAGATATTGAATTCATCATGCTACATAAACAATGCCAAAATAGTTAACATTGCTAAGATTTGGTAAGAGATATCAAAAGCGGTATGTTTACATTTGCAAATACTATGGCAAATATGCCACTAGAGTGTTCATTTTTTTCCACCAACGAATTCTAGGTTAAACGGCCAACAAAGTAAGAATAAAAAATTGAAATTGTACATGTTTCTTAAGTTTGCAATCGCATGCTATTACAAAATTAAAATCTTTCAAGTTGTATACAATAACCATGTTAAAAATTCGTCTTGAATAGTTTAAAAAAAATGAACAGATATTTGAATATAATAAGAGGGATATGTAACTCAATAAGCTAACCATTAATTAATTTTACTAGGAGAAGCAGGAAGATGAAATCCCTTTGCCTATACTGAACCCTCAACTCCTTTATACGGTACGAATTATAGATTCAAATGGCTAATGATATTAGTGAGGGAGAATAAGGCAACAGTTGTCAAATTAGGGACCTAAGAAAACAAAGTTGGAGAAGAAATTAGCAGTAAGCAGTGAGTTATCGTATTATCAGTATTCAAAAGATGGAAGATAAAATCGTCTTACCTTGTTCTTGGTTATAAATCCTAGACTTGGAAGGAAGAGGAAATTATCTAAATTGGTAGAGTATTGCAGAAAAGAGAGAATAAAATTTGAGTAAATGATTCAGGAGGAGGGAAATAACCGAGGAAGAGGGAAAGTGAAATAATTTGAGGAAGACGTGGCCATCCAAATAATTCCCTCTTTGTAAGAGCGTTAGATACGCAGTGGCTACTCCAGATGAACAAATTAAAGCAAATAATAACACTAAAAAATGAAGCGTTATCTATTGCTGTTATAAAAACCAAATTTTCTTGTAGTGATATTTGCCACCAAAAGAGGATCTTCTTTCGGCTGGAACTCCTTCAACACTCTTGGACTTGGAGCTTCCATTACACTTTCTTCACTTCTATTCTCCTCAAATAACATTCTTAACTCCATTGTAAATCTTGGGATCCACTAAATTATGGCTAGATTGGATCTAACTAGTTGTAATCCTGAGAGAAATCAAATAATAAAAAAATTAAAGTGGACGTAGGCCGGAGATTACACCGAACCATTGTAAAAACTTCTATGTGTTTTGGTCTATTTCTACTTGTTCTTTTACTTTTATTTGAACTGGTGCTTTCATCCAATTTTCAGGTGTTAATCCATTTTTTGGGTTAACATTTTGGTGCTTTCACTAAGAACCAACAGCGAGATCTAAAGACTTGAAGCTTAAATCTAGGATTTAAAGAAGATGAAGATCCCTAATACTAGATCTAAAATGAAGCAAGTCAACCGAAGTCTGGGTGTAGCCAAGGGGTGTCCTCAAATTCTCATAACCCATCTACATGAACAAGCAAGAGATGGAGAGAATGATGAAGGAGATGCATGATGGATTTATAACTAGGTAACAAGAAATGCTTAAAGGATTCTTCCAAAGGATAGGACAACAAGGAACAGCTAGAGCTACTTGAATTTAGAACCAAAGATAAGGAGCTAATGCAGGAGCATCTGGAGATAGAGCAAAAAAACTAAAACAATGTCTCGATGACTCAAGGGCACGATCGATTTGGATCTAGGATGAACTTTAATGCCTGGAACTGGAGATCTTGGAGCCAATGTTGAAAATTGGAATACAAATACATGACAGTAAAAGCTGGAATCTAAAGCCTACCGTTGGAATAGAGGGAAAAATGCAGTTATGGATCAGAGACTTCAATTGGATGAAAACCCTATGATCAGGATGGATTGGGGTCAGGTTCGATTCCTTTACCTTGACTTTGAACAAATGATGCAATATAACCTCATGCCGCTTACATGTATATGAAATCTCGAACGGTCCCTAAGCACGCTTTGATTTGGATGCCTTAGATGAGTATTTAGGATAATAATAACTCCAAACCACTTAGACGTGCACAAACCTAGATTGGTCCCTGGTCATGCTCTAATTCAAAATGCTAAGGATAATAACAAACCTTGACCACTCAGATGTGCACAAGACCTAGATTGGTCCCTAGTCACACTCTGAGTCGGATGTCTGGGATGAAAACTTTGGATTTCTACTTGTTTGCTTTGATTTGACTTGAATATTTGAATTCTGAAATTCCATTGGAGAGTAATGAATGATATTGATCGCCTTAGAGTCTCGAACAAAGAGACGAGACTCGAGTAGAAGAAGTAAGTCCCCTCACTTGAGAGTGAGAGGATGGGCTTACTTGGTCGTTGAGTTCCTTTACCAAAGAGAAACTGGACCCAATAAAGATCCAGAGAGACCGTAACCATAACTTAAATAATAAACGACCTAGAGAGCATCCTTATAAATTAAACATTAAATGATCTAGAGAGATCATCCTCGTAATTAAACATTAAACGATCCAGAGAGATTGTCCTCTTAACTCAAACAACGATCCTAAGAGACCACGCATTAAATTTAACAACAAGCGATCCGAAGAGATTGTGTATTAATTTGAATATGAAATGATCCGGAGAGATCGAACCTTAGAACGGAAACATATTTGATTTTGCTAAAAGAATTTTAATGCCTTGTAATTAGAATAAAACAGTTAAATCCTAGATGAACACATGATGATTTTGATATATAATGTAATAGCCTCAAATGAAATCAGATATGTGATGTAATAAGAGATATGTGATGTAATAACTAGGAAAGAAATCGAAATTATTATGATGTATAGATTAAACTTAGTTAGAGTCTTAGGTTATGACTAGTTTGGAATGACCCAGGATTGACAAAAGAATCCAAAGGAAAGAGTGATGATGCACCATGATTGAAGTAGCCGGAGAGCTCAACTATCGAAGATGGATTACTGAAACTTGTTTTTGAGCAAAGCACACCTTATATTCGAAAGGCGTACTTTGTAGGAAAGTGTTAACCAGCATTTTAGCAAAGCAGATTCCAACTGGACTTAGAAGGTCAAAGCAAAGGCATAATGATTCACAGACTTGGAAACACGCTGAGAAAGACAAGAGAATTGAGCTCAGGAAGTTTGGTTGAAAAATTGGCTAAGTCTTTAACTCACCCCCGAGTTAAGGGCTTAAGTCAACCCCCTGAGTTAAGGCCTTAATCAACCCCGTGAGTTAAGGACTTCGACGAGTTAATGATTTTGACGAGTTAAAGATTTCAATGAGTTAAGGATTTTGACGAATTAAGAATTTGAGTTGGTACCAAGTTAACGCTAATGCATCTTCAACTGGACGTAGAAGATTGAGATGGAGATGAAAGGACTTGAAATTTGACATGTACACTTAGAAAAACACAAGGAAGGACTTAGAAAAGGTTTGGAGTGGTTTGGCCTCACATATTAAGCTCAACCCCGACTTAAGGCCTTAACTCAACCTCGAGTTAAGGACCTTAACTCACCCTGAGCTAAGGAGAACATCATGACAAAATCAGAATGACTTGAATTTTGACAATAGAAATTAGAAAAGGAAAAAGAAGGGTGTGGGGAAGTTTCACCATGATTGGGCCAAGCACCTAAACTCAACCCCGAGTTAAGGACCTTAACTCAGCACGAGTTTAGAATTTGGCTCGGGTCGGCCCTGGTCTTCTGGTATGACTTTGTGCTATCTTCTAGACTTCATTGCTACTAGGCCTCTGACTTTATGCTGTCCAATTCCTCTATAAATACTAACCTATCTGCTACCAAAAAGGGATCTTCTTTCAACTGGATCTCCTTCAGCACTCTTGGACATAGAGCTTCTATTACACTTTCTTCACTTCTGCTCTCTTCAAATAACATTCTTAACTCCATTGTAGATCTGGGATCCACTAGATTGTGGCCAGATCGGATTTGACTAGTTGTAATCCAGAGAGAGATTAATTAATAAAAAAATTAAAGTGGATGTAGGTCGGAGATTATGCCAAACTACTATAAAAACTTCTATGTGTTCTTATCTATTTTCTACTTTTTATTTTACTTTTACCCGAATTGGTGCTTTTATACGATTTTCAGGTACAGAACCATTTTTGGGTTAACATATTGCTAATATGATAAAGCAGTTGATGGAAGGAAATTGATGGAGGAAGAATGAAGAGTGGGGTTCTGCGCCTAGCAAATCCCATTCATAGAAAATATCTTGCAGGAGAAATATCCTAGGAAGTTCGTAATGCCCATGATGCCATCATATAATGGAATGATATATCCTAGGCAAAATCTATCAAGCTATGAATTGCACATGGATGTGCCAGAGCGACTGATGCAGCAAGATGTAGGTGTTATCTTATTTTTTAGATGGAATTGCTTTGATGTGGTTCACTTGTCTTGCACAGAGATTCATATCAATGTTTGATGAACTAGCGAAGAAGTTTATGAAATAGTTTAGGCACCATACTACCCGACCAAAGGATGTAATGTCCTTGTTAAACATTAACAGGGCCCCAAAGAGACCCTGAAGTAATTTTTTAGTAGATTCAATACAGCCATAGTTGAAGCAAATAACTCAAAAGAGGATATTATACTGGTAACGTTGGTTCGAAGGATACATCTTGACATGGATTTTGGTAACTGACTAAAGATGAAGCAGCCGTCTACCATGAAAGAGTTATGTACGAAAGCCAACCAATATATGTGCTTGAAAGATGCAGATATGTTTGCTAGAAAGGCTGGTACTGGACCATCGAGAGAAGTCATGGAAAGTAATGTAGGAAATAATAATAATAGTCAGAAGAAAAGAAATCAGGGCATATGAGGTAGAAAATATGATACCTAGAAGCGTCCGAGACATCTGAGACCAGAGGAGTATACTCCTCTAAATAACACTATGGAGGACATATACCTTGTTATGCAAAGAACTTAAAGATATAAGAAGCCTCCTCGAAGGGAGGCAACAAAAGTCGAATAATGCTCTGGGAAGTATTGTCACTTTCTTGATATTCATGGACACAATACCAACGAGTATGGTTATTTGAGAGACGTGATTGAGGGGTTAATATGAAATAACAAATTATAGTAGTATCTAAGAAATCCATAGGATGGCGAAAAAGCTCGGGGGAAGTGCCCAGAGGGATCGACCTAAGTCCAGTAGAGAAGGGCCCAAGCGATTGGATGGTAGGATTGTGATCAATGCAATAAATAGAGGACCTCATCCAACAAAGAAGAGCTAAAATGAGGTGGAGTGGTATGGAACTTTATTTTAGCATGTACCATAAGAGAGCTGTTTTGCAATCAAAGATAGAGCTATAGAAAAGCAACCGAGGAGAATTGAGGATGATATTGAGTTTCGTGATAAAAAGTCTTACGTGGTTGAAGCATCGATGATTAATCTTATGGTAAGTACGGCCATTGTTGAGCTAACTATTGTTCGTCGAGTGTTGACTGATAATGGAAGCTTATTAACATTCTGTTCAAAAAGACTTTTGATCAGATGAAAATTATTCCAAAGGATATCAAGCCAAGTAAATCCAAGATTCAGGGATTTACCGGAGAGGCATAAGAGCCTGTCGGGACTATTGGCGTACCGGTAGAGTTAGGTGAAGGAAACCACAAGATTGTGTAGATGCAAACATTTGTTATTCTTGATGAATTTTTGACTTACGACGCCTTTTAGGGTCGGTCAACCCTTGCCAGTTTCAAAATAGCACTGGCTCTTTGGTGCTTGATGATGAAGTGTCCAACAAAGAATGGAGTTGGCTCTATTTAAGGAGACCAAACAATAGGTCGTGAATGTTATCTCCCTAAGTCCAGAGATGCGAAGTGACAGGAGTAGGGAAAGGGTGCAGAGAAAGCTCTCTGCATCAAGACCGTGGATGCATAGTAATCAGAGCCCTAGACCTGGCTCGGAAGCCATAGAAAATTCTTCAAGTCTATGAATCCTTGAAAAGAGCCAGAGGATGCAAGATCAGTGTTGGTAGAACTGACGGTCAACATCCCAATCAATACGGATGACCGTACTTCGGTTCTTAAGATCAAATCTCAGCTTAGTGCTAAATTGAGAAAGGAGTTGGTTGGTTTTCTCCAGGAAAATCTGGATGTATTTTCATGGACACATTAAGACATGCGTTGAATATCACTGGAGATAGCATGTCATGCATTGAATGTGAACCTGAAGTGCCTTCCTGTAAAGCAGAAGAGACACACTCTGGGTCCGGAGTGATCCACTGCGTTGAAAGAAGAAGAAGATAGGCTAAAGGTGAATAGATTTATCTGCAATGCCTTATATCTTAAATGGGTATCAACTTCCATGTTGGTTAACATGGCAAATGGAAAATAGCAGATGTGCATTGACTATTTAGACGTGAATACAACATGCTCGAAAGATGAATTCCCACTGCTGAAGATAGACCAACTTGTGGACTCAATGACCGAACATGAATTGTTATCCTTTATGGATGCATACTCCAGCTACAATCAAATAGCAATGCATGTTCCAAACCAGGAGCATATGAGTTTTATCACCGATTTGGCATGTACTACAATCGAGTTATGTCATTTGGTTTGAATAATGCCAGAGCTACATACCAGTGATTGGTAAATAAAATGTTTGAAAATCAAATCGAGCAGAATATGGAAATGTATGTAAGTGATATGCATGTAAAGTCACAGTTGTTGATGAACGATATAAATGATCTTTTAGAGATATTAGATGTGCTACAGAGGTATGGAATGAAGCTAAAGCCCTTGAAATATTCCTTCGGAATCGGATTGGGAAAATTCTTGGGCTTTATTGTGAATTCAATAAGCATTAAGGCTATTACGGAGCATATTGATGCCTCGAAGAATGTAACTGCCCCCAAGGACATGGAGGGAAATGCAGAGCTTGAATAGGAAAGTCATTGCGCTCAGTCGATTCATCTCGACAGCGACTGCTAACTGTATACCTTTCTTTGATGCCCTCAAAAAGCAAAAGGGAAAGTTTGTTTCAATGAAGGATTGCTAGAATTTTTTCTAGAAATTTCTGAAGTGCATGGAGAAACCACTGATCCTATTAAAGCCTATGGAAGATGAAGAATGTTTGTATACATAGCAGTATATGCTCACGCACTGAGCACGGCCCTGGTAAGTGAGGAGACAAAGATCCAAAGGCACATATACTACACCCGTAAGTGGTCCATCGAAGTAGGAAAGAAATATCCAAGATTGGAAAAGATGGTATACTACTTGGTGATCACTTCGAGGAAATTACAACTATGTTACTAGGCTCACTCGATAAAGGTAGTGATAGATCAACCCTTAAAGAAAGTACTGCATTGATCCAAGACCTTGGGTAGAGTACTAAAGTAGAATATTGAGCCGATCCAGTATGATATAACTTACCATCCTAGAAGGGCAATAAGAGGGCATGTGTTGGCTAGTTTCATCGCTAAGTTTACCATCTGTGATGGATTAGAGAAAGATGATATAGTCCATCCTATTCGGTGGAAGTTATACATAGATGAAGCTTCCAACGAACATCACTATGGGGTATGAGTAGTTCTTGTAACTTTGAGAGGACAAGCGATATGCTATGCACTGAAGCTAGAGTTTTCGATAAGGAACAACGAAGCTAAGTATGACGCATTGATAGCTGGACTCAAGATAGTATGAGAACGGGGAGTCATGACATTATAAGTGTATAGTGACTCTTAATTGGTGGTCTTTATAGCAAAGAAGAAATTTCAGGCTAAGGGAGCGATACTTGCCCCTTACCTAATAAAGACGCTGGACTATTGAATGATATTGAATACTACATAATAATTTGCATTCCTAGAGAATAAAACACAAAGGCGGACTCATTAGCCAGGCTAGTCAGTTCTGGAGATATGCAGCAGATGAGATTGGTTTTGCTCGAAGTTTTTATCGACTTCGAGCATTGACCAGATGGACATCGACTGGATCTTGGATGAATCAAATCAAAGACTATTTGTTAAAGGGAATTCTCCAGCATAGACGGAATGAACGATAAAAATCCTTCATAAAGCGCCATGATTTATAATGCCAGAAGGAATTTTATATAAGAGAAGCTTCGCTACCCCCTTATTGCGGTGTGTCATTGAGGACAAGGCTAAGAAAATCCTCATGGAAGCACATGAAGGAAGCTGTAGTGATCACACCAGGGGTAGACATTAGCAAAGAATTTTTTTGCTATGGATACTTCTGACCGATGATTAACCAAGATGTTGTTGATTACACCAAATAGAGTGATTGATGCCAAAGATTTTCAATGATTCCAAGAGTACGATGTATCGTGCTTACATAAATAGTTAGCCCATTGTCATTTGTAGTGTGGGGAATTGATATAATTGGTGTGCTACAGATGTCAAATGTGGAGCACAGTACGCTATCATAGTTATAAACCACTTTACAAAGTTGGTTGAAGTGGAATCGCTAGCCACGATCACTACAAAGAAATTGATCGACTTTGTGGTGAAGAACATCATATGCAGATATAAAGTCCTAGAGAAAATCATAACTGACAATGAAACTCAATTCGAGAATGTTGAGTTCAAGAACTTCAATAACTGTCACACAATTAAGAAGATCATCTTGGTAGTAGCAAACTGGTAAATGAATGGACAGGTGGAGGCGATGAATAAAATCATCAAATCCATCCTGAAGAAATGACTGACAAAAGCTAAGGGAAACTGGATCGAAGAACTACCCCTAGCACCGTGGGCTTGCCAAGCAACCCATAAGTCCATGCCCGAGCATACCCCATTCCTTTAGCCTATGGAGATGTTGCTATGATTTTATATGATAGAACTGGAATTTCCTTCCCGCCGAAGAAAACATAATGATCTGAATATGAACGAGGAACTCTTACTTGATTCCCTCAACTTGGTCGATGAGAAGCAAGAAGAGGTTGATTTGAGGGTAGTTGCTTACCAGAAAAGTGCAGCATGGCCTTTCAATGCCAAGGTCAGAAATCGTACATTTGAAGTAGGGGATCTTGTTTTGAAATGAGATTCTGCTAGTATGAAGGCACTTGGTTCGAATTAGGAAGGGTTTTATGCGATTAAACTGCATCTTGGAGACGGAATTTTTAAGCTAACAACTGTTAATGGGATCCCAATTCCAGAAGCATGGAATAGTGAACAATTGTAATTCTATTTTACTTAGGTTTATTTATTTTATTTTATGCAAATAAGCTATCCTAGTGGACTGGGGCCTATGTAATAAGGCAGGACTTGTTATTTCTTTTGTTCATAAATAAAGCTAGCTTCTAAAACCTATGAATCTGTGCTCTTGTAAGCTAAATCTTATGCTACATGATTAGCAGCGCAATTAGGTACCCATAGATAGGTACTGATCAACTCCTTTGACCCCATGATCTAGTCAAGGGAGTATACTCACACAAGGGTCGATCGATTGATTCATCCTTATCCCTCTAATCTTAGCTAATGCCTTCAGATAGGCAATGTTACTGAGGGATGCCTAAAGTTAGGCAGCCAAAGCACCAGTACTCAAAGATAGGAACCGATGTGCAATCAAGGTTTTAGCAACCACGCTTTCGGCCCAAAGGGACATGCTTTGCCAAGGATAAGCAAATGACGATCAATCAATATCCTCAATCAACACCCGAAAACCATGAGACCAAGAGCAGCTGCTCAGTGATAGGCACCCAATACGTTTTTTCCCTAGAGATAGGAATCGGTGTATAGTTGAAACTTTCACGACTATGTTTATAGCTCGGTAGGACATATCCAGCTAAGGATAAATAGCAATGGTTAGGGAGCTATTTTGATCAATGTCTAAAGATAGACGATGTCGAACACCGATGCTTAGGGATAAGCATCTGAAATTTCGGACCTCGGAGATAGGGATCGATGAGTGATTAAATTATTTATCACTATATAGTTTGGCGGGATATGCCCGACCAATGATAAGTGACAAAGGTCAATGAATAAATTCGATCAAGGCCTAGAGATAAGAGAGATTAAAATAAGGTGTCCAAAGACTGACACTCGGGATGTTGTTTTCCATAGATAGGAAATTACAAGAAGTTGAACACTTCTATGACTGTAACTTCATAAGCGGTCGGATGGAACTCGATTGAGAATAAACGAGATCGGCCATGGAGATCTTCTAATGAATAACAAGTTCTGGTAGGCCAAAATAGAAATACTTTAGTAATGGTAAATGGTAATATGAAATAGAGTATATCTAAGCATTCGCAGAAATTTACTTCTATGTACATAGCTACAGTTAGCAATAGAATTGCACAGACACATGCATGTATAACATAGACAATCAAGCATAACAGATAATTATATTATATATGCCAGTAGTAATAAATAGACGAATGAGATAGAAGTGTTGATATGTAAGTATGATGAGGATTGTACAGAAAACAGTCTTTTATTTACATTCACTTTTTATATACAAGAATTGCGGGGGCCACTCTCGCAAAATGCCACCCTACTTGAAAAGAAAACCAAAATAAAACAAAACGCAATGAAGTTGCTTTTACAAAAAAGCCAAACCGAAAGCCTATTTCTTCTCCCCGCGCTTACTACTTTCCTTGCAATCATCCTTCTCATAGCGTTTCTTCGAATCCTTTTTGTCCTTAGCCTTCCCTTTTTCTGGAGTACTCCCCTCGAAAAGTGTAGTCTCCACTTAAATCGTCACCTTGAGGGGGTCTTTGGATTTGTCATTGGCAGGATTGGAAGAGATTAAGGGACCACCAGGGCCACGACCTTTTGGAGGCTGAATTTTCAAGGGAAGGTGCTTGGGAATTAAGCTTGGTTTATCGAAACTAGCGGTAGACTTCTCGATTTCTGACTTTGATTTTCCCATAATCTGCCTTTAGCCTTTCTACCATTGTGATGTGATCATCTAGGTCTTTTGCGCTAGTAATTATAACCTCTTCCTCCAAAGGTTGACTGACGCCCTCCAACCCTTCTAACGCCCCTATTTTCTATGAGTTGGGACCGAAGTCAGAACTGGAAGGAGGAAAGTTGGAATGATTGGTTCAATGATCATAGAGGTTGACATAGTGGAGATAGCGCTAGGACCAAAGCCCTAAGTTGCTGCCAGCGGAGGAGGAAGCAATGGATGACCTGTAAGTTCACAGACAATGAAGTAAAGTTAGTGACGACCTCGAGCGAGAACTGAAACTTCTCGAATATGAGGGAAATGGGAGAAATACCTTTGTTGGGTGAAGCTCCTTAGATGAGAGACTTGGCGATTTCAACATCCTCAGTAGACGACTGAGTAGGAAGAGAGACATGGACTGGAATGTAAGGTTCTTCGACAGTCATGGCAATCAAGATGGTAACCTCTATGTAGGCAGCTTCAAGAGTGGCCATCGCATGAAGTGTTACATCCATTGCAAGCTATTTGGAATGAGGGGTTGATGATTCTGCTTGATCTAGTGCAGTAGAATCGACAAGGGTCTCAACAAGAGCTCATCCTACATCAGCATCCTATTCAGCCAGTATCTTTCTCTAAGGCTATGATATCGCCTACATCAAAAAACTTGGATATCAATTGATCTTCTATTAGGCCTTCGCCAGATGTAGCTGCACAACGCATGATTTCTTCTCAGGCATCCGCCAAAGTGATAGGATAATGTATTCCCAAACAATTTAGATTCTTTTCTTTAATGATATTAGCGAAAAATTACTGAAGGGTAGTGTTCATTACTTCCTTCTCCTTCATGGCATAGTCTTTGAGTTCGTTGAGTTCAGCTACAGCCCTATCGAGGTTAACCAGAGCTTCTATTTTTTCCTCTGTCTCGGCCTTCATACTGACCTCGAGTCACTCAACTTCGGTTTAAAATGTTTAAAAACCTACATCCTTAGCCTGAAGTGCCAACTCCTTGGCCCGAACTTCCAACTCTTTGGCTTGAAGTGCTTTTTCCTTAGCCTCAACTTGAGCTGTAAACTCGCCACTCTCTTGATGGTTCTTTTTAAATTGATCATTCATGACTATAAGGGCTTGAATGTGTGCTCTAGATGTCTCTTCGATTAATTCTTTAGAGTTCTCAACTAATGTCTAAGCCTTATCTCTTTGGTTTTTGAGTTAAACCAACTCGGTTGCATAGCCTGCTACTGTCCTATCATAGGTCTTCCTCTCATTTTCAAATGACTAAATGTCCATAATTCTATTAACCTTGGAGAGGACAAAATCTAGTTTCCTTGACTCTTAAAGCTATTCGACCAGTTTGGTAACCCTTCCAATTCTATGGTTGGCCTCCTCGTAAGGGATATGCTTGACGTTATGGTCAAACTTACCCCCAACAAGGAAAAGGCCAGGGAAGGTAGCATGTATTCTAGTTGTCATGGGTGTGGATGAGCCTAAAGGGGTGGAGGTGGAGTAGCTGAGTCAGAACCTCATTGGATCTTTGAGAAATTGACAAAGTTGTGACCAGAGGTCGGGTCACTGAAAGCTGTTGAGAATGAGGTAGAGCTGAAAGCATGTTGGGAAGAGCCAGAAGTAGGCATATGATGGTCATGTTAATCATGAGGCTTCTTCCCTTGGTCATAATATTTTCTCTCCTCATCCTGATGTTTCTTTCTATCTTTATCCTTGAGGTATTCCCTCTTCTTCCTTATTAATCTTTCTTCCTCGATTTCTCAATGCAAAGTAGAGCAGTTAGGATAAGCTTCTAGGATGGTTCCTAAATGCTCATTGGTGCCTGAGAAAACATAATGGAAGTGATCTCTTGCCATCACATTTGAAAGGAAGAAAAAAGGATGCATCAGTATAAAGACACCAAAATAAGGATGAGGACAGGGTATTAATGTTCGTGATCCTACAAGTGTGTGAAGTGTTGATATTACCCTAAATATTCTATGGACCATGCTCGATGATTTACCAAGAATGGGTTTCGTCTCCCTCAACTAAGAGATCCCCAGATGGAAAACCGAACTCCCCAGGACTCTCATTGAAGATGCTCTCGATTGGGATATCCAGATCACCCAGAGAGCCAAAAATATTTTTTGAGGAGGCCATGGGTGGAGTTTCTTCTATGACTAGCATCAAACTAGGATCGCACACTTCCTATGATGACTTGATAATCGATCGCTTTAGACGACGTGACATGAAAGTGGTATCACCTTCAGGAGATGTTTCCCTATATTGTCCCCCAGATTGTAGTCTTCATCGTCATCCTCCTCACGTTCCTCGCCCTCTTCTTCTTCTTCTTCCTCATCCTTCTCTTCTCCTCCTTCTCCTTCTCCTTCTTTTCCTTCATCTTTTTCACCTCTTTCCTCTCCTCCCCTCTCTTCTGCTATGCTAGCCACATTTTCATCCAACACTCTTCCTATCCTTCATTGACGTTAATCTCACCGCTGTGGGTTTAATCACATCCTAAATTATTGTTGTCGGAGTCATGAGTGGGGGCAAAAGACCCGATGGTAGCCATAGAATTCTTCAAAGGCATAACTCTTAAGATGAAGAAGGCCAAACTGGTGAAGCCTTTCATTCGTAAGTAGATAGGAGGTAGTGCGATGCATAGCGTTAACGCATTTCAAAGTTTTCAAGGTGCTGGAGTGCACATCACTAGCATCTCAATGAGGAATATATGTTAAAAGAACAAAAATGAAGCTAGATACTTAGACTAGCCCAAGCATGAAAAGGAGATAAGGAAGAAAGCTTACGTCTAGAAAACCAGAGCCAATCGAAGGCAAAAGGGCATCAGATGAAAAAATATCCATTCTTGAAGTGAGAACACTTATTGTGGAGCATGAAGATAACTTTGTAACGGCACCAAGCTTCGATGATTAATGAGGATGAGTTAGCTCTCTTCTTGAAACTCGGAAGATGTGTCAGCTCTGCAAATGTTGGTGGTCATTGTAGATCCATCATGAATAGAACATATAAATAGTTGAGAAGGACATATCGACTGGGATGCACTTGGGTTGGAGCTAGCCTGATCTCTTGTAGAAAGAATTGAAGGAAGTCATTGAAAGGTGGGATGACTTCACCCAAGCGCATGTGCTTATTGTAGGCGGTGTATCCTTGAGGAGTATTGTGCGCCTGTTGATCTATTCCTGGCAATAAATGTCACCTTTTGGGATTCCACAGCAAAGGAAAATTATCCGAAGTGATTTAGCAGTCAATATCAATGGTGTTTGATCCAAAGGGTCATTTAGGACTCTTAGTCCAAGTTGTTCATTCAATGGAGGAGGCTAATTCTAGAAGGGGCCACTAAAACTAGTTATCCATGAAATTTTACTGTGATTGACCATCTCAATTCTATTGGAGTAGACATAGAGGCCTGGGCGGTAGAAGATCCGGCCTTAGGAGTAGTTTGAAGGTTAGAAGCAAACTTTGAAATAAAGTGATTGGCGAGTCATTCTGAACTAGAAATCCTGATATCGAGCACAATCAAGTATGTTTTCTTTTGAAATTTCACTTTAATAAAGGCCCATGTAACATGTAGAATCCAACAAATGTCGACATGTGTTCACCAATCGGATTCTGAATGTTGATCGATATAGTATGAAGTGTTAATCTATATAGCATGCGTCACATGTCTACTCAAAAAGTGGAACACTCCATGTAGATAGCCCACTCATGTTGGCAATCGAGCTTTATTGCAAGATGGAACTGTGTGTTGGATCTTACTCGTTGTCGAAGAGAGAATGGTAACAGAATAGCTATCCAGAGCAACGTGGAGCCTTCTTTATGGAGACAGAAGATTATGTTAAGACTTGAAAGGTTAACTGGAAAAATTATCCTAGTGCTAAAGTGCATTTGATGTGATCATTCTTCAGAACCATCTCATTAGATTTTAAATGATGATTTATGACCAACCAAACTTTGAAAGGACTTGCCCAAACACTTCGAATGTGTGGGGGCTTGAAGCTATAACAAAATCAAAGCATGCCATGAAAAATCCAAAGTAGAAAAGGTGGCAATACAAAGCTAACATCTAGTAGAAGTAAAGCAATCAAGGCTTAGATGTTTATGGTGTTAGCTTTAGGTCAGTTTCAGGATAAGTTTTGGAGCCACTTAAGTTTTGCAATAGCCAGAGATTTTGAATAATGGTCTTTTAAGAATCAAAGCCCTAGCCATTCTCCGATCATGAATAAACTCCGACAGCAATCGATGATGATCCTATTATGGCTATGGTGATGTCATACCTTGATGACTTCCCTTTAAACTTCAGATCTGGATCTGGATTCGAAGAAGTCATGGCCAAGTTCTTTGAGGTGATGAAGTTCACTTGAGATAAAGGCAGCAATGTCTAGGTGGAGGTGTTAGGGCACAAATTTAGCGGTGGTTGAAGGTTCAGATCGCAAGAGCAAAGGAGGTCAGTGTCGAGAAGAATTAGTTCGGGCTTGAAATGAAAAGGCGAAGGAAAAAATTCCTAAGTCCACAGTGTGTGTGTGTGTGTATTGCTCAATTGAATGAATGATTCATGTCCGTACCAACATGAAGTAGTCGATATCTAAATGATTCGAATGCTCATTTTTTAAATAAAAAAGAGGAAGAAAATAAAGAAGTCTCACCTTGCCATGATGCGAGATGATCTTCGGAGTGATTTAAATCTAGACAGTGGTGTGAAAAGAGGTTCATCAACTATATAAAATGATTGAACAGATGCTCTTGCCATAGAGATGACTCTTCGAAGTTATTCTTGGATGACCAACGGATATATATAGACATCTACCTTTCGCTTGTCTCGATCCAAATCATGCTTCATTTTCAATAAAAGCATACTTTGGAGTGCAAGTGTTATCCCGTATTTGAATTGAGTAGCTTTCAACCAAAACTAGATGTCGAGACAAAGACAAAGTGGTTTGTGAACATGACGGCAGGCTCAAAAATGATAATAGGAAGGACCTTTAGGAGTTGAGGACCAAACTCCAATGGCAAAGAGGTCGGTACTAACATGATTCATGTCAGTACTGAGTTGATTGGCTTATGCTTTTCTGAGCTTTTATAATGTAGTCAATTGTTAGAATTATAAAGTGTTAGTCCTGGGGCCATCTCTGAAGAAGTAGGTGAACAGCTTTAGAGCTGTGCAGAAAAAACAAGTACCAAAATAAGCAGATCATCTTAATACCGATTAGAACTTAAAGGAAAAAGTGCTCAAAGCATGAAGATTAAGGATGCAAACTGAAGTAAAGAAAAAGGTGTCAATTTTTATGAGGAAAATCATCTCGGGGCCGACATGATTCATGTCGGTACCGACATGATTTGAGCAAGGAAAGGACTTCTTCTTCCTTGTTATACTCATAGATCAAGATGCTTACTTGGTTTTCTGCAATTCGACGAATTTGGTGGGCGATTCTCCTATAAATAGCAAGCCTAGAGCAATGATTAGAGGAGTTTTTTTGCCTTTATTTTCTTCTACTTCTATCCTCTACCCACCATTGTGATTTTAGAGTGTACTTTTGCTATTCTAAATTGAAAATCAACTTGCAAAGCTCTTGTACTCATTATGATCAATCGATAATAAGATTAAAGTAGACATATGCCATTGAATTTATTGAACCATTATAAAAAAACTAGTGTGTTATTTATTGTTGATTCTACTTGGCTATACTCGTTATTATTCTATTTAGGGCGTTGTGTCATATTTTGGTTCAACATAAAAAAAACTTTAGATGAAAACTTTATATATACATATATGTAAATCTATTTATTTTAATAGTCAAAGAGGCATTTGAATTACTAGATCTGGATCTAGTAAATGGTAATAAAGGAATGAGTAAATTAAGGAGAGTTTTTCTCTTGAACTCGTTCTATTTAAAACCAAACCGTGCTTTCAATTTTGTATCTTAACATATACAATTAAATTGTACATATTCCAATAATAGTTTAAGGCCAGCATATGTGGATGTCGAATGTGTCCATTATAGATATAAATCCCAACATCTATATACGTGCACATTAACTGTACACATTGTATTATATGTCGCCCACACACTATATATATGTATATACACACACATGAGTATATTATGATATACTCATATAATATACAAAATACCAAATAATTGATTGACAAATTAGAAAACTAAACAAAATTGGATTTTATTTAAGTTACTTAGATCATGTGTAGTAAACCTATTTAGATTTTTCAGCCCCAGTAAAGATCTAAATAGGGAAAAGTTTTGAAATCCATCTATTTCATCTGCTGCAGACCAACCCGGTTCCTTCAATGGTATCAGAGCCCTTTGGTCTATGCGGTGTAAATTAGCAACTTTAGTGCTAACTAATAAAGCCTACATATTAATTGAATGTCCATAGCGGTAGTGTCTATGCTTGGGTTGGATAATTAAGTATTCTCCCTTCCTTGGCTATTGGCCTAGCTCGATGATGGAGTAAGTCAAACATGTTAGCCCACAGCAAAGGCTCAAATTATTTTAGGCCAATGGGCTAGTTTTCAAAATTAATTTGTAAATATAAAATATATTTTAAATTTAAAATATAAAATAAATATTATAATGTTATAACATATTTTTCAAAATTATTTTGAAAACAAATTTTGTAAATTTTGAACATTATTTAATTTAATTTAATTTAATTAATTAAATAGATAAATAAGTAAAAGATAATTAATTAAAATAAACTTATTTATTGATATATGTATATATAGTATTAAATGTTATAGTATAATATATACATACATCTTAATTTTTTTAAGGTAAAGTAAACTATTAAAAAAATTTCAAATATTTAATTAATATTGTTTTAATTAAATAAAATACTTATTTAAAAAATAAATTAATTGAATGTTAACTAATAAAGATATATATATATATATAATATAATATATGTATATATAGCTATAAATGTTGTAGTTTATATTCATCTTAAATTAGTTAGGATGAATAAGATTAAATTTTGGATTTTAAAATATTTAAAATAATTTTTTATTTCAATTAGTAAGAATTAAAATTAATTAAATATGATTTAATTAATAAAAATTAAAATTAGATAAATAAAATCTAATTTCTATTATACATAAGAATATTATATAAGGTAAACAAATTATAAAAAATTATAAATTAATTAAACTTATATAATATGAAAGTATAATCTTAACTGGTATTGTAAGAATCCTAATTTACATTTAAGAAACAAGTACATCAATATTGTACGTATACCATAATTTCAGATGTTTCTGACACTTGAATCACTAAGGTACGTCATAAGTTATATATTGTTCCCTAAAAAGATATCACTCAGCATGTACATATACTAAATATTACTAGTGTAAATCGCATGTATGTGCATCTAATAGCTAGAAATATTTGCTTTTTATTTAATAAAAAAAATTCTGGATGAATATGTGCTATAACTGAAAAAGCTTTGGTAGTCACAACACTTTTATTTCAAGAAAATTGACAGTGAAATTCCACTGAAGGGTGGTTGATTAGGAAATGGTGATGGAGGTAGCGAACAGATGGTGAGATTCCACTAGTGGATGTATGACATTTTCGAAATTTCAAAAAGTTACCGTGAAAATCTTATTTATTTAATTCTCATTATTAATAGTAGAGATGAATTCTTAATATATAAGTTGTCCTCTACTGTGTATATGTTAATAGATTTCTTAAATATCTTTAGTTGTTGATATTTCTTAAGCTAGAGCTATTATGTGTAGTAGTAATAGTATATTGACTAGATGAGGTAAGATACGTCCACGTATTTGTTGGTATACTTCAAGATACATGCATTATACTTAGGCCATCGCAACATGGTGGGTACGAGTGGATAATCTCTTTCGATCTATTGATATTCCTCAAGATTGAAATGAGATTAGGACAAAGGCCACATGTTAGGATTTGTGATACAACCTATAAAGCATTATCCATCGCTTGTGCGCCTATGATTTGTTTATAATCTATAAGGTCAGAATTTTAAGGCAAACAAATCCTAAGATCTACTAGAGAAATTGAATGATTTTTATGTTTTTCTTACTTTTGAAAAACATATATTCTAGTGGGAGCTATATTAGAAAAATGAAATGTATACATATAACCTTTCTAATATTGTAATAATATATGCTGTATAAAGGTAATGTAATAAGATTAATTTGTGTAGCCATTATAAATGATAATATACAAATGAACTGAATTAAGATTTATATAAAGATACAAGATGTATTTACAAATAATCTTTTGGCATGTTGTCACTTCAAGGCCCATGTAAAAGCCAACTTATACAACCACTAAAATATTCGTGCCTCGGTCGCTTTTGTATGAGACTATGTATTGTCTTCTAATAGTTTTGAATTCTTAATCAATAGCATAATTTATATGTATGTATGTATGTACATACGTACGTATGATTAATATTCGATCGCATATGAATGTTATATGGTGAATAGACGATATTCGTTATGTATGAAACTTCGATGAAATTAGTTCATTCGTAAGAAAGTAAACCATAGTGGGAGATCAAGTATTCAATACGATTGATTATAGTAAGGATCTTTTTGCATTAGAAGTAGCACTAAACCAAGAGCTACAAAATGTACATAGGAATTCGATCACTAAAATATCAATTTGATCGGTATACGTAAAGTGCAACTTACTCGATAGCGTTAAATGTTAAGGATGATCAAATGCATTTTTGTAAATAGTCATTACGGTCTTGTAGTAAGGGTTGTCCTTTTGAGTGGTTTTACTATTTAAAAAGAAAAGTGAATGTACGAGAGTGGATGTGAATTAGGCATAGTTAGGACAAAGGCAGTGTCTAGTCACTTCTGCTTCATAAAGAGACATTAGAAACAATAATTATGTAAAATACTAAATGCTACTTTATACGGATGAGAAATGTGATTTCTATTTCAAGTGAATTTTCTTATAGAAAATTATTTTCTATGAAAATTATTTCTTCGAGTTCAAGGTATTCTAAAACTTTCGACTGTATACTAGTTCCGATATATGAAATAAAATTCCATAATAAGTGGTCGATTTAAGTTTTATATATTGCTTATATTAACAACGGAAATAGTGGGAGCATACCATATAACACTTCTTATGGGATGCATCAATTTACAAATTTGTTTTTGTAAACATACCAAATATTATTTATAAAATAATAACCATTTTTTGTATTAACTGAAAGTAGATATATTGTTACTTTGATATAAATATTATGAACATTCATTATAAGGTGAAACTATAATAATGGCATTTGTTTTCATAACAAAAGCGATGCATTAGAAAATGCAGAAGTGTCTAAATTTTTATAATAATTTGAAATTATAGACTAAGACATATCTATAAGGCATAATATAGTACCAATGAATTGTATCTCAGAAGATTAGGGGCAAAGCACTCATTCAGCGGGAGCGACATAACAGTTAATGAACTCTTCAAATTGATATATAAAGTTGTATATAGTCAAAATTCTAATAACACCAAAACGGATACACTTACTTTGTTTAATTCACGGATGAATTATCATAATAATGAACATATTATTTGATACACAAGTAATGTATTTATGATAAGTTTATTAAATATAAAATAGAAGTAGAAAACATAACATGCAAAGGAAATACAAGAATTTGACATGATCTAATAAGTTAGTGTGTTGGAAAGGGATCCAAAAGTACTTAAAAACGAATAGGATTCAATCTCAAAAGTCATGTTTCCTATAATACAGAATGATGTATCGATAAGAAGTAATCAGACTTTGTTGGATAAAGTACGATTATGAGTGAAGTTAAGTTAACTTCTTTTTGTAAGGTCACGTACTTTAGAGTAATTACATAATGTTAAATTCAATTTTCATCTAAACATTGTTTACAAGATCATACAGGATAAGAGTTGATAACAAATCCTTACATATCCTAGGTCAAGGAGTTGATAGGTTACATGAGTCGAGTGAGATCTTATGTGGATCACCCCAAAGGAGTTTGGGACTGAACAACAATGGTTGACTAATTTCTGTTATGAACATAGGTTTCGCAAACTAGAAACTAAATCAGTTTTATACTCATAAAAAGATAGTTCATAAAATGTTTATGAATGCCTATTTCATTGCACTAAGAAACAATTTTTGTTTTGAGAAATGTCAACTTTTCGATAAAGGAATTTCTTTTATAAGTTATTGTTAGTAAAATAGATTTGGATATTATCCAAAGATAAAACCGATTACGAAAGATGAAATGAAATTAACCAAGCCTAAAATGGACATATAACACATTAGAATGTCTAATAATAATTCCCGTACATTAAGAAGAAATTATGGGTTTCTCATCAATATCGAGAACAACAATTATTGGCAGTAACAATTTCCTCAGTTGTTAATAAGCCATAAAGACTATAGACTCGGCCATATGGCATGATGCTTTATATTCGAAATAGATTCCAAGTACATTACCATAATACGATTTTGATAGTTGTGCCCATAGAGATATGATCCATTGATTATAGGCATATCTGCAAGAAGATCAATGCACTTGAAATTATATAAAGTGGTGTTAGTAGAAAATCACTTCACTAATTTCAAATATTGAAATTAGTGATGTAATTTGGCTACTCAATATGCTCAAAACCATTCAGCTTATACATGCAATTATCGCACAGTTTGATTTTGAATTTTGGCACTTTGATGTTGAATAGGAAATTTTAAATAATGATTTAGAAGAGACTGTTTCCACATAACAACCAAAATGTCTCGAAGTCAGTAGGAGCGATGACAAGATTTGTATGTTTTGGATATGATCCAAAAGTAGAAACAATGATGGCATGCGATAAGCACTAGAGTTGGACAAGTATTTTGACAAAGAAATCTAATAGTTTATTTACATTCAAAATGCAGAGGAAGTGCGTGTCTATAAGAAAAAGTGTTAAAGATACTAAAATATTGCTTTAACTGTAAGTAAATAATAAACTTATGATTATTAATGATGTACTCTTGCTAAAATAATTTTAATTTAGTTGTTTTATCCTCGACGTTAGATTTGAAAATGAAATCTTTTATAATCACTATAAAAGGATGTTAGGAATGTCCTAAACGATATACAAACACCATATTGAAATGTTTAATATGGAGCATGTAAGATGGATTCCTTAGTGCATTGGCAATAGGAATTATCGTATATGATGTATTGTCTATGATATCACATTTTTCTTATTTATTAGATACATAAGTAAGTATCAAATTCGAAATACGATCACTATATGGTGGTCGAAGTTATTCTTGGGAATTACAGAATACTAGAGAATTGTTTGTAGAAAAAATGAATACCTTAAGAAGGAGCGTTCAGATTCGAACTTCATAAGTGATTTTGAGTATAGTATGTCAATCCTAAATTCATGAATAGTTAAGAAGCTTTAAGTTGGAAAAGTTCCAAAGAAGAGGTAATGACTAATTCAACCAATAGGCTATGTACATCACCTTAAATAGCACCCTAACAAAAGTTGTATAATGCACAAATTTATATCTCAGCCGAGGGCAATTCCATATGTTGAGATTTGAGATTTACTTAACATTCTTATGCGTTAGCAATATCGCAATACAGATCACAAAAGAACCTAGATCTCACTAGAAGTCGAGAAACATACTCTGAAGAGTTCCACATGAAAAAGCTAGTTTATCAACATCAGAGAGACTTGATTGACAAAGTAGATAGTTAAGACAATATAACATATCCATTAACAAATGGACTAGCTCTATCAATTTTGAGAAAAATGATCAAAGGAATGGGAGTGAGATTCCATAATTGACCCAAGTGCTAGTGGAAGATTGATAAAGTAGGGGTGCCTAGGAAAAATTATGTAATAGTTACATATATCTAATTCAATGATCGATCTTGTTCATGATAAAGGTATTTGATTTATATTATATACTTTGTTAAATAGTGATGTAATTAATTAATTAATTAATTTTAAAGTATATAGAGAGGAAAATTCTTAAATGAAATGTTATGCGATAAGTTGCAATCATGAGTAATTAGTCACGGTATAAAATAATATTTTATTTTAAATATTCTAGGTCGAGATGTTTCGAGAAATGATATTGATACGTCCTTTGAGACTAGAGTATGTAACGCTCTCCAAATATTGGGTAGTGTATTATTTATGGCTATTGGGGGCATAAGGGGTTACGTACTGATATTTATTAGATAACTATTGAATGCCTCATTTGAGAGTTTCATATTGGTTAATAACAACTAAGATCAAATAAGAAATCTTAAAGTAACGATATTACACAGTTCTATTAACTTGAGAATATTAGTGAACTTCAACGTAGACATTTCACTTTGATTATAGTTAAATCGTGGCATGATGTCTATCGAATGACTATAGTTGGGTCTAAGTTGAAGCATGGAAAGTGAAACACTATTCAATAGAAAATTCATTTTCTCAGTTATATGAGATCAGTATCACAATCAACTGTAATCAACTCAAAGTCAAAATATCTGACCAGAGTAATTGTTATTGAACCAAGAATATTATTTATGGACTAACCAAGTTGAATGTGGACGATATTTGAATTTTGGTCAAAACTAAATTCTGTAAGTCCTAATTTGATATAATGTGAACTAAAAGAATTGGTGTAAATAATCATGACTATGGTACCTCTTAAGAAATTATAAAATTTGATTTTATTGAAAAAGTTTGTAAGCAATGAATCCAACCAAGCTATCACACCATTGACTAAGGTGATGTATGAAGGTTGATATTTGAATTGCTCAATCTTAATTGTTGATTGACTTCATACCTCCAAGTCACACAACTGTATTTGTGAATATTCTGAAAAACCACACGATTTAATTAATTTATAAACTGTTGTAAATTTAAATTAATTAATATTTGAGAAACATTGAGTATTATTAAATTTACTTATTGCTTTGGTGTTGTTAGTAATTATTTGTACGTGTGTGTGTATAAAATTATATATGCATGTATCGATATACGATATCAGTGTATATTCAAACTAATTTTAAATATAGGTAATTACTTAACATGCTTTTGGAAATAATTATCTGTGAGATGGAATGATGCGGCCTACCATGCTAAAGAGAGGAAGGGATACAAATGAGGTTGGAATAAAAATTAAATGGGACTTAATAAGGGGAGTTTTAAAGAGAGAACATGAATTTTTTTTATTCTTTCATTAAAACATACCCTCTCATTCATTTTCTTTCACGAATTCGTTTTTATTTCATTAAATTTTATTTTCTCTCTTCCTAACCTTCCATGGTTGAAAATCAAATGAGACATTTACAAGATTTTATCAACTCCAAATCTAATGCAAACATAAATAAAAAAATAAAAATAAGTGGTTCATCCTTCTCTTGTGAAGTTGTATGCTGATCTACATAAATATCTGAGGAGAAATCTTAAATTAAGGTGTTACAAAGGGCAAGACATTTCAGACTAAAGCTACAATGATCTACCATTTAAGGTGTGATTAACAACGATGCCTTCAAGGTATATTTCTTATTTACATTTTAGTTCAAATATATCATTTGTTGGATAATTTATAGAAGGATTATATATTTGCATATGTTATGTAACTCAATTATCTATGATTAAATTGATATGTTTTATTCATTGATTAGTATTGTCTTATAGATTTTTGAAAAATATTTTGAATTTGGGCATCATAATATATATATATATATGCATGTGTGTGTTTTAAAAGTTATTAAAAATACACTTCAATATCTCAGAATCGTTATTTTAATTTGAGTTTCAAAACCTATATTTCAATCTGTTATTTTACAGAATGGTTTGATTCTATATCCATGGTTGAATTGAAACATAACATATACAATTAAAAGTTTCAAACAGCTTAATGAATGGTAGTTACGATTCAAATGTTTTGAGTTTAATGTCTTCGAATCATTCATCATTCAAAATGTTATTTTACAAAATGTATATTCAAAAGTTGTAATTGTAAGCATTTGAATTTTAGATTTGGATCTAATAAATGGTAATTAATAAAGGAGTAGATTAAGGAAAGTTTGCCTTATAGATTATTTACCAACTCAGAATTAGATTTTTTTATTGATATGAATTTCAAACTTAAAGTTTTGACTTTTCAAATTTAAACAAAAAAACTTTGGCTGAAAACTTATATATACATATATAAATCTATTTATTTTAAATAGTCAAAGAACATTTGAATTACAAGATCTGGATCAGGTAAATGGTATAAAATGAATGAGAAAATTAAGGAGAGTTTGTCTCTTGATCTCCTTCTATTTAAAACCAACTCATTCTTTCAATTTTGTATCATAACATGTATAATTAAATGCATGCTTATTTTGATAATAGTTTTGGGACACCAGATGTGTATGATTATTGAATGTGTCCGTTAAAGATATAAATCCCAACATCTACACATTAAATATGCACACTATATTTTATGTTGCACATGCACTATATGTATACATAAGTACATTACGATATACTCATATAATATACAAAATACCAAACAATTGAATTCATCGATTAACCAATTAGAAAATTAAATAAAATTGGATTTTACTTAAAGTAAATAGATCAGACCTAATAAATATATTTAGACTTCATAAGTCCAACAAAGATCTAAATAGAGAATTTTTTTGGAATCCATCTATTTCACCCATTATAGATCGGCCCGATTCCTTCAGTTCCTGCGTAAACGTACTCTTTGTCATCCTTAACATATTATGGAGGTCCACGATAGTACAATTTAGTGAGTTCATATTGAAGTTCAATATGAGTGGATTGAACTGTTTAGTTAACGATCCAAGAATCAAGCCAATATAAAGCTCGGTATCAAGTGTAGTACCAAGCTCAGCAAACTTTCAATGTAACCTATCATATTGAGTATATAATCTAGGACTAAGGTGCCCATACTAATTTTTGTGTGAAACAATTTCCACAAAAGCTCATACCTTGTGGTACGAGACTGCTCAGTGTACAACTTTTGTAGGTGCTTGAATATTTCACAAATATTCATGTTTTTGTGCTGCCTTTGGAGCTCGACCCTCATAGTATACAACATGTAGCAGTGAGCTAGTTCGCAGTGTATTGAACAATCTTCGTTAACCTTAATTATCTTGGGTGTGGCATCCTTACCAAGTTTAGCTAATGGCTCGTTGGTGACAACATATTAGAGCTTTTCATAAATGAGTGATATCTTAACGTTTTTTAGACCATCTTTAAAATCTATGCATGTTAGTATGTTTCTTTCGAAAAATAGCTTCATATTTGTCTTTAAGCTACACCAATTCATTTGAGTAAATTAGATAACATTAAATATGTTCTTATACTTATTAGAAGGGAAATTCTATTTGGACACAAAATGACACATAAGAGATCTCGACCATTAGATCTCCCCTGATTTCACCTTCCTTCTAAAGACAAAAGGATCCAATGGCCAATACTTATTGTGTAAAGTTTTGTGTTTAATTTGTGTCCTAATAGCTGCTCACTTATTAGAATGGTTTGGTATATTTATCTAATAAGGCTCCCGTTGAATTATGCATCTCTTAGAAAACCCTAAAAGAGATATGCAAATTTCATAAATTCCTTCTGTAAGTGTTATAATCTAGTTATCATCATGTTACTACAACCTTGAGTTAGCTCAATAAATTATAGTCTCCATAAATGGTAAGTAACACTTTACTAGTTATATTTTGTATGTAACCTGAACAGACTTTTAACTATGCTCCAAATCATCTTCATGATCTTAAGTTTGCTCAACAAATCATGAAGTATATTAGACATCCAATGCCTATCATTTCGTGATATCCTAAGGGGAGTTATGTAACTCTTGAGTTTACTCAACAAAGGTTACATAAACATTCTTGCTTATCAGGAGATAATATAAACATCATCCTTGATATTATATGGATTGAGTTTGCTCAACAACCATATATATGTAAGTTATTCTAATCATATTACAAATGATGAAGATCGTTATTAATTTAAATTCATAATTTAAAAGTAATTTCATAGAGTACTATTGCCTATTTAAGGGAGATGAGATTAACGAATATAAATCAAGATATCGCTTATTTTTATATATATCCAATGTATACTCTCCTAAGTCTCATAGGTTTTATTTATTTTTAACCTCCCGTTTTTCTTTATGCATGTAATTTTTATATAATCATTTAATTATTAAAACATTTATAATTTATTAAGTCTTATATATATTCTATGTATTTATTTTATTAATTAATTTTTTATTAATTATAAATATAACTTTATCTTTACTTCAAATTAAAACAATTTTAAATTTTGCATTTTATAACTCTTTTTAAATTATCTAATTATTTAATTTAAAAAAATATTAAATTAATTATATAATATTCAAATACATTATTTGAATCCATCCAAGACTCGAGAACAATTCTTAGTCTTCCACAAGGGCATACCCTAGAAATGAATCATTTCAACGAGCTAGGTAAAAGCTAAGAGGTCGGGAGGTTTTCCATCTAAGAGTAGTCCTTAATTAGAGTATTCTTCTCCCTAGTTTAAGCACTTTTTCCTTAAACGTCCATCTTCTTTGACTTTTCTAAAAGTAGTTTATGTGTTAGTTAATTATACACATAAATACGATATAGGCAATGATACCATTGTCGAATCAAGTGCATTAGCAGCGGGGTAAAAAGAGTGAATTGAAGAAAAAAAATTCCTTTTATAATTTTTGCAAGATCTTATTTTTTTATGTGAATAAAATTTTATTTATGCTAAATTAAATTCAGTATTTTTTAATAAAAGTATTTATATAATTTTAATTTGTTTAATTTAATTAGTATATTTTGTTATTGTTTAAAATAATGTTTATTGATAATTTAATTTAAAATTAATTTATTAATTATTTTAGTTGTATATTTGAATGATTTTGTGATGTACATATTCAAAGTATGAACATCACGACATTATAAATACGTATAAACTATCATAGGGGTGTAATGGAAAATTGATCGCTTTATCCTGTGGTCAATAAATGTATATAAATATAACTTAATTAATTTAATAACATGAAATAATGTAAACATAACATAACAAGGTAATCATATAATATTTATATTTATATCAATGTAAACAAAATTTCCTATTTTTGGCCAAAACCAAAAATTTTATAAATTAATTTTATATTTAATATATATATATATAATTATAAATTAATTTATATAATTAGAAATTGTAATTTATTTTGCTGTAAATTAGTTGCATTGAATTATGTGTGTGTGTATTAAATTTATTTTTGGTTTAAATATCAAACTATTTAAAAATTCAAAATTTAAATATTTGATCTTTTCAAATCAATTATCTGATTTTTCTTATTATTAAGGCAGCCGCTAGAAATATGGTATAATTTTTTTTAAATAGATTTGATTTGGCCAAAATTAAATAAGGTTCAAAAAATTCAAAAATTTGATTTTTTTTAAACTAATTTGACTTTGTAATAAATAAATATATTTTTTACTTGAGATCAAAAAACAAGAATTTTTTAATTTAAATATCCATATGGATATTTAACTTTGTGCACGCGCACAGGGATGGGTGTGCACATGAGTGCGCGTACACACATTTGTCAAATTAATAATAATATTATTATTCTTTTAAACCTAAAACTATAAGGATTAAAAATAACTTTATTTTAACCAAAAACATAATTTTATAAATTGATTTTGTTTGTTTATACACACACATAGAGTTCTAAATTTCCTTTTTTATATAGATTTGTCGAAAAATAAATTAACAAATATATACAAGAGCCTACCAAGAGCCTAACATGTTGTTTGTTAAGATTCCCACTTGGAGTTTTACATTTTCCTCCTCTAATTCAGTTTGAAAAGCTGAAAGTAAGGCTTCTCTAATAGTATAAATGAGGGCTTGAGAATTTAGAAAGAGTATTAGAAAATGGTGTGGAGGCTAGACTGTATATATCTATGGGTTAACACCTTTTTCTCCTCCCTTTTCTCTAACCATAGAAGACTTTTCCCAGTTCCCCATTTGTAAACTATGGCCGACCCTATGCTTGAACAAGCATGGTCAACAAACCCTTGACTTCCATTTGAATCATTGTTTAATTATTTTAACTTCAACACCTTAACCGATCGAACCGACCTACCACTTTTATACATTATTATGTCTGATTTTAAGCTTCAAATAAATGAATAAAATGCCATAAATATTAATATAGTATTTATACTGATTTATTATTAATTTATAATATTTATAAGTTAGTTTTATCATTGATTAAGAAATAATTAACAACTCAGTTATGTTGACTCTACGGTGTAAACTCGATCCTCGATCAATATTTAAACAATTTAAATGCTAAAGTCTATACGTACTTTGTTGAAGCATTATATCGGGCCAAGTTCAATGCTCACAGACTATTTAGATAAAATCTAATATCTAATCGAAAATAAACTCATATAGTAACAACATTTTGTGCATGTATTCTTTTTGTCATCATTATATCGCCTAGATATCTGGTGTTTGGTCTAAGGTCAAAAACTCTATTAATAATTATATTTAATTGCATAAAGAGATTTTAAGGTCCTTGGTTCAATCCGATAATATTTATCGATTAACCAGTTTACTTTAATCAGATATATTGACTTTAAAGTCGTATAACAATTATGGTGATATTAACCTTCTATCACGAAGGAGATGAATCTTCTTTTGGGTAGTATCTCACTTCGAGTAATTCAACATATACCCAACTATGGTCGTAACAAGGTCGTCATGCCAAGTATTTACCATAATCAATGTATAGCCTAGCTACTTAAGATTGACAGTATTCTCAAGTTAAAATACTACTTATACATCGTTACCATGTGATATTCTATTTTGACTTAGTTATACAAACCTATAGAAGACTCTCATCAAGTATTTTTGTGAGTGTTACAAAAAACCATAAGCACATGACCCCTTGGTGTCTCCAACGGTCATGAGTAAATCATCAGTTGCATCTTATGGAGAGCTTTACGTATACAAGTCTAAATGGATGTATCAATACTCTTTTCTTGATACATCTTGATTAGGAACTGTTTGCTCCAAAAAATGGAACAAACAACCAATCAAAAGATGTAAGGAAATTATAAGTGAATTAAGAAATAGAAGCGAGTAAAATGCATAAATTTAGAGTGATTCAACCAAAATCAATATCATATGTCCACTATTAGTTTTTTTACTAGTTACTTTTGCTTTTACAAGTGGATTACAACAACCCAAGATTAAACCGTCTGGATGTGAATTCGACTAAGTTTAGATGCAAAAATTAGATAACAAAAGGAAGATCCCTTTCTCAATGCATTATCCTTGGTATTTATAAACTATTGACCACAAAAATCATCGGAATTGACTTAAACATGTTCTCTACTCTAGATCCGAAGTTTTAGCGAAAATATCTGATCAAAATTGAAAATATCACGAACTAAAAGAATCGGTACTGATCATTATGGATTGATACTGACCTATCAACTTGTGCCAGCTTTATCTTCTCTGACTTGGTCTTCATCTTTGACAAAACGATACTGACCTACTTCATGAACCCATAAGGATCGGTACCAACCATTATGGATCGATACCGACTTATCGTTTGGTCTTGGTTCGGCTATTCTTTCCTTAGCCTTCATTATCTAACTTTCAAAAGGACTAAGTATAAACACTCCTGATAAGGAACGATACGTAGCCTTATCTAGATTTTTCCATTTCAGTTGCATTCTTCACTCTTGATCTATGTCATGAATACTTAATAATCCAGATCCATTGAAATATTGCTTGGTTCAAATGTGGGCTAACACTTCCACCCCAAAGGATGCTTCGGTTAACAAAGCATGTTTTGGATCGAGATAAGCTATCGAACTCAAATTCTAATCTACACAGATTCCCCTATCCTTTGAACTGTCTTCGTGAAATGGTGCATCTTTTTCGATTTGATACTCCGCTTCATACAGTCCTGGAATCACATCCCTTCGGCAGATATAACAGTTGAAGTGTCATATTTGAATTCTCTATTCAATTCTGAGATTCCTGAAAGCTTCCCATTTCCTTTGGTCAGGTAGGACTTCATCTTTCGTCGTTGCGATCTCATCCATTACCATTATATCATTGTTTTCATCTTTCTTCCTTATCTTTTTTGATGTAATGAGCAATGGATTGGTACCAATCATTTTATATTGTTTACTATTTTAATAACGCTTAAACATTTTGTTCCTTCATCTTATCTTACTTACTTGATTTTCGCCTTCACTTTCCCTAGGCTTCTATGACTTACCTACTTCCACCCACATCGATGCCTCCATCATCACCTAACCTCAAGGTCGACCAAATCTTAGCCAGCAACCAGCGTCGATCTAAGCAAACGCAACACGCCCGACCCATTTGAACTTGCACCGTCGAACCATTCAAGTTTGAACTTGATCTTTCCTAAATTCAACATCACTACCCTTTCTAACTCCAGGTCTAGGCTTGGGTGCCATTGCCGTCTCTTCACTGCCGAGTTCAAGCCGTGGTCACCAATCAATGTTCCACTTCAATTTCATGCCTGCCCTTTCTTCTCCATTCCACCATTGCCAATTTGGAACATGAAACTCGAGAACCTCATACAACTCAAAATTGGCTCCAAGCTCTCTCGGGTCTAACCCCAAGTTTTTCTCCCTTGTTGTTGCTTAGTGTCCACTTCGGGTCTCCAAGGCCGTGTCTTTGAGTTTTTTTTATGTGGTCGTTCTTTATTCCAATCTTTGATGGTTTTCATATGTGTAGGGGGGTTAATTTTTTTTGTCGAACTTCGATTGAATATGGATTGGTGACTCGGTTCCGATGCGACGGTTTCAAGAAATGGTCACATTGAATGCACTTCGGCATCCAACAAAATCACGTATCGACACTTCAAGTTGAACATCATAATATTTTCATCCTACAGAGAAAAGATCTGTATCGCTCCGGACAATTGTTCCGTTGTCATACATTTTACGAAAATGGATATAATCCAACACATGATTCCCTAGTGACGGAGCTTGTTTGCAAGCATGAGCGGACTATCTACACAGTGTTCTTGTACACCATGCCATGGACGCAAGACACATAACAAAGATTGACACTTCACACTGCCCCGATCAATGTACATAATTTGATTGATCAACACGCATTAACATTCGTTGGGCTTTGTAAGTTAGCTACACGGAAATCACCAGAGATTTACTTCTTAAAAAATAGTTGACTCGAGTAATCTCTGTTGTATTTTTGTGGTCCCTAAGACATCGAGTAATCTCTGTTGTAAATGCAAAATTTTAATTCTAATTTTAATTTTGAACCCAAAACTGAATAAATGGTTTTTAAAACCCAAAACCAAATGATTAGCAATGTACAATAGTTCGTGGACAACATGTTTGCAACTAATAGAAAGCCGACCAGCTGCTTGGATAGAATTTCCATTATTTGCTCAAATTTTCATTAGTATTCCATAATAATAATACTCGGAATAATTCATTTTATCATATAAAAACTAATACAATTTGAGCCAGGAAGCTAACGCTTGCAAATTTTATGCATATTAATTTGGATGTAATGCATAATTGAGCACTCGTATCAGCAGGTTCCCTGTGAAATAGATGCCTGCTAATAGACCAAATCCAACATTATTGGAACAAAACCAAATATTTTAATAACTAACACAAGTAAACAAACAAATTCAAGCACCCATATAATAAGAGAAATAATTCAGTTCTTTTTTATCCAAGTCCAAGAATCCAAGGGAGATTTCATAGGAGGAGGCCGCTCTCTAGCTCCTCGAAACAGCCCAAAAGGCCACCCCTTGCAGTCAGGTAGCTTCTGAATATCCTCTAACAGATTCATTTCTTTTGAATAACTACTGAAGTAGCTCTCCACAGAACAAAAACTGCTTCTTTCTGCCTCAAAATATCCTCTTCCATCTTCATCCCCAACAGTTGCTTGCTTCATCGGTGTCGACAACATGCATTCAATTTCTTCCACATATTCATACATCTTACTGTTCTTTATTCCCGATATTACAACCTATGAAAGATTGAAAGGGAAGATGTCAGTGCTACAAATTATGAAGAATAAAGTTTGAACGATAAGTTATTGCCTTAAAAGTGCAGATCAATATCATTTTAAGTCGTGCATACTGATATTAAAGGAAAAACGTACCAAAAGGTTCTAATTCTACGTTGATATGATCAAGAAAATAAAAATATGTTTGGGTGATGCAAGACTATGAATAGATAAAGTCTATAGGGATATAAAAAATTAGTAGTAGTAAAGTGTAAGTAAAGTGAGAACATGTTCATCATCATGGTCACCATCTAACATAATTTCGCCTTCTTCCCTTGAGCTCAAAGAAGAAATTGATTTGAAGCATAAAGAAAAACGATAATCAGCCATGTTCATTTTTATTTTTTCAGCAATAAAGAAAATTAGATGTTGAAGTAAGAAGCTTGGTAAAATATAAATTTAATATATGGGGTACATATAGGGAAGGCTGTCGATAGCATCCTATGATATTGGCTTCAAATAATAGAAACAAAAAATTTAATAAGAAAAGGATAGAAAGAATTCCCTGAAAGCTGAGGTTTACTAATTCAAATTGATAAAAGGGTTTAATCTGAGAGGGATTGACAAAGGCTTTACAACTTATTTATGACTTTGATAATGGTAAAGGTAAAGCAAATTATAAAGTGAAAATCACATATCTAACTTCAATGTGGTAACATGCAATTTTCCATCACATACAGGTGACGTCAATGGAAACAACATGTGATGAATATACAAGCACAGCATTCAACATAACTATTGAAACTAGTAGTGGTAGCAGTACTAATACTAGTGGTGCTGGTGCTGGTGCTGCTAATAATAATAATAAATCGATAAATAAAATAATTAACTACTAATTACAGAAGTGGAAGTTGCCTTACATACCATAGCAGGAGATTCTGTAGTTGATGCTTCACAATCATATCCTTAAAGCATCCTATGAAGAAAAGGACCATTATGAATAGCTCAAGTGAGCAACAACAATCATTTACTTCAAATTTGTAGTTGATGGCACATTTGTATCAAAAAAAAATTAAGGGCAATTACGTAGCACTAGACTGAAATCAAAGTTAGAGCAAATAGGAAAACCCAACTCATCAAATGTAAAAGTAAAACCGAAATTAAAGGTGGGAAAAACTATTAAAAAGAAAGAAAAACGCTCTTCAGACAAAAAGTACATATCGTAATCATTGCTTATTGAATCAAGAATAATAATCCAGTAGCCACCAAGAGGTGGGAGCCCAATTCACAAAACTAATCTAGGCAGAAGTTTACTATGACGATCTTAATATTAACATTCTTATAACACTAAGAAACGAATAAATATACCATCCCCTTTACACAAACATGGTGTAACGACCCGCCATTTTGGACCATTCGCATCCATTATAAGTGTATAGGTAGACACTCATGTCGGTGTTGAATTGCTCAAAATACCGCGTTGTTAATTTAAATTGGCAAAACTCAGCATATACAGTAAATAAATTAATCACAGATCACAGACACAGAGTAATATAACAATAATGCAGCGGAAACAAAAGAATAGTAGTTCATGAAGCTACTATATATATAACAGAGTTAAACAAGATACAACAGAAGTCTCGAATACAATAGTCAAATACAATATCAGAATACATCACTGGAATCAACTGAATATCCGAAAGCTGGATAGATAGCTGGATCTCCAAGCGAAGCTCCAACTCCAAAAGTGAGTCTCGAATACTGGTACACTCAGTCTGACCCGAGCGTAAAGAAAACACAAAACACTCGAGTCAGGATTAACATTCTTATATCAATAAATCCAACTTAAGTGAAATAACGACTGAAATACAAGTAACTCAAAGGATGTTTGGGATAACCATCCTCTAAGGATCCGTTAAACTATCTACTAGGTAGTAATGTACGCTAAGTAGATAATGTATAATCAGTAAAGTACGATATCAAAATAGCGTTAAGTCATGGCCCATTCCACCCTTAACACATTTTTATTCCCAAGAGCATATACAAGACCGTAGTTTTCCCAAAACCGGAAGTCACCAGAGGACAATCCATATACTAAAGGTACAAAACAAAACGTAATTGACGCGAATAGGATAATCAGTATGACAAGGTACATGAGGCGATACCAACTAGGATACTAGTAGTTGCCTGATCCGGACTGATGTTGGGCATAGCAGCTACTACTCCAACACCGCGAAACAACACTCCCATAATCGAGGGGTGCACCCAAATTGAATCACAAAAGTAATAGATATGGTAACGAAGAAGTGTGTCCGCTAGAGATGGCGAACCTCAATGGCCCGGCGCGGCTCCTGTTTTAGTCATGTCAGGGATCATCCAAAAATCGTTCTCTTTCTTCAGTCAACGCGTTCACCAAACCATCCACTTCATTCTGGACCAACACTCCGCGTATATTAGTTATTAAAGTGGTTTCGGTATCGACAAAGAGTATGTCCATTTCCGATCCCGATCTCTTTAATAACTACGTATTATTACACCGATGGTCATTTAATAAATTTTCAAAATAGGTATATTTCAAAACCGACATATCATTGCCATTTCAAAACCATATAAATACGATATCACTTTTCCTTCAAATAAATCCATTTTCAAAATCATATCACTTTCCACAGTTATATTGCTTTCGAAATCATAAGTCTTTTAAAATCATAACATTTTGGAAATCAAAACTTGAAATTCATAATACTTTGAAATCCTAGCACTCTCCTCTTAAACAGTTTAGATATTCACAAATCAATTCACATAAACTCGAATTTCAAAATTAAAATTTAATTAAATCTCAAATCATCAATTTCAATTCAATTCAGTTTCTAAATAAACCCTTACAAATTATCGATTTCAAATGCCTATTTGAACCATAAATAAACCATTTCAATTTCAATATATTTCAAGTTTAAATATTCGACATTTCAAAACTAAGTTTGATAATTCCATTTATATTTCAATTTAATTTCATTACATTTTGTTACTAAGATATTTCTTTAATCATTTCAATACATCAAAATATAACTTCAATTTACAAATTTATATAGACAAAATATCCCATTTAAATTTATATAAGTTTGAAATATTCATTAAGTCACTTCTTAATTAATTCAAGTTATTAAACATATCTTAAAATTTCAAATTTAATAGATTTCAAATCAACTTACTTAAGCATAATTCTTAAATAATTAAGAATTCCAAATCAATTCAAATTTATCTTTCAACCTGAAACATTATAAATTCTATATTTAAAAATATAAATTTTACATAAATACTTGAACATATTTCATATTGATTCAAATCAACTTTATTAAATCAACTTTAATGAATCTTTAAAATCATTATTTATTAAAACCATATATTTCTTTCAAAACCGTAGAAATGTTTTTCAAAAATATTTACATATAGACCAACGGTGTCTGTATATAATTTTCTATCCTATGGTCAAATGATACGGATATTTATCATTTCAATCCGCAATTTAAAATATATTCGGGTATATATCTTTTCAACCCGAAATCCCAAATTCAATTTAATTTGAAAATCGCTTGGGTTTATCATTTCAACCCATAACGATTTCTCCTATTCTAAAGTCCGTTCGGGTATGTATCATTTCAACTCATAGTGATTCTATACTAACAAGGAACTTGCAGAGTGATAACAGATATGATAATAATATAACAACGGTAACAGACATATATCATCAGTATAAATAACAGATAAGGGTGTCAGATGTCATAGGTGAACAGATACAGATGATGGCATATATATATCAATATAAATAACAGATAATGATGTCAGGTGTCACAGGTGAACAAATACAGATGATGGCATAGATATAGCAATATAAATAACTAACAGCGATATATTTCAATTGTCGTTTCAATTAAAATCAAATTTCATAAATAAAAGAACGTTAATCGTGAGTGATTGCTCACCTTTCGAGGCTAGAGATGCACGAGAAAATGACACGGATACGCACACTGATACAGACATAGAGATTGAGTTACGAATCCAAGCAAAACAAATCGGCACGAATTCAACGATCAAAGCTGATAACAGAAATCGATGAAATCAAATCAAAACATTCAACATAGCAACAAATAAAACATGTCATGCGTCAAAGTTTAACAATATAATTCTATGTACTACCGAGATCGAAATGGTCTGAAATTTGGTATGAATAAAGATCAAAACTTGTATTTCAAACTGCAAAAGATTCACTTGTTTTGGACAAGAGACGAGAAAAGTTATGATGTCACGAACATAGACTCAGGCCATGTTTGCAGCAGTGTAAAATAATTTCTAAGTACAAAAGAACAGCTGTCTGGGTCTAACTTTCAGATCCTCGACCACAAATCAAACGATGTCGGATTTGGATGAAATTTGACAGGCATAAACTAGGTAACTTCGACTCCTTTTTAAAAATAAAATCAACCCATTCCGACGTAAGACAGAAGAGATACGATGCGTCAAACATGAACTCGAGTCGTGTTTGCAGCAGTGTAAGTACAAAAGAATAGCTGTCTGGGTCTAACTTCCAGATCCTCGACCACTAATCAAACGATGTCGGATTTGGATGAAATTTTTGAAATTAATGTAAGACTTGTAATTGAAAGAATTGATTGGACGAATTTAATTTAATTCAAAATTGTAAGTTTTGATTTAATGAAGTTGAACTTGAGAAATTGATTTAATGAATTGGAAATTTAATAGCAATTGTTTTGAATGATAAATTTACTTTACGAATATTAAATGAAAGAACGGATGTTTAATTTGAAGTATATTCTAAGTTGAATACGAAATGGGTTTAAAGCGAATCTTATATTCTTATATAAATATATGAACTATTTTGAAATGTGAAATATTTAGATTTCGGAAACATTTTATTTTCATCGTTTTTTAACTGATTGAATTAAAGTAAATTTACGCGCGAAATAACTTTCATATTTTCGAACGAAAATTTACCGGTTGCTATGTTTAACTAGGCGTATTCCAAAAATAAATAAAAAAATTATTTCAAAATTTTATCGTTTAAAATTTCCTAAAATTTCAATTAATAACGTTATTAAAACCGGTTAAATTTACGGGTCGTTACACATGGTTCGCCAATCTATCACACCAAGCCCATCCCATATTAATCAAGCAGCGACCAAATAAAACAAATTATGAATAACTGAGTAAGGTCATCCAAGAGAGTTATTTTTAACCATTGAGAAATCTGTGCAAGTATCTGCAGCAAAACTAATTTACTCCTCTTTATTTACAAGATAAACAATGAACAATGGCACAACTAAATCCATAAGAACCAATGTATGTTTCACAGTTTTATATTACGAAAGGTATATTCCATCTTATTTTAGTTCCTATAATAGCTTAAAGTTAGACCAGCTATCAGTTTGTTGAATACATTCAATAACCACGTAATAGATTTGATTGACAAAAAATCTACCAGCAACATCAACCACAAGTATCTATTATCAGCCGAATTTTGAGTGAGCAAGAGCCACATGGAAGAAGAACCGATATAGGTAATATGTCAGCACCCAAACACGGTTTAGACACTCCATTTTCACATAAAGGAATACCCATCCTCTCAAGCTCGGCATTGCTAACTGAAAAGTAATCGCCGCATCTACATTCATAATAGAACTCTTTTGAGTCGTCCAAATCCTCCACTGACATTTCATCTAATCTAATTTCATCAGCAGCAACATCGACTTCTTTTCTAGAAGCTCGTAGTTGCTTGTCATATCTTGCTCTTAACATGGAATCAGAAAGAACCTCCCACGCCTTCTGTACACTTAGAAATTTACCTTCAACATCTGTCCTGTTGGTTTTCGTTTGAAGCTTGTCTGGATGGTAACCTAAAATTGCCGCTTTGTAGTTTGATCGAATCTGATCATAAGTCGCATCTTCCTTAACTGAAAGAACGTCATAATGCGACTTTTGAGTAGAACTACTGTCAATATGAAGCATGGCTGACATTTCTGTAATCATTAATAGAAATATATTAAAATGGTATTGATCGTCAAACATACATTAGAAGCTGAAGAAATACTCTGATAATGGAAAGAGACTCTAATGACCCGTGCAATGGTGATAAAATGAACAATCACAAAAGACACAGGCAAAAATAACTAGGAAGCACAAATACTTTAATATTACATGAGTTTTGCTAGCACACTGAAATCATGACCAGTTGTACCCAAATTAATAAAGAATGTGATGGATGTAGGTAATGTATTCATGTTGAGATATGTTTGTGTTTCCATCATGCTTCAAAGTTCCAACCAACACGCTGGAATTCTGCCCATTCCGGTCCGGTTCTGGCAATGATCAAGTCAAAATCTGCTTTGATTTCCGGTTCCTACACTACAATAGAATAGAAAGAAAATGAATGGTTTATGCCTGTAAATTGAGAGAAAGAAGCCTCATCAGCAAGGAAAAGAGAAATGCATCGGAGTAAGTAAGAGTTAGATGCGGCATTGTTGGAGGTAAGAGGCAGCAACCATTTAAAAAAAAACAACTAGCGTTGTTCAATTGAAGAAGGCAATGATAGTTTATGTGACCTAGGTTTGAGTAGGTAGGAAATGGATTAGTCTACTGGACCCGGGCTTACTGTTTAAAAGGATCGGGCTTTTCTATTTTATTTCATGTGTTTATTTTTGGAGCTATTTCAACAGGAGGTCCAATTAGTTATGTACAAACAATTATACTCCAACAACAGGTTTAATTACAAAACAAATTTTAAATTATAATTAGAACTATACAACTTTTAGTATTAACCTACAAGTTGATGTAATTTTATTTATAAAACAAAAATAATTCGAATAGTAATAAAATCCGGAACCGGAACTGAAAAAAATTTCCAAAACTTCCAAAACTTCCAAATCGGAACCGAAAAATCAAAATTGCAAATGATCGAAACGGAACCGACAACCGAATTTCGAACCTTGGTTTCCGTATTGGATGCCGCTCAGAGCACAAGATATTAACTACACACACAGCTATGAAGCACAAAGACCTTCGAATTTGTATTAGTGCTACACAATGTCTTTATCATACTCATGAAAACATTAGAACACCTCCCAAATTACACAAGATATCTTAAATGATAGTGCGTTTGTGTTGCCGCATCAATGACAATGCATTGCGTACATGTTGGTGCAAGGCAGGAGATAACTAGTTTTATTAAACTTGTTGCTGTTAGTATATTATGTATAGCTTATTCATTTGAATATTATCATGCTTAAATGGAAAACATAACATACCCAGTTTTAAGGCTACTTATGTCAATAGTTTAGATATCATATCTGTCCAGAAAACATGATTATCATTTTAACATATTTAATTTTGGTTTAATTTTTAAATTCAATGAGGTGGGTACTTGTTTTTGCCATGTTTATCTTATCTTAATTTCGTATACATGATTGCTTACTACTTGTGGAGTAATCTTTCTTTTTACTAGACACTGTATAAACGTGCCATTAGCTACAAATTTGAAGCAAGTGATGGTCGTTTCTCAATTTAGCCATTCATAGAGTTCATTATTCCCTTCTATTAGCAGGTTGCTGTTTTTCTGTCGATCATCTGAACCTTTATAAGAGAACTCCTTAATATAACCAAACTGTTTGGCTATGTAAGAATGCCATACAAGTTCTCCATATTGGATTTCTGATTTAGAGACTATTTTCAACACATACCCCACTTGCCGTATGTTGTAAACTAATTGTGTGGTGCATACTACTTTTGGCAGTTTAGTTTAAAATGGTTTTAGATCTAGCTCGATCTTCATACAATTTGGATATGAACTGGGTTATAGTTTAGAAAGTCCAACGTAATACATTTTCATAACCAACTACATGTACCAACATAGAAAAAAAATGATTTTCATGATCTATCGAACATTAGGGTACCGTATAAATATTGGAGAGAGAAAAAAGTTATATTTAGGATCTCCATCAAACATGAATGAATAACACCAACTAACAACACAAACATATCCCATTATAACCAAACATGCACACAGAATTCTAATTATTGAAAAAGAAAAACTAACATAAATAAGTAACAATCTTGCTTAAAACCATTCCTTTTGATAAGCTACCGAAGAAAGTACTTGCTGCCAAAAAATGAGGGGCTTCCTTCTCTTTCCAAGTATTTGTTATGCTATTTTGTAATCCTATACTTAAATTGTATATCAACTATGTTTACGTAAATGTCCTATATTTGTACGCTATGCTTAGGATGCTTTTGTGGACGTTTGTCTTTAACTTCTTGTGTCAAAACAAATAACAATGAAAAAAAAAAGTATCAAAAGTAGATCCGAGGATGCAAAATCTTCCAAGAATTCCAATTTTAACCTAAACTATACATAAATTTGTAGTATTAACTATAATATCAATCCAAATTATACAAAAATAAGAAGCTTATTATACATCAATTGTTCTCACGTTTTGACTTTTAAATCTGAACTATATGAAAGTTTGATTCTATGATTTTACTCATATAATTTTGAAGCAAATTATTTACTTACAAGAGGTAGATTCTTCGAAATTCGGTGAAATGCTGCGATTTAGTAGGAATTCGTAAATCCAAACTATTTTGTTAACTAGTACAACTGCACGACAGTGGGGTAACCGATCATTTGATTGTATATTTAAAAAGAATTATTGTAATTCTTCATTAGTTTCAATTAATAAATATGCTAGTACAACCATACAATGCTAAGAAATACAACTTTCTTGCTGCCACATAATTTGTTAAAAAAACATTTGTTACAATTATTTATTAATTTGAAACTAAACATATAATGATATTATGCATGAAAATTACTTACATCATTAAAAATCAAAAATCAAAATATTAAATGACCATGATAACTTAACCATTAGATTCAAACACAAACATTTACAGAAGTGGACCAAAATAACATAAATAATCATGTATTCATCGAATCATTGCAGACCTTTAATGTGTTAGCATTTAACAATAACATAATTAATGACTTCATTTTTTACAGATAATTGCCCCTACTTCTGTATGTGTGCTTCATTTATTTTCTCATATTTATTAAATTTTGCCGATAGTATCAAAATCCGAATATTAAACTTTTCGGTTTTGATCTTCCTTCTACTTTACAGGTCAAATAAATAAATATATATAACTCAAGAACAAAATAATGAACAAATTAAACTAAATAAACAAAAGTGAAATGTGAAATAATGTGTATATATGTGAGAGAAGAAAGTTCCACGTAATAGTAAAGCATTGTTATGAACTTCTAAGCAACTGAAACATATTGAATATTTGTAATATTTGACATAAGTTCTTTTTTTTAAACATATATACAGCACAGTGCCAACTACCACTGTGTTTTCTACTTTGGAAAGCATGAAATTGTAGCAATACTAAAATGTCAACCTTTAAACTTAGCAATAATAATGTTAGGCCAACCATTACTTCATTGTTGATCATAGCTTATCAAAAAATGAAAATATCACTCTTAAAATCTTTTCAAGCTGTCTTACGCAATCTCAAAGTATAGAGTTTTCCATTTACATGTATGAGTACATTTATGTTTATGGTTGATACAAATGGATAAATTTATGTCTGCTTGCTAAATTAATTATGGAAGGAAGAGGTAATATGGAATGTTGAAGACATTAAATTAAAAATTATCATGGCCTTGTACAAGTTGAAATAAATAAAGTTTTTATGTCAAGAGCACAAAAGCATGTATGTAAAATAAGGGCTAATTATATTAAATTCTTAGTGAGTTAACAGACAATTAGCGACAGGTAGTTGTTTTTTAATTAAAGGTTTGGATTAGCTTCTTGAATTCATAACAAGATGACAGTATTCAAAAGGATGTTTCCTTTGTATACAGGGAATTCCCTTGTATCCTTATTCAAAGCAAATGAGGTTTATACTATTTGGCACCAATCTTTGACTCTTGATCAAATCAATAGTTTCATAGTGATTTTCAGTGGTTCATTATGTAGCAGGATTTACTAAGACTCTTTACCATTTAATTATAATGCACTAATCACACGAAAACAATTTTGGACCGATTCTTTACGTCCAGAATATCCATGTACAAAAAAAACCGCTGTTTTAAACCTCGGTCATTTCGACCGAGATCTCGGGGAGAAGTTTTTGCAAAACAAAACACAATTTCAGCAGAAATCTTGTTTTTCATATATCGGCCGAGATCTTGGGATCCCGGCCGAGATCTCAACCAAGATCAAATTCAGATATGTCGGTCGATATTAAGATTATCTTATGACAACTTGAATTTTGACGAAAATTAAAAATGTGCGATAAATAGCATAACAAATATTTATATATGCATATGACCGGTTAAAATGGGGTTTGGCATCGATAAAACAACGACACAAGTCAAATCATTTTTGAATGTACATAACTTGAGATATAACCTGCTGCAGAAAAACCAATAATTTCGGGAATTAAACAAATTCGTCCAGCTGCGTCCCGGTATAAGCTGCATCCTAGTATAAGGAGAGTCACTAGAAATATTTTGAGAGAAACTGGTTTTGTTTTAACGAGATTTGCTAATTCCTTTGCAGACAAAATTTTGCAAGCCATAAATACCTCAATCCCTCTATTTCTGTCTTATTGGTCATTTGACAAAAGAAAAGAAAAAAAAAGAGAATTCAAAGTGAATATTGATTCAGAGAAATTGATGAGTAAATCTCTAACTTAATTCATTTCATCCATGATTTGATGTTATTTTCCTATCATACTTTAATATGATAAATACTATTACAGTCTAACTGATTTTGAAACTTGAAGATGACTAGATCCAATTAGGAGATGACTAGATTTGATTAGGTGGAGATTTGATTTTGATTTCATGTTAATTTGATTTGTCCGAGGATTAGGGAAAGTTTATCGTATGTAATTTGATTAAATTTGGTAAGAGAGGTTCAATCTATGAAATTTCTCAAGTTACGTGCTTAGTTTGATTTTGGATCATGAGATAATATAAATCAAATACAAGTGGAATTGGACGATATGAAGTAAAAATAATGAAAAAGCAAATCAAGTGAAAATTATACTTTTGAGGTGATACATATAGATGTTACTGTGCATGCAAATCAATTTAGAACATATACCCCGAGATGTTTTCGAAATGAACTGTATGATCCGAGATGTAAATCTAAGATGGACTCCCGAGATGCACTCGTCTCGTTCAAGATCTCCCCTAATACGAGATCAGGTCTCTAGAATTTCGATGACGAAACATGACCAAAATTCAAAACCTTGTACAAAACAATAAACAATTTTTTTGATATTCCTTCACAAAAAACGTCAAAAAATCTCCATAATCTAAACATATGTGGAACCTTTCATATTGGGATCTCCCTTTGTAATATTGCGATCTTCCTTTGTATTCCTAATCCAAAGCCAATAAGGTTTATATTCTTCAGTGTCAGTCTCTAACTCACTTGTTCAAATCAATAGTATTGGTAGTAGTAATTTTCAGCGCTTCATTGTATAGCAAAATTTATGATAGGGGGCTGGGACTAGAAGGCAGAAATGCAAGCTAGAAGAAGACAATTTAGAGGAGGAGGAAGAATGAAGAAGTTAGAGGAAGGAGAATTAGCACAAAGAAGGAAAATATTTCATTCACCCCCATTTCATTACAAATATCATGTATATATAGATCCTAAATTGTAACAACTAATGACAGCTGGCCACTAGAATCCTAGACAATTGTAATTCTGGCCCTACATTTGTAACGATAAAAAGAAATAAAGCAAATTTGTTATAACTAATTTTATATATTGCGCAGCTTTATTCCAGTAGCTTGGTAGGTGCACAAGGTGGGTCGGGTCCAGGTAATTGTAGCCGTATCATTACCGCCCGCTCGGAAAATGACCTTGTCCTCAAGGTCAAACTTCGAATATGTTGCTTTACATGAGATACTCCACCCGGATCGAATATGAGAACTTTACTTTCAATCGTTTTTATCTTGCATTCAACCCGATCCATCAATGAATCCAGAAAACAATTTCTCATCATAGCAACACCAAAACCAATAATCATATGCACCACGGGACCAGTTCGATATTGAATTAAACTCATAAAAAGGACTTGTAATTCTTCCTACATAATCCTTTATTTTCCATCTTTTTTCCATTGTCAACTATTAGTGATGTTGCTTGATGACCATAGAAGAGTGTGGACAGCAGCGTCGCTTTCAGATCTGAAGCATGGTCGAGGGCATGAAGTGAAATATCTTGGCTGCTGAGCTGCTCTGGAACTGTTAGTGCATTTATCTTCATATATTGCTGCTCGATATTTGGATCTTCATCGGGTAGCACAAGAAGGATTCTCTTAACCGGACAGCGATGGCTAGGGGTGTATATGTCGTTGCAGTTGAGGCATAATCCTTGATCACGGAGTTGCTGCATCTCCGAGTAGGTAGGGCGTTTAATGGGGTATGATGATGGTAATTTTGGTTTTGAGGGAAAGATCGAAGAAGGTGTTGTCGGGTTTGAAGGTAGAGGTAGTGAGAGAGATACTGGTGTGTTAATGAGTTGTACGGATGAGGAATGTGGTGACTTTTTGATTCTTGCAGAGAGTTCAGTTAGTGAATGAAGGATGTGGTTAAGGGAGGTTTTGATTTCATACATAATTGGATTGTGGATGATGGTGTCGGCCATGGTTCAAAGTCAGTGAAATAGTGAGGAGTGGAGGAGGAGAGGTCAATGGTGAAAGCACCAAATGATATGGAACTGTTGGGGGAAATAAGGAGTAATGAAGGAGAGGAAGTTAAAGGAGGAGAGATTGAGAGCACAGAGAAGAAGATGCTGAAATATTTTCTTGTATTCCCACAATTGCCTGTACATAACCATATATAGCCACTCCCTAACAAACTTCCTACGTGGCCATAAAGCTGCCATTTCATTGTAACAAACTTGCAGCAGAAAAAGTAACAGAAATAACAAAATAAAAAAATAAATACATGCAATTTTATCCTAACAACTTGCAGTATTCGTTGCCAGGCACTTTACTCCAAGAATCTTCTAGGAAGGCGGACCACTCTTTTAGGCCTTGTGCTAGTGGTTGTACTGCTTTCATGTGGTGTTGGCTGATCGACATGCACATCAATGTTCACCCCTTCAAGATCGACCTTGTCCTTAAGGTCGCGGAAACTAGAATCTTGTGGTAGTGGTTGAGGTGTTGCAAGGGTTGGGTTCGGACACAACTTAAGAAGGGAAACATGAAAAACTGGGTGGATGCGGGAATCTTGAGGAAGTAGGAGTTTGTAGGCAACGGGTCCTATACGCTCGATGATTTGGAAGGGTTCGGGATATTTTTTTGAGAGTTTGTGGTGGTTGTTACGTATGGTGGTTTGGTGATATGGTTGGAGTTTGACAAATACCCATGAGCCAACATTGAATTCTTTGTCGCTACGATGTTGATCGGCAAGGTTTTTCATACGGGATTGGGCTTTTCTCAAGTTTATTTTAATAGCTTGAAGAAGTTGATCTCGAGAAAAGGCTCATGTGTCAAGTTCCGGAATATGGGTATTTCCCGTGATGTAATTGGAGATGATGGGTGGTGGTCGGCCGTAAACGACTTGGAAGGGGGATAGGTTAAGGGAAGTGTGTTTGGTCGTGTTGTACCACCATTCCGTCCAAGGAAGACACTTTACCCATTTACTGGGGATATCACCCACAATTGCACGCAAGTATGTATCAAGACACCGATTAACAACTTCCGATTGGCCATCGGTTTGTGGGTGGTATGCGCTACTCATTTGCAGCTTCGTTCCATATAGAGGAAATAATTCTCTCCAAAATTGACTGGTAAATAGACGGTCTCGGTCGGAGATAATGGAGCGGGAAAAACCATGTAAGCGGACATATTCTTGAATAAAGTAGGAGGCCAGTTGAGTTGCTGAGACTGAAGTGGGTAATGCACAAAAGTGAGCATACTCGGAAAGTCTATCGACGATTACCCAAATTGTAGTTTTACCGACAGATGGTGGGAGATGTGTGATGAAATCCATAGCAATATCTTCCCAAATTTGATCGGGAATTGGTAATGGTTGTAAGAGGCCCTTATATGGGGTGTTATCTGGTTTGGTTTGCAGGCAAGTGGGGCAATGTTTTACAAACTGCTGAACGGCCGAGGCAAGATTAGGCCAAAAGAAATTGCTCGCTACCCGTGCGATTATAGCCTTAATTCCCGAATGTCCCCTAGTTTTGGAATCATGCAACTCAGAAATAATTTTGTTTTGCAACTCAACATTAGCAGGAACATATATACGAGTGCCCCCAAAATAAAATATTATTGCGCAATTGCAGTTTTGGGTTAGAGCATGTACCTGCGTGCAGTTGATCAACCATGGACTGCGTTTTGGGGTCGTCGCGCAGGGCCGTGCTGATGTCAGCCACCAGCGGAAATGTGGGTTCCGAAATTGCGTTCATGGTAGCTTCGGTGGTGAATCTGGACAAGCTATCTGCAACTGCGTTCTGTTTCCCGGGTTGGTAGTGGATTGTAAAATCAAATCCCAAAAGTTTTGTTAGCCATTTTTGTTGCTCCGATGTCTGAATAGCTTGTGAAGTAAGTTCGCGGAGGCTCTTGTGGTCGGTGTAAATCTGAAACGGGCGGCAAAGAAGGTAGTGACGCCATTTTTTTACGGCGGAGGTGATGGCGAACATCTATCGGGAGTAGGTTGAAGCTTTTTGGAGGTACTGTGGCAGTTTTAGGCTGAAATATGCGATAGGGTGATTTGCTTGAGAAAGGACAGCTCCGATTGCTGAAGATGAAGCATCTGTAGTGAGGCAGAAAGGTTGCGTGAAATTTGGAAGGGAGAGAGTTGGTGTATGTGTCACGGCCCATTTTAAATTGTCAAATGCGGCTTGGGCTTTTGCATTCCAGGCAAATGAATTGTGTTTTAACAATTCTGTTAGCGGGCCAGCAATGTGGGCATAGTTCTGAATGAAACGCCTGTAGTAACCCATAAGGCCCAAAAATCCCCGAACAACAGTGACCGAGTTAGGCGTTGGCCATTGAATCATAGCGTCGATTTTTTATTGATCTACTTGAACGCCTTTGGCGGAGATGATGTAACCCAAATAATTGAGTTCCGTAAGTCCGAAATTACATTTGGCGAGGTTAGCAAAAAATGTGTTGATCCAGAATATGTAAGGTGGTGTTTAGATGGTCTAGGTGGGAGGCCCAAGAGGAGCTATAAATGAGGATGTCATGAAAAAAACGAGCACAAACTTTCGGAGATACGGTCGGAAGATATTATTCATTGTAGCTTGGAAAGTGAATGGTGCGTTTGTTAATCCAAACGGCATTATAAGAAATTCGTAATGTCCCTCATGAGTTCAAAATGCCGTTTTTGGAATATCAGGCGGATGTACGCGGATTTGAAAGTAACCACTACGAAGATCTAATTTAGAAAAGAAAGTTGCACCATATAGTTCATCTAAGAGCTCGTCGACCGTTGGGATAGGGAAGCGATCTTTAATAGTGACGGTATTAAGTGCTCTATAATCGATGCAAAATCACCAAGATCCGTCTTTCTTTTTGACTAATAAAATAGGTGAAGAGAAGGGGCTAGTGGATGGTTGGATAAGTTTGGAGTGGAGCATCTCTTGAATTTGTCGTTCGATTTCATTTTTTTGAAAATAGGGATAACGATATGGTTTGGTGTTGACGGGTTGAGAATTAGGTTGAAGGTTTATATGGTGGTTAAGAGTACGGTTCGGTGGCAAATCGATAGGTTTGGTAAAAACATGGTCATAGGATGAGAGAAGTTCATGGAGTTGTGGGTCATTGTGGTTTATAGAGTTGTTTGTTGGTGAGGAATTAACGGTTTGAAAGTGCAAATAAAGAAAACTGAAAATAGCTGAAGTTGTTTCCAATCGTTTAAGCTGCTGGACCGAGATAGGGGAGGGTTGCACTGTTTGGCCCAGCTCAGTTAAGGAAACGGGTTGATTATTAAAATGAAAGGCCATGGTTAAGTGCTTGTGGTCAACAGTTATCGGCCCAAGCGTTTCCAGCCATTATATACCGCATACAGCATTGGAACCGGATATTTCGAGCAAATGAAAATCGATGGCAAAGTGATGCCCCTGAATGTTGATGCAAACACCATAACAAATGCCAGAACTGCGCAACTTCTCGTCGTTGCCTACCGTGACGATAAACGAACTTAGAGGAGGAAGCACCAAATGATAGGGGGCTTCATTGAAAACTATCGTTTAATCATCATGTAATAATCATCATATGAAATAATTTTAGACAGATTCTTCAAGTGCGGAATGGAGATGAAAACAAAGGAAATGGATATACCCATAACTCACTTCCATTGAAAACTATCGTGGACATATTGTCAACACTATCAGTTATATCCCTTGTAAAACCATGACGTGTACATGCAGTGGAACACATTACTGAACTAAAAATCATTTCATATCTGAATATCACAAAAAGTTGTTTATGCCCTCCCCATAAGCTTGTTATTCACTAAAAATTATTTATATAGGTTCTAGACTTTAGGTATGCTCTATAAGACTATAACTGGTAAAATACTTGCATATTTTGTAGTTATAAGATGGTTATCCTTATTTATGATCGATGTCTCTAACTTCATATCATGCTTTGCATGTAATAAGCGGTGTTGTTTGATCGTTTTATTAGGAGTCTTTGTAACAAAATTTCCAACAAGTATGTATTATGAATATTTTTGAAATAATACGGGCACAAATTTTGTCAATACTGTGACTATTACATGAGATGACAATAAACCTTCAATTATTCAAAACAAAAATACTAACGAATGAACTGATTGGCTTTTTGACCAAGAGTTTCTATAATTCTATTTCATTCATACATAAACTTCCTTGAACACATTATGTTATATCATGTGATAACTAAACTATTTAAGGTATTATAAAAAATGTTATGAATAATAGCCTTAATTAGAGGTAAAAGCTAATTTATTGGGATCTAAATTTCATATAGAGTGAAGGGTACAGTATATGGTCTACAATCAGCATATCAGAACACACGTATGCTTACTTTTTTGACAAGTGAGTATTGTGAATGTTTTTGGAATATGATGGGCAAAGGCTAATGATTGTGTTAGGAGTGTAGCTTGATATGATATTGAAATTCAATTATTCGACACAAAAATATAATAAATACACTGATCGGTTCTTTAACCAAGAGTTCCTATAATTTTATTTACTCTTACACAAACCTCTTTAAAAACATTATGTTATATCATATGGCGACCGCACTATTTAAGGTACTTATAACAGATATTGCAAATATACACCTTACTTAGAGGTACTCGCTAATTTAAAGCGATCTAAATTTCCTACACACTTTATAGTAAGCGGTCTACAACCAACATACCAAAACACAGTAGACTAACACAAAATCTTTACTTGTGTAAAAATTCATTTTTTTCATTAGATGTACTAGTTACATTTGTGCATGCGTACATAAAGCATTTATATAGTCGGATAACACTGCTAAGAACAATTGTTACTTTCAACTAAGTTGTATTTATATTTTTTTCTCAAGTTCTAGTTAATAGCTAATATAAACAAAATTAAATCACCATTTGGTTATGGTATGCATCAAAATAAATCAAACAGCTCATAGCAAGTAACTATAATGTGAACCATGCACATTTCATATTCAGCCACCAAATTATTGTGTATACACACATGTAATGCATGTATAATCATAATACTTTGCTTGGAATATGTACACAAATTAACTGAACAGATCACAGTCCATCCAAAGTAGTCAATAGCAAATAGTGCAAAATAGCGCAAGGCTTTCGCTATGCGCTATAGCATGCTATTTTGTTCACTTTTGTAAAATTTGCATTTTTTTAATTTATCGAATATATCGTGCCTAATAGAAATTCAATGTTATTTTTGTAGATTTTGTGACGTAAAATGTTATTAGAGAAAAAAATAATGAGTTCGTGTTGTACATTCAAAATAATTGATAGATATAATATATTTGTATCTTGCAGACTTGAAATTTATTCTTATATTTGTGGATTGTGATGTGATAAGATTTTGCGAAAAAATGCATGGCAAATACAATTTTGCATAAAATGTATATATTTTCTAATGATAAGAACAATGAAAACATATGAACAAGATAATTCACAAATTGAAAACATGAAGCTCTAATAAAAATAACATACCATTAAGTTCTCAATTACAAGCTACAAATAAACTAAGTCAAACATGATTCAAGTCAACGATAACAAAACTTAGAAATTATGTTATGTTTCTAAGTTTCTAAAGCCTAAATATTAATGTTATCCAAATCGCGACTATCATCATCATCCTCTAATTCATCCTCAATTCGTTGAAATTGATTTGTGGAAAAAAGGAAGTTTTGCCATAGATCGGAAGCTTCAAGCTAGATAACGTGAGGTACAACCAGAATTAGAAAATAAATTGAACTGCTAGATAATGTTTTACTCCAAATGGGACAGTTTGGGCTTTTTCCAACGTACATACCTAAAATGAATAAATAAATAAAATAGTGTGTTATTTTGAGCTATTTGCTATTTTGCGCTTTGACAAAAGACCATGTTGTTTTGCACTATAGATGACACATGTGCTATTATAAATTAAATAACACACACCACCCTGCGCTATGGACAATTTTGTGCTATAGTGTGCGCTATGATAACTGTGATTCCATCCAAGTGGCACCTTGCCAACATCCACAAACATTTATACCATTAATGTCATCAAATATGTTTATTATAATTTGTGTATATGTAGATAGCAGATGAACCACTTGTATATGAACTGTAGACTATGAAACTGTCAATGCATATCTTCATTGAACTCAATGAAATTTAAAGCAGTTCTCTATCATGAAAAATTATCCATCATGAAAATTTTGTCTATCATGAATGGTTCCTTTAATTGATTTTTCATTGATTTTTATGTAACATGGATTCAAAATCAAAACCAATTAAAAATCCAAATTAATAGTAATTTTCGTATTTCAGTGCCCATTCAATAAACCTAAGAATTCATATATTAATCATTGCACAACAGAAGATTGTATTGTATCACTACAGAAGATTTCAACTGAAATAAACGAACTCGCTTTTTGTAGGAATATGCTCGGTTACTTAGCAATTGGATATTGATTTGACAAGCAGTGGCCAGTAGGTAATGGCAGGGCCGGTCCTGTGTATTGAGTTGCTCGAGTGACTACAATATTTGTTGCCTTTTATAAAAAATAGTCAATTGGAATATTATTTATACCTTTTCTGTTTGATTACATAACATAAAGCAAAATATTTAAGAGTGCATAGTATTTCTTAACACAAAGGTAATATGATAACAGACCACTATCCAGATCAAGCATTTTAGTCCAGCACATCAAGTTATTTCAACCAAAACAACTCATTTTACTAAAGAACAGCCTGTCTTAGCCCAACAAATCAGCCTATTTCAACAAAAACTGCTCCTTCAAGGAAAAGAACTCGTTTTACTTATAAAACTGAACAAACTATCTGGTTACAGTTACTCAATTATAAACTAATCTCTATCAACAACATCTAAGTTTTCTAAATATATTATATACACGGTATAATAAAAACATGATACTTATTCAGAATCCAACACTAACCTTATAACTAATAAAATACTAAAAACAAACATATACCCACCTTGAAAATTTCAGTACCTCATTAAGTTACTATTAAAAAACCAAAAAATTTCTGATTGTTGTGTCACTAAATACAATTTACAAGTCAGGAATTTGGGAAACACTTCAACTAAAAAAATAGTGTGAAAATAAATAAATAAATAAACACGCTACCTTAGGATATCAATATATGAAATTGTGCAGTGAGAGTTAACAGCTGATGAAATGCTACGATTATCGATTGTTAGACATGATCGATTCGAAGTTGCGATCTTAGTTTGTGTTTGATTTTATTTTTTTGTCGTTCTGACCTGATTTTGTTGCCCTGTGTCGGGGATTGCCCAATTCAAATGTCTCGTGGCCTTTCGCAAAGACGGGGCCTGGGTAATGGAACCGGAGGAATCTGGCAGGAAAGTTTAAGGGAGCTTGTCAGCAACAGAGAACAAGGATAGCACGCGGCGGCGGAGACTCGAGCGTGCGATAGAATTTGGTGGAATAAAAATTAGGTTTCGAAGAAACTGACAGAAGTACTATTGCCTTTGTGAAAACTTGAGCTTATGTTATTCACCGCGTCCTTTTATATCTCATTTTATTTTCTTGTTCTGTTCAAATTCTATTTGAGTGATTCTATTTCTTCAGAATAATTATTTAGCGGTCCTTGAAATAAATAAAATTTTAGAAATTAAAATACCCTTAGAAAATTAAACTGCGTACTTTCTTTCTTCTCAATTATATTATCGTCTTATGTCAGTTCCTTACTGTCTAAACCACCGCTTCTTCAAAACCCTAGCTTCTGAATCAGTAAAGAAAAAATTCAATTTTTCACTATCAAATTATTTTTGGGTTTACAGACTTTTTTAATTGTAGTTATGAAGAAAATATGAATTTGGTTTCTAAATCAGTGAAGAACGTGAAGAAAATATTCAATTTTCACTACTAACTTGTTTTTTTGGGTTTATAGACCTTATTAAGAAAAAATTCAATTTTTCACTACTTTAAGTTTCTAAATCAGTGAAGAAAAAATTCTAACCCTAGTTTCTAAATCAGTGAATAAAAAATTGAAATTTTCACGTTTTGCGTGATGGGAATTGTAGTTCTGGAATTGGTAGGGAGCTACTAAGTTACTTTTTGGGTTTACAGATTTTTTTAATTTTTGAAGGGCTACTAAGTAAATACTCGGGTTGAAATAGAATTTTCCTTCCTTTTATTCAATAAATCATTATAATATAATTTTAGGTAATTTTTCAAAAAATCGGGAAAATAGACACAGGGAAGAAGTTGCAAAAAAATTTAGTCTCGGGAACAACAAGTTTGCTTTTTAGTTTGAAGGACATTTTTTAGTGTAAACAGAAAATGATAGTTACAACTATCATTCTGTGATTTACATTAGAAAGTGTCCTTTAGCCTAAATAACAAACTTCTTGTTCCTAAAACTAAATTTTTCTTCAACTTTTTCATTGAGCCTAAAAACCCATTTTCAAATATTATGCTTGAATTGATGAATTATGACGATGACGATGATACAAATCTAATAAAATCAGAAGAATTAAAAATTAAAATTTATGTTGTTTTGATTTTTATTTAATTTGAAAATGCAGAAGATTGAGTGATTGAGTGGAAAATCATACAGTAGAATGCATATATGTAGAACAACCATGCAAGTGATGCATGGATTAAAAGTTCTCGTTTGTGGGGTGGTTTGTCGTACAGTGACTTCTTCACGGATCGGTTTTTATTTAGTAAGGGAATAAAAGGAAAATTTTAACAATAAGATGGACATACTCAGCAAAATCTTGAATATGGTAGTTTTTTCGGTTTGGTGGGATACACAACAACTTCACGTGTTAAAACATAATTAACCTACTGATATCAGTGAGTTATCTTTCAGGAGCCCGGAAGCCTCTTTAATTTTGTATTAAAATTTAGACTCAATCGTCGCGTTTTTTAATCTATTTCATCATTGTCACAGAATCGCTTTCCTCTAATTTTATCCACCCTCAATAAGAAACTCCAACCCGATTTGTGCCTGCTCCGCTTTCTCGCCGTCATACTTCCCTCCTCCAGCCGTCGCCAGCCTGATTGACTCTGGATCCGTATTTTCCAATTTTCCTCTCTGTACCTTCCAGTTTTTCCTCAACGCTTTTTACGAGGTTGTCATCTTTTCTAAACGTTGCACGGTCGATGGACAGCCTTTCATCGATTGGATTTCTTCGAAGTTGCCAGTTCTCCCAATGTAAGCACTTCTTCCCTATGCGATATGATTTCTGAATACCTAAGTTCCTCTGCACACGTTTTTATTGAATTAACTTCGTGTTCTTGGCTATTTTCTTCGATTAAAGTTGTCTTTATTTTTCTGTCCCTCATTTGTTTCAAACACCAAATTATTCGTTGAAAAAAAATTCATTATGAAATGGCGATTGAAATCAGGAGTATGTCAGAGCATATCGCAAATTGTTGTTGAAATCAACAAATTTTTGAAATATCTAAAGTATCTTGGTTGAAAAGATTCAATATAAAATTGTGATTGAATTCAGCAAATTTGTAAAATATGAAAATAAGTTAGCAATTATTTTCAGCAAATGTTTTAACAAAATTCAGAATATTCATTTCATTAAGATTTTTGAATATATTCAATTTATTCAATATAAACATAGCCACATAGTCTGCTATAAGCATATAAATATTTGGTTGCTTTTTTTATGTAAGGAAATTTGATGGAAGTGGACAAATAGAAGCTCATGCGGCTGATGATCGACTCTTGAAAAAATTGGAAATCGATAGGCGCCATACTAATTAGTATAGACATGGATGTGTTCTTATTGCAGTTTATTTTTGTCGGAGGCTTCTTTGTTTATTATATGATACTTAATAAACTAAGTGATGTATATGTGTGCTGTGTGCACAGTGTACTGAATATGTATTAGTTTGATATGAAATTAAGCCGTATTATTTTAAAACTGTATGGAAAAATTAAGTATTATTAGTGTACTGAAGTGGTTGGGTCTATGTACTTGAAAATATTGTAAAATAATTGGAACAATTAAAAATAATTACAAAGTTGAAAAAGTAAAGATTTAAATAATGTGTAGTTTTAATAATTAGTAATTTCAAATGTAAAATGTTAATTGTCTTGCTACTGTAAATGTTAATGTAAAAGGTTAACATACAACTTTGCATTAAGTTGTAACTTTTGAATTCTCATCTCATGCTTAACATACATTGTTACAAAATTCCTGAGAGTAAGAGCGATACCTCGATTTAATGCTTTTGCTGAAAGTATTTAGTCTAGAATTCATTCGTTATCTGTTTTTCTTTGTTTATCTTATTATTTTTGATTTGATATACTTCTTTGAATATCTTATTATTGATGGAAGTCTAATAAAGAAACTATTTGTGTACATCAACTATTCCAATGGCAATTGGCTTTTGAGATTTAATTATTCTTTTGGATATTTGTAGTTTGATTGATTTGAAAAATATATTTATCAAATCAACAATAATCAGATTTCTAATGCATATGTCATGGCATATATCTATAAAATAAGGTTATAATTTCTAAAGTTTTTCAATCTTTAATGAAGTTTTGAAGATGCTTTGTGTAATTTTATTTACTCGCTAATTTAATATATATTTTTTCAACCATGTACTTTCAACGATTACATAATCCGTAATTTTATTTAAATAACTATTTTATAAAAAAATAACAACACATTAACTATAATAGAAGGGGTGGTGAAAATGGAGTCTTCATTGTTGCTACAAAATTACAGAACACTTTGGAGGTTTGTTAAGCTTCCAACTCTTGATAAGTTTCCAGCTTTTTGGTGCTGTAGCAAGATTAACAAGGACTTTGTTGAAAACGAGTAGGTTTCCAGCATTTGATTATGATTTGAAAACGTCAACAGTACATATGCCAAAATTTATTTTTCGGATGAGTTGTCTATATATTGAATATTTTACAATTCACTTAATGATTTCACTTCTTTTAATTGGCACAAGGTACATTTGTAGGCATGAAAAATTATTGGGTTCCAAAATACATTTTTGGACAGGGCTTTCAATTGGCTCTTAATTCATACAAATTAAACTTTTCATTATAGTTTGTTCATCATATAACTGACCAATGTGTATTAACTATCTGCGTAACAAACCTTTTCAGTCTCGCATGTGCCGCCTTTTGTTTATCAAAGTATCATCATAGTTTTAAGACATTGGATGTTCATAATAATGATAAAATTACAGTCGAAGGCCAATCATTTGGAAAAAAAATTGATATGCATATATGTTAACTAGTTGATCTTCATGACTTTATGGAGGTACATTACAAAAAGATGGTTTACATTGCTTTAAATCGCTAAAATACACGTCAGTCTATGCTACAACTGTAATAAAGTAGCTTGGTGAATCAGGATGCTTAAGTTGGAAATTTTGAATGTAGGCGTTGTAGGTAGGACTTCCGTTCCACCACTTTTGAATAACATCCATTATATATTTCTTAAGGTGCTTACACCATGGTTCGTGAACTGTGAGGCAACTAGGAAGCAAGTAGAGAAGATGACCAAACATTTCAACTACGAGAGAAGACTTAAATTTGCTTCAGTCAGTTTGTCTCTAGATGAACATCCAAATTTACACTACACATAACAAAATAGTTCAACAAGTAGTTTTTAACATACATTTTTTGTCTTTTGTATGGGCTTTAATATAACCTCCTTTGCTTGCAAATAAATAACTCTATCCTGACATTTTATCCAGCTCTATAATTATATGAATTAAGTCCAATATGTAGCACAACCTCATGATGTTGCATGTTAAATATTACATTGTCATGTTCCTCTTCATTTGGTTACCAATCCATATCACAAATTTCATTCGCCGGGAAATCAAGTTTGAAGGATTCTGCAATCCATATTAAAGAAAAAAAATGAAAACATATTCTGGTAAGCAGTTTTCGGATCAAATGATAATCGAGGTATTGCACATGCTTCAAATGGGTAATGTTGCGATGTTGCATGTGGTTAACTGTTCGCATAATATGCATCATGTTATTGAATTCAGTTGTATATTTAGTAAAACAGATGATAAGGTTCATTTCTACCCCCTTGATAGTTTGAACTGAAGGATTAAAGGCACAAATTTCATGTGGTATAAAAAGATTAAATGAGAGTTAATTTTCTTATTGTTAGGATTTAAGTAAAAAATGATTTTTAGCTAACCAAAACATTGGACCGGTGGGAAAAATTTAGGCGGCGTTTGGTTTAAAACATTTATGTGTTTTACGTTTTCAACGACGTGTACTTTAAAATGCAAAAGAGAAGGAGACGGAAAACTGTTGATTTTGAAAATGGTTCAACATATAAAATTTAAATATCTTTTTTTATTTTCCGCCTTTGGGGAAATACCAAAAACTATCTTCTCTTTGTTGGGATGGGATTTCAACTGGAGACCGCTCAAATCGAAACCCCACAAGCACAGCGGAAGACGGGATCGTGGTAAGAAGTGTAAAAACAACTAATCAATAACACAGTTTAAATCTCAACCAATCCAAAGACAATCACAATCTTGAACAAGCAATATAGAAATCAAAGCAATAATGAAAAATAAATCACACAGCGATTTATAGTGGTTCCACTAACGTTGTGTTAGTGTACATCCACTTTAAGATAGAGCTTTTATTAATATTGATGAGAAGAGTACAAGAGATTGAATACAATGATCAAAATTCTAATTAGAAATTGATTTGTGGAGAAGAGAATTGAATTAAAATTAGGTTTTGATAAACCCTAATTTGTGGAGGCTAATCTCTTGCAGTCGTTTTTACGCCTCTGCAGATCCGGAACTTGAAGCTAGCTTATATAGGAGAATAGAAATCCTAGGCAATGTTCCGAAATTGCCCCTGCAGATATCACAAATCTTCACGTCAAGTCCACACGTGAAAAACAGGCGGAAGCCGCCTCAGACGTCTGACCAAAGTGGTCAGACGTCTGACTTAAGTTACTGGAAAATTTCTCTTCAGCTCAGACGTCTGACCATTTGGTCAGACGTCTGACTAAAGGCTCTGGAATTAATTCTGCACAGACTCAGACGTCTGACCTCATTCTCTGGAACAGGTCTGGTGCAGATTTGCTGAAGGGTCGGACGTCTGAATTTTTCCTCGGACGTCCGACCCTGTCAATTCAGCCCACTTCACCTTTTCCCTTATAACTTCCACCTCCGAACTCCGATTTGCGAACCGTTTTCTCCGTTACGAAGCTACTTCCGACCTCTACAATTCTCCATATAGTGTCGCCAAAATTTAACACTCCACCTCGACACTATATCTATCTCCAACTCCAATGGTACCATACCATCAACAATAACCGATAGCACCAACTATCACTTCTACCTTCAACCAAACATGAATGTTTTTCCAATGAGCTTCGGCAAAGCCACCGCCCATTGCACTCCATCAACGAGCTCGGGCAAAGCCCTCACCCGCTAATTAAATGTTGAAAACATCCAAATCCTAAGCTATCTCACCAAAGACTAGCACTTACCAAGAAGATAGAACCTCAATCTCTCACCGATACTCTTCCTCATCTGCCACCAAGCTCATCCCTTAACCGTGCCACCTTGTGGCACCTAGCACTTCTCCAAGCGAATCAAGTTCGAGCAATGCTCGAACTTTCCAACCGGCAATGCCTTAGTGAACATGTCTGCCGCGTTATCCTTTGTGTGTACTTTCCGAAGATATACTTGCTTATTCTCATCCATGGCTACTAGAAATGACTCTCTCACCTCAATATGCTTAGTCCGTGAGCTAAACGTCAAATTATCTACCAAGTGAATAACACTCTGGTTATCACATCGAACATCAATACTAGCATGCTCGAATCCCAAGTTACACAACAATCGCTTTAAACAGAGTGCCTCCTTTGCCGCCTCCACCGCGGCTATCAACTCCACCTCCATAGTGGATAAAGCAACTACGGTCTGCAATCTAGATCTTCAATTTATAGCTGTACCCCTAAGTGTGAAGACATATCCGGAAGTTGATTTTTTTCGATCCCTATCACCGGCGTAGTCGGAATCACAATAACCAACCAACTTGCAATCCATCGCCTTACTACCGCCAAAAACAAGACCATGAGATGATGTGCCCCTAAGGTATCTCAATATAAGTTTCACAGCTTTCCAATGCGATTTCCCGGATTAGCCATATATCGACTAACCATCCCGACGGCATTTGTAATATTGGACCTTGTACACACCATAGCATACATTAGACTTCCAACCGCACTAGCATATGGCACCTTTGCCATATAAGCATTGTCTTCCTCCAAGATAGGTGATCCTTTACTCGAAAGCTTCATATGCAAAGGTAAAGGTGTATTTGACGCCTTTACATTCTATATGCTAAACCGGCAAATCACTTTCTCAATGTACTCCCTTTGAGTTAGTTTCAACTCAAAATACTTTCGATCCCTTACCATTTCCATGCCCAATATCTTTCTTGCTTCTCCAAGATCCTTCATTTCAAACTCCGATTTCAAACTCAGTTTTAGCTTGTTGATTTCATTCTTATCCTTAGAAGCGATGAGCATGTAGTCCACATACAAGAGTAAATACACCCAACAATCATTTCTCAACTTCTTGAAATAAACACAAGCATCCTTGATGCTTCTATCAAAACCATTTTCAAGCATAAAATGATCAAACCTCTTGTACCATTGTTTAGGTGATTGCTTTAATCCATATAGTGATTTCTTCAACTTGCAAACCAAATTTGACTTACCATCCACAACAAAACCTTCTGATTGCTCCATGTAGATGTCTTCATCCAAGTCACCATGCAAGAAGGCGGTTTTCACATCAAGTTGCTCCAATTTCAAGTCGTGAATAGCAACTATAGCAAGTAATATTTGGATAGAAGTATGGCGCACAACCGGTGCGAATATCTCATCATACTCCTTTCCCTTCCTTTGTGCAAACCCCTTAGCCACTAGCTTAGCTTTGTATCTTTCATTGTCCTTCACCTTGTATATCCATTTGCACCCAATAGCACGGTTTTCTTTAGGAAGTAGAACCAAATCCCAAGTTTGATTCTTCAACAATGATTGCATCTCTTTCTCCATGACACAAATCCATTTCGAGCTCACTCGACTCCATGACGTCTTCAAGGTCCATCGGCTCATCTTGGACTACATGAAGAGCATAGTCCAAATTATCACAAAAGCTAAGATAGTTTCAGTCACCATATCTTTCGGGTGACCTTATAGTACGACGACCAACCCGAGTAGCAATACCATTACCCAAACTCTTTTCGGCTCCACCTTGAACCGAATCTTTTCTAGTATCATGCACATCACCAACACTACTAGAGGAACCCTGTGGACTATGTGATGTAACATCAACCGCTACTTCCTCACAAGCATCTCCAACTACTCTACTCTCTCTGCTCCTTGGACAAAATGTGGAAATGATTTCCTTCTCCTTTGATTCACCATGAACCAAATCCGGAACATCCGATGAGCTTCTATTCTCCTTGAACAACTCTGACTCATCAAAAGTAACATGTCGAGAATTTACTACCTTCTTCGTTTTCGGATTCCAAATCCGATAGCCTTTTACTCCATCCTTATAACCAAGCAAATTCCCCTTGAAATCTCTAGGTTCAAGCTTATCATTTCCTGGATCATGCACATAAACCGGACTACCAAAGACACGAAGATAACTCAAGTCAATGCTCTTTCCCTTCCACACTTCCTCTGGAATTTTGTCACCAATAGCTGAGCACAGAATTCGATTAATAATATGCACTGCGGTTGACAAAGCTTCAGCCCAAAATCCCTTCGCCAAACCCGATGTCAATCTCAAGCATCGAGCTTTCTCAAGTAGAGTACGATTCATCATTTCCGCAACACCATTCGACTGCGGATTTCCAGGTGTAGTAAAATGCCTCCGAATACCATAATGCTTCCAAAACTCCAAAAATTCTTCGGAAACATACTCTCCGCCACTGTCAGATCTTAGAACCTTCAAAGACTTGCCACTCTCATTACATACACCCAGACTTTCCGAGAAAAGTCATCTATAAAGGAAATATAATAGCGAGCTCCACCTAAAGAAGCTACAGGTGCCGGTCCCCAAACATCTGTGTGAACATACTCAAGAACCCTTCTCGAATCATGCTTTCCCTCATCGAATGAAACCTTAGTTTGCTTCCCCATGACACATTCTTCGCAAAACTCTAGTTTGTTGAAACTTTCTCCATCGATCATCTCCCTCTTCCGAAGAACGTCCAAACTCCTCTCTAAGACATGACCTAACCTCAAATGCCACAACCTAGTCGTATTCAAGCCACGAGAACTATCAACTCCTATACAAGTTTCACCTTCTACAGTCACTCCTTGAAGCAAATTTCCTTCTTTTTCTATGTAAGAAGAAAAACAATTCATATTTGGCGTTATATGATAAGACGCCCCCGAATCGAGCACCCAATCGCTACCCGAAACATCCGATGTTACCGCCGACAAAACATCTACATCTCCCTCACCTACTCCACTCTCCACCGCTACAGATGAAGATGTTACTTCCTTCTTTGCCTTCTCCTTTTTCGATCACTCATTCTTCCAATGACCGGGCTTCTTGCAAATATAGCACTTGCATTTTCTTTCCTTCGACTTTCCTCTCCAACCGGTGTTCCTTGATTTAGAATTCCCCTGGTTCTCCTTCTTCACATACATTTCCTTCTCCACAAACAAACCATGACCACTACTAGCACCACTACTTCCATCACCTAACTCCTTCATTTGATCCCGCAACTTCTCGCTAAGAAGACCCGTCTTGACATCATCAAGAGTCAATGTATCCCGGCTATAGATCAAACCGTTTGAGAAACCTGTATAGCGGTCTGGCAACGAACACAACAATATTATCGCCTTTTGCTCTTCCTTAATCTTCAAATCTACCGCCTTCATCTTCATTAGCAAATCATCAAAAGTATTCAAGTGCACCTTTAGCGAAGTACCTTCCTTCATCTTATAGGTGAAGAACGTTCGCAATAAGATCAAACGATTTGTCAGTGACTTCTTCATATACAACTCCTTCAACTTGTCTCAAATACCCTTAGCGGTTATCTCACCACTAATTTCAGAGATAACATTCTCTCGCATAGCAAGTTGAAGTGTAGTGAATGCCCACTCTTCCATCTCCTCTCTCACAACATCCGAGATGTCCGCTGGCAATAAATGTGTGTCAAACACTACCCGATGTACCCGATTTCTCCTTAGAACCGTTTTCATCTTCCATTGCCATTTTTCAAAATCATTATTGCAATTCCACTTGTCTATAACCAATTGTGATCCTTAAGCTGCGTACGAACCATGTACATAAGGAGCTACACCACTTGGAGTACCCATTGAGGAACTACTTGATTCAGGCATTTCTATGACCACCTACCAACACCAATGCTCTGATACCAAATGTTGAGTTTCGGCATTCCCGTGTACCGTACGCATTCGGTTCACCGTGCCTAGCCGGAGTCAACGGTCGAAGTCTCCCATGTCGGCGTCCCGATTGAACATCCCTCCATCGCCTCCATCGAGCATATAATCTGGTCTTGGCAACACATTGTAACAAAAGGAATTCCCAATGTTACGTGCCACCAATCTCATATATATAGTATATACCATGATTATTTCAAATATCCTATGATGTGAGACTTTTAACATGTTCAATCTACGCACCCACTCCATTTACATTGCGAGCCACACCCAACACTCTTCTCTTTCCTCTGTTTATTGGGATGACTAGAATTATCCAACTTCCACTTCTCTCTTCAACGCCATTTGACATATATATTTGAAACACAAACATAAAACTGAAAGTGTACGTGCAGTACTAAGGATCGTGTAATATGGTATATAAATGCGGAAACTGATAATAGCAGTAAAATAAAATTTTAAGTAAGCACACCAGGAATTTTTATACTGGTTCGAACTTCCCGTTCTACGTCCAGTCCCAGAATACCCTCTGGATTTAAACTAAACCCCTCACTTAACCCGGAGGAATAGGTATACGACACCTGAGCAGCCGAACAGGAATTTTTCCGCCTCAACAGCCGAAGAGGACTTCAACTTAATACAAATAATTTGTTGACGAATGTGTTCTGAATAACACTGATTGTCTTTTGATAGTACAACTTTCCTATAATTAAATCCTCAAGAGTATATATGTGTGTGAAGATTTAGAAGGAAGATAATCACGTAGAATCGAAGTATATGAATTAATTCAAGGATTCTAGTGATATTGAATGAGAATGAATGCTTTTTATTTGCAGAGAATAATAGAGAATAGATTTCAGAATTATAAACAAGAATTGGTTATTGTAGAAGTGAATTGAACATGTTTATATAGTTGTAGAATAGTTACAATCTTTCATGAAGAGTTTCAATCAAAAGTTGTGTCCGTATCTCTTGGATTGAAGGAGATTCCTCTTCACGAACGATCGCAACTCTTCAGAAAACTAGCCGTTATTCTCGGTTCGGTTGACCGAGAAAACTGGCCGGTCAGCTGAGTTTCAAAAACGTACACAGAACAGTGCATATCTGTGCACTGACACAAACTGCCAAGATACCGTAGAGAGCGAAATCAGGGTAACTTACAAATGATTCTTCAAAGATCTTGGCATCTTAAAGTTGTATCCATCTTTGAAGTGCTACATCATTGACAAGCCATGAGGCGATTTGAGTATCTACTGGAGTTGATGAAGATGAAGCATTGGTAGTCTTTGTTCTCTTCTTAGGAGCCATTGTTTTTGAGGAAAAGATAAAAATTTGAGAAAATTTTAATGGGGGCTAGGGTAAAAACCGAAATTGGGAAAGTAAAAGTGAAGAGGTAGGTGAAAAATTTGAAGAGATGGGTTATAAATTTGAAGTGAAAAATAGGATAGGGTCCGTTTTCAGGAATATGATCGGAATCATCGTCCGGAGATGTATACGATAGACGAGAGTTTTTGGAATTGTAAATATCATTGTTTGAAGACATTTTCAAGTTTTGATTTTAAACTTTTCTTAGAATATGTTTTTAAAACAAAACGTAGAATATATAAGCATTTGTTTGCTAAAAGATGAGTGGATAGGAGCTAGTTTTAATTATAATCAAAGAAGTTTAACAACAAAGCCGTTTGTAAATGGGTGATTATAAATATAGAAAAAATAGCTTTCTGAAAATAGAACAAACTTGAAAGTAGACTAGAACAAGAAACACCCATAGCTCAAGTGGCTATAACACAACATTTAGTAAGCAAGTCAAAGGTCATGAGTTCGAGTCACACCTTGGTCAGAAATAAAATAATTTTTGTTTTTCAATATTTAGCATATTTTTATTTATAAATCTTTTATAGACATTATTCCTAAGTCTCATCTAAGTTTGATAAATATATTTTCATTTAATGGTTTAGTAAAAATGTCAGCAATCTGATTTTCAGTATTAATAAGCTCTAAATTTATCAATCCTTTTTCCAAACAATCACGAAGAAAGTGATGACGAATATCGATGTGTTTTGTTCGTGAGTGGTTGACCGGATTTTTAGAAAGATTTATTGCACTAGTATTATCACAATAAATTATAGATTTTTCAAGATGACAATTAAAATCCTGTAGTGTTTGTTGCATGTATACGACTTGTGCACATGCCAAAGCAGCATATATATATTCTGCTTCACATGTCGATAAAGAAACGCAGTTTTGTTTCTTACTGAACCAAGAGACTAAGGAACGTCCAATGAAATGACACGTTCCGCTCGTACTTTTTCGATCCGTCCGACTTCCTCCAAAATCAGCATCGCTATAGGAGACTAATTCGAAAAGACATTCTTTCGGATAAAATAGCCCGAAATCTTTGGTTTTAGTTAGATAACGAATAATACGTTTAACTGCTCGCATATGTGATTCTTTGGGATTTGCTTGAAATCGAGCACATAAACAAACACTCATCATTATATCGGGTCGACTTGCTGTTAAATATAGTAAAGATCCAATCATACTACGATATAGTTTCTGATCAACACTTTTGCCCTCCTCGTCTCTATCGAGATGAGTAGTTGTGCTCATTGGAGTTGGTTTGGCAGAAGTGTTTTCCAGACCAAATCGTTTAATTAAATTATAACAATATTTTTCTTGATTAATAAAAATTCCATTTTCAACTTGTTTAATTTGTAATCCAAGAAAATATGACAATTCTCCCATATGAGACATTTCAAATTCATTTGTCATTATAGTCGAAAATTCCTGACATAACTTTTCATTTGTCGAGCCAAAAATAATATCATCAACATATATTTGAATTATTAAAATATATTTCTTAGTTTTCTTAATAAAAAGTGTTTGATCGACTTTACCTATTTCAAAACCAGATTCTAATAAATAGCTTTTAAGACGATCATACCAAGCACGTGGTGCTTGTTTTAAACCGTATAGGGCCTTTTTGAGTTTATAAACATGATCTGGATATTTTTCATGATTGAAAAGTGGTGGTTGTTCAACAAAAACATTTTCTTTTATATAACCATTTAATAAAGCACTTTTAACATCCATTTGATAAAGTTTAAAATTATGAAAACACGCGAAAGCCAATAAGATTCGTATTGCTTCAAGTCGGGCGACTGGAGCAAACGTTTCTTCGTAATCAATTCCCTCTTCTTGATTATATCCTTGTGCAACTAATCTAGCTTTATTTCTGGTTATATTTCCTAGTTCATTTGCTTTATTTTTGAAAACCCATTTAGTACCAATGACTAATTGATCACTAGGTCTAGGAACGAGTTCTCAAACTTCGTTTCGTTCGAATTGATTTAGTTCTTCTTGCATGGCAAGAATCCAGTAGTCATAAGTTGATGCTTCTTTTATATTCTTAGGTTCTATATTAGAGAGAAAAGCTACATGTCCAACTTGATTTAATTGATGTTTGGTTTTAACGTTCGTATTAACTTCTCCGATTATATTTTGCACAGGATGATCTCGTAAAATTCTAGGTGGAGATTTTATTATATTAGGAGTAATATTCTTATTTTCAGTAATATCATGATCATTATCGAAATTTTCATTAGTATTACTATTTTCATTCTGAGTAGTTTCACCATCAGAATCAATAGTAATATTTGGATTTATATTTTTAAAATTTTCGTCAAATGAAACATGTAAACTTTCTTCAATAATTTGAGTTCTTTTATTATAAATTCGATAAGCCTTGCTTCGTTCCGAATATCCAACGAATATTCCTTCATCGGATTTTGGATCGAATTTGCCTAGCTGATCTTTAGTATTCAAAATAAAACATTTAAAACCAAAAACTTTAAGATATGAAATATTTGATTTTCTTCCATTTAGAAGTTCATATGGAGTATTCTTAGTTAACGGTCGAATAGAAACACGATTCAACACATAACAAGCAGTAGCTACAGCTTCTGCCCAAAAGTGTTTCGATAAAGTGGTTCCATTTAATAAAGTTCTCGCACATTCTTGTAACGTTCTATTTTTCCTTTCTACAACTCCATTTTGTTGTGGTGTTCTAGGAAACGAAAAATTATGGTTAATAACTTTCTTGTTACAAAATTGTTCAAAAGCTTCATTTTCAAATTCTCCTCCATGATCACTTCTGATATTTTTAATTTTCAAACTTTTAATATTTTGAATTCTTTTAACAAAAACTTTAAAATTATCGAAAGTATCACTTTTATTTTTCAAAAAGAAAATCCAAGTGTATCTAGAAAAATCATCTACGATAACAAACACATATCTATTATGATTAATAGACTGAACTTGAGTTGGACCAAAAAGATCCATGTGTAAAAGTTCAAGTGGTTGTTATGTAGATATTACATTTTTAGATTTAAAAGAAGATTTTGTTAATTGTCCTAATTTACATGCATCACAAAATATATTAGTTTTGAATCTCATGTTAGGTAATCCTTTAACTAATTTATTTTTAGCTAATTTGTTGATGGTATTAAAATTGATATGACAAAATCTTTTGTGCCAAAGACAGGAATCATTTTCTTTAGCTACTAAACACAAATTTGAATCATTATTAACGTTCATATTTAAAATATAAATGTTTTTATCTCTTATTCCTTCAAAAATAGTGTTATGATTTTTATCGAAAATATTACATTTATTTTCTGAAAAATTTATATTAAAACTTTTATCGCATAGCTGACTAATACTTAATAAATTGTGTTTTAAATTTTTAACTAATAAAACATCAGTAATGAGAGGTAAATTAGAGGTACCGTTGCTATTGACATCGCCTTTGCCGATGATATATCCTTTTGAGTTATCTCCAAAGGTGTCTGCTCCTCCATTTGAGTATATAATGTTTGACAGCATTTCTTTGTTTCCAGTCATGTGTTTTGAGCAACCGCTATCTAAAATCCATTTTCCTCTCTTCTTATGAGTTACCTGCAAAAAGTTTATAAAAAGTTGGTACCCATTCTTTTTAGGGTCCTAAGAGTTAGATCTTAGGAAGCCAAACCCATACGGGTTCAGAATTCCCTTTATAAACATAATTTTTGTTATTATGAACAGTTTCCATAAACATTTTGATATGTTTATTCCTTATCAGAATATTATTTGATTTTGGAATCCATATCTTGATGGTATTAATGTGTGAACAAACTGTTTTCTTAATATCCTTTTTAATATTATTATTAATCCTACTTTTAGCAAAATTATTCTGTTTCTTAAATCCTAGTCTAGATTTATTGTTAGTGAATTGAGAATTTTCAAGTATTTTAGAAAGATTCTCTCTTCTTTTATTGAAATTAGATACATTTTTAGAGATATCATCAAATTTTACTTTAAGACTAGATTTTTCTAATTCTAAATCCTTAATTTTAGAGTTTAAACTATTATTTTCAAAAAATAAAACATCATTTTTATTTTTCTGAATTTCTAGTTCTTCAGATATTGAAGTAATTTGAGAAGATAAGTTAGAATTCAATTGTTGAAAAATTTCAAGTTCTTCTTCTAATATTTTCTTCTCATCTTTCAGCATATCTACTTCTAAGATAGTCCTATCTAACTTTCTTTGCAACTCCTTATTTTTCTTTTTAAGTTGCTTTGCTAAGTCTACTAATTCAGAATTAATTTCAATTAAATCTTCAAAAGTAAGATCACTTACATCGTCTGACGAAGCCATGAAGCATACATTTGCTTGTTCATTTTCATTATCACTTTCGCTCTCTGATGAGGATGATGAGTCAGTGTCGTCCCAAGTGACTGAAAAAGCTCTTCGTTTGGTTCTGTCTTTCTTAAAATTGCTCTTTTTACGTTCTGGACAATCCTTCTTCATGTGACCTTTCTTGTGACATTCATAACATTCCATTGCTGAAGATGATGGTTTGCTATTGTTGTTGGAATTATTTTTGTTTCCCCTGAATTTATTTCTTTTGAATTTCAGAAACTTCTTGAAATTTTTAGCAATCATTGCCATATCTTCATTCTCTGAGTCGGAGTCATCTTTTTCTGCTTGAAATGCCACATTCTTCTTTTCTTGTGCTCCATTTCTCTTTGCCTGCAAATTTACTTCGTAGGACATTAAATTGCCTATCAATTCTTCTGGTTTTAATGTTGACAGATCACTTGCTTCTTCAATGGCTAGGACTTTTCTTTCCCATTCGTCCGTTAAAGAATTTAAGATTTATGTGACAATATCAAAATCAGTAAATTTTTGTTCTAATGATAGTAGAGCATGATAAATATCCTGAAATCTATAGTACATATCATTATTAGATTCATTTGGCCTCATTTTGAAATTTTGAAATTGATTTTTCAACATAGAGATTTTGCTTAATTTAACTTTGTTCGTTCCTTCATGTGTTATCTTAAGTGTTCTCCAAATTTCATAACCAGAAGTGCACATGCTAACTCTATTGAATTCATTTCTATCTAATGCACAAAATAAAATATCAATGGCCTTTGCATTTGATCTAGCATCTAGTTTTTGTGTGTTACTCCAAGTTGAGTATTCTCCAGTAGGAGTTGTGTACTCACTTTGTATAACATTCCAGATATCAAATCCACTAGATTGCATATAGATTCTCATTCTAGTTGACCAATAATTATAATTTATACCATTAAAAAGTGGAGGTCGTGAAGTTGATTGACCCTCTGTGAAACTAGTATTAGTGTTAGTGTCAAAATCGTTAGTATGTGTTGTTGCCATATTACTAGAAATAGATATCAAATAACTTTGTGACGGTTATAGGATAACCCGCTCTGATACCAAATGAAAGTGTACGTGCAGTACTAAGGATCGTGTAATATGGTATATAAATGCGGAAACTGATAATAGCAGTAAAATAAAAATCAAAGTAAGCACACCAGGAATTTTTATACTGGTTCGAACTTCCCGTTCTACGTCCAGTCCCAGAATACCTTCTGGATTTAAACTAAACCCCTCACTTAACCCGGAGGAATAAGTATACGACACCTGAGCAGCCGAACAAGAATTTTTCTGCCTCAACAGCCGAAGAGGACTTCAACTTAATACAAATAATTTGTTGACGAATATGTTCTGAATAACACTGATTGTCTTTTGATAGTACAGCTTTCCTATAATCAAATCCTCAAGAGTATATATATGTGTGAAGATTTAGAAGGAAGATAATCACGTAGAATCGAAGTATATGAATTAATTCAAGGATTCTAGTGATATTGAATGAGAATGAATGCTTTTTATTTGCAGAGAATAATAAAGAATAGATTTCAGAATTATAAACAAGAATTGGTTATTGTAGAAGTGAATTGAACATGTTTATATAGTTGTAGAATAGTTACAATCTTTCATGAAGAGTTTCAATCAAAAGTTGTGTCTGTATCTCTTGGATTGAAGGAGATTCCTCTTCACGAACGATCGCAACTCTTCAGAAAACTAGCCGTTATTCTCGGGTCGGTTGACCGAGAAAACTTGTCGGTCAGCTGAGTTTCAAAAACGTACACAGAACAATGCATATCTGTGCACTGACACAGAGTCGGTCGACCGAAGTTCCTGGTCGGTCGGTCGACCTGCTGTCAATTGCACAGTGCACACTTTTTCATGTATAAATTAATGTATAATAATTTGTGTGTGTGTGACTACTTGAGGAATGATTTTAACAATATTCTAAGACTCAATACAATAAAATATTCATACTAATCTCTGGATTGTAGTCTTGTCTCCTTTGTAGTGCACAATATACGCTTATTCTCTTTTTGTCGCTTTCGTATAGTATTCTCGTCGTATGATCTCTGAAGCTTGTGTCATGAATCAAAAACTCATGAATCAACAAAAACTACATTCTCAAGCCAAACACTATCTTATTTGTTGCTCTTTCCTATAATTTTCAGTTTTATAAACCTATCATTTTCTCATCAAATGTTAATTCTGCATCGGATGATCATTCCGGACTATTTTAGCAACAACCACTTACAGTGACACTCTTTTTTTTTAAACTATGCAGTTTTATTCTACATTATTCTCATACATTAAACTTGATACCATGTTTACAAAACAATATTTTTCATGTTTCTATTGGTACTCATGGACTTGCTGCAGATACACATGGTCTGAATATGATATCACTGAAACATGTATATTATTTTTTCTAAATAGTACACTGGCTATAATCTTTATCTACTTCATTATTTCATGTTATATCTTTTATGTATTAAGACAAACAAACTTGATATACAGGTTGTTGATTGAGTTCAAAAGGCATGAACTTCTCATGGTATGTATTGTGTTTTTCATCAAACATGGCATAGGGATAAGTTTGAACTGTAATAACAGGTTTTTTTGATACTCCATTATCAGCATGATTTATCATATTTGGTTGTAATTCTGTGCGTGCCTATTATCATTAACTGACTTACAACTAAACACTCTCCAACGCAACAAAACAAACATTATATTGTTGTTCTTCAGTCTTCTCCAAAGTAGAATATAGTGCATCTAAACTTTGTTCTCGAATTCTAAAGAGAACAGTTTGGAGTGGGCATAAGCTACATCTAGGAAGGCATGTGTGGTGGAGTACTTCTCTTGGTGACACTAAATGGTTCATGAACATGTTTATTGCTTTAGGTTTACATGACTTTTAGTTCCAATCTAATTACTCAAATGTTGTTTATTACAATTACTTAGTGTCGCTGTAGTGTAAACCTATTTGAATATGTACATTTATTCATTGATAACTCATGTTTGCTCTTGAACATCACATTTATACCTATGCCTTAATTTGGCTTTGTGTCAATATTGAATCAATAACTACCCATACATACTACAATAAAAGCTCACACTGTGATGAGTATGATAAATTGACTTATCTGATTTGTTGAAATTGGTGTTAATCAAAATGTAGATCCATTTACAATAAATGTTTGAAAATAATGGGAATCGCAAATCAACATTTAGAAAAAATATTATTCAAATGGAAAATTATTATTTCTTGAAACTTTCATAATTGTATGTCAAAAACTCATGCTTTACATAATTATCATCACAATATTATTTCTCCAAGAATTCAAAAGAAAATTTAATGATAATTACAATGAATTATATTTCCAATAAATTATATCTAGTAGCTACTTGCCAAGTTGATATTACTGGTTAGTCACACAATCAATCACTCATACTGACCATCGCCTCCAAATTTTGCGACCGAGAACTTTACATGCAGGTGGAGAGAATATCACATTGGTCCGGTTTATTTTGGAGTTTCTAGGAATCCAAGTCCATGTCTCCCCACTTCCGGTTATGTTCCCCTTCATTATAGTTTTTTTATTCACAGTTCAACGACCAAAATTTATAGGAATGAGTATTCTTTCTTTCTAATATTTAACACCATTTTAATTGCAGGCACCGCAGGAGCTACACATTGTGCTGCAATGCTCTCAGAATGAAAAAAGATATATACAACGAGTGATGGAGAGAACAGCTCCAAAAGGGTATGCTACACACACCAATTTATTTCACTTTGCAGTGCCATACATTTACCGAAATTACAATACGACCTTCAAATATTATCTCCTAGGATTGGAAATACTCATACACAAATGAAAATGGAATAGAAAATATAAAATTGGAAAACTACATACTTTACCACAACGAACGTCTATGCAACCGCGTCAACTAGGTAAAGAAATTCACTAAGTAATACAAAGCTTTGAAGTTATATGAACTAAAATGGCATATCCATCGATCTAAAAAGGTAACCATTCGCATTAACGATTCCATCGAAGGTGTATGCATTACCAGCAAAGATTTACTCAATGTGCTGAGCTCGCATAGGTTCAACAACGAGCCATTCTCTGACGATCCATATCTGCAGCCATTAAGTGCAAATCATATGTACTTTCAACACTATATTTTACCATTAAAAAATTACATGAGCTAAAGACTAATATGCAGTTCTATTTTTCCTTCACTCAATTCATCTTATGCACTACAATTTATTGCATTACAGTTCAAAGCGATGAAATCTCCCTACATCGGCCTACGTTGTACTTATCTCCTTTAAAAGGAAGCTTTGTTGTTTTACGTATATCTGAGATATAACCTACATTATATGGTTGTATTAGCATGATAGGTTTTTCAAATTTAGTTAATATTGATTGGAAATTGAAAAGTTAATACCAAGTTTCAAATAAATTAATGGTTTGAATAATTATACTTAACCATATTTGACAAAACTCGAGAACAATGGACATCTGGCTAACTATATTATCTATTTGTCACTAATTCGAATGTTTGATTGTATAGATATGTATATATATATTTAATAGGTTTTATTTAATTTTCACCATGACATTAAATGACATTAAAGTGGTAAAATATGTTGAAACGCTGAAATTGTTACTGTTATTGATGATTGTATTATGGGATAGGTTTGTTATGTGATACCACGAATTTCTACTAACGTAATGGTTCTCTGTTCTAATTCACCTGAATAGTAGCAAGTTATCCAATTATGTTAATGTGTATGGGCTTATTACTATAATTTGCTGCTCCAAGCTCATAATTCACCATATTCTTCAAATATCCATAGAATGATACAATAGCTACATACAATTATTCTATACTCTTTCCTTTGTTTATGCCATGAAACATTTTTAGGCATATTCATACATAAAACGTGGAAATATATGTTGTTTTTCAGGTTGTTTTATTTTATTAATTTCTTTTTTTCAGGACTTAAACATAACCAGCAGTTGGCTTTTACATGAAGGCAGTGAAGAAGAATGACACTTGAATCAACCGATGCATGGTGGCTGAAGTATTTTATCAACATTACATCATTTGAACTCAATTGTTTAGTTATTACACAGTTAGACTTTCTTGCCTCTTATTGCATGCTTTCATAAATGAGAAATTGAAGTTGTTTCTGATCTTATGTGATATTGCTTACAAAATAATTTGTAAATGATATCATCTTTATACAATAACAACTTCAACTTTATTTGCCAATATAATTATGTTACTAGCTGAGTCAACATTATTTTCATCCATACTTGGCCCAAATTGCTTCAACTTTCACAACATTCAACTTTGCTACAGGCTGTGCAATTTTGAACATCTAACATACTATTACATAAGTTGCAATTAACATCAAAAGAAATTGCATTTTTTATTTAACCACATTACGTCTAAGGTTATATAATGGGACTTATTTATGAGATAGTAATGTGGTTTTAAGTAAAAACAGATTATTTCAGGGTTAAGTATCTTAATTTTATACAATATTTCCACTCCAACCTTACAGCGACAATTCCGTGTGCGTAGCACGGGTTCACACTAGTATGCAAAGGATATTGATATTGCCCCTTTTGTTTTTGGACAGTAAAGTTCAAATTCTACAAGCACTTCGCATAAAATTAAATTGCCACGCGAGGTACTCATCATATTAATAAGACATATTTTTTTTAATCTTGTTTGGCCTTAGTTAATACATCAAAACTTTAAACACTTTCTGTAACGATCTGAATGACGTTTGATTTGGAATATTTAAATGGTTTTAAATATCGGATTTGAATTATAGACTGATTTTAAATGTTTGAAAGTTGATATTTTACTTGAATTTCGAATATAGCGATTTATTGGATAATTTAATTATTGAATATTGGGTAAATTATTGTATCTTGAGTTTTAAGCTCGATAAAAATAATTTAAAGGCTTGTAAAATTTATAGTAATAATAAGGAAGGTAATAAAAGTTTTTAAATTGAATTTAAAAGTGATCTGTTCAATTTTAAAAATAGTTTGTTCAAATTGACGTTTAAAAATAGCGATCCGGGGCACAATCTCGGATTTCGACGAAACTAGTTCCATTGGATTCGTAATATTGTATTATTATCGGATTTCAAATTTCGTAGCTTTTGAAGTTATCGTTTAGCCGTACGAGATATAAACGCGTTGAGATTTATATCGAAAATTCGATATAAATAATTGGGTCCAAAAAGCTATCTTCTCCATACAATTGAATTGGGACTCGAAACCTTTTCCAATGCATTCGAAATAGGGGTATAACATTATTAACGTCTAGCGGCATGCCTCGATAGGAATTATAGATTTTTAGTTACCTAATACAAGATATTTTGATTTATATATATATATATAGTCAAAAATCAATGTCGTAGCAGCCTTCTGCAAGTTAAAACCTATACATTACCCAAAATCACACGCCATCTACATATGTCCCTTCTTTTAAATCAGCCTCTTTCCCTCATTCGATTCACGGAAGAGAAAAAAAAATCACTCTGTTCTAAATCGAAAATAGAAATAGGGGAGCGAAGCGCTGTTCACTTTCGAAACGAGGCAATGGATGCTCGAAACAGAGTAGGGTTAATTTGCGATCATGAGGAGGGGCGATCGCGTTCGATCGAGCAATTCCTGGAAGCGACGAAGTCGCGGTAGGATCCAGGGCTCGCGATTGATTAGGGGAGTCGATGTTGGGGGTGATCAAGCTTGCTTGAAGATTCTGGCGATCGATGGGAAAAGCTCACGACCTGGAAGGTGAAGTCGCGCACGCAAGGGAGAGCAGTTGGATTGGTTTTCGCGGGTTTGGAAATTATGGCAGGTGGTCGCGAGTTTCGAGGCAGTGGAGGAGTATACAGATGAGGGTTTCTTTGGTAGGTTTGAGTATAATGCTATAAATGGGTGGATTTACTCCTGATCGAGTTAATGGATACTGCAAATGGGAGATGCCAAACAATCCAGATCAGGTTATGGTTCAATGTGACGAATGCAAGGACTGGTTTCATCCAAGTGTTTTGGCATGAGTATTGAAGCAGCTAAGAGAACTTGACAATTTCATGGGTCCAGATTGTTTCGAAAGGTGAAACAAGAAGCTCTATGTCCGACAATCCTTCTCCATCGGTGCCAAAGGTTGAGGGTGGTTCGAGCTGGGAAATATATGCATTAGAAAGGGTTTGGAATTTTTCGGGGCATATGGGATTTTGGAAAAATTTGAAATCTGGATATTGGCAGATTAAAAAAAAGCAAGGTGAGTAAATCTCGCTCTCTTTGGATTGCTAGAATTTATTTCAAATAGTTAAAATGAATTATTGATTGCTGGTTGGATTCATAAATTATTATCTGGTTGGTATTATGTGTATATATATATATATGTAGTGTATATATTAGTATTTGGAGTGATATTCCCGCACATTATAGCGGATGAGACCCTATGCGCCCCACATAATAGCGGATGACCCCAAATACCGCGATATCCCCCTCGAAGTGGGATTGGTATTTATTTTATGTGTATTAACATCTGTGGATGCAGGAAAACAGGTTGGAGGGATCCAACTGGATTCCTCAAATTTTTATTTTTTTTATTTTTTCATATATAGTGATATATGATTTGTGTAGAATAATCTATTATAGATTATTGTAGTGATTGAATTATTGGATGCTATTATAGCACTAGCCTGGATTTTGATAATTTAAAAACTATAAAAAAAATTAAATTTAAGGAATTAAATGGAATTTGATAATAAAATATACATATTGGAAATTGGAGTTATTTAGAGAAACTGAATTATAAAATAAAATCATATTTGAGTTTGGTTATACTTAACCATTGTGAATTAGAAAATATAGATTTTTAAAAGAAATTATATAAAGGAATTTATAAGTGATATTCTGGAAATATAAAAAGGAGTTGATATCAATATTGAAAAATAGATTGGAAGTATTAGTGGAATTTATAAGAAATAAATTTATATAATGGATTTTTATAAATAAGATTTGTTTTTTTATAAACAAGTAAAACCAAAGGGGTTATAGAATTGATAACAATATTTATAAATAAAGGAATTCGATATCAGATGATAATTGGGAATATAAATTCAAAGGGTGAATTTATATTAGAATATGAAAACAGGTTTGGAAAAAAAATAGCAGATTCTTTTTTTGAAATGGGAATGGTTAGGAAATCGACAATGAATCGATATGTTGTGAAATTGAGAGGAAGCTATAAAGTAAATTGGTTATTTAAATTTTAGAAGTATATTTTAAATTTTAAAAGTATATTTTAAATTTTAAAAAGTGAATTTGTTTTAAGAGGAAAATTTTATTATTTTAATACTATGGGATTTTAAACTAGTTGAGATTGAAATACTTGTAAGTCGACCTTTAAATATGAAGTATTTATTTTTAGTAAATTCTAACCTTTGAAATCAGCTTTGAAAATTTATTAATTTAACTAAAAATGAGTTACTGATGTTTATAAAATTGTTTCGATATTTTAAATAATTATTCGAACATGTGTTAAAATTAAATTATTTTTCTTTAAAATATTTATTTTATATATATATATATTAGAGTTTGAAGTGATTGAAATGTTTATTTTATAAACTCTCTCAAGATTCGGAAAAGGGGTTTATAAAGAATATGTTTGAGGAGAGGAAATTTAAATTGGAATTCCGGAGATTTTTAGAATAAGTCACGGGATAATTCTCTGAAAACGTTAATATTGAAAGGATTTGGAAAATAAGACTGGTAATATTTTCCTAAGTATAGAAAATAGAAATTTGGAAATATTTCTAAGTGTTGAAATGTTGGGAGGATCCTGTTACGGATTTGAGTATTTGAAAATTTGTTTTCAAATGTTGAGAGGAATTTATATATCTTTTAAAGATATTTTTGAAATAAATTTTGGAAAATTTATAATAAGGCCTGATGATTGTTTATGGATGTGTGTTGATAGTTAAATAACCGACTATCAATATTGGCCAATTTCGTTAAACGTTTCGAAGAGACCGGGATCAGATTTAATTATCTAAAAACCACTTCGATCCGGTTTGAACATGACGAATGAATACCGTGAAGATGATGAAGACGATGATTCGGTTTGTCCAGACCCAGGACAACTTGTATGGACGAATGCTATCAGAACATCGTCATTGGAGGACGATGAGCATTTTAAGTGAATGTGTTCTTTAAAAGGTAATCGTAGCATCAAGCCTCATCAACCGGGAATGACTAAAACATGGGAGATGCAGCAAGGCTAAGTGGGCCGCACCCAAGTAGGGTAAGGTTACCCCTATCTAGAGTCCCTTTTATTTCGGCTGTGTGGCGGTTGCTGATCCCAACCGCGGGGTAATCTTATTCGGGCAATCCAGTTTAAAGGGTAGTATGGTCTTGTGTAGCAGAGAATCCCGGAGTGGTCCTCGGTACATTGTTCTAGAGGTGTACTATAACGGGCGGTTCCCCAGTAGCCCGGTCTTTCGATGGAATCCATTCTCCAATAAGCGCCGTACGGTTTTGATTGTTCCCAACTATGTTGGAACGTGAGATGCAAGCATTTGAGCTTTATTCTATTTACTTTCTATAGACACTATTATAATATCAGACAGATTTGATAAAAATGTTTTGGTTTTCGTAAGGTAAAAACCCATCGTGTTTATTTTTCACGTGGTTTTACGAGATACCTTTGTTTTCAAAGGATTTTTGAAAAGTTAATAATTCCATTTGAGTGTGCTTCTCACGCTGGTTTTCCAGACCGACTCGGGTGTTATTTTATTATAATGCTCAGGTCAGATCGAGCATTAGAGATTCAGGACAGGATGCTATGGAGCTCTGGGAACGAGCTGGATGGCAAGGCGTACTTCCGTACTTGATTATTATTCCACTGTGTAAGGACAAGCTATTAAACTGTCCAGATTTGATGTATTGGATTGTTGTACTCTGATAATGGTATGTATATTAACAGTACAGATATTGTATTTAAAATCTGTTGTTATATATTATATTTTGTTCTGCTGCAATTGTGAGATTCTGTGTTGTGCTGTTTTTCTTTTCTTCTACCTTCTTCTTCTTTACCCTAATCATTCGCTCTTTCGTACATTTTGCGTTGAACGAGGAAGAATTATTATCAACTCAAGGGGTATGGAACTGCGGCTCGCTACACTTTCATTTACTCTCATTTTCTCCTTCATTGTTGAGAAAGAAATAATGATAAGAATAAAAAATTCATTTCGATCTTCACAATTAGATCCAAATGTTATGAGAAGGTGATGGAAAGATAATTTCTTAACCCAATTTATTACGCGTTTTTTAATACTGGTAAAAATTAGGGTTTAAAATTACTGTGTTGCACGCTTTTTTTTAGTAACCTTATCACTTTCACATTTGCAATTCATCTCTGGAGGTGAGTTTGAATTCTCCATTATTTGATTAATGATTTTGGATTAAACATTAATGGTGGTTAAGGTAGAATTATGATAAATAAAAGGAAGGACAATTATGTCAATTTGATTATAATTTTACGATGGGACTAGTTTGATTAGTACCCCTCATAATAATAAAAAATAGAAATAAAATGGGCCTCTCATATCCAAAACAGAAGTGTTAGTAACAATGCCCTACATTATGGATGTATAATGCTATGGTTTGGGCCAGGGGCACAGCGTTAACCCCCAAATAGATATATTTTTTCCAAACTGCGCGGTCGGTGGACATATTATTTGGTCGTGGTGTCCCTAGCAAGTGGCATGGTGTTTTTAGCATTATGCTAAAAGAAGGGGAATATAAGATACTGATGAGAGCTTGGCAAGGGTGAGTTGGCAAATGGGGGTTGGTTACTCAAATCAACTGCGTTGCTTCGGTGATATGGGGAACTAAATCATCTTCAACCGTTTAAACCATTACCATTCAAAAGATTAATGGAAGGTGATTTTTCCAATAGTTACGCATTTATTTAATAGACACTTGACTTCTTGTTAAATATATGTTTAAACTTTGGATGTCTTTTAAATAAGCACTTAAGCTTTTGTGCCTACAAAAAGTTCCCACGCCTCGTTTTCACTCTTACTTTATTAGATTTTTTCTATTCTGTTTCCAAATAATGACAAAATACCATCGCATACTATCATAATATATAGATGAAATGTTTGGAGGCAGATGTAGGAGAAAGCTAAGATGATTCACGTAGGTCCTAACCCCGATACAATGACTTACGAAGTGTACTTGAGCTTCTAGCTGGATACGCTCATCGCGTATGGAAGAACCGCATTAAATTCCATAGAGGTATATTTATCTATCATCTTCTACTCTTTACTTATAATCGTAATGTAAACATGACTATAAAATGTTAAAAATTAAATAGTTGCTAGTGTTTAATGTCATGTTAATTGAATATTGATTATGTATCGTTATTTAAAGCAAGCATGTCAGCTGTAAGGGTAGTTGGTCGACAGGTTTATGACACACTCCCTCTGCTCTAATAGGCAGGCTACATGCCCATTTTCCTATTTCTTACATATTAGGCATGTTCAATCTTTTGATCGTCCGCTCATATTAAGCCTAATTGAGAGGTGGTGGCATACCCCATACACATTCCATTTTCCCGATTTCAAGTCTGGCATTACTCTAGTTGATTTTTACATGATGACTAGTATAAAGATTGGGGGACTCGGTAGGTTAACTTTTCCATTTGATGACGAGTACTAGAGTCCTGCGCTCTATATTATTTATCTACCACAGTTTGATGATGGAGCTAGTTGTGGTGTTGTTCCTTTGACATATCTGCACCAGTACGTTACAAAGTATAGGGACAACAATGATATGGGTGATGTAATGTAGAGGGCATTTCTTTTATATTTGTTTGGTTCGATATTCTTTTTCGAACCAAAAGGGAACATATGGTTAGGCTATCTTTCAACGATAGTTGATCTAAACCAGCTTCGCATCATAAATTGGGGAAGATCCATATTTGGATATTTGTACACATCACTAGACATTTTTGCTTTAGGGGCGGTGGAGTAGATGTTTGCATTTTGGTATGTTTTGTTATGCTAGTACTATGAGTACGTGGCAAGCAAGCATCCCTACATAGTTGGGATAACCAAACAATTAACAGAGCCATATTTTTCCCACATGAAACAATGGGAATGTATATAGTATGTGTTGGAACCGGGCCAGCCCGTAACAGAATAAATGGGTAAATTTCATATAAAAAATTCATTATTGGATCCTTAATGAGCCTATGTAGTTTAATTCATTTAGAGCTTTTCTAAATTTTCTATTAAATAAAATCAATATTTCATTTGAATATATAAACAAAGTTTTATTTTATATAATTTATATTATAATACACACACACACACACGAGTACATATGCACGTCGAGGTGGGCCTGCGTTTAATCACAACGGGCATGCATGTTTAGTTGTACATGTGAAAGTAGATTTGATAGTAGCATCCCCATATTTGAACTCCGCCTAAGCAGAAGCCGCTATTTTTTTGTTCGGACTGCAATAACTTCTTCATACTAATTCGAAATCTGGCGAGACTTCGACCGATTAACTCCCACCTAAAATACGGACAATATGGAACACTTTGATACTTCATCTTGTGAACGCACACTATAGTTCTCCATGGGGATCGACAGTTGTACTTAGAAAAAAACAGGCTACCACATCCCCATATTTGAACTCCGCCTAGTGCAGAAGCCGCTATTTTTTTTTGTTCAAACTGCAATAACTTTTTCATACTAATTCGGAATCCGGCGAGACTTCGACCGATTAACTCCCACCTAAAATACGGACAATATGGAACACTCTAATACTTCATCTTGTGGACGCACACTGTAGTTCTCCACATGGACTGACAGTTGTACTTAGAAAATAACAGGCCATAACATCCCCATATTTGAACTCCGCCTAGTGCAAAAGCCACTATTTTTTTGTTCAGACTGCAATAACTTCTTCAACTAATTCGGAATCCGACGAGACTTCGACCGATTAACTCCCACCTAAAATACGGACAATATGGAACGCTCGGATACTTCATCTAGTGGACGCATATTGTAGTTCTCCATGGGGACCGACAGTTGTACTTAGAAAATAATAGGCCACCACATCCCCATATTTGAACTCCGCCTAGTGCAAAAGCCGCTATTTTTTTGTTCAGACTGCAATAACTTCTTCATACTAATTCAGAATCCGACGAGACTTCGACCGATTAACTCCCACCTAAAATACGGACAATATGGAACACTCGGATACTTCATCTAGTGGACGCATACTGTAGTTCTCCATGGGGTCCGACAGTTGTACTTAGAAAATAACAGGCTACCACATCCCCATATTTGAACTCCGCCTAGTGCAGAAGCCGCTATTTTTTTGTTCAGACTACAATAACTTCTTCATACTAATTCGGAATCCGGCGAGATTTCGACCGATTAACTCCCACCTAAAATACGGACAATATGGAACACTCGGATACTTCATCTTGTGGACGCACACTATAGTTCTCCATGGGGACTGACAGTTGTACTTAGAAAATAACAGGCTACCACATCCCCATATTTGAACTCCGCCTAGTGCAAAAGCGGCTATTTTTTATTTAGACTGCAATAACTTCTTCATACTAACTCGGAATCATGCAAAACTTCGCCCAATGAAATCCCACCTAAATTACGGACAATATGGTACACTCGGATACTTCATCTTGTGAACGCACACTGTAGTTCTCCATGGTGACTAACAGTTGTACTTAGAAAATAACATGCTATATCCCCATAATTGAATACTATTTCTCTATGAGATGCAAAAGGGTATATTTGGAATTTTAAAAAGACACCGAGTAAATCTATTCAATGAATTCTCTTTATTAATAGTAAAGATAAAGATGTGTGTATCATATACAAGCAACATAATTATGTGTACATAGTTTGACATGCCTTTGTATAGATGGGATTTACACCGCAACAGATATGTTAGCCCCTCTTATATTTGATTCGCTATCTAAATGTGTATGTGTGTGTATGCATCAAAATATTATATATAAATAAATATATAATATAAATACACACACACACACATATATATTAAATGTTAATTATGAACAATTCATATATAAAACATTTATAAAATTTTCATTTATATATATGTATGTAAATATATATAAAAAATTATTAAATTAATTAAATACTAGTTTGTAAAATAATTTAAACATATATGTATGTATGTATATGTATATAATATATAATATGAAAGCCGAAAATAATCTATTAATATAATATTTTATCTTATTTTAAATTAATTTATACAATATATAAATATGTATAAGTAGATATATATTAGTATAATAAATAATAATATTAATTTTTTAAAATTATGTTTCTATAAAAAAATTTCTCTCGGCTAAACATATATATAATTTTATTTATTTATTTCTTTTTGGTTTTGAATTTTAATACATTTTAAAATTAAAATACCGTGTAAACTTAAATTAAAAAATATAAAAATATTATTTTTGAAAGTTTTTTGTATAATATATGTTATGTAATATTTTATGCAAAAATTATTATTTGTAATATATATACACAAGTATATTAAAATTACATAAATAATTTTAGGTTAAATAAATAATTAAATATATTTATTCAAAATAAAAAATTACTACCGAATTCATATTATACATGAATACATTTTTTTTCTAAATTTAAAACATATGATATACAACATTAGTCTATTAAATATGGATTCTGATTAATTAAATCATTTAATAATATTATTTATATACAATTTTTTTTTAAAATTTGCAGGCTGTGAGCATCTAATAAATAAGCATATAAAATAATTTGTATATAGACATAATAATGTACATGACCAACCAATTTGTGACTGGATACCAAAGTACTTGCATACACATTGAAACGTTGGATAGATCCCCTTAAATCCGTTTATAAATCAAAAGTTGTTAGCTCCCGAACTGCCTTACCATCGATGATCGAATCGAAGAATTTTGATGTAATTTTTTACTTGGATTTTTAGGACTTAGAGGAGGAGGTTGCTTAACATAATTCAATTCTCAATATAAAACATATTAGAGTTCTTTTCCCAAACAATTTATGTATCAATGTCATAATTATCTTAGCATGACTATGGTTTTATTTAATTCATTAATATTTCTTCACCTTTGTATACTCTATAATTACTTTTGAATCTATTTATGTTTTGCAGTGGTTGTTTTTTGCTTGGTGCATTTAGGTTTTGGAATTTTATGAAAAATATTTAAAAGCCGCCATAAACCTTGGCTTACTGGATCGACTAGCTCGAATTAAAGGTTAAATCTTTATTTTATTACCTATTTTACTTCTAATTCAAGTCTGAATTTGTTGTTGTCCTAAATGAATGACTTAAGTCTCTGATCCAAAATTTCTGACCAAATTCTATTTTTCTCTTATTTTGATTTTGATTAGTATGCTTTTTAATATGGTTTTCTTAATTTATTTTGTAGGAGTTTATTGGATTTATTTTGCATTTTGTTCCTTACATTTTGTATCAAAATCCATTTTTATTTGATTTTTGTTTTTGTTGAAAATTATGACTTTCGTCTTTCATTTAATTTATGAAGAATTATTATGTTTATTAACATATAGATACCAATAGACCTTAAGTTGTTCTATATAATTAGATAGAGGTCAAGTTGGTCTTTTTTCCATTCTCAAACATAAGTATATAAGAAAAATCAAACCGTGAGAAAAAATTATACCTAAAGTAAAAGAAAATATAAAAAATAATTTGTCAAAAAATAGTCTAGGGAAAAAATATAAATGCTCAAGCAGCATTTTTAAATATCTTCAATAGGAAAATTTAAAACTTTATACAAGTTTAGTTTTAACTATGTATATTGCAAAATTAATTTAAACAAAAATTCTTTTTGTAGTCGTGCTCACTTGAACTTACCTTTTTTAAATTTTGGTATTATCCTTTTTAACCAATCTGCATTTTATATATATTTCTACCGTGTTATTTAATATACTATGAAATGTTCAAAAAAACTCACATTCATGGTTTCCACTAAATTCTTAGTGATATTACAAAATGATGAGGAAATTATCTATGATTTTTTATGAAGTTTTTTAATCTTATAATGTTTTTAATTTTTATGGAAGTTGAAATGTTCATTCATATCTATACATTAAAGAGATGATTATTTATAATGTTTATAACTGAACTATTTTAAAATAAGTCGGATAATATCAAATATTATTACCATTCAATTGTTAAAACAAATTAATTTATTTTGATTTTGACTAGATTGAATTCAAAGTGATTAAAAAATCAATTACAATAAATTCTATTCTATTTATAATTCCATTATGTAAGGAAATTAGTTACATATTAATTTCTTTAATAATAATATATTATATATAGAATTAAACTATAGTCATCTAATTCCTTATAATTATTTCCACAAGTAATTCCTTAAAATGGGTATTTTCATGTGTATTTGTTTACAAGTAAATTTTTATGCTGATACATTATTTCACTTTGAATTATGCTAATATTTGTATTATTTCAGTTATTAGGTCTACACGTGTGTTTGAAGTAAAGGAAAAAAATATTCAGTTATTCCAAAAATTAATGACTTCGGTCTCTAATCCAAATTTCTCATTAAATTCTATTTTTCTCTTATTTTTGTTTTAATTGTATGCTTTTTAATATGGTTTTCTTCTTTATTTATTTTGTAGGAGTTTATTGGATTATTAGTGCATAAATATCCTAGAATATTCAGTTGTTTTGAAAAATTAAAGCACAACTATTTTTTGTTTCCTACATTTTGTATCAAAATCTATTTTCATTTAAAAAATTTTTATTGAAGATTACGACTTTGATCTTTCATTCATTTTGCGAAGAATTATTGTGTTTATTAACATATAGATACTGATAGACCTTAAGTTGTTCTATATAATTAAATAGAGATAAAGATGGTCTTTTTTCTCATTCTCAAATATAAGTATATAAGAAAAATCAAGTTGCAAGAAAAATTTTATACCTAAAATAAAAGAAAACATAAAAATAATTTATCATAAAATAAGCACCATTGTTTCAGTGGTTAAGTGATTCGGCTTTGGTGCGAGAGGTCACAAGTTTGAAACTTGTGTAGCGTGATTCGAATGTTTATTGACATGTGATATGTTGTCCCAGTGACATGTTGTATATAAAGTACCATTTCCAAAAAAAATTATCATAAAATAGTCTAGGGAAAATGTATAAATGCATTAGCAGCATTTTTAAGTATATTCAATAAGCAAATTTAAAATTTTGTACAGGTTTAGTTTTAACTATTTATATTCCAAACTTACTTTTTATAAAATTCCTTTTATAGTCTTAGCCACTTGAACTTATTTTCTCATAATTATCTAAACATGCTTCACCTTTATATACTCCATAATTGCTTTTAAATATCATAATTATCTTAACATGACTATAGTTTGATTGAATTCATTAATAGATCTTTACCTTTATATACTTCATAATTACTTTTGGTCATATTCATGTTTTACAGTGGTTGTTTTTCTGCTTGGTGCATTTAGGCTCTGGAATTTTATGAAAAATATATCTAAAACCTGCCATAAAACTTGGCTTACTGGATCGACTAGCTTGAAGTAAAGGTTAGATCTTTATTTTCATTATCAATTTTTCCTATAATTCGAGTTTGAATTTATTGTTGTCCTAAAGTAATGACTTCAGTCTCTGATCCAAATTTTCCGACCAAATTCCGTTTTCCTCTTATTTTTGTTTGATTAGTATGCTTTTTAATATGGTTTTCCTCATCTGTTTTGTATGATTTTATTGGATTTATCAATGCATAAACATCATAGAATATTCAGTTATTTTGAAAAATCGTTATAGATAAAGTAGAACTATTTTTTATTCTTTACATTTTGTAACAAAATCCATTTTAATTTAATTTTTTTTTGTTGAAGATTGTTACTTTGGTTTTTTATTTATTTTGCAAAGAATTATTGTGTTTATTAACATATATATTAATACATCTTAAGTTGTTCTATATACTTAAATAGAGAGAAAGTGGGTTTTTTTTTCATTCTCAAACATAAGTATATAAGAGAAATCAAGGTCCAAGAAATTTTTTATAACTAAAGTAAAAGAAAACATAAATTTTTTTTGCATAAAATAGTAAGTGAAAAGATATAAAGGCATAATCATCATTTTTACATATCTTCAATAGGCAACTTTATAATTTTGTACAAGTTTAGTTTTAACTTATTGTTTATTTTAAATTCGTTCTGTAGTCTTAGTCGCTTGAACTTGCTTTTTGTAAATTTTGGTATTATCATTCTTAATCAATTTGCATTTTATATATTTTTAACTATGTTGTTTAATATACTGTGAAATGTTCATAAAAACTCACATTTATGGTTTCCATCAAATTCTTGGTGATATTACAAAATTACGAGGAAATTATCTATGATTTTTTATGAAGCTTTTTGTATCCTATAATGTTTTTAATTTGTATGGAAATGGAAACGTTCATTCATAACTATACGTCGAAGATGTAATTATTTATTATATTTATAAACGAACTATTTTATAGTGGGTCAGATAACATCAAATATTATTACCATTCAATTGTTAAAACAAATTAATTTCTTTTGATTTTGATCCGATTGAATCCAAAGTAATTAAAAAATCAATTCTAATAAATTCTAATTTATTTGTAATTCAATTTAGTGAGAAAATTAGTTACATATTAATTCTCTTCAATACTAATATATTATAGAATTAAAATATAATCATCTAATTCCTTATAATTATTTTCGTAGGTAATTCCTTAAAATTGGTATTTTCATGTGCATTTACAAGTAAATTTTTACGGTGACACATAATTTCGTTTTGAATTATGTTAATTTTTTTATTGTTTCAGTTATTACGTCTACATGTATGTTTGAAGTAAAGGGAAAACTATTAGGTTGTCCAAAAATAAGCCAACTCAAGGTTTTTGTTCTACGTGCATTTACTATGTTACGTTATGCTATATGTATTAGAAAATATTATATTTTAAACTATAATAATATTTTCTAGTTCTGTTTGCATTAAATAATGACAAAATTATGATCAACTCTTTATTTCATATGTTTCTTCTTGCAACATTCTTATTTTCATCTAAAACACCATGTATAGTCATAATTCTTTTATCATATTAGCTTTTTATTTATGCTTAATTACATATTTTCAAAATGTATCTTTATTAAATCATGTTCTGTTATTCATATTCATATTATTTGCATATTTTCTAACAAACCAGGATTATGTTCATGCGGTTGGAATCATCATAGTTGGAAGATACAATAGTTCGTAAGTCGATTTTCTTTCTGAAGCTAATTATACTGAAATGATTTATCAATGAATGATACATTAGCCATAAAAGTTAGTAGGTCAAGTTGTGAAATTACTAATTCTCATTTATTCTTTCAGTTTTAAAAAATTAATGTTAGGTTTAGTTTTTGTTGCGCTTTTTGTTTTGAAACTTAAATGCTTAGCTTAGAAAAATAGACCGTTTTTATAAATTCACTAAAGTGTATGTGTAATTTAATTGATTTGAAAATCTAACGACATGTTTATTATTTAGTTGTTAATATTTAAAATGAATATGCTTATTTATTTTATTCTTTAGTGTTTGTAATTTAATTGTAATTGAATGAATATTCCCATTAGTGATAATTAATTCATTTAATTAGCATTAGAGAGAATTAATTTTAGAATTAATGTGTAATTAATCATCTAATTAAATTTTTTTTTTGGCAAGGCCGACGGGGTTGAATGGACCCCTACCATTTTATTGCTGCACCAAAGAGGGCAAAAGAGAACATGCCAACAGACTGGCATGTAAGAGAACTAGGAAAACAAAGTGCAACGATCACAGGGAGCACGAAGAAAACAAAAACACAGAACAAAGAAAACAGAAAAGAGCTCCAAACTAATGGAAGATGCCTGGGTCAAAGGCAAAGTTAGCTAGATACAGGTCTAGCTTTATTTCCTGCTTCATATGATTGACGAATTGGTCATCCGTCATTCTTTTATCAGGTTGGAAGATACGACGATTCCTTTCTTTCCAGACCACTGTCATGAATCTCTTGACAATGAACCTGAATAGCCTGTTTCGCTAGTTTTTCCCCTGGTATTGTCGAATATGTACTTCCACTGAGAGGAGTTGTCTATTCCGTTCCATCTCCTACCAATTTTTGATGTCCATGTCTTCCAGAGTGCATTCAGATACGAGCATTCGAAGAACAAGTGCTCCACCATTTCTGGAGCTTGATTACAGAACACACAGTTAACGTCAACATGAACACCCCTGGAAATCAGTTTCACTTTTGTATTCAGAGCCCGGTTGATCACTTTCCATAGAAATAAATTATCCTTCTGATTATTATCTTTGCACCAAATTCTACTCCTCCACCTACATCTCTCACCAACATCACCTGCCAGGAAAATATAAGTTTCCTTTGTACTGAAGCTGTCAACCTTACCACCCCACTGAACTACCTTCTTTCTTTCACTGCTAATTTTGCAGTCAGCTGCAAGGTTCCACATTTGCTGGATATGGGAGCTAGAAGTCCTTGGCAGCCTTAAGTTAGTACCATGAATGAAGCTCTGCACCTTGGCAACCTGGTTCACTCCCAACTGCACAATTTCAGCATGCGACAAATGACGCCTTAAGATCATGCCACTCTTTATCCATGGGTCATCCCAAAAGCTAACATCGTTGTATTGGCTTACGGGGTAAAGGACAAGCGGCAATATCACCTCCTTTAGCTTGAAAAGAGCTCTCCACGTCCAGCTAACTTTATTCGGAGTCTACATATTCCAGAAATTGCATCCATGGAGCACATGTTTAGCAGACCATCTAACCCAAAGACTGTCCTTAGCATTCGTGTAGTCATAGATAAGCCTAGAAATTGCTGCCCGGTTCCAGTGGAACATGTTGATGATGCCGAGCCCTCCACTGGCAATAGGTTTTTCTAGTCTCTTGAAACTAACCGGAGCTAAATAACAGCCCACTGTTTTTCCTGTCCAAATGAATCTCATGAATGCCGTACGAATCATGTTGATGAGCTTTTGAGGTAATAAGAAAGTTCTAGCCCAATAGACTTGCATAGAGAATATAACTGATTTTATTAAAGTGATTCGCCCCGCTTGGCTCAACATTTTGCTAGTCCAGCAATCCAGTCTAGAAGTGATTTATTCGTACAGCGGTAAGCATTGGTTTGTAGTAATTTTGGAGGTGGTAAGGGGAAGACCTAGATATGAAATAGTGTTAGAGTTGATGGTTAAGCCAGTAATATCCTGAATATGGGCAGTCAGGGTAGGACTGAGGCCAGAAGCTAACATATCAGATTTGTCGAGATTGACTGACAATCCAGTCATCGCTTGAAAGACGAGAAGAGTATCCATAACGGCATTCACAGTGCCAGTATCCGGATTGTAGAATATAACCAGGTCATCAGCGAACATTAGGGATATTATATCTGGGTCTGAACACCTCGGGTGATGCTTGAGAAGGCCGGTAGCAGATTGTTTTTTTAGGAGTTGCGTGAGAAGCTCCATGACGAGTATGAAAATATACGGCGAAATAGGATCCCCTTGCCGAATGCCCTGCTTGCTGTCGAAAAATCCCACACAGGAGCCATTAATAATAATTGAGAAACGAGCCGTGGAGATGCATTCAACAATCCATGCTATGAAAGAAGCAGGAAAGTTCATGAGCCGCATAATTCTTTCAATAGTTTTCCACTATAGCACGTCGAAGGCTTTCATGATGTCAAGTTTCAACATTGCTCTAGGAGAAGAATTCTTATTTTTGTAACCATGTAATAATTCATGAGCCAGTAAAACATTGTCTAAAATGTTTCTTCCCGGTAAAAAAGCAGCTTGGTTAGAAGAAATTAGATTCGGCAAGACATTTTTCATTCTAGACGCAATAATTTTCGAGATACATTTGTAAATCGTGTTACAACATGAGATAGGTCTAAAAGAACTCACTTTGTGAGGGTTGTTGACCTTTGGGATCAGCGCAATGTTAGTATTGTTGAATGAAGTTATCAGTTTAGTATTCCTGAAGAAATTCTTGACAGCTCTGAGAACCTCAAACTTAACTATGTCCCAACAAGCATAGTAGAATACAGCATTAAAGCCGTCAGGGCCTCCAGCTGATTTTCTGTTCAGGGAGAACATTGCAGTTTTAATCTCTTCATCACTAACTTCTCGACTAAGAGCAGTATGGTCATCATCCGAAAGCCTGGGAAGTATGTGGGGATCGATTAGGTTAATTTCAGGTTCAAAATTGGCCATATTGCCGAACAGATTGGAGAAATGACGAATAAAAGCCTCTTCAACTCCTTCTTTCGACGATTGAGCTATTCCTTCGGCATCCTGCATAGAAACAATATTATCTCTAGAATGTTTGGCCTTTAAAATTGCATGAAAGTAGGCACTGTTCCTATCACCATCTTCTCTCCATTGCAACCTAGCCTTTTGATTCATCATAGAGTGTTCTTTTATGAGAGCCTCAGAGAATTGTTTTGATATGTACGTCTCCATGGCGCTGTGAGTTGGGTTGAGAGGGTCGTCCATCATAATTTTTTGCACCTCTTCCAGCTTGTTCTTCCAGAAAGAGCTTTGTTTGCTTCCTTCACCAAATCTGCTTTTAGACCACTGTTTGAGTGCTATTTTGGTGTTTTTCAGTTTCACCTGCAAAACAGACATTGGATTTCCATAAGTCGGTCTCACCCAAGCTTCTTTAACAATGTCAAAGAAGTCAGGTTCATTAACCCATGAGTTAAAAAATTTGAAACTTGAGTTTCCTTTAATGCCAGCTTCTCTTAGGTGTATTACTTGAGGAGAGTGGTCAGAAAGCAGAGGAGGAGGGAGGTGGTTATAAATAGTAGGCCATTTGGAGTGGGCTAAGCAGTTACCGAAAGCATGGTCAATCTTAGAGAAGGTTCTACAACCATGTCTGCTTTTGTTGTTCCATGAGAAGATCATTCCCGTAGTTTTTATTTCCAATAAGTTAGAATCGTTAATCGCAGTTCGAAGAGGTTCGATCTCATTAATGGAAAGAGGATTACCACCTTGCTTATCAGCGAGTTTGTTACAGCAGTTGAAATCTCCTAGGATGATCCATGGGTGCGAGTCTTGTCGAAGCATGGGAAGGCTGCGGAGAAAAGAAGATCTGGAAGCTTTATTATTAGCGGCATAAACAAAAGATATGTAGAAAGAGCAAGGGTTGGGGATGTTTCTAGCATGACAGTGGACCATTTGAGAGGAGGAGAAGACTTTAGTGAGTTGGATAACTTTGGGGTCGTAGACAATAAGAATTCTACCGTAGGGCGCCTCGTCGAGATTGTGAATTACTTTCCATGCGGGATTAATAAAATTCGCCGCTTTGAGAGAGAGATTGTGATTTAGCTTAGACTCAAGAATAGCTAGTACACTGAGATTGTAGAGAGCAAACAAATTTTTGCATTGGGAGAGTTTAGTTTCCTGGTGTGCTCCTCTTACGTTCCAAGCACTGATTGATTGTATCATTGGGGAGACAAGGTTACACATGGGGTACCGAATTTCTTGCTTCTGAGAACCATGTTAGAGGCCGGAGAGTGACTGGGGGAGCTGGAGGGAGTTTTGGTAAGCCTGGTTATGGCAGGCTGGGGAATAATGACTAGAGGAGTGGGTAAGATTGAACCGGCAGATTTTGCGTTGGAGTTTTTCTGGACAGGTTGATTTAAATTTGGAGCAGAAGGCAGAGAGGGGAGGGAGATGATGGAGTTGTTGCGCGGGGTGTTTAGGCCGAGGACATTGAGCACCTGCACGTTGTGCATGTTTTCTGCATGCATTGTAGAGGTTGGAACATTAGTTTGGTTGCCAGGACTATTTGGATCGTGGTTACAGGTTGGAACATCAGATAATAGAGAATTGGCTGGTGGGGAATTAATGGGAGAGGTTAAACCAGTTGTCTGCATATGTTTAGCCGACAAAGACCGAGAATTAAGGGATTCAGTGAAATTCCCACTGTGCATGTCATGTGTAAAGTTTACTAGTGCATTAGTTTTATGAACTGAGTAGCCTTTATTAGCTTCAAGTGTAACATTAACTTTACCAATTACTGTAGCATTGTCCACTTGAGTTTGAACCATTTCCAATATTTCACCAACTTGTTCTTCTTCATGATTTTGAAGGATCTCAAAGCTATTGTTGACTAACGGCGGGATGTCAGTGTCCTTAGTTAAATGAGATGCCGTTGAGTGCATGGTGACTTTCACCGCATTGACGTTACCCATATTATTATCATCATTTACAGCTTGCTCATGACTAGCATGAGGCGTTCCTTCCTTTTCAGATCTCACTTCAGTCTCTTTAATCTGACTTATATTTTCTCTTGTATTTTCTTTCTCATACCGACTTGCACCTGCTTTTTCTTTATTCTGAATTATTTTTTCTCTTGAATTTTCTTTCTCATACCTACTTGCACCTGCTTTTTCTTTTTCGTTATCATGATTACTTGACTGGCCTTTCACCCGATCATTTCTCATGCTCAAGAACATTTTGTTTCTGCTTTTTCCCACTTTTTGCCATTTTTGAACTTGCTTGGTTTTATTTTCCTTAGGTTTGGTGTTCCTGTCGCTGAACTTAAGATCTGCATCCTTGCCTGCCTCCTTGGCTTTGTCCGCAGCGTTAACTGGATCAACCTTCTTGTCACATGTCTCCTTGAAATGGCCAAAATGAGTTGCACATCACACAAATATGGGGCTTCCAAAGATATTCAACATGAATTCGCTGAACACCTCCATCAACCAGACTAATTAGGAAATCATTTGGCAGTTCTCTGTTCGGCTTGACTTCTATCATGCATTTGGCGTATTCCAGCCTGTCCAGCCTCTCAGTCCTCTCATCCATACAGAGAAGTTTACCTATACGACTTCTAATCCAGTTTATCCCTAAGTGCGACCAAGCGAAGAGTGGGATGTTGCGTAAGTGGACCCATACAGGCACTGTGGGAACACTACCACAAACATTACTTACAGAAGCATCATACGGCCTAATAATAAATACTTTGTTGTTCATAATGATGGGGTCTGCTCGTAATATTCTGCCTTTGTCCTCTTCAGACGATAACAAAAAAAGAAATAGGACACCATCCAATTTTATTTGAACTGAACCTTTCAATTTCCATATGTTTTTCAGTTTTGCCACTACAGAAGAGTATGACAATGGCTTGTCAAGAAAAAAACCTACCAAGAATTCCTTCCAGACCGTAGATCCGGCCTGGACCACCTCTTCCACCAAGTCAAGCACGTCTTCGTTGTAGGATGGTTCGAAGTCAACATGCGTGTACTTCCCCGCGTTGGGAGGCTTTCGTTTGAATAAGGAAGTCCAAGCTTGTTGACAACTGTCTAGAGGGCAAGAACTCGAGACGACAGGAGGGAGTGGGTTCGAGTTAACAAATGGGAGTGGGGAGTTGGGAAACGGCAGAGGAGGCCGGCCTAAGAGAGAGGCGGTTGAAGCGGGGTTGGCAGCGATCAAGGGTGGTGGGTCAGGAGGGAAAGGAGGAGGTTCAGTCTTGTCTGCAGGTTGGTCGCTTGAGGGGCTCGAGGGAAGCACGATGATAGGACGGGAGATGGGCAGGGAATGGGAAGGAGGTACGGGAGAAACTGGCATGGTAGAAACGTAATTTAATAATAGACTTTTTGAATCAAAACAAAAGGAATATACTAAAATACAAATAGTAATTCTTTTATGATTAAAATATAACGTAGTAAATGTATTTATCTTAGTTACTTCAACTTTCTATTGCATATATCAATAAATATATATTTATATACTATGGAAATTAGGTTGGAGGGCTTCTCCTTCTAGGGTAGTAAGTTTTAAGGACATCACTTATGAATAATTAGTTTTAAGGATAATTTATAGAAAAATGATAAATTCATTTATCTTTTTAGGTTATACAGGAAAATGATAAATTCATTTATCCTTTTCCTCTAAATTATCCTTAAAACTAATTTTTCAAAAATGTCGTCCTTAAAACTTATTACCCTACATAAAGAAGCCCCTTGAGTAAAAATCCCCAAATTTCTATATATAATTGATATTTATTTGTGACAATAAATATATTAAAATTTATAATTTTATGTATGTGAAATCATTATAAATGATTTTACAATCTACAAATTGAGATGAGTTTTATATAATTACTTATTTCCTTTTATTAGAAGAATGAATTTAAACAACATTTAAAAACTTAAATTGTTAAAAGCATTAATCAACTATGGTTTCGGTTTTAAGAATAACGTTAGTTTTGATTTTTTTAATGATTTAAGTTTTTAAAACTGTTACTTCCAACTTTAGTCAATTTTAAAACTATGGAAATATACACCTGGATGTTTTTATAAAAAAAAGTATAAATATAAGAGAATTTATGTAATTTGACTCGTTTAAATTTTCACATGTTTGTTATTTGGGATGAATGTGATTATTGATATTATTAGTGATTTCAGGCTAAGTTTCAATGTGATGTATATTTTCATATGTTTTTTTCCATTTTTAATATTCGGTTAATTATATGTAATTGTATTCCTAAATTAGAGGCAATTAATTCATTTAACTAGCATTAAAGAGAAGTTATTTTATAACCAATGCGTGATCAATTCTCTAACTTAATTTAGATTCAAATATATCATAAATTCTTATTGTAAATTATTCTACATTAGTTGACAAGCACCATTGTCCTAGTGGTTAAGTGATTTGGCTTTGGTGCAAGAGGTCACAAGTTCGAAACTTGCGTAGCGTGATTCGAACGTTTATTGACATGTGATACATTGTCCCAGTGACATGTTATATATAAAGTACCATTTAAAAAAAACAATATTCTACATTAGTTTGAATTAGTAAATATCTTTAACATAATTCGCTTTTACTCTCAGTTCCATATGAAACTAAGTACAACTTCATTCTCACATGGTATTTTTTATATATTAATTTATTTAGTTGTCATGTGGTGTGATATTTTTGAACACTTTAACCATCATTGTTTTCATTAGTTGTTCACAAACTATTTTTTTTTTCATTTCATAAATGCTAATTTCTCAAAATGCACCAATGTCAAATTGATGATACTTCCTTTTTTAAGCTACTTTTAAACTATCAGAAAATATGCTTAGTTTAAAATTTTAATTTTTATATTTTTTAGAGAATATACACAATTTACCTAACATGTTTATTTTTTTAGTTTAGTTGACATTTGCTATTATAGAAAGGTGACCACTTCAAATTTTATGTTACATAATTGGAAATAAATATGAATCTCGGTAGAACTATTATCTTAGTGGTTGAATACTAAACATGGTTGGTCGTATATAAAGTATGTATGAAATGTTCTTTCAGTTTTCTTTTAATATTTTGGTTCATGTATTGTATGTGGACATACATGTGTTATGATATACAATAAAATAAATTTTTACACATATTCGTTCACACATGTAAATGATTGTGCTTATATAGTATTGACAATGATTATAAGTTAAAACTTCAAACATGAAAGATCATATCAAATAATACTACTATGTAAGTGGTAAAAAGGAATTGATCGTTATAGGCTCCATTTGATTTGAACTTGAACAAGTAAGATAATTAGTTGAAGTTGATTATCTTAAATTGAAATTAAATGTGATGAAAAAAGAAAATACATATTAATCCTCTTTAATGTTAATAAATTGGAGAGTTAACAATCAATTCTTTTCTTTTATGTAACTCTTTTTGTAGAAATATTTCAAAAGCATTTTAAATTTTAGTTCCATGAAGGAAAATGTAATGTTTATCGTTCTATAACTTTAATAAATGTTTCTTTACTATTTTCCATTCCTTTATCAGCAAACTAATATAAGTATTGTAAAGATTGTATTTTTTTTATGGTTTTATAAGCAATGTTATATTCTGCATTTTTTGTTTATGCTTGATAGTTAACATTATATATTCTATACGTTATGGAACACGATCAAATATTTCACATTAAATGAATAACAATTTGATTTGGCTATAAATACCAAATTATATCGATATTTTGATATACGAATGAATAATGTTAAAAGCATTAGTATCGATATTGGATCGGTGCTCTAAAAAATATCAATGTCGATTTGTGGTTGGATGTCCAATGAAAACTTATAGTCAATGTTTGCAGCGACGAACAAAAAAAGATAAGATGAAATGAGAAATCAATGGATTAAAAAATCAAAATTAAATGAAAAATATGTTTGAATATTGAGTTAGGTATTAAGTGATATTGGTTTGATGAAAGTTGAGAGATATGATAGGTGATTTTATTAAGTAAATTATTACAAAGAACTTTATGGAAAATAATGAAGGTATTTAATGCACATAATTCAAATGCAAGTTTTGTCTATGATTTTTGTGAAGAAATGTATCTTAGTCTATTTTTTTAAGTAAACCATAGTTTCTATAGTTTCCACATATTTTAGTTCACAATAAAACAAGTCCACTTTGTCTATTTCTTGCATTTTAAAAAATCATTATCTTAACTACACAACACTCCTACATTCATTTTAATATTTGCTCCTTCTGTGCATATGTAGATGCTTATTTTATAAATAATAAACAAGGAATGACTGTCAACTCCCCAGAATTGAAAGATGATGGAAGAAAAGTCCCTCTCGAAAAAGTTATGAAAATTATGTCTCTATTTTTAGTTTTTGGCTAATTTATGCTACTTTTACCCCTGATTTTAATGCTGGACCGATTTTCTGGGAGGGGACAATTTGGTAAAAAATAACAAAACAGAGACCTAATTAACATGGATTTATGAGTAGGGACTTTTTGTGCATGTGCTTTGGGAATAGGGACCTTTGGTCCAAAACCCCACAAATACTTTGTTCTGTATTATAATATAGGCGACTACAATAACTCTTTTCAATAGTAATAATATTTTTTAACAGTTCATTCCATTGATTGTGTTTACCTGTACTATTATATTTAATTGTTACCTTTAATCAAATTTACGTGTTATTGTAAGTATTTTCCAAGCTACCGTGGTATTTCTCTAATTTAGTTATTATTGTGTATGTCAAAATTTGTATTAATGCAAATCTTGGAATTTTGTTTCTTTGAAACAAATTTGGAACATTATTTCACTTAGAGCATAATTTCTCCATTCTGGTTTTGAAATGCTATCACCGTGTTGATTTATGTATATATTAAAATTTATATGTTAAACATATAATAAACCCATATTGAACTTATGTAGCATAGACTTGAAAATTAATAAACATGCATCGTATGCAATGCTTGCAAAGTTAAGAATAATAGAAAGTTGATGTTAACATATATTATATAAAGTCATTGTGGCCCCAAAAAATTTATTTATACCTTTTGTGTTCGAGATTACTTAAGTGTATTTCTCATTAAATGTTTGTTCATAGCACTTAAGAAAAAACTAATCTTAATAAAAACTACAATTCGTGAACATACGCTTTCACCTTCATGTAACAACAAATCAAAAATACACCGTCAAATAAGTTATGCAGTGAACTCCATGTGCATAGCACATGTTCGCACTAGTTATTCATAATAACACAATGTAGGCTCTAATACCATTGTTGGATTAGGTGCGTCGAGCACTAGGATAAAAGTAGCAAATTTCATAAAAAATCCTTTTTACTTTATTATGCACTAGATCATTTGTAGTGTTATCATGAGTTATGTTGTTAACATTAAGACGTATTTAATGTTTTTTTGAATGTGAAAAAAAAATTGTTTTTAATATTTAATTTAATTCTACTTGATCATTTTAAGTTTTAAATTTTAAATTTACATTATTAAATTGATAGTTAAATTTATGTTTACTTTATTTGTTTTGTGTTGAATTTGATTTGAGTTTAACTTTAATGACATTATTATATTAACATTAGTGATTAGATAAGCAATGTAGTTATTCATTTAAAATTTAACAAGACAATTTATTATTAATTTAAATAAATTTATTCAATTGTAAATGTAAAATATTTTATATATGCGTATAATATATATTAAAATTTGCCTTGCCAAAACAATATATATTGATATTTCATAAATTGATATTATATATTTGGACAATTATAATTCGTTTCAATTCAAACATTAAATGTTCGAATTGAATGAATATTGTCTCAACGTATTATTTCTGATTAATGGTACTGATACGTAAATATATAATAAAAATATCAATAATAAAATGTATAATTTATAGTATTGGTAATAAGTATATAATTTACTTTCAATCGATGTCAACATGTTCAGAATTAAACTGCGAACTAATCAATGCAAGTCATGCATAAAAAGAAGCTGTATATGAGATTTATACTAGTTTGAATATTCAGGGATCAATTTATGATTTATAAATTTTAAAGGTATAAACAAATTACCTTCTTATCCTTATAAACCCTAACCATCACTACCTATCTATTTCCTGATTTTGACACCACCACAGGCCATTGGAGAAGTCATTGCCACCTTCACTGCATTGCTCATGTCTAGCGGAGTTCAACTATACCCTTCACATTGAGCTTATTTTATATCCCCAAAACCCTAATCTAAAATTGATCTCACTGTTACTGTGGTTTAAATTCGTTTAAGATGGTGCAACCTTCTATGGTTACAACTACTAACGATGACGATTTGGACAAGCGAAGAAGCGATGCTTATTTTGCTACTTAATGTCGATGATGTGCACATCTACGGCATGGATATCGTGCACTGATATGCATATAGAGTAAACTCAAAAAAATGTATTTTTTTTTTTCAAAACAAAATTTATGACCACTTGATTTTAAATCAATTACAAATCTATTTTGGAAAAAATAATTTGACAAATTTTCTTCGATAATCTTGTCAATCAAGTATACCTTGACCCGTCACCTTCATCTTTGAGAGATCTGTTCTCTAAATTCGTAATGGGGTTGCAAAGTCTATTAGCAAGGTTTAATTTTCAACGGAGAAGAAGAAATTATTTTATGTTATTAGAGTATGGCCACTTAGTATATTAGTAACATCAATAGGTTATGTAAAATATCTCACTCAGATCTACCATTTAAGGCATAACCCATTCTAAGTGAGATTTCATCCTATTTAATTAATCAAACATATTTAATTAGTTTATAACTATGCATATTTTGGTCTGCCTTATTTTAAAACACTTTTAAAAAATTCCAGCTACTAAATAATGTGTGTATGTGTGTATAATATTCAAATTATTATATCAACCCAAAAATAGTTAAATTAAATATATAAAAATTATATATTTTACTAATTATTTTTAGACGCTCTAAGAATAACAATAGTAATAATAATTAATATAACCATTATTAATTTCTCCATAATAATATTATTTAAATTTTATAAATTATTTCATAAGATTATAAATTAAATCATTAAATTCAATAAATATTTTATTAAATTTTATAAGTTATCTCCTATGATGCTACCCATTCCCCCAACGGGGCGCGACACAGGTGTCAATATCAACGTGATTACCCATGATGTCATCTTGTATCTGGCTTCTATAGTGTTGCTCCATGAGTATGCATGAGCCAGACAACGCTCACTTCCATGCCAAAGGCATCGACGAATAAATGGCGAGACCACCCATGTCGTGGTCTCAATTCATTCACCCATAATGTTGCTCGTCCCTCCAGTGAGGCATGGAGCTGATGCTATCATTGGCCCTCAAATGGCCACCTGGACAACATATCGAAAACATGAGGTCCCGACATCCAAAAAAGGATGCCTCGCCGCAAACTCAAGTCTGCCCGTAAATGCTAACAGTGAGAAGATTATCTCAGCAAAAAGGTAGACTTGTTGTTTATTCACTTGTTCTTTGTTTTCTTTTCACTTACTTATTTTCTATATTATGCATAAATGTTTAGGCCCACATGTTTGCTTAACAAAGTCGAGGTCGCTTGAGCCACCTGACACAAAACAACAAATAATAATCATAAACCAAAAAACTAAAACACACAGATATGCACGCATGTAAAATACTACCAGGAAAGTAAGAAATAAACACAAAACATAGTGGCGGAAATAGTCCGGTCAAATTACTGTTAGTTCCTGAGATGATGGTTTTGATGACAACAATCTTAGGACTTGTTAAAAATATAATACTAATATTCTAGTCTAGATATATATGTATATGCAGGATATATATGCAGGTACTGAAGAATGAAGACTGTACAATATAGAGATTCAAAACTGATGAATTCAAGATTGAAGAAACCAAGACTGAAGACTCATGAGTATCAAGAGTTCAAGATATCAAGAGTTCAAGATATCAAGATAAGTAATAGTGTCTAGATTTATGTTAAAACTTCATAATAGCACTAAAATCTTTATTTGGATTGTAATTGTGAAATGAAATCCACCTTCTCGCTTTAATAGTGGGATGGAACCCACGACCTCTTTAGTGGGATAGAACCCACGAGTGGAATGGAATCCACGAAATTTTCAAAATGATTTATTTTAAATATTTTAGCCTTAAACTATTTTTATTATCTTTTATATTTTGATTTCAAAATCATCTCTTGTTTTTAAACTATCTCCTGGTTTTAATATTATAAGCTTTAAATCTCAAAAATATATTATATACTTAGTTTTTAATATTACTTTTATATTACAGATTATATATTTTTAAGATTACTTTTTAAATCTCTTTTATAAGTTTAAACTATATTCAAAATGGTTTATAAACTTCAGAAATTGTTTTGACAAGGTTTAGAAAGAAAATCTCTTTTAAAAACAAAAATAAATTTTCAAAATTTACTAAGGCATGTCGATATACCCCATCCCCCCATGTCGACATGGTGACCGTAGAATTTAAAATTCAAATTTTCAAATGAAGTGTCTATTCGTCATAACCTTTCACGAATGGACATGACCGTTGTTCTTCTATAAATACCAGTTGTTTTCAACGTTTGTTAAGTTAGTTTTTATTCTTTTCTTCACTCCTTCTTCTCCACTCAAATATTCTCTTATATTTTAAGAAAACTCTGCCGAAATCCTAAGTGAATCAAACTTGATCATCTCTAGTTTGATTCTCTACCACTCTCTCTCTCAAAGATCTCAGTGCTATTCAGAGTTATAGGATCATTTGTAATCAAAGAAGTGTATCGAGTCTCTCCATCTATCAAAGTGATATTGGAAACGGTGTGATTGTAGCTTGTAAATCAATTGGGTGTGATTGTAGCCCGTAAATCAATTAGGTGATCTTATAGCCTGGTTAAATCAAGAGAGTTTGCCATGGACTCGAAGACAGGAAGATGTATCTCGTGGTCTTGAAATCAAGGTTGTAATATCGACATTGTATTTGAAAAGAAATCTGCACAAGAAATTGTGTGGGACTGGATGTAGGGTAACTCCGAACCAGTAAAAAATTTCGATGTGTTCTTTCCTTTACTGCTTTTTATTTACTATTTGCATCTGTGTCTGATTCTGTGATTGTCTCTGTGTTTATGAATTGCATCTATTTGTGTTTAATTTTAAAAGATTACAAAAATTCCATAAAATCCATTAAACACTATTCACCCCCCTCTAGTGTTAATCCAGCCTTAAGATCCATAATCCGCATTTCCTACAATTACAACAAAAGTTTTCTTCATTACAAAAATTGGGGGTCGTGCATGACTTACAAACTATTACACAAAAGAAGAAAGAAAAATCTAGCCATCCACGTCATTGCTCAAAGGGACGAAAGGTGTCCGATGAATTGACAATCATCATCCTGCGTCATTTCCTTATCCACCTCCGGAACAACATCTACAGGCAGTTCGCTGGGGGGTCCGTTCAAGGAAGCAATCTCCTTTGAGGTTAAAACCAAATGAAGGAGTCCAACCATCAGTTGCCACCTCTGTTGCAACCTTGCGGTGGGCCTCAACGTAGTCCGTCGAGGGTAGCAAACTGCCGATTAAGGGAAGGTGGAAGTTGGCATTAAATATAATCTTGAGCATGGTAGTCAACCTATCATTCCATGCCTTGACCGGTCGATGCACATCGTCGCCTGCTCCTCTCGGGACACACAGGTAAGATGTTGTTGAAGAGATCCCCTCAACTCATTAGCTTCCTTGTTGTTGGCCTCTAACTCCACCCTTGACCGATTGAGCTGCCTTCCGAGACTCTCTTTCTCCTTCGCCTACTCCTCGATAGCAGTGTCTCTACTTGTTTCCACCACATGCCTCGCTCCCTTGGCGTCAAGGGCCCTCTCTCAAGCTCTGTCGCCTTCCCTTCCGCCAGCCGACGTGTCGTGACCTTATCTTTGACTTGCTTCCTTAAAGCTTGCAAGCCCATGTGAATGCGGAGGGCATGAGGCCCAGCCTACATTGTAACAACCCGCCTTTCGTAATACCCTGAAATTATCATTAAATGACAATGTCCGACTTCCAAATACCACAAAAGTCAAATTGTCGGGAAAGAAAATTAAAACAATCATTATACTAAGGCATATAGACAAAATCTCACAGCGGAATGATAACATATACTACATGAAAAGAACAGGATAACAATATATATATATATAAATATATATATATATATATAAATATAAGAGACTACACAAGCAGAAATAACTGATAAATGAATATCAATACTGAAAGTCAGAAGACATCAAACTACATATAGATGGGGGGTTTTGAATATAATATCTAATACATCAAGTCTTGTATATAAAAACATATATGTCATGTACTACTACAATATTAAGTGTATTTATAAAGTATCGACATCGCCTCCATAGAATTCTCCAACTGTCCTGAGAGCATATCCACACAAGCACCTGACTTTCAAACTACTCAATCAAGTACCCAAGAGTTGTCATGACATAAACAAACAAAGACAAAACATAGGTCAGACATAAAGCCTGGTGTGAGGGGAACTATCTCAAAATGTTGTATGTTAAAATTATATATAAATAAACATGAACAACTAAGGCATAGCCGGTCCTCTCCACAATCGTGGCTTAGGGAAAATCTGAACTGTCCATAACAAGTAAAGTAAACCTATCCAAAAGATAGGAAATCATACCATAACTTGCTTTTCTCCTATAATCAACGAGTCAGCACAACTAATATAATGTGACTGAAATGTAACAACTCACTATGATAAAAGTAACCCAACATCCACAAGTAGGGTGATCATAAAATAAGTCTATCGCGAAGTAATGATAGTAAATGCAACAACAGCAGTAGCCAACTAACAACACATATAACATAACAATGAAAGACAACCAAGAAATATAAATCAACCCCATCATTGCTGACGGGAATAGTCAACTATGAACATCTATCGCGATCCACTGATTCCCTTCGAGAGTTCAAGATAAATAGAGTCAGTACCTAATCCTACCACAGACCCTAAGCCACATCCTGAAAGATGGTCTCATGTAGATCTAACTGTACCCCAATAATGAACATAAGTTGACATATTATCTACCCTATATACTTGAAACCTAGTCCCAATAGTAAATAGAATCACGACACCCCTATAATGAGCATAAGCGATATTCATTCTATTCCAAATACTTAGGACCTTTGCGAATCACACCGTACCCATATAATAAGCATAAGTGTTCTATGATCCATAGTATATGATTGTCATCATCACTCTCTAAAACATTAAGGATTTCTCAAATAACTTGTGTACGGCTCTATCCAAAAAAAGAACGATGCTTATGTCTTGTGTAATACGCTATCGGACCACAAAGGAACACCAATGTCATATAAATATATGCATACATCAAATATAACATTGCGTATGGTCACTACTAAAGGATCAAGGGCATGTATGACTAGGCTTGTCAACGGATACGTATAGTGCCATATGCATCCGCATTCGAAATCATTTTTGGATATTGGATATCCGCATCTATGGATACTGATAGATATCATATATTTATCTTATATGCTAATGACCGATAAATCAAGAAACATAAATAGAAAATTTTGGTTCAACGTAAAAAAATTTCAATCCCATTGATTATAAAAGTGTTCAAAATAAACAAATATGATTATAATAAATAGTTTTGAGCAGTTAATATGCATTAAGCACATTTAATATAAACCACTAAGTTAATAAAGAAATAAATAAATATATTTTATTTTACTAACATACACGTAACTCAAACTATAATCTTGATAAAAACCGGACGGATAATTTTTGGATGCAGATCTCTTCATATCCGCATTCGCATCCATTTTTTTGAATATCAGAATTTATTCGCTTTTCGGAAGATGCGGAAGAATTTCGTATCTTTCGAGTATAACCACTAATACAAGGCTGATACCATTCATCAAACATATCTACTCCAAAGTCAAAGCCAATGGGCGCAGACTAACTCCGCTCAATCATACACGCTCACTAGATGTGATTGTGCAGCAAAATCAGTGCATCGATATTGTGTCCGATCATTATTGATCGCACATATATCCATATATATTGCATTTGAATCTCGAGCTTCGCCTTGCATCCCATTTTCTCGAGTAGGCCGAATCCTTTTCAAAGTAATGCCGAAGCCTCACCTCGTGTTGCATTTGGATCCAAGGAGAAGCCCACGTCAAATTGCAATCCGTTTGGGCTTTGCTTACCAGGAAAGTGGACCGCCAGTGGACCGGTGGTTGCCTTTCCTAGTTAGTAAAGCCTAGGCAAGAAGCATTCGAGCCATCGATTCGAGCTCTGTCTTCTCCATCGCTTCACCTGATGAGTCACCTAGCTCCCCTAGCCTGTCTTCGTCGCATCGGACCTCTTTCGAAGTCTATTGGTTGATATTTTAGAAGTGGTTATCTAAAACCAGTTTTGATAAGGAAAACCACTCTTTTACGCGTAAAGTCCCAAGGGGAAATTCTTTCACCCAACCTCCTCTAACATACTAAATTGAACTCAACTGACCAACCTGCTTCATGTGATGCATATGTATGTGCAGATACACTTATTTGTGCACATTAATACACACATGCATATACAAATACACTTCAATTATATAAATCACATTTCAGACTTCACTAGAACGATTACTCGGCCTGGTATCTTCTCTCGCAGCATAGCACACGTGATAGTCACTATGGCTACATGAGATGCTCACCGTGTGTTTATATACAAATAAAGATACACACACGCATAAATACACACACACACACATATATATATATACACAATCATTCACCTATATATATATATATGCATAGCTACATATGAAAATTCTAGTTACAATATATGAATTATCTTAATTATTATACTATAAATACACATATACGTATACTCGCTCGTGCATATATACGTATTCGAGTAAGTAATTCAATTATTACTTAAATCAAAACTTACATTTATTTACTAAACCTTTTTAATAAAAGTTAAACATATTTTTATATTGCTTCGTAAAATCTCATATTATTTTATAAAATACAATACTAGCTTATAAATCCCTTTAAGCCTTTAAAATACTAAATCTCCTTATTTATAATTAAGTATTCCTTTCATGAATATTTTATAAAACCTTATAGCCACCTTATAAAATATGTTCTCCATATTATTTTATAGAATCTTATTCTCTTTATAAAATACCTCATTTATACTAGTTTATAAAATTACTCTTTTATAAAATATCGTTTTTATACTATTTTATAAAATCACTTATTTGATTAAATATCGCTTTTATACTATTTTATAAAATCATTTATTTCATAACTTTTATACTATTTTATAAAATATCTTATTTGATAAAATATCACTTTCATAAAATCACTTAGTTTATAAAATATCACTTTTATATATAAAATTATTTCTTTACATAGATAATATTTATGAATAAACCATTCACTTATAAAAATCATTTCTTTTCTTTAAATAATATTTACAAATAACATGCACTTAATTATGCCATGCACTTAATAATGTCATTTATTAGTCTCTAACCTAACATAACATTACATATAATCACTTAATTATCCCAAAATCCATTTATAATTGTATTTACTATTTCAAAAATAGTAATTAAGGTCCTAAATAAAAAATAGAATAATATAATCATGTTTCTAACATGAGTACAAGCCTAGTTCAACCCAAACAATCTCTAAATCACTTCGTATAATCCCAAAATCCTCAATAAACGAAATAAAGAAGATTAACAAGTAAATATATACGAAGAATCATCTCACTTTCTCTTTTCATCAAGCTCTAATCACCAAAAACCATGCTTTCCCTCTCTTTAAATCATAGATGGATCTCCAAATCACAATTTCAAATTAATCCCTTGATGGGTTTTGTAGAGAATTGCATGAGAAGAATTATGGTGACTTTTATTTGAATTTTGGAATTTTATTCGATGGGTTTATATCTTGAAGATTAAGTAGGGACTAAGCGGAGATTAGAAAAGTGTTTAGGGAGTTGGAAAAGGAAAGTAACATTGGAAATGAAATGAAATGAATGATGGAACTATGAAGGGTAAGCCAACTAGGCTATTTAATGGACTTTAGTCCAAACCAATTCTATTCACTCAAAATTACTATTCGCTCTAAAAATTCATCGACTCCAATCATAGCCAAATTTATACTTATTTTTCCCGCGTTGGAAAAGCGGTAAAAATAAGTTATTTTCGAGATCTGATTCTTCCGTCTCTAAAAGTAGAGTATAATAAGCATTCCATTAATTAATGACTTAATATTTAAATTAACCATTTAAATACCGAGTCGTTAAAAGGCAGGTTGTTACATTCTCTCCTTCTTGAAAGAATTTCGTCCTCGAAATTTCTAGGAGTAGGATAAAGTAACACGACTGACCAAAATTCCTGAAATAACTTTGGAAAATCTCAATAGTATTGCCCCTATGCTTTGAGCGATACGAAAACCCCCGAAAAATTAAAATGCATCACACATCTAGAAACACTCGATAATATACACTATCTCATATTTCCCCAAGTACATACCTCTTTCTAGGAAAGCTTCTTGCCATTTAAATGCAAATCTAAGCAAGTAAGCATCTAAATAGCCATAATTATGTTCTCAAGTACCTAATTGTACTATACAAAGAGGATTATGCACCTACACAACAACAACACATAATTCAAACATGTATAACTTTTAGTACAGTAATCAATACTATCACAATGGTACATGAAAATCAATTGGAGAGTAAGCTCAAGTGAGTCAGTATCAAAATATAACATAGTCTCTGAGTCATATCAAAAGGTAATAGACTCGTATAGATCCCATCTCGACCCCTATAATGGTCGTGGATGACATGATCTATTTTGGATACTCCCCAAACATACTTTAATCATAGAATTACAACTACCATACAAGCAACAATTAAAATTAGCATACTAGCAACCATCTAACAATAGCAAGCAATGACAAACAATCAATAAGCAATAATAAGCAACAAATAATGATCAATCAATATCAAACAATGATAAGCAACAATAATTAGCATACAAACTATCAAACACGCAAACAAGCAACAAAATCAACAGTAATAAAAATCATGCA